>OY992506.1:31334149-32534149 GCA_963921215.1 Scoparia ambigualis
TGGCGACTCCTTTGCTTCCAATCCAGAGGGGTTCCTTGGAATTTTCTTTCTTGATGTACTAATTGACAATTGACACCAATTGACAACATCGATATAGCCTCAACACTGTTAAAGTGGAGTGAGTATCTTTGACACGGCTTGCTTGGAGTAAGATATAGCCTCAACACTGTTAAAGTGGAGTAAGTATCCTCGAAACGGCTTGCGTGGAGCCTCAACACTGTTAAAGTGGAGTAAGTATCCTTGACACGGCTTGCGTGGCGCTTCAATACTGTTGAAGTGGAGTAAGTATCCTCGACACGGTTTGCGTGGATCTTCAACACTGTTAAAGTGAAGTAAGTATCCTCGACACGGCTTGCGTGCAGCCTCAACACTTTTAAAGTGAAGTAAGTATCCTCGACACGGCTAGCGTGGAGCCTCAACACTGTTAAAGTGGAGCAAGTATCCTCGACACGGCATGCGTGGAGCCTCAACTCTGTTAAAGAGGAGTAAGTTACCTTGACACGGCTTGCGTGGAGTAAAATAGAACCTCAGCACTGTCTAATTGGTATAAGTAACCTCGATACGACTGTATGGAGTAAAATCAATGACATTCAATGTCATTGAGTAAAATAAAGCATCAACACTGTTGAGTAGTTATATATCCTCGACACATCATACGTTTAGTAAGTTAAACACTGTTACAATGGTGTCTAAGTAAGTAGTTTAGTATTTAATGAATTTCTTGTTGTGAATGGCTTTTAATTTTGTTACAATCATTATTATAGAACCCAAGAAAAACCAATAAAAATGAGGGTAGATAATTTTAATGATAAATGATCTTAGTTCCTTACAACTATGATACATTCCTTAATAGTTAATATTCCAGGTAAATTAGCGTTATGTTCCAATACCTGCGTGTCGTAATATCGTTGATACGACATTTATCACTATTCTCCGACACCGATGATGATAAACGCCTACGTTTTTTCAATTAAAAATGATTTCTTTACTTTACGAAGAATACCGTAATGATCACTGTCTCTCAACTGCGAACTTTAACATTTTGGTATCTTATTAAATACATATTTAATTTCGTTACGAAAAGTATGTGTGATTCCGATAACACAAAAACACGTAATGACGTCTCGTGACGCGGGGTTGCCAGTGCAGGGAACGGAAATAAGATATTTCTTTTTAGGATATATCTAAAAGTGTGAAGAAGATAGCACCATCTCATGTACTGCTGCATGTAATAAGTAATCGTCTTCGGTTGAGACCCGAAGTATAATAATTATTTAGCAAATACTAGCTTAGCAAATAGATAGTGCAATGCGGAGTGCATCCTCTACCTGCAGTATTTCTAATAAACGGTTTGGAAGTGGCTGCATCAGTATGAAATATACTTACATTCTGTCAAAAAAGTTTCGGGACCGGATGATTTGTTTATGATTCCAAATTATTTTTTTTGGTTTTTTTTTGTTGTTAGATTTGCACATTACTGTTATCCATTATGGCGCGGAGTTTGAGTTGCATCTGTTATTTAGATTAAATACAGTGCTGTTTTTAGATTGTTCAAATCTAGTGTGTACCTATTGCGAATTTCATAATAGATAAAAACATCGAACAAAGAGTTTGTCTTAAATTTTGCGTCGCCAATTGAATTTCGTGTTCGGAGTCACTAAAAGTGTTACCCAAGGCTTACGGTGAATCGACTTTATCAAAAACACGTGCTTATGAGTGGTAGGTACAAAGCGTTCAAAAGCGGTCGAGATGTGATGGAAGATTTGCTTCGCTCTGTGTACGAGCACGTAAATTTATTATATTTTATAAGTACTTAGCTATAGTGCTGACACGGCCACACGCGCCTGCGCGCGCCTTATACAAGAGCGCAATACTTATGTAAGTTTTAGTGACAATAAACCACACATCGAAGAAACATCGTTTTCTTTACATCTACATAACATATGAAAGTAGTTGAGGCATACAGCCAAAACATTGGTCCTTCGAGCAACAACAAGAAACCAGCAACTACAGTGTTCAACAGCTGACATCAGAAGACAATTTCTATTGCATTATTTATTGTGTAACGTGTGATTTGTAGTAGCTACGGTAGCGAATCGGTTGACTGGCCTCCCACAAGCGGGTCTCACCAGTTTAATTGAGAAGGCGCACATACCTTAGTTCACTACGATCACATAAGGCACAGAAACAATTTATTAACAGTGAAATTACGTTGGTTTGCAACAACAACAACAATGGAAACCACGCTACATAGACAACAAATTATTGCTGAAACAATCAGGAAGATTTTAACGATATTTTACTTTAAAAAGGATCCAGCTAGTCGCAAGACCACTAAGTACATCAACAAACGGCTAGAGACACTTGAAGAGCTTTGGCTTGAATTCGACTGCAACAACGTCGAACTCTTGGCTGCGGGGAATCAAGCTGATGACTATACTACAACAAAGGCCTACGAAAAAGTAAAACAAGAATATGAGATAATACGTGAGTTGTTGCGCAACTGCGCCACCTCAAGCACTGCAGAGAAGGGCGGATTGTCTAAGACCGACGAGCTCATCAGCCAGCAAAATACCAACTTTCGGGCATTTATGAGAATCATTAGAAACATTAATGCTGCTGATATCAAGGAGAAGTGGGAGATTGAAGATAAACTGCTGATGCTTCAATCTCGTTGGAAATTGATCGACGATTCACATTGGCAAATTGACAATCTCATGGTCGGGTCTAACTTGACTACGAAGTAGAGTATTCCAGACACGAATCGATCTTCGAAACAACAAAACGTGAGTTAAACAGAAAATTGAACTTAACAAAACACCGTTATCAAGCAGTTCCTCAAATGGAAATACCAACTTTTTCAGGTAATTATGCTCAGTGGCCTACCTTCATGGATCTATTCTCAGAAGCAATCTATAACAATAACATGTTGACAAATGGCCAGAAAATGCAACACTTAAAAGAAAAACTTCGTGGGGAAACTGAGAGGCTCGTGCAACATTTGAGTGTCTCAGCTGATAACTTTGATACCTGGGAGATTCTTACACGCAGGTACAACAACACGCAATTGCTCTTCACAAAACAAATTCAGTTGTTTATAAACCAACCTAACATACAGCAACAGAATGCTTATGAACTCAAGCGGCTCCATGATACAAGTTTGGAAACAATCCACGCTATCCATAATCTAGGAGTAGACACTTCTCCGTGGGATCCAATTCTAGTATACATTTTAACTGGAAAATTGGACTCCGATACTTATACTGGGTATATGGAGATGCGAAAAGCTCCACGAGAGTTACCATCATTTGACGAGCTAATCGGGTTCCTAGAGAGCAAATTTACAGCTTTGGAACCCGTGAGTAAGAAGAACACACTAACGAACAAATTACGTCAAACGAAGTGTCAGTGACAGGCAACTTGAACCCTTGTAAACAGACTGCGAGAACAACACAACGAAATGTAAACCACGCAGCGGGTAATTTCAATGAAGTATTACTCGCAGCAGTTCTAATAAATATTAGAGCTAGAGATGGTACATACATACCAATAAGATGTCTTCTCGACCAAGGTTCACAAATTAACATCATTACCGAATCAGCAGCTCAGCGACTGGGATTAAACAGGCGTAAACTACACGCTACCGTCTCAGGAGTTGGGATAACCATTAACCAGAGCAAGGGCACGGTACAACTAGTGTGCAAGTCATTATACGGTGACCACACGTTTACCACAGAAGCATTATTAGTTCTAAAAAAGGTGCTCAACAACCTTCCGAACTGCTCGTTTAAGAAACAGGGATGGCAGCACTTACACAATATTAATCTAGCCGATCCAGACTATAATATCTCTCGGCCAGTTGATATATTACTTGATGCTAGCATCTACGCCGAGATTATTTTAGATGGCATTCTTCGAGGTCCCAAGCACGCACCGATCGCACAACAAACAAAGATGGGTTGGGTGCTGTTAGGGAACGTAGCAACCCTTAATTGCCACGCTGTAATCAACAATTTAGAAGATATCTCACAGTTTTGGGAGGCTGAGGAAATCAGTGAAACATCGAATAACATGAGTCTGGCAGAAGAATATTGCGAGTCACTGTACCAATCAACAACAAAAAGGTTGCCTGATGGCAGATACGAAGTGCGACTGCCAATGAAAAACAATTACGAACATAATCTAGGCGTATCTAAACCACAAGCCGTTGCGCAATTTAGAGTATTGGTAAAACGCTTTCAAAACAACGCATTGTTAGCTCAGAGTTACAAAACCTTTATGAAAGAGTATTTGGAGCTTGGTCACATGCAAAAATGTCTAACCCCTCGGGAGCCAAGCTGCATTCTGCCCCACCATGGTGTTATGAAACTCGACTCCACCACAACTAAATTAAGAGTAGTCTTCAACGCCTCTGCAAAACAAAAAAATGGTTCTAGTTTAAACGAACTTATGGAGTGTAGGCCGAATCTACAACAGGACCTACAGCTAATGATCTTACGATGGAGAACATATAAGTTCGTCTATACAGCAGACATAGAAAAATTCTACAGACAAATACTTATCCAGGAGGCAGACCAACATCTTCAAAAAATTGGCGAAACAGTAATCATGAAAGCCTTGAGGAGTACAAGCTGTGCACTGTTACATATGGCACGAAAGCTGCCCCATTTTTGGCTATGCGAACAATAAAGCAACTGGTGGAAGATGATGGCAGATGGTACCCATTGGCTGCTAAAATGCTGAGTCAGCAGCTTTACGTAGACGACCTGCTTGGTGGAAGTAGCAGCCTAGTTAAAGCACAAGCAGCACAACAGGAACTGATTACTATGCTGCGAGGTGGCGGGTTCAACCTTCGGAAGTGGGCAAGCAACGATTCCAGACTACTTGAAAACTTGTCTCAAGACATGAATAGTCAAAACATGTTGGATTATAAACATGCGGAATCCAACAAGACACTCGGTATCACATGGAACCCATGCACCGATCAGTTCACCTTTAAACAAATAATCACCGACGAAAACGATAGTGACGTCACAACCAAGCGCACATTACTATCAGACATGTCAAAAATATACGACCCCTTAGGTTGGTTGGCACCGATAACAATCAAGGCTAAGATCATATTTCAAGATACGTGGGCGTCTGGAATAAGTTGGGACGAACCGCTGTCTGTAAATGTCGCAAAACAATGGAAACAGTTTCGTCATGAGTTACAATACATTCAACACATCAAGGTAACGCGATGGATAGGTAACACACAGACCCCCTTTGAACTGCACGGATTCAGCGATGCCTCAGAAAAGGCCTACGGTTGTGTTATTTATTGTAAATCACTTGATAAGAATAACCCACCAAAGGTAAAACTAGTGGCAGGGAAGACAAAACTCGTTCCACTAAAGAAAATAATGTCGCTACCAAGACTCGAACTTTGCGCGGCATTGTTGTTATCGAAAGTTATGAAAAAGGTCATAGAGTCGATTAACGTACAGACAGTCCCTACATATGGGTGGACCGATTCAATGGTTGTACTTGGGTGGATAAATGGCGACATAAGCCGTTGGAAAACATTTGTGGCAAACCGAGTCAGATTGATAAAGGTGATAAAGGATATCATGCCACCGACATGTTGGAACTACGTCAAAACAGACGACAATCCAGCCGATTGTGCAAGCAGAGGATTATTGCCACCTCAACTACTTAAACAATGTTTATGGTGGGACGGCCCTACTTGGCTCAAAAACAAAAATACAGCTGAGCATACTCATTTTACTACCAACGAGGAAGAGAAGAAACAAAATAAAGTTTTTGCCATACAGAAAGGGCCGCTGCTTATCACAGAACTTCTACAAAAACATAACTCTATAATACGAGTGATAAGAGTATTGGCTTGGATTATGCGCTTTGCAAACAATAGCCGTAATAAGGTCAGTGACCGGCTATACTCGCATTTATCATTCGCTGAATTGGACGGTGCACACAATGCAATTGTTAAAGCGGTCCAGAGCGACAATTTTACTGATGACAACAAAAGGTTACACAACAACAAGAAATTACGATCAACGAGTAACATTTTGAACTTAAACCCGGTCATTGATTCACAAGGCATCTTGAGGATTGGTGGGCGATTAACAGAGTCCAACTTAAACAAGGGCAACAAACATCCGATCATCCTGCCGAACAATCACAAGATAACGGAACTATTAATTAATCAAGCTCATCAACAGACGCTACATGGTGGCGCTAGATTAACTCTATCCCACCTGCGCAACAAGTATTGGATAATTGGCGGGATGAGAACCGTTAAAAAACAACTGCTACAGTGCATCAAGTGTCATCGGTACAAACCAACGAGCAATCAACTGATGGCAGACCTGCCAAGGCCTCGAGTAACACCTTCCAGACCCTTCAGCCACACAGGGGTAGATTTTAGCGGAAAAGTGGAAGTAAAGACGAACAAAGGAAGAGGTATCAAAACCACAGTTGGGTACATCGCTATTTTCATGTGCTTATGCACAAAGGCCATACACTTGGAATTAGTTTCCGATCTGAGTACAGCCACTTTCCTAGCGGCCTTGAGACGTCTTTGTGGCCGCAGAGGGACGCCGAGTCACATGTACAGTGACAACGGCACTAACTTTGTGGGAGCCGCTAAGATTTTAGGCAAGGAACACAAGGAAGCTCTACAGCACTACATTAACAACAAGGTAATAGACATCATGACGGAGCTAGGTATTACGTGGCACTTTAACGCGCCATCGTGGCCATCTGCAGGCGGGCTGTGGGAAGCCGCCGTAAGAAGCATTAAACACCATCTCAAAAGAGTCATCGGGGCCCAAAAGCTGACGTTTGAAGAGTTTTCAACACTGCTGACCCAAATTGAAGCTTGTCTCAATTCAAGACCGTTAGTGGCGCTTACAGACGATTTAGAAGATTTGAACTGCTTAACACCGGGACATTTCTTAGTGAAAGATCCAGTACAAGCACCACCACTGTCTCCCGAAGAGCATAACATCAGCTTTACCAAAAGATGGCAGTCAACAATGAAGATGCACCAAGATTTTTGGAGACGGTGGTCGTTAGACTACTTGCAGTCATTACAAACATGTGGAAAATGGCACCACTCTACAAGAAATATGGAAGTGGATAATATTGTATTAGTAAAAGATGACAATATGCCACCCGCTCGCTGGCTAATGGGAAGAATAACAGAAACTCATCCGGGCGCAGATGGTCAGGTGCGCGTTGTAACAGTCAAAACAAAAAATAACTTGTTGAAACGCCCTATAACTAAACTAGCGCTCCTGCCTGTTGAGACTAACCTAGACGCGGGCACTGAAAATCAACCGAACAAAGACTCAAGTGCTACGAAACCAACTAGAAACAAAGTCGGGAGTAAATGAATGGAAGATGGTGGTATACTACAACATGAGTACCTATTGGCGCTGTTTGACTATGAAGAAGAATATGTCAACCATTTAAATGAACTGTGTAAAGAAGAAACCGCTTATCTCACGATTGCGGCACAGTTTCAACATGAACTTAGAGAGCTAAAACATAACAACAACATTTTGAAGACGGAACACGAAAGACGCCTAAAACGCGGACTTATAGATGGAGTGGGCTATGTAGCTAATACACTTTTCGGCGTCATAGACCAGCGCTTTGCGAAGAAATATCACAATGACATTCAAACTCTACAAGAAAACGAAAATCACCTACGATCTTTGTATAAACAACACACGTCAATCATTGAAGGCGAGTACAACCTGTTAAAACGAAATGAAGAAGTGATGAACAAACAGTTTAAGATCATTAGTCAACACCTTAAAAAAACAGAGGAAAAAATACAACTCAGCCATGACAATACGATGTATATAACTTCCACGGCACTCGCAGTAAGCGTAGTCTTGTCAAACTTACACCGAGTGCAACAAACAATAATTGACCTAGTCACAGATGTACGCAATGGACATATGGACTCACACTTATTGAAGCCTGACGAATTTCAACAACAACTTAATATTATCTCAAGACAGATACCCAGTGATCTCTCATTACCGTGTATCAACAACGAAATAGGCATCCAACAAATGTACAGGCGGTCACGGGTTCACGTGAGGCAAACCGATGAGTACTTGATATTTGAAGTGAAACTTCCATTAATCTCAAGTGAACAATATGAATTAAATCGTTTGATACCTATACCGAAGTTAGAAAATAACTCGACAGTGAGAAGAATTACACCAAGCTCAAATTATCTTGCCGCAAATCTAAGAAAAGATTTAATAATACTACTTCCACACAATGACGTAACGGCATGTGAACAATTAAGCGAACATCAACTAATATGCAACTTAAACGTCCCAATATATGACATAACGACCACTACAAGTATTTGCGAGGCTCAACTTATCAACAACAATGAGTTATCAAGTTGCAAAACATCGACCGCTAATTGTATGAATGATTGGATCATGTTACACAACCGGAACGGCTGGCTGTTCTCGTGTTGTGAAGAATGCCACGTGCGCATTTTTTGCCCAGCTGGTGTCATGGCAATGACCCTTCGACTCAGCGGGGTCCTTACTCTTGCCGATGGCTGTGTCTTAAAAGGTGAAAACATAGTCATACAAGCTCACTACAAATTCCAGAGTTCTGTGAAAATCAACCAAGACGAGATGTACCTCCCTGAATCTGCAATTAATCACATCATCGGCAACAGCAACCTTACGTTCCAGCCCGAAGATCACGTGGAGCAGCTCAGAGCCATAAAAAAACCGTTTGGAGGCCGTTCAACAGCAACAAGACACTTTGAACTGGAAGGCGGAAAGTCATGACAACAACCACTATATAATGTATGGATTCATTATAATTGGTGGCTTAAGCATTGGAGCATTGCTCATGACAAAAGTAAAGGGTCTTCAATGCAAACGACGAACAAGAGCAGATCCCAATAAGTCGCCAGGAGCTGAACACATAAATCTGACAGCGAGGGCTGCCACCAGCGTCGAACACGAATTAACCCAGATGGTTGATCGCGCGGATTCGCCTATGAGGGGTTTTAATAATTAAAAATAAACTAGACTGTAGCTACAACATACACAGTTTTATTGGTGTTTCCATTTCTTGTTTAGGTCGGGAGCATGTACGAGCACGTAAATTTATTATATTTTATAAGTACTTAGCTATAGTGCTGACACGGCCACACGCGCCTGCGCGCGCCTTATATAAGAGCGCAATACTTATGTAAGTTTTAGTGACAATAAACCACTCATCGAAGAAACATCGTTTTCTTTACATCTACATACGATATGAAAGTAGTTGAGGCATACAGCCCCAACACTCTGGTAGGCCATCAACGTCTTCAACTGAAGTTAACATAGCAAAAGTGAAGGAAATGGTGACTGAAAATCCTCATTCAAATTTGAGAGAGATAGCCTCTGAACTTTCTGTGTCTCACGAGTCGATCCGTGCCATATTAAATAATCATTTGGGTATGAAACATGTTGCCGCTCGGCTAGTCCCAAAAGAAATGAATTTTCTCCAAAAACTCAATCGCCTAAGAGTCGCTGAGGACATGCTAGAACGAGTCAATTCCGTCCCAACATTCATGCAAAGTTACTGGTGACGAGACGTGGGTTTTACGAGTTTGACATGCAAACTAGTCAACAAACTTCGGAGTGGCGCCTTCCGACTGAACCGAAACCGAAAAAACCACGGCAAGGTCGATCAAAAGTCAAAGTCATGTTGACTTTTTTCTTTGACATCGCGGTGTTGTGCACTCGGAATTCTTGTCGGAAGGTCAAACGGTAAATAAAGAATATTATTTGATCGTTATGCGTTTAAGAGAGCAAATTAGACGAAAAAGGCCAAATTTGTGGAAAGAAAATTCTTGGATTTTGCACCAAGATAATGCGCCTTCGCACAAGGCCATCATTGTAAACGAATGTTTGACCAAAAACTCAACAAATCATCGAGCAACCACCTTATTCACCAGATATGGCTCCAGCTACTTAGGTTCGTAGGTGTAACAGTAACATAGTGCATTTGAAAGTGGTTAGAAAGGAAAGAATAAAGGATATCGTAGAATTATATATTAACCCAAGACAATACGTCTTATTGTCGACTGTGTTATCTGCGAGAGACGGTTATTGGGATGATGATTATGAGACTCCTCTGCGAAGTAGCGCCACCGCCGCGCCCGTGCGGCCAATATCTCGACAACCAGAGTAATCTGGCGGTGTACTGCGCGTTCGCCACCAGGGGTCCTGCACAAAATTGTGAAATTTTACGTATTTTTAAGTCACTTGTACTATGCGCTGAATTAGTTATTCCGTACATTAAAAGAAGTTATGTAAGTTAGCCTAATAATTGCACAAGATCGTGGCCTTGTTGAAATTTGAAACAAATTCTTTAAACAATAACAGACAATACATAAATCTAAAGACACCTAAAACATATTTTTTCGACAACTTTCTTAATTTTACGCATTAAAAAAAGTGTTATTTAGACTGTTAAATTTGCGGTTCCTTGGGCACAATTGAGCATGAACATATTTGAACCCACTGACCCGCATTAGGCCAGCATGGTGCGTCATGGCCCAACGAGGAGGTTGGGGAGCTCCTCATGTCCATGCCGGAAGATCCGTGCCCAGCAGGGACGATTATAGGCTGATGATTTGATTTTGACTCGGTGTTGTAACTTCTCGCCCTAACCTAAATCTAATGCCTAGTCTACCTTATAATACATACACACATCCTCGCCGCTTTTACCTTAACTTAACTTATTATCTAATTCTTAAAACTAATTAACCTAATTTATCTACAATCTAATGGTTGTGTTTGGAGTTTTTGTGTAGTGCGTATTGTTTGTATGATGATGAAACCTTAGCATAGCTTAATTCTATTTGCAGTGAATTTCAGTCAAGCAATGTAATATTATAATAAATACTATTTTGGCCAGATCGTCTAGTGAACCCTCCGTTGTCAACCGCATTTAAGTAACTCAAGTTCTTTCGTGAAAGTTTAGTAATTGGCTTATCCCTGTGTTAAATTATTTCCTCCTGACCTAATTACCTACCAGTCTATAAATCATATCATAGATATGTGTAGCCTAGCAATGACTCCGTCTGAACTGTGACCTAAATCCTACACTGCAGCTGCGGGGAAGATTTGTAACCACTCAAAGATAATCAGATGATAGCTTAGCTTGCAGGTATTATTATTTATTATCAGTAGCATGATACATAAGAAGCCTGGTGCAATTTAGGGGCCCCAACCGCCGCCCTATAGCGTGCCTTTCATCTCATTGTTTAACTATGGCTCCGTCACATTGGCTTTAACTTTAATTATTAGCTTGTGCCTTTAATTCTTTAAAACTGAGAATTTACATCTCTCCTCAAAACTTAATTTCATTTTACATTATGAACTATGTGTTAGCAATTTAAATTCTTATTATTCCACATAAATCAATAGAGTTTAACTCAAGGCTTGCTATCATCCAAATATCCTTTTCACATTAAGAACTTAATTATTCAATGCAATAACTTATGTCATGATTTCACTTATTGAACAGAGGTGGAAAGCCAGCATTCTACCGGACACTTATTCCTCTGATTATTGTGTCTATTATAAGAGATCACAATGTAACAATATTAACTTACTGTCCCTCTGTCTTATTAGAAAATTAATATTCAGTTCTATAAAGGGTGGATAATTTATTCAAACGCCACTTCTGGCGGTGGCTTAAATAGAATGCTATTAATACAGGTAAAATTACTTTTATTTACTCTGAGTATTTATTATACAGGTCTCATAAAGTTCCAATATAACTACATTGGATTGGCTGCATTGGCAGATTATCACATCTTAAGTTTATTAAAGGATGTTTGATTCATTCAATATCCTACTCATTTAGGAAGTGAACTTAAATAGAATACTATCATTTGAAGTAAATTACTTTGGGTTACTCTTAGTGTTCATTATACGGATCTTATAAAGTATAAGTACATCTCAAGTTTATTGAAGGATGTTTAATTCATTCAATATCCTTGACTTTTAGGAAGTGAACTTAAATAGAATACTATCATTTGAAGTAAATTACTTTGGTTTACTCTTAGTGTTCGTTATACAGATATTATAAAGTATAAGTACATCTCAAGTTTATTAAAAGATGTTTAATTTATTCAATATCCTTGACTTTTAAGAAGTGAACTTAAGTTAATCATTTTTCCATTAACTTCCACCCCCTGTCTCTCAGACTGAGTGGTTAATTTGATAGACTACCAAATCATAGTTAGTATACTTTTAGTAGGTAGTGAATTAGGTAGTTAATTATCCCTGTTAATCATTGAATCAATTACATTTAGAAGTTATCTTTTACTCACTTTAATAAGTATAAAGCTGACTGTACTAGATATTAGTCTGATTGATTTAGATTGTTCCCATCAAATATTTCAATGTTCCATATTATTAGGAGCAAGTACTTACATATCTTAAGAGGTCTTTGACCATTGAGGTGAATTCAAATGGTATTAGTAGACCATTATCAGGCTAATTAGCAGGTTGTTATCAATCAATTATTTCTATGTTTCAGATTATTAGAAGCTCATAGCTTGTAATATTTTTAACCTAGGTTCTAAACTGGTTTTAGTTGTTCAGTTTGTATCAGCTTATATTTTACTAATAGGTATCGGATGTATACTTTTAATACCTTGAAGAGTGTAGCAATATAAGATCGTATCGCATCCCAGGGAAAGCTAAAAATGCCTGTTTGGTCATTTCAGTATTAGAAATCAAACATCACAGTACAGCTATGCTTATTTGCTATAACTTTTAGTATTTTTCTTGTAATAGGAAACCAGTCTAGACTTTTAGGTATTCCAAGTAATGATGGTGCAATATTATCATACTTCTGTTAATTATTTAAAATGAATAATTAATTGGTAACAACTTTAGGAAAACAATTAGAATTTTATCGGCCTACGGTAACAGATTACATGCCTAAATAGGACCCACATCACTTCATCGTAAATTTTATTTAGCACCGTAACCTAATTATCCCTACCTTACTAGTCTGAATTAATCCAGCCTGGGCCCCGCGGCCCGCGTACTCAGCCTATGCACAGCGCGCTCACCCCGTACTGTCCCCTCACTTCCTCACAGCAATTATATAGAACCGCCTACCTATAGATTCCTACAGCTTCCCTCACTTGAAATGCCTATATTTTGTCGAACTAACAGTCCCTACTTGTGTACCTTGCAATCTAGGCCCAAGCCACATTTAACGTAATTTCGTGGTGAGTTGTGTAAGCCGAGTCGCCCCTGCAAGCAACTGACTTCTAAATGTTCTATCAGTCGAGCCAGTATACTCAGTGTGTTATTCCTATCACTACACTGTGTGTACGGAGGTAGACTCGAAATTGGACTGGGTCATACGGGTCTACCTCCAGCTAAATGGTGTCTGACCTATCTTCAACTTTCACTAGGGAGACAACTGTCTCTCCCCCATTACTCCGTCGAAGATAGTGTATTGTTTAGCGTAATGATATAAAACGCCGACCTTATTAAATACAATCAAAAGTCATCCAGACCGAAGTCTGTTGAAAGCTATATTGGTTTCGTTGCCACCGTTATGCGTTTCCGCCAATATACCCCGAAATACTTCATTTCGTTAACAGATTCGAGTTGCGATCGCAATAGTTTTACTTTATTAATCACTTTCAATTTCATAAATCTTAATTAATATCGCAGCTCGAATATCACTTAGCGCACTATCAAAGCTCGAACACTATTTTTCCCGTATGAGTAGTTACCGCACTCTTAAATTGGACCGCGCCTCCGACGTCCCAAAATTGAATGCCCCCTAATTTTCCTCTATCCCCCAAGCATCCTAACCCTCGCGCCACGCGCCATCAACATTCGCCCGCGCGAGTCCGCTTTTCCTCCCTTCAACCAATCGCTAGCTGTTTCCCGACGCGCCTCGCCTTCGCGTCGCTCATTATTTGTTATACGCGAACTTCGCGTTGCGCCACGTGGAGATAACATCCGACCTCTCTTTCTATCTTTTTCTCAACCTCTCGCTCGCTCATTGCCGCCTTCGCCGCGCAATTCTAAAGTTTTTCCATTATCCAACCAAATCTCGTCAGACAGCCAATATTACATGTTTGAATATCTAAATGTAGCCTTCCATTAACAATTCCCTCTCAATAACCATCCACTTAAGCCAATAATCCTATATTTTGGGAAATTATAAAAAGTTCCGTATTCCGACCATAGATGGCGTCCGCCCGTATGTGAACCGCTTTGCCGACTCGCAAAGCCCCGCGAAATTCAAACTAAAGATAAAGTCCTAGTCAAACTAGCAACCTTACGCGAAGCCCAAGTAAATAACTCCCGCTAGACGGCGCCTATGTCGCAAGGGACGCGCAGAGCAGTCCCCGCGAAATTCAAAATAAAGAAGTCAAACTAGCAACCTTATGCGAAGCTCAAGTAAATAACTCACGCTAGACGGCGCCTATGTCGCAAGGAGCACACAGAGCAGTCCCCGCGAAATTCAAACTAAAGATAAAGCGCTAGACCACTGACCATTATTCTGAACTAGTTTATGATTCCCTTTTTCATGCTTATTATATTAATGGTGCTACGCATTAATATTTATTTTAGTGCTACTCCCACACATTCCTTACTAACGGACGGATACCATTCATTCTGTACCGTTACAGTGTTTGAACTTTGGACTAGAAAATGCTACTTTATAAAATTATATAAGTACACGACGATAGACGATAATTTTGCAGAAATCAAAAATGCAGGTTCCCCTAGCATTGGTCACGCTCTTTCAGTATTATTTAAAACACAAAAATGCAATTAAATATTTAGGGTTCATTGTTTAGGTTTGTTGAGATGCTGTATATTGTTGTTAAACAGCATCTCAATGTTTTATGGATAAAGATGATTAGTTTATTCATTTTTATGATACGAGTAGTATTATCGGGTTATCTGTATCTGTGACCTTAGCGAATCGACTTTAAAAAAATGAAAAAGGCGGCCTCAGGCTATATCGTGTCTAGCCCCTCTCTGACGTGGCTGCTGCTGACGCGACGATGATGTTTTGTAGCCTCTCTGCTGCGTTAGCGTCGTCATCTGTCTCAGAGCTGGAGCCGCAGCTGAGCACAATGCGCCTCTCCGTCTGTAGCAGCCGTTGGTTCACAGGGGTGGCTCGGGCATTTAAACACCTGCTAGGTATATAGGCTAGCTAGGTAAACAGCTTTAGGTACGTAGGCCGGATGATAAGTAACTAGCCTACACAATTTAAAAACGTTAAATTAAAAAAAATACAACCTCATTTTAAAAATAGGGTTTCTGGCTGCCTGTGTTCTAAATTTGAATTCCATAGCGTCCATATTTTTTTGTTTACTGTCACTTGAAAAAATATTCTGGTGAATTTTTCCAAAACGGATAAAATTTAACAAAGAACTGTGATCCAATTTCTTTATATGAAAGGGGCGGATATTCTTGACGACTTGAAAAATGTTATGGGTGAATGTGCTCTATCTTATGCTACGGTTAAGAACTGGGCCGCTGAGTTTAAACGAGGACGTACAAGCAAGTACAAGTGTTCAAGATGAACTCTGTCCCGAACGTCCAAAAAGCGTCACCACTTCGGAAATGGTCTCCAAAGTGCATGATATGGTTTCGACGGGATGGGATGGATCGACGGTTGAAGCTATCCAAGATAGTATAGTTGATAATACAGGTATTTCAAAAGAATGGGTACATCATATACTTAGTGGAGAATTGAATATGAAAAAGGTATCCGGCCGTTGGGTGCCTCGATTTAGAGTTCGAATGCAAAACTCTCAACACTGTTTGGTTCGTTTTCAAAGAAATAAATCGGATTTTTTACGACGATTTGTATCAACGGATGAAAATTGGGTTCATCACTATACACCAGAATCCAAAATTCAATCGAAGCAGTGGACAGAATCCGGGTGGTCTGCTCCAAAGAATACTAAAGCCGTGAAATCAGCTGGAAAAGTGATGGCATCGGTCTTTTGGGATTCGAACGCAATTTTGATGATAGACTACCTCCCAAAAAGTCAAACAATAAACGGGGAATACAACGCTAATCTATTAGATAAGCTGCATTGAGCAAAAAAGACCAGGTTTGTTTAAAAAAATAATTTTTCATTAAGACAATGCAAGAGTTCACTTGTATTTTTTTCGTTGCTTGAAATTAAAATGTCTACCCATATTTTAAGCCGTTCTTGATTTTTATCATTAGCTGTCTGGAGCTGCGTTATGCTTTGCTGACTGACGATATGGCACACGAGACGTATAGGTAAGTGTTTGTTTATATTCCTTTTCCTTATCACGAATGAGAATGACTTTCTACTAACGAAGTTTGAATCTCAGCATTAAGGCTATGTGCCTTTGTAATTCAGGCCCGTGGTGGCAATAATTATAGTTAACCTGCTATGCGATTCTCTAAGCGACACATAGACGGTCCGCGCATGGCTGGGATCTGCTGTCTCTTTCCAATTCTATGAATATGAAAGAGAAAGAGTCATTTCTCAGCGCTGCGGCAGCCGCAGCTATCAAGGCTTTAGCTTAGAGAATCGCACGGCTGCAGTGTGATTCTCTAAGTTAAAGCCTTAGTAGCAGCGGCTGCCGCAGCGCTGAGAATTGACTCTGTCTCTTTCATATTCATAGAATTGGAAAGAGACAGCAGATCATAGCCATGCCCGCAGCGTCTATGTGTCGCTTAGAGAATCGCATTGCAGATCGCTAGATCAATATGTGTATCATCGCCGCCTTTAACGGAATTTTGGATTTTTATCCAGTATTTCCAACAATATGTGGGTACGATAGTGTTCTCAACGGCACAGCCGGCCCAACTGACAGGACAGCAGCGGCGCGGCGGCCAGAATCGAGACAGTGACGGTAGCTTCAGCGACAATAGCCGATAAACGTTGCATGGTAGTGTAGTGTAGGCTAACCTTTTTACTGTGATTTAGCACAGTCAGGATGTCCGTGTAGAGTGGCGTCATCTGGGCGGTCACAGAAGAAAATTCCAGGTTTGTGCGGAGTACTTCCGCATCGCTTTGCTTAGATAGCTCCGTAATTTTATTCCAGTATGAACACCTGACTCTCGAAATTGTGACTGTGATGTGTTCTCTGTTCTCTCTCCTACTATGCTAATATCGAGAACTAAGCACGAGAGAATACTACGTTTTGAACCTGTCACTGGAAACGATAGCACGTCGTTCAATACAGAAGAGTTTGTTAGTGCTGTTAAGGCCAGGATTTCAATTATGCTAATGAAACACTTAGTCTAAGATCCGAGTATAGAACGACCTTCACCGGGAAGGTTAATGGATGAAAAGTATTTTATATCAAATTTAATATGTTATATAAAATAAAGCGCGTGTGGTTTGGCTGAAAAATTTTAGTCCAGTACCTATAATGATTAATTTAATATTAAAAAAAAGATATTTTTTTTATTGCTCTGGTTTGGAGTGTGTGTTTGTAATGAGATTATCTTTATATAAACATAAATTTTATTTATTTAACCAGACGGTTGCAAATTACTAATATTGACTTACCTGTTTACACCTGCCTTCCCAATGTTATGACAGGAAAAAAATAGTCGACCTAACGTTAGCATATTCTATAGGCTTCATACTTTCGATTGGTATCTATGTAATTTTGCTATTAGGTATCCAAACAAGTGCAATGTTTAAAAAAATTTTTTTTTAATATTAAATTAATCATATAATGCACTGAAATTTTGTAGCTAACCCACTCGCAATATATGATATAAAATACTTTTAATCCATTAACCGGCTCGGTGAAGGTCGTTGTATTGTATACTCGGATCCTTTACTTCAAAACTGTAATCATATTGCACTTTTAGACTACACGTCACGATGACAGCCAATGAGAACACGAAGTCGCCATGACACAATGTTTTGTAAACACTAATATTACCTACTAAGTTACTGATATCATCTTTATTTCAATAACAGTTATCTTAAATATGTTTTTCCCGTTTGTAGTGATAAATAAATAAAACAAATAGATATTCAAGAGTGACCAAGAGTTCCTAGATAACATACTGAAACGTTGCAAAAATTACTACATCAAAATAATGGGAATCGAAGAAGAAAATAATAACTACTATACCTTTACTTAGTTTATTTGGAAAAGCACTTAAACAAAGTGTTTATTTAGGTACCACGAAGATTTAAGTACCATGCCTCGACAGGGCCTCCCAAAGAATTCTCAACCGCCCAAGGGCGTCACACAATAAGAAAAATTATAAAATAACTTTCAATTATAATGTTTACTTTTATGGGTGATACCTTCATAGATGACTATGTTGTTGATTCACATAGTACTTATTTATCTGTTTGGACCCAGATAAGAGTTAAGCGAATTCTGTTATCTAGAGGTTAATTTGAAAAGACCTTATATTATAATAATAACGATAATAGTGTCGGATCTGGAATCGCTCGAAAAAGATGGGACCACAACAACATAAGATTTGCCATTAATGATTTGTATAGGTAGATATCAAATCTTAGTAACGTGTAAGGGGGCAATTAACGACAATAAAGTTTGACAAGCTTTTGTACAAGAAAAGAGTTAGAATAGGTAACATCAATAATAATTGTAGTAAACAATTGAATTTATCAATAAAACAGTATATTGATGATGGAGGCCTTAAGTGATTAGATACTATCACAGAACAGAATACTACTTACACAAGCTATTTACTTATTTTTCTATGAGTAAATAATTACATTACAGTTAGAGTTATATTAAAATGAAAATAACTTTATTATTTAATATCTATTAAACAATTTATTGAAACACCCCAAAGAATAATACCTACAACCCGCGTGTTGGGGTTGTCTCTATGTCAATTTGTTGAAGGTCCATTCCATACAGTCCTTATATGAAGTGTCGGAGGATCGCACAATTTTCAACTTTATTTAAACATCAAGCCCTTTATTTATAAGAATGGCTACACCTATTTGGCTAGTATTTTTTTTTAATGTTTTTTTTTACATATATATTAGCGTTTTATTAACGCTTAAATAAACTTAAGTAAAATTTTAAACACTGAAAAAGACGACAACCTCGGCCGCAATCGAACCACGCACCTTCCGCATTCCGGGCGGCTGCCTTAACCACTTGGCTACCGAGGTCTGGTTTTCACCCGTCGAAATTTGTCAGTGCTTAATGCTTATGTTGTTTAGTCACCATTGCTTCTTTAAATCTTAGAAGTTTTCACCTCTGAGATCCGAAAGAAATATTTTTACAAATATTTGAACATTCGGTTAAGATGAAGCTGCATCATAGATTAATGTTTTCTTTTATATGTTTTAGCGTTTTATTAACGCTTAAATATACTTAAGTAAAATTTTAAACACTGAAAAAAGACGACAACCTCAGGCGGGAATCGGGGAATCGGCGGGTTTATTTTTTTATAAGAAGGAGGCAAACAAGCAGGCGGGTCACCTGATGGAGAGTAATCTCCGCCGCCCATAGACACCCGCAACACCAGAGGAATCGCAGATGCGTTTTTAGAAAGGTATAGGAATTGTGAGGGGGGGGGGAAGGCCTCCGGAACCCTCACTGGCCGAACGAAACACAACAGCACCAAGGGCTATTATTTCACGCCGGATATTAGTGAGAGGTTGGTATTACGCCGGGCGAGCCGGCCCAATGCATGCTGCAACGCAGCGTGGCTCTACCACTTAGTGCCATTTAGCACCACCCAGGGGTCACGTGTAGGGTCTCAAGGGTAAACCTACGGACGTGAGTAACTTTAACCCCCAAAATGTGTTTGTAATTATTGGGACAACTATAGACTTACGAATCGATGGGGTAATGACATTCACAAGTGCTGTAGCCTAAACATGGCCAGAACTGAATGACTGATATTGACGAAGATTAGTTAAAAATATGAGTGCATTTGTCAATGTTACGGCAGATACCCGTGCAATATACCGTGTTCTAATCTTTGACGTCCACCACTTTCCGGCGATATTGCTTACACACTATAAGGCTCGTATTCTGCCCTGCTAATGATATCGGCAGTAACTCCAATTTTGTTAAAAATGACTTATATATTGATCGAGAATTAGCATAATATGCTCAATCAGATCTACTGACAGATATTTTATATCTTATTGGGAACTGACAAATATCGTTAAAGATAAAGGCAGTAAGTCAACAATGCGAAATATCTTTCTTATCATAACCATAGTATGTATAGTTACGCCCTCAAAACAATAACTAAAGCATATTGTTCTGAGGTTACGCCGGCCTTACAAGCAAAGTTAAATGGCCAGGATGTTATTATTACTTAAGATAAATGCAGTATCTGCGTATACTGTGAATATTCTATGAAGCTTGTTTTGTATTCTGTATTAATTACTTAAAATATCAGCAGTAAATAAATATGCTGTAGATAATTATATTAAGCAAAACTTATTTTTTTATTAAATTTACCTACGTAGAATATCAGCAGTAACTACATATACTGTGGATATAATAAGCAAACCTGATTTGTTATTTCGCCTTATTTACTTAGAATATCAGTAGTGACTCCCTCCGTATACTGTAGCTAGGTATGATAAGTATTGTTTAGTTTTCTGTTGCACCTTTATTACCTAGAATATCGGTAGTGATAAAACGCACTCTGCCGCACTTAAGCTTAGAGCAGCAGATAAGTCGGAAATTTCAAAGTTGAGAAAGTGGCAGTCAATGTTTTCGATTCAATTTTTACTTACTTCTACTTTAGCTCTAGCTTATAAGTTTTACTAGGTCTGATTTTTTTATATGTAGCTTAAATGGAGTTCTTTTATGATACATACTTAATAATTGCTATTTATTTATTATAATATATTTAATTGACGAAAACTCGTTTTTTTCGTATTATGTCTAGTAGGTACGAGTTAAATCTATTTGTACCAATTGTTAAGAATAACCGCAGTAAGTACTCTAGTTACTGCTTTAATGCAAAGTATTCCAAACATACGATATCTATATTTTGTATGAAATTTCGTGTCACTTTGGGGTAAATAAAATAAGACGTTAGCTAAATAATATTAATATTTTTCATATAATTTAAAAGATAATATAATGAGAAATCTATACATACCTTGAAATGTAGTAGGGCAACATGCCCAGTCTCCGGCCTCTTAAGCGCTCAGCTGACTTAATTCACTTATATATAACTGATTTAGAGGATTCAGTATATAAATATTTTTTTTTATGCCAGAAATATGTTCAAGATTAATTTTAAAACTGATATAATATACAAAGACTGCCAGTTTTTATATAAATAAAAGATTTTCAGAAAAGTACGTTTTTGCCAGTGTCCGGCCACACTCATCTAGTGACCGACTACTAGCTACCCAGTGTTCGGCCACCTAAATATAAACCTACAGCTATTGAATGGATAATAAACTCTCAGAACAAATGAATAAGGATTATATTGTAATGATCCCACAATCTAAGGATTTTTGACAACTAATGTGCTACGGATTTACTTGCGGATTTTATGATTGCGGTTCATAATCATAAAATCCGTATCCGTAAATCCGTAAATCTTTATTTATAAAGACGTATAAAATATAAAAAGTAAGTATTGAAATACAAAACATTTATTTAGTAAATGTGACGTATTAATAATTTTAATTTAAATATTTATTTTAATCGATTTTTCTTTGAAACCAGCACTAATCATTAAATTAAATCTTTTTTTTTCTAAATATTAATTGCAAATACATAACAAAACGTAATACTTATAAAAATGCAAATAGAATAGTAAAACTCTTCAAAACATCACTTAGGTACTAAACATCAACAATTAACCATTTAAATTTACCTTAACAATTACTTTATTAAACGGTAATCTTACTTTAATCAATGGTTAAAAATTTTGGTTTCAAACCGAGTAAAATCATAAATAATTTTCCAATTTGGCCTTATTTCAAACATTTTGGGCAGATATCGGGATTGGTGTTTTGATGATTGTTCATTGATTTGTGATTTTTTATTAGTAGGTAATGGCCAAATACTGGTACCATAGCCAGTGTCCGGCCGCTTAGTCATTTTAAGGGCCGGCTATCCGGTCATAGCTACCAGTAATCCGGCCATTCTATTCTCATACAAGTAATTTTACCTATAATTTTTATCTCTGCTGATATCGGCGGCCGGTTACTGGCCATAGCTAAGGTTAATGCTAAGGCCTGTCACTACTAACATTACTTACACTTCACAACACCATAAGTATTATTAAATACATAAAAATCATGGTACCGTTATTGCTAGTGTCCGGCCGGGGTGGGCCGGACACTGGAAATAGCCATTTTCTGTTCCAGACCACCGGACCCCATCTTTTTAAAATAACGGGTGTTGAAAAGTCATATTTAACAAATAAATCGTGTAAATAGACATACCTACTTGTTATAAAATATAAAACTTTATTGGTTTTATAACAAAATATACATGAACTATAACCTGTTGAAAACACCTCTGCACTAATTTTTTTATCAAGATGTGGTTAAATTGTCACGCGTGCACTGACCTCCACTTTTAGATGACAACTAAACGTAGAAAATTTAGCTTGCCTTAGATGTCGCTGTGTCTATGTTGTAGGTAATTCAAAATACTTTTTAAGAGGATTGATTTTAGGTTCAAATTCATTTAACTATTCTTATTTTATTTAAAAATCATGTCGCACGGCCGGGCACTGGAGGGGGCCGGCACACTGGGCATGTTACCCTAAATTACGTATAGGTTTTTTCTACAAGGCTCTAAAAATATGTAATTAAAGTGAATACCGGTTAATTTTTAAAGCATTTTTGTTTTGGTTTTTTTGGTTTTAACTCAATATATTTTATACCTAAATCTATTTATTTAGGTATAAAATATATTCACTTTAATTACATAATTTCAGAGCCTCGTAGAAAAAAACCTACATGTAATTTACTACATTTCAAGGTATGTATAGATTTCTTACTATATGATATTTTAAATGATATATAATTATTAATACTATTTAGCTAACATCTTAGTTTTTTTGACCTAAAAGTGACACGTAATTTCATACAAAATATAGATATCGTATGTATAGAATACTTAGCGCTAAAGCAGTAACTAGAGTACTTACTGCGATTATTCTAAGCAATGAATACAAATAGATCTGTCTCGTACTAGACATAATAGGAGTTTTCGTCAATTAAATATATTATAATAAATAAATAGCAATTTTTAAGTATGTATCATAAAGGAACTTCATTTAAGCTACATATTGAAAAAATCAGACCTACTAAAACTTATAAGATAAAGTAGAAGTCAGTAAAAATTTAATCGAAAACTTTGACCGCCATTTAATTCCGACTTTCTGCGCTCCTTACCCTTAGCGCGACAGTATTCTAAAACCAAACTCAAACTCAAATCTCTGCTTGAGTACCTACAGATAGAAAGGAATGGTGCTATTCATCGCTTATATCGCCATCCATTTCTAACTGTACTTAAGCATGGTTTTAAATTTTGAGTTTGATTTTAGAATTCTACGAGCACGCTACGATAATACGCACGCGCCGCCGAAATGGAGCGTAAAAGAATATCGCCGAAAGGTCTACCGGGAACTTCCTCGACTGTACAGCCACGAGCAAAAATATGTAAACAATTGTAACTCTTAACACAATGGAATAAGAATCAAAGTGTATACATATTGGTGCTCGTGACTGTACATTGACAGGTCTGCTTCAGGACCGGCGCCCAGCAGTGGGACGTTTATAGGTTCGTTGATGGTGACGTTAAGGAACACGTTGCTAATCGTATTGAGTGATATGTGTAGCCGGCCACCCTTCATAATTTTATTTAAATCATCACAAAGTATCACACTACACGGAGTTCCTGCGACAAAATGTTTCTACTGTTTCCAGAATAGCCTCTTGCAATCATCTGCGTAGTAAAATGTGCTTATTTCCCTGTAATGCATACTCGTGTAATATATAAAGTGATGACTCTCGCCCGGGACTTTAGTTCTACATAATTTTTTGTGAGATCATTGTAATAGTTTTATTCAACAAACGAAAAATGTTGTGCAAGTTATTGTTCTTCAGTTTTGCCGCTATAGGTTTGTATAAGTTTTGTATGATTGAATGCTAAAATGTTTTGTATTTTTAACCCCCGGCGCAAAAAGAGGGGTGCAGTCTCAGAAGCAAAGAATATTTTAATAAAGTGGCTGCTTGAGAATTCTTATATTGAAACTGAAGCACTCCTCAGTCGGTGTTTTTTAGTTTATTATTTATTAAATATGTTAGCTTATTATTTTTTATTGCATGTTATGTATTAACCTTAATCTCACATTTTAAAATTCAAATCTTGCTTGGTTTTTCTTTAGTTTAGCTTTTGTTAGCCTCCGATATACCATGTACGATGTTTCTCTCAGAAGGTGTAGATAATTCAGGTCGCAAGATCAAACAAATTGTAAATTGGCTTCCCAAAATCCAGGCACTGCCTAGCTTGGGGGCCTCTGATAAGCTCATTGACTCAATCTACCTAAGCACATTTTAAAATTATGTATTTCCAAACCTGTGTCCTTACTCTTGAAACAGAATTGCATTAATCAATTTCCAATCACAAATCTAAAAAATGTCAAATGGCACTTTTGTAAGCGACAATAGCGCCACATTGGAATTAAATCGAGTGGAAATTGACTGAACAAATTATTATCGAGATGGCGTTCCGGAATTATCTTTACTTGTCCCAATATCGATACATATTAATCGCATTGTAATTGTATTAAGATTGAGTTTGCGTTCGAGAGTAACCCCCCTGTACGAGTACTGTACCTATTTTAGTGCAATAAATATTATTATTATTCTCTTTATTTGAACTATATCTTAAGACATTTTTTTTACAATATTTTATATAAAAAACATATTTACAATATAAAATATTATAAAAAACTTAACCTAGGTTGCCACCGGCAGCGGGGATAGACCCAAGCTACCGGTGGTTAGGGCTGCAGAGTGAGGAACCTCCTGACAATACGTGCCGTGTCAAGGAGTACTGCCTTCTGTATCTGACCCTTGACCCAACCTTTTAGCGAGAGCCTCTCTAGGTGTTGATCGAGGCTCCTAGCTAAAAGACCGTTTGTCGAAACGACTATCGGTACAATAATGGTTGAATCAATCAAATCAATCAAATCAGCTACTAGTCGTGCTGCAACCCCAGTTAGAGCGCCAATCTGTGTAACCTGCTTCCCGTAACATCGCTTAACTTGATTTCTCAGCAAGTTATACAAAAAGTCTTTCCTTTTCCAGCGCCCCACGCTTTTACAATCAAATATTATAATTAAAAGTACATAGTTTACACTTCAGCCCAGAAATAGAGACAACTTGAACGATCCATAATTTATTTTTTGTTTTCACGTGCATTTATAAAAGCGTGTTTTTCTAGCTTTTTTTTAAACTGTTAATTTATTTTATACTTTTTGGTCTAACCTTGAAACCTGATCGTGTTCAAAGTCCATTACGTGGCCTTTCTCACAAGTGCAAACACGACTATGATACGATACTCTATCATGGAATGCCAGTGCCTATCTTCCGGCTTCATCATCAGACCTTGAAACCTAATCCTGGTCAAAGTTCATTACAAGATTTTTCTAAGAAATCCAAAACAGCTATAATACGATTTTCCATCACGAAGTTCCAGTTCATATCTTCCGGCTCCATCATCAGATCAGTTCGATAGTACCATATTATTGTATTGTCATCAGAACTATATACAGCTGCCAATTTTCATTAAGCCACGACCCTTGAAAGATGTTTAAATTAGTTACCTTAGATTCCATTACATAGTTTGTTACATACAGGTCGACCTAATAAAAGAGTGTTAAAAAAATAAGTAGCAGATATATCGTGTTTGGACTCGATTTGATCATCAGTATTTGATTTTACATACAATGCAACGAGGCAACATGATAAGCTGATGCTGCAGTCAGGATATCCAGCACACAAGTACACTCTTGAAAGAATAGTAACAGATATATCGTGTTTGGATTCGTTTTGATCAGTATTTGATTCTACATACAATTCAATGATGGCAACAAGATGAGCCATGATATCCAGCACACTCTTAAAAAATAATAGCAGATATAGTGTTTGGATTCGTTTTATGAGTATTGTATCAAATGAATACTATAGGTATCCACGTAATGTTATTAGGGGACTATATTTATTGTCACCAAAATTTATATTTGTCATCAAGTTGTATCACCTTATAAAAAGATCTATCGCCACGAAATATTTTCGTTCTCAGATAAACAAAAAGTGTTCCCAGGTATGAATTATCAAATTAATGTTAATATATGTGTAAAATAAGAGATGGATTACCAAAAAAATTATAGTGCATTAGATGAATATAAACTTTGTTCTTATAATAATAGTTTTATTACTTAAATAATAGCTTTGTGCTCAGAATGGTAGATCTGTCACCAAATAAATCGATTATTGATCCCTGACTGCGACTACTTTTTATTTGTTATTTTGTCACCTATACAGTAGTTACATTTTATTTCGTTCAGTTATTAAAATAATAGTATTCGTTACCAATTTAATAGATTATATTATAATTTTAATGAAAATATGTTCAAAGAGGCGGAGACAAATTGGCGCGCTTTTAAAAATTGACCAGTCCGGCCTCAACGATGGGTCGTCGTAGGTAGAGTACGATCATCGAGATGTACGGGCAGCGAGATGCAATGCAAGTTTACTTCATTCGCGTCGATTCCACGTTCATTATTGTGGGTGCATTTTATTATCGCTGTGGATAATTTGTTGTTTTAGTTATTTTCTTAAAAATTGATTGGATGCATGGAAAATGCAACTGCCCTGCGTTTTACAAAAATTATAAGTGTAAACATATTATCGGATTAGCCATACGCTTAAAGCTGGCCAACCCCCACCAGAAGCAAACAATGTGCTTATTTTTTTTTTTTTTTTTAATGAACCACAAACAAGTTTACAATACAGTTTTACAAAATTATTCTTATGTCTAGTTTATTTATTGTAAGCTCAACAACGATGGTTACAGGGAACATAAAAAAGTAATAATGATAGTGAAACCCAGTCAGAGTCATGTTTAAATAAGTTAAATATACTATGTAAGTGTGTAATAAATGAAATAATACATGTGTGTATGTGTGAGTAAGTGTATATTATGGATTTAAAAATATGAGTGCATGTGTCTGTTGGACTTTATATCTGTAGGTATATAAAACTAATAATGAATATTATAAAAATATGAAATATACGTGGAAACGTGAGTGAGTGTAGAATATAACAGATACACAATATAATGTAAAACATGTACAGACAAACAAGGCAGGGTTGCACGCAGCCACCTTTAGGTATCATTGATTGCAAATAATCTGTCAATTATTTGTTTTTTGTATGACCTAGCACTACATGCAAAAATATCAATGGTGTTAAAATTTTTATTGTAAAAGTTAGTTATGCGATGTAGTGGAGATCGAACTCCGGCGTTTGTACGAGGTGTAGCGACTGCAAATAAAGATTTAAGGCGTGATGAGCGCGCATGGACCCTCAGTGGCACTGAGTAACTTAATCGGTTCACCATATCAATGCAATCATATTTATTGTTACATAAATCATAAAGTAACGTTGCTTCAAGTTGGATGCGCCTTGATTTTAAACCAAGAAGTTTGTATTTCTTCAAAAGAAGCACATAGGACAATCTTTTATGATAGCATTTATAGTGAATACGGCGCAGATACTTTTTTTGTACCATTTCAATGCTGTTATTATATTTCGCATATAGCGGATTCCATATCGGTACAGCATACTCTAATTGAGGTCTTATTAATGATTTAAGAAGGTGAATATATGTTGAAGGTTTTTTAAATTCTGTGGTTGATCGTATAACAAAGTTGTATAATTTAAATGAATATCTAAGTGTAATTTACTGTCAAGAGTTATCCCTAGGTCCCTTATATTATTGACATTTTCAATATTAGAGCCGCAGAGTGTATATTTATAATTACTTATTTTTATTTTTTTTGTAAACGTTATTTTTTTACATTTATTTAGGCTAAGTTGTAATTTATTCTTGTGACAAATCAAACCGAGCAAGATCCTCCTGTACCAATATGTGATCCTCATACTTATTTATTGTTCGATATATTTTAAGGTCATCTGCATATACCACAAAATTACAGTTTTTAAAACATTTATCAACGTCATTTATAAATATTACAAAAAGAAGCGGCCCTAAAATTGACCCTTGGGGTACGCCGGAGCTTATGTAGGTAACATGAGATTCATAACCCTTTATTACAACCTTTTGAGTTCTGTTAGTGATATACGACTTAAACCATCTCCAAAGATTTCCTCGTATACCATTGTATGCTATTTTTTCCAATAGTATTCTATGGTCGACTCTGTCAAAAGCTTTGCGAAAATCGGTATAGATACTATCAATTTGTTTATTATTATCAAGCCCATAAAATAAATCCGCAGTGTAAGTTAAGAGGTTAGTTACTGTGGAACGTCGCTTTACAAATCCGTGTTGTTGTTGTAAGATGGTGTTATGCAAACTAGGGTAGATAGCATTATGTGTTAGTCTTTCAAACACTTTTGAGAGCACGGGTAGTATCGATATGGGCCGATAATTCTCCACGTTATTTTTTGATCCGTCTTTATGTACCGGGACAACTCTAGCGCTTTTCCAAATGTGAGGAAATACCCCACTTGATAGGCATGTGTTGTAGAGATAACTCAAAGGTTCGTCGATTTCTACAGCAGTTTCTTTAAAAAAGATAGGAGGTATATTGTCAACTCCTGGACCTTTGGTTACATCCAATGATTTTAAAACCTTGCAAACATCTGTTCTAGAGAATTTTATGTCGGTTATTATACGATCGGGTGAATTTTCATTGTCTAGAACAAGACTGTGATATTTAAGTTGTTACATACAGTGGTCGGTTGAAAGACTGATTGAAAGAATACACTAAATAAATTACATGCATCTACTGGATTACTAGTTGATGAAGTCTTGTAGTGTACATTACTTGGGATTTCAGAAGAATTTTTACGTTGTGATATGTACATCCAGAAATATTTAATATTATTCTTTATACTATTCTCCACTCGCGTTATGTAATTTTTATAACATTTATCAGATAATTCCCTCATTTTTTTCTATAAATAGAGAATATGTTATAGTTAGATTCACTTTTAAATTTTTTCATTGTAATCCAAGCACGATTTTTATTTTTAGCTAACTTTATTAACTCAGGTGTAAACCAGGCAGGATAAAGTGATGATTTAATGATTTTAGTTGATATATTCGTCTTAATAATACCGTACAACTTTTCGTAGAATAAAGAAACAGCTTCTTCTGCACTTTTATTAAAAAATAATGTATTCCAATCCACGTTTAAAAGTTCCTGTCTGATTATACAATAATCAGCATTATTATAACAGTATTTGGAGAAAGGTTTACGTTGTACATACTTCTCATTGGATTTAAGCGGAAATGACACCCAAAAGGGGGGATGGTGCTCATCCAGAGGGACCAGTGTAATGGGCACTGTCGATAAGTCGCAATCTGTTGTATTGGTAAAGAATAAATCCAAAATATGATTACTATTATTTAATAATGTATTTATTTGGTAGCCACTCATTAAACTCATGAAGTCTCTTACATATCTGTTTGTTTGACTAAGATCATTACAGGTAACATATTGTCTTGGCCCGTTATTTATCCAGGTTAAAGAAGGTAAATTAAAATCGCCCACAATGAAATAATCATTTATATTGGTATTCTCATTTTGTAACGATTTCTGTAATGCGTTGAAATAAACACGGTAAACTTCGTGATTCTGTTTCGGTGGTATATAGACTGCACCGATAAAATAACAATGTTTAGCTATACGGAATTCAATGAGAACTTGATCAATGACGGGTGGGAGAGGGCCGGTCGCGGCGGGCGCGCAGTAAGTGCAGAGTGATCGGTGTAACGCGATCAGTACGCCGCCGCCATCGCGCCGGCCGGTGGTCGTGCGATCACGATCCGCTCGAAACACCTTATATCTACCATCTTAGATTAAAACAAAAAGGGAAGATACGGCATGCTCCTACTTGTAGTCGTTCAAAATATAGTCCTACTCAACTACTTAAGCAAACACTCACACACGCAAACCTTTATAGTGTAAATCGAGCGAGCGAGACAAAGCAGTAAGTTTCAACGTCAGCGCGAGGGAGTCAGCGAGTAGCGCGTTGGCGTCTCGGTCGCTTCGCAACAGACGAGTACGTACGACCGATTCCGACGCCACTGCGGAGTAGCGTCTTTCTCTTTTTCACACAGTAGAATATCCGCGATAGTACGATGTAGCCTGTTCGCTCGGCAAATTGTGACTGAAGTGAAATTGTGCCTTTAGGCCTAATTTTGGCGGCTCACTCATGAGACGCTAATGCCGTATCTTCCCTTTTTGTTTTAATCTAAGTCTACCATCAATAAACTCGCCATCTGTGATGTCTGCATGCAACCATGTCTCTGTTAGTACTATGATGTCGTATGAGTGTGCAAGTATATTCATGTACAGTGTGTGCAACTTAGTCCTGAGACCGCGACAGTTCTGGTAGTAAATGGAAATGTTTTTAGCCATTTTTCTTTCTTAGAATTTTGCAAACTATAAATGTCATTAGTTTAAAGGTATAATTCGAAGAAAGATATTGTCTAAAGACGTAAGTTTTAAATAATATTCTATACCAGAACCGTTTCGGTATCAAGTAGTTACATTTATAATTACACAAAATAATGTTACCACGATTTAATAAAATATACACTTTTTTTAAAAATAAGTTAATCTTTATACATGCATACCCAACCATAAAGGAGTCTGTACATACCACAACAAAATTACACACAAAACAACAATGTTTATTGAAAACAATTCTTTTGCTTTTAGTAAATCGAAATACATTACGGTTTAATTTTATTAATGTCTTGTTCACAACGCACAGCAAAGATAGGTGATGAGTCTGTTTGACGAACCAATACGGTACCGTGCTTGATCCACACATACTTGTAGTTATGTTTAACAGCTTTTTCACGGCATAGACGAAATAGTTGTTTGTTTTTGATCGTGAGGTGTTCATTCACGTACACGTTATGCACCGATCCACTAATAGACAGCTGGTCAGATTTTACACCCTTAGCAGCTCGAGCTGCTTTGACGAAATTGTCTCTTAAGATCTTTGTTAAAAATCTCACGATAACATTTTTTGGGCGTGAATTTTTATTATCAATATGTGGTACCCTGTGAGCTGACACAATGTCCGATGGGTTTCATCCCGGCGCTCAGGTAAGTTAGCAATTTCTATATTATATAGCCTAGCTTGCTGTTCCATTGAGTCGATTTTATCCTGCAGTATAGTCAGTTGGCCACCAACATCACCATTGCATTGTAACTGGTTTTCTATTAACTTTAAACGGCCATCAAATGAATCTTGTCTTTCCATAGCATATGTTAATGACTTATCAATTGAGTCTAACCTTTCCCCGAGTTCTCTAAAGGATTTATTTATGGACAATGAGATTTTATCCATCTGCTGTTCAATAATAGGATTAATTGAATTTTTTATAGTATCAGCAATGGTTGTATCCAGTTGAACTTTCCATGAGCTAAGCTGTTCATTAAGTTTTTGTTCAACAACCTCCAATATTTGACTCATGTTGTCGGTGTCAGGCTGTTTGCGCTTGCGCAGGTTAACGAAAGCGCTATCATTGTTACGCGACATTTCGGGTAGGTCTGGATTAGATGAGTATTTCAATGGCTGGGTCGACGACCTTGAAGGCGGTGAGAGCTGCATTATGCGGTACGACGAGACAGAAAACCGTAAATTATATTTTCCGTCCTTTATCCTTGAGGGGGTAAGGTATGAACTCCCCGCTGTCGCGACCGTGAGATGCGATGCCGGAATAGGACAACAAGATTAATCCGAGCGGGCACACACGAATGTCACAGTTATTCACCACTTTAACGTCACACACAAATTTAGAACGTAATCTTTGAACGTTATAGACTAATTTCGTTAATGTTGAATTTAGTTATTTGAGACAAAAGTTTATAAGCGACTGCTTAGAATGGGTTTCACACGACGAATGAAAGATCGGCCAGAAAAGAAAAAGGGCACCCTTCAAAATCCTAACCAGCGCTGATCATTCAGTGATTATTATTATTAACAATAAATTTTGACTTTAATTAAGTGTTTTATTTACTATTCTGCTAGAAATTTTATTGAAATATATTTATACTACCTGTGGAAATTAAGATCCTTTGGGGAGGCATATGTCCAGTTAAGTAGTAGACTCTTTTGATAATGATAAAGTATAAAAAATACAAAATTTAAAAATTATACTAAGTATTACAAAAACACATTAACACTTTTCTTAATGAATGATCTGATGAATGAATTGAAGAAAAGTCGGTTAAAGAGTCGATTAAAAGTGTCGTTACATAGTTACATAGCGGTCCCCACGCAGCTACTCGACGCTCATCTTAAACATATTAATAGGTTATTTAATAAAGTTAGAAGGCCGAGAGAGAAATTTGATTTTTTTAACAGAATATATTAAACTTAAACTTAAAACTTAAACATAAACTTAAACTTTTATACAATCACACCAATTTCTAGCCCAAGAGAAGCTTCAAAGAAACTCGTTAAATGGTTACTAGACAACGGATAAACATACTTAAAATACTTAATAAATACATACTTATTATACATAGAAAACACCCAGACCCGACAATTAGAAAAACATTAATTTCTAAATTGACCCGACCGGGGATCGAACCCGGGACCTCAGAGATGGCGACACCAAGAAAACCGGTGTACAAACCACTCGACCAAGGAGGTCGTCATATTATACTTACATAGTCTTGGGTTCAACTCTCAGGTCAGGCATAATATTCATGATCATTATATTTTGATGCTTAGCCCGAGTTTGTGATCACCAACCCATTGGCGGGCTTTGATAAACTACACCCTTATCAAAGGATGGAGGCCTTTTCCCAGCAGTTTTATAAACTTATTTTTATGTTATTTATAATTATATTACACTTTCCACCAGGCTTGGTAGCAGGGCGAGCCACGACGCAGTCCAGAGAGCAACGGTTGCAAGAGATGCTTCGGAGGGAGTGCAAGAGATACGGAGCTGAAGATAAAGTTCCCGAACTTATGGTACGTCCATACACATACATACACTGCGACCGAAAAACGCGACGCCAGAACCGGCGTGTCTGTTTGTGTACAAACGTCAGCCAAAAACTTGGCCAAACAAGTTGCTTCTGTTGAGCGTCGTCAGTAGTGTTTCTACTGACATTCCAATTAATTGTTTAAATTAAATTCTATGACAAAAGAGCAACTCTCTTGCAAAATGTTTTTAAATAAAAAAATAAAAATAAATATAAAAATAGCCTTAGGAAAAGCCCCTGTCAATCATTCAATTTAAAAAATGTACGTACAACCTATATACATTGTCCACCAGAACATCCAAGGAATGATGTGCAAAGATTTAGAGATTAAATTGTTCTTGAACTGTAATAAAATTAATATTCTTTGCATTACCGAACACTGGCTTATACTATCAGTTTATGTTAAATTTTTAGAATCAATTGGTGGGAAGTTCGTTCAGTAGGGGAAATGCAATACATGGTGGCTCCTTAATTATTGTTAATAAAAGTTTAAAATAAAGGAACGCAAATACATGGTGAGCCTCTCGGTTGAACGAACAATAGGAATAGTTTGTGTGGAGTTGGATTAGTTTGCTGTATTTATAGGTCAAGGATCATAAGACCGCCAGCGGTCGCGAAACAATTGATTTTCAATTGTATCTGGTTTTACGGTGCTCACGGTTATGTCTAGTGATGGGTCGATCGCAAAAACAGTATAGGGCAGAAACGGGCATAAACGGGCATATTGGGCAATAACTAGTTTACGCCTAAATAAATGCCCGATCACTGGACAAAAACAAAACAACAACTTTCTTCTGTAAAAAGGCTCCTAAGTTCCGATTTTAATTAAACAATATGTAACAATATGTAAGTTTAATCAAATAACGTTGTCATAAAATAATCTCAGTAATCACAGCAAATAATCTTAGTAATATTAAATCACAGTTGAGCATTTAAATAATTTAAATTTAAACTGATCACTAAAGCTTACTATCGTTAATTTTTCTGAATATTTCAAGTATTTCAAGATTTGTTTTCTATTTTACGTAACATAATAACAACGTTTTTTTATGATAGATGGGTTTGCTCTTGACCACATTCTTATCGGTAGGATTAAGAAGACGCCGACGATGAAGCGAGCTTGCCCAGAATTAGCCTATTTACTCGGGCTTTAAAGATGTTGGGGCTACATGCACTCGGGAACACAGACGCCGGCAGGGAATTCCATACCTTGGCTGTACGCATTATAAATGAAGACGAATAACGCTTGGTGCGTATTAGTGGAATATCAACCAAGTAAGAGGGTAACCAGCCGTACGTCTGGACTCCCGATAGTAGAAAGGGGACGGTGGAATGAGTACGTGTAGCTCAACAGCACACTCTCTGAAGTACCTACAACCAATAAAATACCGACAAGCAAGCAACTGAGCGACGCGTGAGCTAGACTGTGAAGCGTGGTTTTCACAAGCTTATCGTCACCTATAAGTTCTCTGGCTCTGCGTTCCACCGAATCGAGCGCGGCAAGTTGATATTTTGCTGAGCCGTCCCAAAGATGGCATCAATACTCCATGCACGACTGGACTTGTGCTTTATATAGAGTTAGAAGCTGTCCCGGCGTGAAATATCGCTTGACCTTATTTAGAATTTTGAGCCTTGATTTCGATGTTGACGCCGAAGTAAGATTGGAGGTCAACTTCATGCCGAGGAGATCGAGGTTGTCGGTAATTGGTACATCTAAACCCCGGAAAGTACGAGCCAGGTTAAAAGGTCTCTTTGGCCGAGAACAAACACGTCTGCGTTTTGGTGGCGTTAAAACTGACCAAATTGTTGTGACCCCATTGGAAGACAAGACTTAAAGTCAAGTTTGTCCGCTCAACTATGGCCTCTCTTAATGAACGAACTTCCTCTCCGCCGACCCTTGCGCTAGACAGAATTCTCTGTGACCGTGCTGTCGTCTGCAGGCATACCCACCCATATACGTTACTAAAATAAGTTTATTTATTTTTTTAACTACTTTCTGTTTTAACTTAATCTATTTTATAAGGAGCTCAATTATTTTGTTACAGGCAGCGTCTCACAAGTTTAGCGATTGTGTTTTGGAAAATATAGATCTGCACGAGTTAGCTGCACTTAAGCTTACTCCAGACGAAGATTCTCCTGAGGCTGTGCTCGGCGTTGTAAGGCAGTAAGTACATTTTCTTTTAATATTTAGACCTCACTCCACCTGATCTGATCTGTGGAAGTGGAGTCCTAGCGAGAGGATATATGGTCCGGCGTAAGAGACGTATAGTTCGATTTAATTAGGATGGCGGTCGTAAATTTAGCTGCGAGTGCCGGTGGGCGCAGATACTATCGGGGTCACCGTCGCGACCACCAGTTTGGAGCGATTTTCGTATGAAGCGCACCGACCGCCCGGGTACGTGCCCGTGTACCAAATAGACGACGCGGTGTGCAAGGGATTTTAGCCTTTAGAGACGGAGTCCGCGATATATTATCGCGTGACCGAGCCATAGTATGACCACGTTGTATGACCGAGCGGCGGGAGGGCCACCGCGGGTTGCGGTCTGCTAGCGGGCGGGGGTGCATCGCCTTCCCCGCGCTGTAACGCCCCGCTGAGACCTAAAATTCGCTACTGCGACGCGACTTGTGACTAACTTCACGGACGCCGTTCTATTTGAATCGGACTGTAGCGTCAGTCACCAAAGAGTAGAGTAATATGGTCACCCTCACTCTGCCGGCCTACAAAGTGCCTCTTCACGCCTCGTTTGATTTTAACCTGTTGAATTAGCGGCGGCAATATCCAAAGGCGCTTCCTAGGTCATGCGGGTCTGGGGTAGTAACACGATTCGCGAGAAGACAAAAAAGGGTAATATAGCGTTGAAACAGTCGTTCAGATATTATAGACTATAGAGGCGACAACGAGGCAATGTGGACCGCAAAAGCAGTCCTCTGCCATAGTCCACTTTTCACCAAATAGCGACTGCACATGTGCTCAACGTAACAGGTGGTGAGCCTATCGCCGCTCTATGCTGTTGGATATATATGCAGTCTTTAGTCCGTTAGTCGCCTTTACGACACCCAAGGGAAGAGAAGGGGTGGTAGTATTCTTTTACCGATACGCGACCGGTTACTCTTACTAACCCTTTGGGGATTATAGTCGTGAATTTATGTTAGTCACTACTCTCAGATGTCTTTAGATGACGATGACGTAATTTCAGGTTATGCAAAAAGAAGAGTGAACTGGAGGTGTGCCTCTTCAACGTTCTGGACGCTGTGGTGCCCTGCACGGACCCCGCTACGCGCGACAAGCTCGATGTCCAAAAGTCCGCGTTGCAGGACTTGGGCAATTACACGTGTAAAAATAACGCGCAAATTATAAGCGGTAAGTTATTTAGTTTCTCATCAGCCAATCGCCGTCCACTGCGAGACATCTTAAGCTTTAGGCACTCCGTGCTTGCCGTTTTTGGTCCTGAGCCATAGCTGTGGCAAAGAAGTGATGGTACCTACTAAGTTTTCTAGTTGGTACGCCTCCCATCTCCAGTTGAGCTCTTCGTAAATGGGCGGAGGAGGGGGAAGTGAGTTTATTATTCCACGAGAGACCTGGGGTATGGATAAGACAGTATTTAACCTAATTTAAACAAGTACAGGCTTGGAGTCTCCCAAGGCACTCCACTGAGCCCGGTCTTCTACTACGTATCCAGCTGCTGCAGCAGCAGCCGCCATGCGATGGTCGTCATTCCATCTGCTCCAACTTGTTAACTTACAGGGCCTTTGTGAACTTAAAGCCTCAACTTGTTTACAGTTACTGTTATCTATTGCACTAACCAACTTGCCACCCAGGGTACCTACATATCTGCTGGTATTGATACAGCCGTGAACATAGCCGTGTGGAATAACGGCTTGTTAAAATAATACTACTCTAACTCCTCTCTTCTAGAGCGGCGATAAGGCTCACCACATATCGCGCTACGCAAATGTGCAGTTGTAATTTAGTAAAGTGTGGACTGAGGCATTGTCCTAATACAACGCGATGACGCGATCATCGCGCGAATATGATGCGATCATCGTAGAGTTGACGATCAAACATATTGATCGCCCCACTCACTCGTGGAAATTTTGGCGCAACTGTCAACGTCAAATTTGACAGAATCGAGCATAGACTATGCGATATTTTGCGAGCACGATGCATAAAATGTACCACAGAACCGAAATAATCAAACTTGTTCATACTAAAGTAGTCTGTAAGTCTATGAAAATACGGTACAAAGTCAAGTGTGTTTTTATAGGTGCGGTCTCATGCGACCGCTTGGGGGCAGAGGGGCTAGAAAAGGTGTAATAATAGGCGATCGCGCGATGTATTTGCGCGACTAAAATGTTTAAAGCGCGAACTTTAATCGCGCGATGTTCGCGTTATCGTGTTGTATTAGGACAATGCCTGAGGCAGAGGACTGCTTCTGTGGTCTTCATTGCCTTGTCTCTGACTAACCCTTTCTGGATAATAATCGTAAATTTAAGTAAGTATGTGTGTGTTGATACAGTTTCCCTATTTCAGATCTGTTTGAAGATGGCGCGGTGCAGTGTTTAGAAACTAAAATGATCCGTCTGCATATATGCTTAATGGATGTAGAGGATGTGGACCCTGAAACTATGTCCACTGCGGTCAGTCTTTAATTCTTTATTTCGATACACCAACAGCGTTTACATAGAATTATGTTCCAAAAAATAAAAATCTAATCTCCTAAGAAAGCTTCCGACGAATTGAGAACCTATTTTGAAGTCAGTAAAAATAAAAGTTTACACTTTACAGTCATAAATAGCATTAAAAATATTTATTTATTTGCACTTAGTAAATGCACAGTAAAATTTTAATTAAATTAGTTAAATATACATTGTACTTACGTTTTCAGCTTATTTCTACCCAAAGTAATGGTTATTTTTATTAAAAACACTCTGAATGCCACTGTAAAACTAACAAATTGCTACGAGAAAGCTTCCTTCTTTCATACATAAAAAGTATTTTAATGTATGAAGGAAGAAAAATACAGCTGTCACGTTTCTTCATAAACAAATCCCGTTCATTAGAAGAGGAAAGATCTATTCGTTTTTAACGATAAACCCCAAAAAGTTAGGCGTCGGAGATGACAGTCAGTCCGACAGTCGGCACACGAGACGCTCTACGAGCGTTTTGTTCCTGCCGACTGTCGCGACGTTCGAGGATGATAAGAAATACAATATTAACTATACCTATTACCTACTAAAACCAAAATGTAGCTACGAGTTAATGGAATAAAATTGTTACTCACCTCGTTTGTCTACCAGAGTGGCTGCATGATTGCCATATTATTCGTGATCGTGATCGAATAGTGAATAAAAATCTTACTAGCCACTCTGGTGAGCATTGTGAGAGCCCATGTCCCGCAGTGGACTGATACGGGCTGGTCATGGTGATGACGACTATGAAGATAATAAAAAAAATTAACACTTCATGTGTTGAAGAGCTTTCGAAGTCAACGTATAATTATTACTACCACAAAGTGACAATTACAATAATATTTACCGGGCGTCGACTTTACAAGTTTTAAGTAATATTAAATCTGTGTCTCGCGTTACAGGAATCGTGCCAGAAGTTTACTCAGCTTCGCAGCTGCATTGAGACAACGTTAAACCAATGCCCCAAGCGCACCCTGGCTGATTTTGTATCCAAGAACTTCGATGCTATGGTGAAGGGATCGCGATGTGACAACACCGAGTACAGCCTCACTGCAAGAGCCAATGAAGAAAACGAATACGAAGACGTGCTAAACGAAATTACCTTTAAGTGATCTCTGAAATTTAAAACGAAAAAAATATGTGAAGCTTAGTTAAAATGCAGAGCTCTCAATGTATTTAAACAAAAAAATAACCTTAATTTTATTGAAAAATATTTTGTCAGAATTGACAAATGGATGTGAATCAATTTTAGAATATATGTATTGCATAATATTTATTTGGATTCTATAACATGACAACATTTTGAACTAAAACAAGAATGTCTTACCTTATAAAAAATAACTGTAATAAAACTTTTATGAAATATCATTGCAGACAATCTTATTACTTAGAAAAAAAAAACATCTTTTTAAAAGCATTTTAATTTTTTTAATATGTTTCATGGCGGCCGGCGGCGGGAGTGTAAGAAGAACTTAAGACGATAACTACTGTTCACTACATGAATAATTGTATAAAGGCGACCGGCATACAAAAGCAAAGATCTTTAAAAACTTGGATGTGGATTTAGATGTAATGGGCACCACTTGGATTAAGTTTCAGAATCATACTTCGGACAAATGCGTGTAAGGAACTTTCAGGGTTTGATCGCTGGAATATTTTTGCCATGGTCACGGCCGACGGATATACTCTTCGAATGCTACTCGATTGAAAAGCTGTGTACCTATATTATACACCATAACCGTTAATAAGCGCATCGGCGGGTATAATACCCAAGTATTGTCTGCTGGCATTCTCCAAGGGTATTACTTTTCTATCTATGGGCAGCTTAATATCATTTGGTTTTTCTTTACTATCTTCAGTAAAGCGTCCAGCAAGTAATTTTTGATGATCTTCTATCATTGGATTGTCCTGTTCCTTTGTTTCGGAATGTCTTTCTACACAATGAGATCTTACGTTGACAGACACAATTATTATTAGTATAAACACCAATTTATAGTTCCACATTTCATAAAAATATATTAAAAATGACAAAAGTACAGCTTCAATCACATGCAAGAGATTAGAATATTAATATTTATCAAGTCCGCCATATATATACGTATTACAATGTGGGCGTAAATTATGAACATAATATTATTGCTCAAATTCCTGTTGACTGTTCCGTAATGACTAATTACACAACATACTGCCGTTGAATTAATCAACACTGTTTCAGAATACATTAGTCATTGAATCATTAATGTGGTTTAGTTTAATGTAGAATGGACAATAAAACATTAACGATACTTTTGGTTTTTTAAAGAAACATGTACATTCTCTAAGTTTGGTAGAAGAAATAAAAAGTTATGCTCTTTCGATTGGTTAGTTTATTACAAAGAATATGAAGTATAAAAACATTTTACTCTAATCAGGTATTGTTTTAACCACGGTACAAACCACGATATATTATGTTTGTTTTTAAACTCTGCGTTTTCTTATATCAGCAGAAGCTGATGTTTTCCAATTAGAATATAATAGTAGATCTTTTACTATCTGCTTAAACCTGCAATACAAATATAAATATAATTATAATCAGGTACCTACCAAAACCACAAAAGTCACAAAGCTCGCTATATGTCTGACAAACACTTCGATCACGTTTTTATATGTAAGTACATACCTACCTACCATAGTCCACACGCCACGTTTTTATAATAAGTGATGTGATCGGAAACAACTTACTGTTCTGTTTCTGTGTGATCGAACGACAAACGTAATATTTATTATTATTTGAAGCTCTGTTTTGATTTGTTACCATTTAAACCATTTGTGGTTACAATAAGTTTCACATGTTATCTCCCCTATGATGACATTATGTGGCTCTACGAGTACATCTTTATTAATGTTACATACGTATTCTGCCCTCGTAAATGAAACGAACTTGGTTTGGTTCTTTATAATTAAGAGAGACCGAGCTCTATCTGGGAAAATTTTCGATTTGTCTATATCTACCACCGCAAAGGAGATACGATAAATAAAAACACAGTAAGTTGCTATAAATCAAGACATTTTTAAGAAAAAATACAGTGCGTTAGAATTTTTTGGTTAGAACACAGCAATTTCCTATTTACTGTTTTGTAACATGTGTTTATGTATTTTTATGAATATGTTTTGCTTAATTTGCTTGTTTTTCTACACGGCATTTTTAAATACTGCGATTTTATGTAAAATATCCGTGAAATTATTACATAAGTGGTTTACATATAGTTAATCACAGTATCTTAGTTACTGGGTTTGAGATGCCTGCAGTTTCCATATTGATTTTTTAAAAAAACGTAGCTAAACCACAGTAACTGTTGATTCACTGTGTTTTAAGCTCACCTTTTGCTTGTAATTGGGATGTTAAGTCCAATCCAATACTTTATATAGATCGATACAATGCAGTATGGTTCGCCCGATGTTTGTATCAATACAACAGCATACGATCCGTTGGTGGATCAATACACATGCATGGAGGGTTGGATAGATCACTAAACATTTATGTGGCGGTAGATTTTGTCTTTATTATATGAATGTACTGTCAATTTCGGCAGAAGTATTACTTTGTGTAGTTTGATGAGATACTTTATTTTTATGTTTGATTAGCATTAGACCACCATCAAATTATATTGTTTTACATACTAAAAGACCCGACAGACATTGTCTTTTTCAAATCATTACGACAATTTAACTAACAGGATAGAATAAATGTCACGCAAAAGAAGTAAGAAACATAGAGTTTCTCTCTAAGCTGTTTTAAAACGAACCAATCAAAGAAAAAAATATTCAAATTGGTTAAGCCGATTTTAAGCTTACCCTAGTCGTTATACTCTTTCGTTAGAACATCGATTGATTTGATAATAAGAGACGATAATAACATTGTGTTTTCTATGGTTAAAGAATTAATACTTATGATTTTTTTATAAAAATGGATACCTAATCTAGGCAAATGAAAATTATGTAATCTGGATGTCAAAACAAAAGAAAATACCACAAATTTAACAAAACATAAAAACATAGAATTTTTACCCTAACGAACTTTTAAGAACTCTTTACAGTAATTGCAAGTTCCCTTATATTTACACAGACAAACATTTAGATTAATCATCATCAAGGTTGATGCCTTTTAACGTCCCACTTCTAGGCAAAGGCCTTCCTGCATAAACAGCAGCACACGGGGATTTAATACATTTTGAATATGACTTCACTCGACCTTGTTTTGGGTGGAAATAGAGTCAATATGTTTTACAATTAAAATAAATTTTAAGGTTATAATAATGTATCCAATGTGATTTATTTTTTTAAAACACTTATATTTGTTTTGATTTCGTTATCTAAAAATTATAAAATAATTAGTAGGTAGCTAAATAGCATTACGTCTTAGGCTAATTCATCGTCTAGATCTTGTCATTGTTTCCTATTTAAAAGATAAATGAAGACTTATAAAAAAGACAAATTTTATAGAAATTAAAAACGTGATTTTACTCTAAGTTGATTGAAAATATAAAAGATAAAGACTTTTTATAATTTAAAGTAGGGTACATTATTATGAGCAAATGAAAAAAGATTAACTTATAACCCAACTAACAAAAATGATTCTTATAATGGCTTACATTGCCAACATTAATAGCTTTTTAATAGCCGTATTATCTCTAATAAACCTGCGTTTGGGCACAAATTATAAGGACAATAACTTATAGTGGAATTATTATTAGCTTTTCCTTCTTATACGTGTTTTATTATGGTGAGCAACAAGGGAGTAAAATTTATACTAGCAAAGCAAAGTATTTTATAAAGCTGTTTGCACATGTATGATTCTATAATAAGTATTATGGATAGTGATTTACATTTTCGTAAAAGCTTAGCGAAAAATTAAAGTGACAGCGTCAACCATTTTAATGACAAGAACAGTAAGTTTATAATTTATTTTGTTGTTACTGAATATGTGCTTGTATATAGTGAAAACGGTGTGGAAAATTAAATGCATGGCAAAATGTGGTACGCAGTGTGTTATAAAATATTATCAACGGGCCCTTGAATTTAGGCTGTTTTGTGATACAAAAATGGGTAATTATTTATTCATGTTTTTAATAAGGCTATTATAAGGGAAAAAGGAATCGTACATTATTTATAAGGAAAGTTAAGCTTATGCTACTGCCATTTTGTATATATTTAGGGTTCTTTTCTCACCAGTAAAATCCCGTACCCACATTTATTTTCTTGATCGAATATTTTTATTTATTTTACATGGTAAATTTTACTTTACTGTTTTGTTCATAATTTAATTCTTATTTCTTTTGCAGGATAACAATATTTTTGCCTGATAAAGCCGAAGTTATAGAAGTGTAATTTGTTCCAACCTATTGAAACAAGAAATTAAGAAAACACATTAATATTAGTAATAGACGTAATTCAGCAGCCAGCCAGCTAGCCATCAATACGCGCCTAATCGTCTAATTACGTGCTGTAATATTTTTAAATAAATCGTTGAAAGTTATATGAAGGAAATATTGATTTTTACTGCCCAGTCTTTTTAAATCTCTACACCAAAATTTCAATGGATTTAGTAAGGCGACGGAACCCGTGGCTGCTTTCCGTAACAGCTACATAATTTCAACCATGATGAACCATGTTTTTGTAAAGTTATATAGAACATTTGAATGTAGTCATCTAGAGAATAATGCTCTTATACATATTATGTAATCGAATATGGTTTGCTTTCATTCTTATAAAGACTATATAAAATGCTTTTACTCTTTTGTCATATAAACATCTTATAAAAAGCTCCTATAAATTAAAAAGCAATGTAGTTACTATGTGCATTGCTTTTATAAGAATAATTGGCCCTATTAGAAACCTTTACATAGCTTTTGAATATTATAAGACTAAAAAGCCATATAACTAGCTCCTATAAGAATACAACATTTTGAACCCTTATTAAGGCTATATTATTAGGATTTATTACCGTTTACCCAACTAAATTACAAGAATAATGGTAGTACTAGCTAAATCTTCTTATAATGTACCATTATAAGGTTCATTGACATATTGATTGCTATTTTAAAACAATTATAAGAGTATGGACCTTATACATTAATTTTATAAGGGTATATTGTTAGTTGGGAACACAGTATGTTTAGATACTTATGTTTACGTTACGTGTTACGTATAAATGTTTTCTGTTATATGTTCTTGTGTGCAACAAAAGTATATTTTATTATTATTATTTTTATTATTATTATACTTCATATTCCATTTAGGATTTTTTAATCGTAATTTAGTCTTAAATACGGCATCTTCTATTACTAGGTATTGAGCTAAGTTATTAAAGCTTCTTATTGTTAGGTTTCAACCCAGCATGTGTACAGTATAGTGTTAAAAAACACTAAAGTTAGTGTCTTTAAATTGCCAAAACACAGTTTCATACAAAACTAAGTTAGACCACAGTAACCATGCAGTTACTGGGTGTTAGCTTAAAAAAATGAAATTTAATTAAATATTTTGTAATTCTATAACACATTAACTAATTTTATTATTTATTTGATAGTTGAATCCTAGTTATTTATATACAGAATTGAAGCTATAAGCATTTTTTAACATTTAAAATTTTCATTTTTAACATAACTTGAATATTTTGCTCTTAACGAAACGATTTAACTATGGAACTTCGATCGCGTTTTTCTCAAAACGGGTTTTTCGAAGTTACTGTGTTTTCATTTACGAGGGCAGTATTATATTGTATAATTAATTAAATGTTAACTTGTTTTACTACTGTCAAATCTTTATTTCGATACACCAACCAACAGCGTTCACACAGAATTCTAGTTCAAAATAAATAATAAGTAATATCCAAATCCGGCGAATTGAGAATCTTCCCCGTTTTAGAAGTCGGTTAAAAATTTAAGATCAATGTTAAAAATCAAATCATAAGCCTTTTGGTTCACTTAATAAAATAAACTGATTATTTCTGAATAGAATGCCCAACATTAACAAAATGTCGCTTTCATTACCTATGAATTAATTCAAGCAGTATCGTGCTGCTTTTCAATAAAATCTATCTTTGTGTATCAATAATTAAGTTGTAGAATATAAGAAAAAAAAATCGAATGGAATTTTGCAATATTTGTGTTAATGTAGAAATTGTAGTGTAGTATATTTTGTGGTTTTACATGAAGTACTTACTATAATTTACAGTATTTCATGTAAAACCACGAAATACAAAAACACTCAGCTGCGAAAAACTTAAAACCTCATTTACGTAACTTATTAAGTAGGTACTTACAATATTTCTTATTAAAATTTCCTAATTTGAATCTTTTGATCCATGCGTCGGTGAATGCGTAAAATAGTTATCGATTATATCTCCAGCTGGCAAAACCATAGAAAACCTATAAAATGATCGAGGCTGTAACTGGTACTTCAACTCATTGTAATCGGCAAATTTTGGATGTATTTTCCTGCCCTGAACTTCATCAGGCGTAGATAAAGTAATATCACCTGCAAGATCCCGTTCAATTATACTTGTGGTTGTTTTAATTGTAGTGTGCAATGAAAGTTGCTTCTCAGTTACCACAGTTTGCAAGTAATTGTTGATACGAGTATGCAAAACGCTTAAGTCTTCATTATTGTTTAAAGGGTCACTTTTTATAGTCACTTCACCCTTCGTAAAAACAGCAAAAAGTAGCAGAATGTTTAAACAAACAAACGCCGCCATTGTTATAATGGCAAATAGAATAAAATACACATTAGTTTATGCTGTGAACTCAATTATGTTACTGCTAATTAATCATTGTTTGTGTACGAGTACTGCCAGAACATGATACGAGTTATCAGACTTTAAATTTCCGCAAAATGCAGATGGGTTGATCAAGGTCGATAAAAATCCTAAATCCAGTTTTACGTAAAGTACTTTCGTTATGCTTAATTTTGGTGTACTTAAGGTACAGGTAAGTAAGTACCTATTAAGATGTTTTCTGTTAAACTAGAGACAATTCAGTTTAACAAGATACTTAAACTAAATTGTCTAGTTTTTACAGTTTAAGTTTATGCTGATGGCGATGACATCAATGGACGAGAACACCTTGTTTGGATTTAGCAAAAACATGCCCTTATAACGTCTGTCTGTTACAGCGTGGTTTCAGCCCACCATAAATAAACATGCTTATGCAAAAGTACAAAATTAGAGACCAATTTTTGCCTTTCAATCAGCTGCGGCCTAGAGTATATATTTTTTTAAACTAGTATTATCAGATGCTGCCTGCTGCATGTTAATGACAATATTGTAATTACCTATGTAATAGAATTTTTTTTCGGGGAACGTCAGGGCTTACTTACTCTTGCAGGCACTTGTTGATTGGATATGGAGATGAAAAAGATCTGGCAACCCCGCCACTGATACAAATAGCTCCGTGTTGTTTAGTGAATTCATATTTTATTTAAAGGTCCATTTCATTTGTAAGTGTTTTGAAAGGTATCGCATACCAAAAGAAACGAGTGGTATTGTTTGTGGCAAGATTCATAAGCAGTCATCTAAGAGCATTCAAGTTGGTTGAATGCTCTAAGGCAGTCATACACCAAACAGACAAGATAAGTCTAATAATTTAATACACACGTACTGGCTTTAAGTTAAACCCGTCACCGGCTACCCTCACTTTTATAATAAATCTGTCTGTCAAGATCATCTGACAGTGTCCATTTTAAATTTGATATAGGAAATTATTGCCACTGCAGAAATTCTTTCCCCGACAAGGGTAATTGACAACATAACACGCAAAACAACAGAATCCATCAATCGGAAAAAAATATGTAACACGATCTCCACCTCCTACCGTTACTGGAGGTGGTTCACAACCTGACTTATCAAAAATAAGCGGTGGCATAACCGAATTACAAATAACGTTCCGAAAACGACAACAACTAGTACCCCTAGCACGAAAAACTCCCGTAATGGTACAGAAATCGTATTTGCTTACTATTCGATAACGCTTACGATAGTATTTTGGTAGCAAAAGTTTCTATCGTGTCCACACTCAGAAAAAGTGCGATCATAATTTCATGTGGGTTATTTTGGTTTACAAATAAATAAATAAATAAACTACTGAATAGGGATGATATTTACTAAAAAAAAATAATTTTTATTTACTGTCCGTAGTAATCGTAACCGAATATTTCGCTAAACTTACTAAAAGAAAATAACGGTGAAATAGTCGGCTTTCACTGGTAAGTGATATTTCTATCTTTATTTACCGTTGTTTTGTTTTTATAGTTATATCTTCGTTCGACTAAGTATTACCAGTTACCATTCGTTATATTATATTGGAATAAATAGTTAAATTACTTCACTAAGAGTTTAAAATCCATTTTACAATTTCGTCGTAGATGTTATGAAAGTGTTGTGAAAAATGTTAAGTATCGATAAATTAAAAAGTAATTGTAATGTTCACTTAAATGTTTATGATTTCCTCTGGATGAAATTCGACGTGCTCAGTGGACTGCTGCAGTGTCTCCCGAAGATGGTTGGACACCAAAAAAACGCCATCGAGTTTGTTCAAAACATTTTACTGTCGGGTGTTTTACCAGTGACGACAAATGACGTAAACTGAGAGATGATGAGTTGGTGAATGACGGTCAAACAAAGTCGTATAATATTTATCTCAGCTACACGCTCTGCTTGAAGGTTCCCAAGTTGCCTCTAGCCTCTAATCAATAAAATATTTTTTTCTATCATTTCTTTAAAAATTAATCAACTGAGCACCATTTTGTTTGAGAAGGTATATTTTTTGAAATTTCTTAAAGTCGTCATAACATAATGTGTTCAAAATGATTGGATAATCTCCACCCCCTAAACCATCGGCGTATACTGCAAGTAATATTTTTCCCAACTGGTTGGCCATGGCCGTTCTCCACTGTACATACATACCTACCATTACACCGTTTCTAGGCAGGCAGAAAGCTTGAAAACAAAAAGAATTGTATACTCATAGATATTCTTTATTTTCCAGACACACAAGTGAGCTATCAAGCACTACGACTTCAGCAACTTTGCTGTTACCACAATTAACAAAATCTGTTACTGCTGAGCGTGACAGCACCATCGCTAAATTACAATAGGAAATTTTGAGGCCAAAAACATTATCCCAATCACATACAATAATAATTGGTGGCAGCACTAAGTTTCATGTCTTGTCTCTTGTAGTCGCCTTAAAGCTTGTTTCTTTGCTTTTCAGTTAATATTTTAGACGCAGTCGGATTTTTTGTTTTCTTTCAATTTTTTTTATTTCACACTTTTATGTTAAGTACCTCCTAATAATTAGTCGGTTAAAAATTACAAATTGCTTTCTTTAGTAAACAAAGGGTTTTTTTTGTTTAAATTCAACACAATTAATATAAATTAATGTAATAATGGTTGTTTTATTTGAATATTATACACCTAACCCATTGGCAGTGCTTTTGCTGAACTACGCTCAGATGCTAGCACTGCCACACTGGCTATAAAGTAACGTGATGCTCCGGGGCGAGACCGCAACTTAAGCTAGGTAAAGGACATTGTTGAAGTTAGCCTAAGAACCAACACAAACATGACATACATGATAATTCTTAGCTTAATTTTTACGACAGATAACAGTATTTAGATTTTGGTGGACACTTTAAGACAAGTAATCAATATTAAAAAGAACGTTAGGAACATTAATATTGAGTATCATTTTTTATTATGGGTTGGGTATTGAGAGTTCAGTGCATTCAGCCAGTGAATTAAAGGTTTGTGACCAAAATATCTATATGTACAAACAAACCTAATAATGTTATGCACGCATGGCTGACTCGAAATACTTAGTGCCAAATACTCCAAGCATCATTAGAATACGATATGTCGCATTTTATTGAAAACTGAAAACGTTAGTCGACTTAAGATTCTTTTGCTTTTCCAATTAGGAGAATTTTATTAATCTGCGGTGCTGTGTCACTCGCTGACTGACGTTACTGTAGTCTACTCTCAGAACATTTATGCTTTAGATCGCCGCCTCTAAACTAAAATTCCTCATATCCATATACCTATAATATATGGACTAAGCCATACTTCTAAAGTTATTATTTTGTTGAAATACTAAAGCCGGGTCTCCTGCGACACTGTTTTGTGTTAACAAGAGTCTGCTGTACACAGTGTTGCCATTATATACGGATTTGTCCGTAAAATAATGTCAATGTTCAAACCAGACAATGAATGCACACGGATTTTTATACGGAATTTTCAGGCAAATGAGTAATAACTTTTAATAAATAGTACCTACATACTAATAGCTTTTATTATTCCTAAGAAATATGTTACATTTTATTTGATTCTGCGTAAACTAGCAAGTCTTATTTAATTTTCATAGATTTTTACAGAACTGAACCAGCAAACAGCATAGTAAAAACTATGGCTTTGAGTATTCCCATTGAGATATTTTCTTGGTCGGCTAATATGAGAATGAGAGCCAGGGAGAGTTAATAGTGTTGTTTAGTGTTTGTGCAAGCAAGACGTAAAACACTTTGTTATGAATAAATCATTATTGTGTCTGTCTGACATCCATATTGTTTTAGAGTGTTGCCGTTATTAATTATCTTATTACTTTCATTGATATATTTATATATAGTTGTAAGTACACACATACCTTAAAGTTACAACCTATTCCTTAAGATAAAATATTTTTTGTTTGTATTTTACATGTCTATAACCTGTTTTGTGCATTCAAAAATAAATAAAACTTCCCATACGGATTTTATACGAGATTCGGCAGCTATTACGGAACACTGGCTCTAACATCTGGCAACACTGGTTGTGCAGTTGACGTTCTTTGACAAATAAAACAAAACACTGCAACATTACTTTTCAATTTCTCTCAAGAAGTCCGTGCAAGATCTCAGTGGTTTGGAGGAATATCATTTAGCATTAAACCGAACGTTTATAATTATCATCACTCATCATTATCATCAGTTTAAGCATAATCAATGAACTCTAATAATACGACAGAAGGACTAGTACCTACCTATCCTTGGTCAAGAAAAAAAAAGTGGTCGTTCTGGACTTCTTGGCGGGAAAGTGAAGCTTCATGTCTGCAGTTTTGTTTTATTTTCTATAATTTATGTTTTGTTGAATATTAATGTAGATATTAAAGGGCGGTACAAAGTTCAAACTGTATAGTATCACTGCTTTTGACTTTACAGACAGCATCACACCGACTTATCCTGATTTTTTTACCTAATTTCGATTACATAGAGTTCAGTTTATCAATTGGTGTTTTTGATAGATAAGGGTATTGAGCCCCTGGCCTATCGAAACAGTTAAAAATTTATAAACATTATTCTACTAAGGAAATAATTAATAACAAAAACAAGAAAAAATCAAAGTTCCCACCCAATCCGACTCGTTTGATATAATCGATATCGATAGATAATATATCTCCTTTATGCCTAGTAAATCAGGAAACTGGTACAACCTTGTAATTCGTCGTCCTATCCAAAGTATATCTATCTTGTTCTAACATTAACAATTTTTCTATAAGAGTACAAAGCGTAGCTATATTCAGCTTGTTCATGCCAAATAGCGCTACTTCTATGCTTTAGTTATTGTTCTGAGCTAAAACGTCAAAAGTAAAGTGAAAATAAAAAAAACGGTAACCGTGGTAGCAATTTATGATACCGAATTCAAAAGCGATCTCTGTCTGTGGCGATCTGTCAAAACTGTAGCCATTGGAGCCTTTTAATGCTACCAAATTAAGTTACTCGCCCTAACCATCGCCTTTGTCAGGCAACAATGACCCATATAATTTTGTCGTGTATTACGTGGATCATTGGCGTGCGTTTCTGTTTAGGTACATTGGAAAAGTGATAATTGTGTGAAAACTGGAATTTCGCTGCAAAATACTGTTAAATGTGAGTGATAAAGCAATGTACTATGGCGTGCGTCGTTTGGAAGTGTTAATCTCGCGTAGGAAATAAAAAAAATAACAGTGAAATAGTCAGCTTCCACTGGTAAGTGATATTTCTATGTTTATTGAACGTTGTTTTGTTTTTATAGTTCTATCATCGTTCGACTAAGTATTACCATATTATTCATTATATTATATTGGAATAAATAGTTAAATTACTACACTGAGAGTTTAAAATCCATTCGTCCTAGAGGTTATGAAAGTGTTGTGAAACATGTTAAGTATCGATAAATCATAAAGTTCACTTAAATGTTTTAGATTTCATCTGGATGAAATTCGACGTGCACAGTGAAATGCTGCAGTGTCTTCCGAAGATGATTGGACACCAAAAATCATTTGGACATCAAAACATTTTACTGCCGGGTGTTTTACCAGTGACGACAAATGGCGTAGACTGAGAGATGATAAGTGACGGTCAAACAAAGTCGTAAAATATTTACCTCAGCTTCACGCTCAGCTTGAAGGTTCCCAAGTTGCCTCTAGCCTCTAATCAATAAAATCTTTTTTTTCGATCATTCGTTTAAAAATTAATCAACTGAGCACGATTTTGAATGAAAAGGTATATTTTATGGAATTTCTTAAAGTCGTCATAACATAATGTGTTCAAAGTGATGGGATTACCTCCACCCCCTAAACCATCGGCGAGTACTGCAAGTAATATTTTTAGTTATTATTATTTAGTTAGCCATGGCCGTTCTCCACTGTACATACATACCTACCATTACACCGTTACAGGCAGGTAGAAAACTACAGAATTGTATACTCATAGATATTCTTCACTTTCCAGGATACACACACAACTGAGCTCTCAAGCACTACGACTTCAGCAACTTCGCTGTTACCACAATTATCAAACTCTGTTGCTGCTGAGCGTGACAGCACCATCGCTAAATTACAATAGGAAATTTTGAGGCCAAAAACATTAGCCCAACCACATTTAAACAATTGGTGGCAGCACTTGGCTCGTGTAGTCGCCTTAAAGCTTGTTTTTTGCTTTTCTGTTAATATTTTTGACGCAGTCGGGTTTTTTGTTTACTTTGTATATTTTTATTTCACACTTTTATGTTAAGTACCTACTAATAATTAGTCGGTTAAAAATTACAAATTACTTTCTTTAGTAAGTAAAGGGTTTTTTGTTTAAATTCAACACAATTAATATAAATAAATTTGAATACTATACACCTAACCCATTGGCAGTGCTTTCGCTTAACTACGCTCAGATGCTAGCACTGCCACAATAGCTACAAAGTACCGATGTTTTATTTCGCTCTATCATTGATTAAATTTAAATTTGCACTACCATTGTACGTTCAACAGTACAACCCGGTAAACACTTGCAGTTCGATAATAGCACTTGAACTCCGTCATAAAGGCGGTACAAAGTCTAAACTGTATAGTCTCACGTGCTTTTGACTGTATTCAGTCACAGCATCACATCGGCGTGTACGGCGTGACTTATCCTATTTTTTTTACCTAATGTCGATTACATAGAGTTCTGTACTTCAGTCTATCAATTGGGGTTTTTTGATAAATAAGGTAGTTTGAGCCCCCGGCCAATCGAATCAGTTTAAAATTTATAAACATTATTCTAATAAGGGAACAAATAACAAAAACAAGAAAAAATCAAAGTTCCCGCCCAATCCGACTCGTTTGATATAATGGATTTCGATAGATATTATATCTTCTCCATCCCTAGTAGATCTGAAAACTGGTACTACCTTGTTATTCGCCGTCCTGTCCAAAGTATATCTATCTTATTCTAACATTAACAAATTTCCTATAAGAGTACAAAGCGTAGCTATATTCAGCTTGTTTATGACATATAGCGCTACTTCTATGTTTTAGTTATTGTTCTGAGTGTACACATGTGATTCGATATCAAATATTCTATGTAATATTTGACATTGTCAAGAAGCAACGCGCCTAATTTAAGGCCTATTCAAACCTGAGCGGTGTTTGCTGCCGCTGTGGAAGGGTGGCAGCGAACACCGCTCAGGTCAATCTAGCCGCGAAACTTTACACTAAATACCCGAGCGAAACCCGCGCGTTAACCGCGCGGTATATACCTTTACCCACAGCGGCAGCGAATACCGCTCAGGCTTCAATAGGCCTTTTGTTAGATTATATTTATGTGTGTGCATGTCACAATTTGTCACATAATATCGCATTATTTTGTAAAAGGACATAATTTTTTTTGGTACTAAAATAAAAGAAAAGTTAACTGCAACAATTTATATACTTCCTTGTCCAAGAGACTAAATGCTATCATTCTGTATATTTTTTAGATTTTTAATTACCTCCGTTAAAGAATACTGTATTTTGATAAGTTTTGTACGTTTCTGAACGAAAGTTCCGGTTTTTTAAATGTTAACGTACGCAGTTTATTAAGTAGGTAAGTCTATGTCATGTCTAGTCAGAGAGGGCGCTACTGTGCCACGGATAACATCGAGTCCGTATTTAAAATTTATTTAAAAATAAAAGCAAAGAGATTCGGAGTTTAAAGTGCTATTAACACAAACTACAAAACGCAATAAAGTGTTTTATGTGAAATCAGTCAAGTGTGCTGCGATATAAGTGACTATTCGTGACTTTTTGTGTAATCTACGTTAATCAGCAAAATAAACAATATTATGTGCAAAAATCGAATTGAGTGACTAAACAAATAAAATTATATTAATGACAAACAGTAAGTAACGGTGTAATTATAGAAAATTTGTGAAATTAACTACAAATACAAAATCTGTTTGACGGTTTAACATTTGAATGTAAACAAAGTACACCCACTTTATCAGCTGATTAACAAAAATTGATTTGATCATAAACGATAGTGCTGCAGTCTATTGTCAGTTCGAAGTACTAACTGAATCCGGCGCAGATAGGCGGCGGCGCGGCGAGCGGCCTTGCGTTGCGATAAATAGCATTGCACTTAAACTACTTACATGCCATCTATGATCCCAAGATCGAATTAAATATTTATTACTCAAGACGATCAACGCTTTGATTACAAACCATCCCCCTACTTAAGGATTTTTGCAGTCTACCAAGCAAGAGGCAAGAGGCAAGATGGAGACACAATGTATTAAAAATAAGTGTTTTACCAAAACTCAAAACTACGAAATAAATATATCGACAAACAATTCGTTCGAGTCCTTATCTGGCGATGAATACATAGATTCTATTTCAATATCGCAAATTAGAAACTTAAATAGCAGCTGTCCAGATCTTAGGAAAATAAATATGGAGGAAAGAATTGAAGAATTAGAGAAACAAAATAAGCATTTAAAAGAAAAGTTAGAAATTGCAGAAAATGAAATAGAAAACATGTTATTGGAAAATTGCGAGTTAAAAAAATTACTTTCTAAACACCAATCAAAGACAAAAATTTTGACGGAAATTTGCAATTCCAGCTCGAAAAAAAACATTACTTTTAGAAAGAATAGAAAAAGTCTGAACAGAATTACACTAGATTTTTCAAATGATCAAGAACAAGAAATACTAATTATAATAATTTGCAGAATCTCATAAAAAAGGTACAATACCATATTATTTTAAAATAATAAAGAAGAATTCTGCACAAAAAGAATCTGATTTTTTTCGTTCGCCAAAAACATAACTTTATGGTTTTGCATCAAAACATCCAAGGCCTACTCTCGAAAAAAGAACTAATAGAGATAACTCTCTCAGATTCGAATAGTGATTTGTACCCAGACGTGCTTTGTTTTTCGGAAACCTTTATAAAAAATGGAGAAGAAAGAAATATTAATATTAATAATTATGAACTTGCAGCGCACTACTCCAGAAATAAAAAAAGAGGGGGTACATGTATTATGGTTAAGAGAGGAATATCGTTTAAGCAAATTAGCTCATTCAAGGAAATTGCTGCAAATTTTCATTTTGAATGTTGCTCTATATTTATTCATTTGCACAACATCATAATTATCTGCCTATACCGGTCTTCAACTGCTACAAAACAAAGGCACTACGAATGCTTTTTAAAAAAATTGCTTTTTTACTTTACACATATGCCAAGAAGCATTCTAGGCAAAGGAAAATTATTGCGGGTGATATTAATATAAACACCCTATTGAATACTAATGTAACCAGGCAACTTAGAGATACTCTTAAAAATTACAATCTTAAGCAGCATATAACAGCAGCTACTAGAAAAAAATCATGTTTAGACCATATATTCAGCAACGTGAGAGGTGCCACTTCGGAAGTAATCCCGCTTTCGCTATCTGACCATGACACAGCACAGGTGCTGAAATTTAATATATCTAAAAAACCTAGTCTACCAAAAGCAATATACACATATAAAAGAAACTATTCTGATGAAAATATTAAAAAGTTCAAAAATTATTTGGCTTCTCTTTCATTCTCAGAAGTCTTTGAAGAAGGTAATCCAGATCTCGCATTCATAAAGTTTTATGACTGGTTTTGCCTACTTTACAAACTCTGTTTTCCTATTAATAAAACAAAAACCAACACAAATACAAAGCTGTGCTGGGTTTCTAAAGGAATTAGGAAAAGCTGTGCTAGAAATAGAATCCTTCGGTTAAAATATTCAAAAAATAGTACCTACATCGAAAAGCAATAATATCATGCTTATTCAAGGTTATTGAAAAAATGCATATTTCAAGCTAAAAAACTAACTAACAATAAATATGTAATTAAAAGTAAAAACATCTGTAAAGCTACTTGGAAAGTAATAAAAAGTGAATCAGAAACTACATCATTTTTTAATAATTACATAGAATCAATTGAATACAATAATAATGTTATAAATAGTCAAAAGTTGAAACAACTATTGAAAGTTGTTGAAACAACTATTTTATTAATTTGACTAACAATTCTAATACTAATATTCAACATGAAACTCCAAATGACATTTTAATTAATTCAATTTATCTGACCCCAGTTGATGAATATGACATAATAAAAATTATTACTACGCTTAGCAATACTAATTCTGAAGGCTATGACGACGTGTGTACAAAGGTCATCAAGGCATGTAGTGTCCAGTTAAGTTGAGTTTTAGCACACTTAATAGATCTCTCAATGACTTCCGGGACTTTCCCAGAAAGTCTTAAACTCTCCATAGTTAAGCCGCTTTTTAAGAAAGATGATAAGGCTAGTGTAGAAAATTACCGACCAATAACTTTAATATCTATTATAGCGAAAGTGTACGAGAAAGTAATGCATGAGAAACTCATATAGTTTTTTAATAAGTATAGTGTGTTAAAACAAGAACAATACGGGTTTCAAAAAAATAAATCAACTACACATGCAGTTTATGACCTCGTAAATGAAACTCTTTTAAGCCTAAACGATAAGAATTATACGACAGCACTTTTCTTCGATATGTCAAAGGCATTTAATTTCGTTTCACATGAACAAGTTTTATCAAAACTGGAATCCAGTGGTATTAGAGGAAATACTTTGAATTGGATTAAGACCTATTTGCGGAACCGAATGCAATCTGTTGAAATAACAAAACTTGATTCAAACAATGTAGCACAAAAATATAGATCAGAGTTCAAAAAAATAGGTTCGGAGTCCCACAAGGAAGTGTGCTAGGACCATTATTGTTTCTGGTTTATATACACAATCTTCCAGAGGTCACTGTCCATCGAAGCATCCTCTTTGCTGACGATATATCAGTAATAGTGACAACAAATAATAAATTAACATTAAATGATCATGTAAATGACATAAATAAAACAATGACATTAAAATAAATTGGCTTAGTAATAATAATTTAAAAATAAAAATTGATAAAACCTGCCTTATAAATTTTAATTATTCATTAAATACTTTAAATATAAGTTACAAGGGACAAATTGTAAACACTTCAAATGTAACAAAATTCTTAGGCATAGAAATTGATAAAAAATTAGATTGGAAAGAGCACGTTGAAAAAGTATGCAATAAAATTAATAGGTTTTCGTACAAAAGTAACAAAAACAGCAACTAGAAATACAGCCCTTACTGCGTACTTCGCTTATGTTGAGTCTGTTCTGCGATACGGACTCATCATATGGGGTAATAGCACTGACATAAATAGGGCCTTCATAGCTCAAAAAAAGTGTATAAGGGCAATATGTGGTACTGCGCCTGACGAACCTTGCAGACCACTCTTTAAAAAGTTAGGCATACTACCACTTCCATGTCTATATATATTTGAAGCTGCTAAATTCGTAAAAAAGAATTTAAATTATTTTAAACAGGCTAAGGAAGTTTATCCACGATGCACACGAAATTTCAATAAGGTTGGTCTCTGCTATAATTCCCAAAAGTACTCGTTTTAAAAAAAACTGTTACTGGATGAGTATGACAATATTTAATAAAATACCTGAATTCTTTAAAGAATTGCCATTTAATAGATTTAAAAGGGCCTTATACAACTGGCTTATGGAACATGCTTTTTATACGATTAATGATTTTTTTAATAAAACTTGACATTTAATAATTAATAATGTTTATATAATAATTGTAATAATTTAATTGTTTTTTTATACTTTGACAATAGTTTGATTTTAATTTTAATGTTTAATTATAGATATTTGCATGCTGTTTGTAATGGCTGAATAGGCAGATTTTATATATTTTGCTTCAAACATCTACTGTGTACCTTATTCTAACGCAAATAAATGATATTTCTATTTCTATGAGGTATATGGTAATGTAGATACGATATCGTTAGCACAGTTATCTTTTTCGCACTTAGTATTTAGCAACGATACACATAACATAACTAACACAACGAAACCGCGACCGGGAGAATCGTCTGGCGGCTGACATTCTGACATCTGTCTACGATGCGTATTGACATATAAAACGTCAGTTAAGCGTCACTTTTTCATTTTTACTAACATAAAGTGTCACAATCCTACTATTATGTTACCATTTTCGAGTAGAAATCAATGTTGGTTTTTAATTTATATAAAAAACGGAGGTCTTTAAATTAATAATACGGTCATAAATATGTTGATAATAATGTATTCTTCAAGTATTTATACATTGGCGTCAAGTTAAAACACTTTGGAATTTAGTACCAAGCCCCGTAGTAAAAAAAATATGTCCTTTAATAATGTAACTAAAAAATAATTCAGTGCTTGTGCTAGTAAATCCAAGCTCAGCGTACAAGTGATGCCCTGCATTATTGTGAGATGTAAGTCACATTCTTCCCGAATGAAAAATAAAGCTGAAACCATCGACTTCCATCGGTGAGTAGACAACAAAGCAATAATTTGCTAAAACTCTGTACAGACGTGCATTAATGTCTAGTAATTGAACTTTATTATGCGATAGTCATATTTTAAACAAGGCTGCAGGCCATTCGATTCAGTAATTTATAAGTATTCTTGATTTTTACAAATTTTGTTTCATCATGTTCAATAGTGTTGTGCTGTATATTAATTGTGCTGCATTGTCGATAACATAGGACACATAGGTCATACATAGATGATAGTAGGTAATTTACTGTTTTGCACAAATTGGCTTTTTTGCTTTAATATACTAGCACGGTGCTGAAGTGGCCAGGCACTCGGTCACCGTGCGCAAGGTTTGGGGTCTAAAGATGTTATCTTGTTTTCATAGTAAAGTGTGTTTTTCTGCAATTTCCCCACGGATAATAACATGCGACCTATATGGATAGCTGCTATTTCTCGTACCAACTGGCAATACAAAAAACATCACCGTGTTTGCACGCCCGCAAGCACATGTACAATAAACACTGCGGGCGCTGCGGGCTCTGGTGGTCCCACGTGAGCTTATCGTCGCAGATGGTTTTCGCTCACCACCGCAGCTTCGGCTTGCTGGCCGGCTTCTCCCGCCACCTGCTCCTCACTTCACGGGCCGCCTCGCACCTCCGCGCTTACGCAGGCTTAAATTACACGCTGGTAGTGGTAGGACAGACAAGACTACGTGGAGACGGTTTATATCAAATTAATTTTTTTATGAAATTTTAATCGATATTCGTGACGAAGACGAATCCAAAAGTCAAAGATCATTAAAATCGGCGCAGCCGTTCTTGAGTTATAAGTGGTACTAACACGACTTTGTATAATTATACATTCGTTGTTTCGTCCTTTGAGATTAGGTAACACTTGTAGTAACACGTATAGTGTCGCCTTTCATCCACTAAGTTAAAAGCAAAAAAAAACAATTTTTTGTAGGGTAGTTGTCGTTTTCCTCTGCGCCTCGATTGTACGACCGCTCATTCGCGTTTCTGTGCTTCGCCAAGCACCACTATTTTTACCCTTTAACATACTCATGTAGTGTTACGATGCCTAAACGAGTTTATAGTGACGACGATAGTGATTATTGTATAGAAAGAAAATGAGAAAGAAAGAAAAACGTTTGCGCATAGAAAGCAGTAGTTTGTCGGCGTGGGACTCGCCGCCGCCGCAGCCTGTATCGTTACGATCTGAAGGTAATTCAGTGTGTTACTTTATCAAAACGATTCAAATATGATAATTAATTGTGTGCATTATCATGGGAGTGCTACCGTTATACTTATTTAAGAAAAAATAGTATGTGTAGCTGTAAGGACTAGTACCGTATTTTTTAATTAATAATTGTACATCTAAAAGAAAGGTGTGCAACTATACTTATCTGAAAATAGTGTGTATAGTTTAAAAGGACTATTACCGTATTTTGCCGAGATAAGAATTAAAATAATTTTAATTTGTGTTGTGTACATCTAAAAGGGATGTTGCCTTCACGTTATTTAAAACCGTTACTTTAATTAGTGATGTGCACATTCAGAAGGAATGTTTACTTATCTGAAAATAGTGTGTAAAGTTTAAAGGGACTATTACCGTATTTTGACAAGATAAGAATTAAAATAATTTTAATTAGTGATGATTCAGAAGGAATGTTTTCTTCACTTTATATACTTTATGTTTAAAAACGATTGTGGATTAAATAAATTTTCACCTTAGGTGAATAAAATAACGTTCTAGCGACGTACCAAAGTGAACATTCGACCTTGTTCAAAAAGGCGAAAACGAAATGCAGCCTGAGGCGGACTGGGGACCGATTCTCTTAGAGGAGCCTGGACCAGGCCCGTCTACTTCAGCTACGCAAGAAGCCGAAGCTACTTCCATTCACTCGATGCAAGTAGAACCGCCTCCAAATGTTGTGACTGTTCGTCCAGAACTTGACAAAGGGATACTGAATCTCTTGGGACAAAGCCCTAAGAAAAAAAGGCTAGAGCCAGAAAGAAAGGCAGCTTTATCTGAGCAGCTTTATCTGGCAGCTTAAACGCTGATCAAGAAAGACAAAGCGTTAGAATATAAGTAAGCTTAACTGGCGGCTGCCATTTCCTATATTGGAGGCTCTTTGACCAAGTTGCTTTCACCAAGCTGTCATAAAGTTCTTGATTAAAACTAGTCATCAGCTATGCGATACACAGCATAATGAGTCTATGACGAGAAGGCGTTTCATATGTTCAACAATAAAGAAAGATTTTAAGGATCAGCTGTATACCAAACAAACTCCAAACCAGCCTTTAAACCAGAGGCCTCCACTTCCGGTAGCCAGCCAAACGGGACTTGCGAGGCGGTCGGAACTGGCACTTCCAGCTGCACCGGCACCACGCCCGCGGCAGCAGCAGCCGCCCCGATCGCCGCCGCGCTTTCAGAAGCCCGGCCCTCGTCGCTGGATCCGGTACATTCTGCAGGTATGCTGTTCTATTTTTACAATAGTTTGCGAATAATAACCGACAATCCGGTTATTTTTTGCTGGGTAAAAGGTTATAAAATACCCTTTTTTAAACGTGTTTCTCAGTTACACGAACCATATTTTGAATTAATCGATTCAGACGCCACTTCTCCTTGCCAACCTTGTGAAGGTCACTTTCTGTCTAGTTATTTTCTGATCAAGAAACCCAACGGCACAAATAGGTTTATATTAAATCTAAAATTACTAAATAAGCATATTACGACTGAACACTTTAAAGTTAAACATTTAAGAATAACAATGAAACTAATTTCAAAGGATAGCTTCAGGGCTACCTTGAATTTAAAGGATGCTTATTTTTAGTAGGTATTCACCCTAGTCATAAAAAATATTTGCGAATCCGATATGAAGAAATTCATTACTTTAATTTGGTCCTAACACAGCACCGTTTGTTTTTAAGAAATTGTTAAAACCAGTTATGTGTCTTCTTCGGTCGTTTGGCTATTTATCAACGATCTATTAAGAGGATATCTGCGCTCTTGCTAGAGATTATAAAAACTGTCTCGATAATGTCTTGGTAACAAGAAATTTTTTAGAATCTTTAGGTTTCATTATTAATGACAAAAAGAGCTGTACAGTCCCTAATACAGTCTGCAAATATCTTGGTTTTTTTAATAGATACGATAAAATTTCAAATAAGTTTATCCAATGACAAAAGAAACATAATCAAAAAAGTGTTACAACATTTTAAAATTAAAGAACGATGTAAAATTAGGCACTTCGCACGACTAGTAGAACTTCTCACTGCATCTTGCCCCGCCGTCTAATATGGTTGGTTACACACCAAACAAATGGAAACGTGTAAATATCTTGCAATTTATAATACGATTATCTACGATAGTTGCATGTCGTTACCGTATTTGAAAGACGATTTTTCTTGGTGGTTAAAATCTATTGGAAGGGTGGATAATCTTATCAGGCAAGATAATTACTGCTTAGAATTTCTTTTTCTGATGCAAGCAAGAAAAGGGGGGGCCGGCAGGTGCTGTGGGGGCTGCTAGTCAGTCGTGAATTGTAGAATCAGTTGAGCACATAAACTATTTAGAACTCTTAGCTTCCTTTTTGGGCTTACAAACAATTGCTAGAAACTTAAAAAATTGACAAATTTTGTTACGTATTGATAAAATAACTATTTCTTATATAAACCGTATGGGCGGAGTTCGGTTCCAACACCTTACTGAAATAACTAAGAGGTTGTGGCTTTGGTGCGAAATCCGAAAAATATTCGTTTTCGCTTCGTACTCGTACACCAGCTCAAAAGATAATGTAATAGCAAATGCAGAGTCACGAAAATTACATCCTGACACTGAAGGGGGGTTGATAGATAAGGCTTTTAATAAAATAGTAAGAGTTCTAGGTAAGCCTGATAATGATGTTTTTGCATCCCGAACAAATTATAAATGTACGAAGTAGGTATGTCTCTTGGAACAGAGATCCTGGAGCTTGCGCTACAAATGCATTTAGGTTAAATTGGCATCATCTTTGATTTTACACATTCGCGCCATTCGCTGTTATACTAAGGGTGGATTCGACCAAACTGGAATAAGGTCTTATACCCAGATTAAACGCCGAATTTGTATAGACTAATCTCGGAGTAAGTCTTATTTCAGTTTGGTCGAATCCACCCTAAAAGTATTAAGAAAAATAATAACGGATTACGCAGAAGGCATTGTTGTTGTTCCAAGATCTTCTCTGTTGGGAGTTGGTACAATTTGTGCCCGATAACGTGTTAATGTCGATTTCCAACAGCCTACCCAAGCGGACACTGATTGCAGGAAGGTTATCCGAATGGCATTACTGAAGAGGAGTGTACCACCATCATCCTTAAATATCATGATAGCTTTTTTGTTCCATAATTCAATAAAACGATATGATGTTGCAATCCGTTGCTAGGTAAGCTTTTATAAAGATCACAGTGTGGATCTATATGAGGCGCCAACTCCGCACGTAATTTATTTCTTAACAAAGCTTTTCTATTCGAGCTTACAATATGGTTCACTAATCAGCCATCGTTTTGCTCTATCTTTGATCTTAGGATCAAGAGTAGGGTCTGATGACCGTATGACAAAACTATTCAAAGGATTCTACAGATTTCGTCCTTCAGCCCCAAAATATGGTATATCTTGAGACCTATCACTAGTCTTAAATTTCCTATCAAAATTGCATTCCAATACCTCTTTAAATCTAGAACAGCTAACTTAAAAAGTTACATTTCTTATACTTGTAACAGTACACAGGGTGCACATAAATAATCAGCTTAGCATTTTTATTAAGATACAGGACATTATTAAGACCTCTTGTCCAGGTTCAATACAGCCTCATCTGAATATTCCCTTTTACAGAGAACTTTCAGAAGTATGTCCAGCGGAAGCATTAATGACATACATTGAGAGGACGAAAACTGTAAGAAACAACGAAAATAATCCTTTTATGTTTCAAAAGACCTCATAAAGCAGTATCTTCTATTACTGTTAGTAGAAGGATAAAAGATACTTTGTTAGCTAGCGGAGTTGACACTTCTTTATTTTCTGCTCACTCCACCATGAGGCATGCTACTACTTCAGCTGCACATAGAGCAGGCGTCAGTATCGATACTATTCACAAAACTGCTGGGTGGAGTGCTAACTCTTCTGTTTTTGCAAATCACTACCATAGAAACATCCAACCTGAACCAGACTTTGCCATGTCCATTGTCAGAGATTGATGTTAATCATAATTTTTAAAATAAGATTTGATTACAATATATTATAAACCTCTAGGTTTATTTAGGTTTTGTTTTTTGATTATATTGATTTAATATACCTAGTTATTGATTTACACGTTTAATATTTCACTATCTTTCAAAATCTACAAGTGTTACCTAATCTCAAAGGACGAAACAACGAATGTATAATTAGTGATTAAACGAACTTACCTGAAGTGATGTTCTATCACAATTATACGAGTTGCTTCGTCCGAAGAAATTAGGTCCCTCCCTCCCTAGATATCCCCTGTGCGTGAAATATTAGGCTCAGGGCTTTCAACTGAGCGGTCGTACAATTGAGGCGCAGAGGAAAACGACAACTACCCTACAAAAAATTGTTTTTTTTTTCTTTTAACTTAGTGGATGAAAGGCGACACGATACGTGTTACTACAAGTGTTACCTAATCTCTTCGGATGAAGCAACTCGTATAATTGTGACAGAACATCACTTCAGGTAAGTTCGTTTAATCACTAATATTATATAGATATTGCTTTAGGTATGGAACAAGTTATTATTATATCAAATGTAGTTATTTAGACCAAGTAAAAAATATATCCAGTGAACGTTAATTATGCTTTTTAATTACTTCAATTGTAATTATATGAAATGAAACGCACACGTAGTAATTGTTGCGTACATACTTTTTAGAAGACTTTATATTTTTATACTTTTTATTATAATTTGTTTTTTATAGTTTTTCTATTGTCTTAATGTGACGTTTGGATATTAGTTGATTACAGAGTTTTGCCGACCAAACCAGTGCCTTGTGCTTATTCTATTTTCATGCTATTTTCCTATCGAACAAAGTGGTCCTTCAACCTCGTCTATAATGGTTGTGCTAACAAGGAAGCAGGCTAATGTAACGGTGGAGGAAGGTAAGGTTGTAGAAATAGATTCTGCTCCAGCTGGAGTAGAAGTTGCGGATAGAAGCGTTTTACAGTTGCCTTCGCCGCCACCACAACCTAGTTGTTCTCGTAATTCTACGTCATCATCGAAATCTTCCGCTACGATAAAGGCTACAGTACTCGCCGCAGAAGCGCAACACGCACTTCGCCTTGTAGATATCGGGCGTCAAGCCGCAGAAGCGGCGCAACACGCGATTCGTCGCGTTGTTTACCTTGAGCGTCAAGCCGCTGAGTTGGAGCTTCGCGCACAACTCGCAGCTATAGAGGCAGGGGGAAGTAAGCGCAGTAGCCGTCATTCTAGCAAGAGCAGTTGCTGCAGCGATCGTAGTTTTTTTAATAAAGAGTCGCGTGTAACTAGTTGGCTAGATGGTATAGATCCCACAGCCTCACCCCCTACCGGGCAGCTGTTGGAAACAGCGGTGGCTGTCGGGACCGACCTCAGTCAATCTAAAAACAACTTCTCATATGTGGGTGGATCCTACAACATTCGATATCAACAATCTACCGTTGATTATTTATAGAATTTCAGTTTTTCTAAATTAATTTTAGCTGCAAATAATAAGTACACGATTGTACTAACTAGGTAAGAAATAATTACATGTGTTTTATCACTCTTTAAAAAAATAAGCTTAAAAAACTATGCAAAATGTCATTTAGACGCTTGAAGCCAACTGGGCTCCTTAGAATAACATAATTATAAAAATAAAACCACTACTAGGACCAAAAAAAAAAGCCACTGTGACTTGATGAATGTCCCATTAGGCTAAAAGATATAATAATTAAAAATAATGAATATTTTGAAAAATAATTCAATTCAAAGTTTTGTCACCGTAAATCCGTCATCCGTCGCACTTCCATACAGTACTGAAACTACTAACAAAAGACGAAAAGATATTGTTTGCCATCAAACCGCGGGAACAAAACATGCCTTCACTTCTAGATTTTACTAATTCTTAGGTCCACTTCTTTATAATAGGTTAAACGCTAAATTAGGCATATATCATCATTGCTACAGTATAACGAAGAATATACTCAAAGAAGCCCTTCTCAATATGTCGTACGAGGATACAGAAAAATTATTAGTTGTCTTAAAATGAATGTTGCTCTTTATCCCTAGTAGTTTGAAATTAATATTGTTTAAATTTTTATACAATAAGTAGTTAAGTTTATGAATGTTGTTTTCGCTATTTATTTACTTAGCCACAAAGAATAAAAGAGTAGTTTGCATTATTATTTAAGAATTAAGTAAAGTTCCTAGTTTGAAATGAATAATGTGTAATTTATACATTAGGAAGATAAGTTTTTAATGAATTTAGTTTTGAGATTTTTTATTTTTATTTAGTCACTAAGAATATAAATGTATTTTGCATTGCTAATTTAAGTATTTAGTAAGTCCTTTATTTTTGCCTGGAAAACAGGATAAACCTAGTTCAGGCACTTGTGTATTATTGTCACTAATAGTATGTTTAGTATACTGGATATGTTGTAAAATAAGTTATTCAATAAAGATTTTATTTAAATTTATTTATTTATTTTAAGTTTGACCATATGTAAAAAGTATTTAGGTTTCGAACGGTAGCAAAATTGTTATGCTCTTCTCAATGAAAGTATGACGACTTTTTCAATGGAATATCCGAAAAACTTGGTAAATGAGAATGTGCCATATACGAGGATTGTCGCATTAAATCACCTCCACATTGTTAAAAACATAGCGCCTCCACAACAGCGCCACTCCTCCGTAGGGTCTCCCACGCAGCATACCCGCCTTTGTGTCCACCGCCGACACACCCGTACAGCTGAATTCGTCGCTGATGGTGTTAAGAAACGACATTTCCCCCAGTAATAGCCATGTCTCTTGTAATGCTATCACATCAGCATTCTTGCAAAGGTTACGAATGTCGTCTACGGAACGTTTAACATTTTTACAATTAAATGTATTGAACTTGTAAGTCCTGTTATTCATTATATTATAGAGGTTTTGCAGGGCCGTTTCCTGCTGTGGGGATTTCAGTAACATTTTATTTTAAAATGAATAAAACGCAGAAAAATAGTGTATGTAAAAGTAATGATTGACCAACGACTTAGTTGACATGCGAATATAGACTTACTAATAGGCAGAATTCGAAAACTTTCATGGGTCTTTAAAATTCTAACGCATGTTGCCAATGTAGATTTATAAAAACAAGTATCTTTGGCTCAATCAGTCCTCAGCTACTGCATCTCAATCTGGGATGGGGCCACTATAGTTAAATTCTTAGAGCTGGAACGTGCGCAAAGATCTTTGTTGAAAGTAATTTATTTTAAACCTTTATAGGTTTCCAACCGACAGTCTATATTCTCAATGTGGCCTTCTATTTGTGAGGAAGCTTTATAACCTACATTCAATTTTAAAACTACATAAAAACCTTCCACTAAATAAAAAGGGCCAAAACAGAAGAAGAATGATTAACGTAGCATCTGTAGCTCATTCAAAATCCGCCTACGCCAAGAGGCTATATACGGTCCAGTCAGTCAGCACATATTTATAATAAAATTAATAAAACTCTCGATTTTCACTCCCTGAAATTACATGCATGTAAGTACAAACTACAAAACTGGCTACAGACTAAACATTATGATGAAATCGAAAACCCTTTGTGAAAATAAAGTTATTTAAATAATATATTTATTTAAATCTCCACCCACCTTAGGCTGATTTCACAGTTACGCGTTGGATCAGCGCCGGCCACACGCGCGCACTTACAATTATTACACTACATAGTAGTTGCGCGTTTTTGCGTAATTGTATCCGCGCGCGTGTGGCCGGCGCAGATCAAACGCGTGACTGTGAAATCAGCCTTACATTAGTAGTCATACAACATGAAATCAACCACTTACTTCACATCTCTCATATTCATCATACATCATTTTTCACTACTCGCCTCTTACATAACTACCCACACATACACACACTCTTATTCACCACATGCACACAACCGAATCTCTTATTATACAATTTACAGACAACATAACACACCACAAAATTATCTGGACACACAACACAGCGAAAAACTCACAAATAAACGGTAGTACGCACTGCACACAATCTGCATGTTTTTCTTTTTTCTCTATTTAAGTTATATTTTAAACAGTTTTATATGCCTGCCTACTCGTAGTCTAAATTAATTAATTAGTTAATATTGGAGATATTGTAAGTATTAGAAACAATGTGTATCTTTCGCAAGGTTCGAAGGAGCGGGGTAACATAACACAGGTTCTATACTTCAAAGGGAGCCCCAGCCACCATGTAAATCATGTAATTTTAAAGATACTGAATAAAATATTTTCATTTTTTTACAATTAATCTGCGAAACTCGGGAGCGCAAAAAAAGAGAAAATAACATCATTTTGGTTGGTATACCAGAGCAGGTTTTTACAAGCACCCAAAAAAGAATTCTCAAAGATGAAACTGATGTTCTTTACATTACTACAATTATAAGTGGAGACATTCCTAAGCCTAATAAAATTATCCGTATCGGCAAATATAACCCAGCCAAAGCACGTAGGGTTAAAGCTTAGAGCATTCAACCAACTGAATGCTCTAAGGGTTAAAGTCTGCTTTGATAAACAAGAACATGCACTTTTACTACTTCGAAACAAAGATAAACTAGAAGTCTGGCCAACGAAAGCTGAACCTCGTAGTTATTTGATTGGCAACACTTTGTCTCTATGTGTGTCTATCTGAAGTGTCGTCTGTGTGAGTGACCCTGTGTTACCTAGTCATTATTTTTTTGAATTTGCCGCGTTTTTCCTGGTTCAGCTTTCGTTAGCCAGACTTTACCAGCTAATATCAAAATTTATTCTGACCAAACACCTTTCTTTTTTTTTATACTAAGCCCGGCAAATGACCCCACTCCACCTGATGTTAAGTGGAAATGAGGTCCAGACGCGAGGACAACTGGTGCAGCGTAAGAGACGTAGCATCAGTCATCCTCACTCTGCCGGCCCACAAAGTGCTTCTTCACGCCTCGTTTGAAGGACCCTATGTCATAGGTAGGAGGGAATACGTGTGCTGGTAGACTATTCCATCTTTTGGAAGTGCGGCAAAGAAACGAGTCACCAAATTTCTTTGTGCGAGATGGAATGTTAGAGACTGTAAATTGGTGACTCCGCAGAGCAGCACGCGTACTCCTATGGAGGAAGGGAGAAGGAGGGATGAGGTCAAAGAGTTCTTCAGAGCACTCGCCATGGTATAAACGGTAAAAGACGCTGAGTGACGCAATAGCTCTACGCAATTGCAAAGGCTCGAGAGTTTTAGTGACCTCTGCATTGCCGATAATGCGCACAGCGCGGCGCTGCAATCTGTCCAAGGCATCGAGAAGGTACTTTGCGGAGCCGTTCCAAAGGTGAGAGCAATACTCCACGCAAGACCGCACCTGTGTCTTGTATAATAGACACAACTGATCAGGCGTGAAGAATCGCCGCACCTTGTTCAGGACACCGAGTTTACGTGAGGCATTTTTAATCACGGTTTCGATGTAGTCCTTTTGGTTCAGATCGCAGCGGATATCCATACCGAGCATGTTAATACTGCTCTGCAGGCCTAGAGATGTACCCTGAAGACAGGGAAGGGGAAGGAATGGCGACTTTTTCGCTGTGAACGCGCACACCTGTGTTTTCTTGGCATTGAACTCCACCAGATTATCGGAGCCCCATTTAGAAATGAGGTCCAACATCCGATCGAGCTCAATGACAAGATTTGCTCGCTTCATTTCGGTGTCTACCCGCCCAGCCGTTGGGTGCCCGTTATATCCCCCATGCACTGTGCTATCATCTGCATAGCAATGAATGTTTCCAAGAGGAAGCATGTCATTGATATGCAGAAAGAACAGCGTGGGGGATAGAGCGGAGCCTTGAGGAACACCAGCGTTCACTGACATGAACCGCGAAGCGCATCCATCCGAAAAGACACGGATTCTACGCTCATGCAGGAAGCTGGCAATCCAGGTACAGAACTGAGCGGGCAAACCGTATGCCGGGAGCTTGGAGAGAAGAGCTTTGTGCCAGACCCGATCAAAAGCCTTGGCTATGTCAAGGCTAACTGCCAGTGACTCGCCACGCTTGTCAATAGCCTCACCCCAGACATGTGTGACGTACGCTAGAAGATCACCCGTTGACCGTTTTGGCCGAAACCCATATTGACGATCGTGAATTAGGGAGTGATCGTCTAGGTATCGAATAAGCTGTTTGTTCAATATTCGTTCTAGGATCTTACACAACACTGAAGTTACGGCTATAGGGCGGTAATTAGTCGGATCTGACCGATCTCCTTTTTTAGGGATCGGTTGCACATTAGCTTCTCTCCAAGATTCCGGTACACAACCCGAAGAGAGCGAGAGACGGTACAGACGCGTTAACACAGGGGACAACTCCGCTGCACACATTTTCAGGACTATTGCTGGGATGCCATCAGGACCGTTAGCTTTCCGGACATCGATTGACTGCATTTCCGCACGGACATCACACTGCCTGATTTTAATATCAGACATTGTGTGGACACAGTGAGGAATTGAGGGTGGCTGTGCATCACAGTCTGACACCTGTCCAACAGAAATACTTTAAAAGCGTAAAAGACGAACTGACACGAAGAGAAAGAGAGAGAGAGAGAGTAAACCGCGGAGAGAGTGAAATAACTATAAAATACATTAATGGCGTACCAAGTGTCGTTAAATCAGTTCCAAAAAACTACAAACACTAATAAATGATAACTCATCGGACACTATTACCTATCAAATAGTTAACGATTACCAACAAATAAAGACTAAAAAATCTCGCCTTTCATTTTTATACTTAGGTACGCGCGAAGTATCCGAAAAAAAGGAAAACCATACGAACTGAAATGTATTATACAGTCAATACCAACCACAGTACACATAATTTTAGTGTCAGAAACATGGATGCGTATTGAAAATCAGACCTTACAACTACAGATGGAAAACTGCACGCATTACTATAACTACAGGACAGATATTAGAGGTGGAGGAGTATCAGCATATGTACATAACAACCTAAGCCATAATCTTATTATATCAACATACAGAAATGGAAATAACAACTTGTGGATACACAGAGAAATTCGCACTAGATATTGGCTTGGTTTACAATCCTGGTCACACAGATATAGAAAATTTCTTGAAAGTATATGACGCTCAATTACTGTTGTAATACGGAAGAGAGCAATAGTATTTGGAGATTTCAATATTGACCTAGTAACAAAAAATAAAACACTTATAAAATACAAGCAGACATTAAATGAATCAGGACACAAACTACTAAACAAAATCAACAAAACTCACTGTACAAGAGACTCAGTCACAAAGAAATATATATTAGACCACGTTAGCACCAACTTAAATAACGAACATTTTAACCTCGCTTATATAGATTCATCAATGTCAGATCACAGACAAAGGAGATGTTTAATTTTGTATGACTTTTACATAATACCAAAATGTAACTGATGCATGGAATAAGCTTATTCGAAATGATTTTCTTCAAATAAATGAATAGTTTTTACGTGAGAAGTATTATAAATACTTGACAAAATATGGCAAGTTTCGTGATCGCAGCATTGACCTAGAAGTATAGACAAGAACGTTCATACAAACCATTTGTTCAAATTCTGGAATGAGAGACCTAAAGTTCGTAAATGTCTAATCAACAGACAGACATCGCAGCACCAGAGCGGTCAAAGACAACGTAGTGTGTATCAAGATGGCGTCCCAAATAGATTGTCAATGACAATAATTAAAAAAATATCTTTTCTATTCTAAAAATACGATATAACTTCATAATAAAGACTTGAATTTAACAATAAATTTCACTTACTTGACAACTTAATTGTAGTAAACGTCTAGGTGTACACTTTGAAAAGAAATAAAGAATTATTTTCGCCGCTCCGCACGCGCGAATGTCAAAAATGTCAAAGCCACACTTAAGCAAGGTGCCGAGTCGACTCCGCAGATGAGTGGAACATAGTGCGTGTTTGGAAGGGCCTATCTAGTGTAACGTATATATCGCTGGATCGCAGGCGGTATTCTGTCAATGTCATGTCATGTCAAGTAGTGGTCAAAACAGAAGAACTTACGAGCAATGACCTTTTATTTACTTACGAGGCAGTAAACGGTTAGCAGGTAATCGGTCCAAATCAGAATAGAAAAACAACACAGCACAAAACCACAACGACACAGAATCCACGTAAAAAACGAAATGAAAAACAAACGCCCGTCAATTTTTTTTAATCTTGGTAACAGTTACCATTTTAATTACGTTCTTTAGAGCTGTGGACACTTGATTTTAATCTCAGAAAGACATCTCGAGTTGCCAAGTTATTCAAATTATAAGTAGTTCATTTTTTTAATTCTTACGCAACAATGGTAAAGCTTATCGGAATATTACATAAATCAAGTAAATACATGTATTTTATACTATTTTTTGAGTAGGTGTACATTAACAAAAGTACATGGCAAAAAATTTAACATCTCCTTTATTTGCAACTGAATAAATATAAACCCCCTCGAAAAATACGCTCTAGCTATGAAGCAATAGACTTTATGAAACTAATTACCTCTTTAAAATCACATGGACTGGGAGACGTGTCTGATAGATACATATGAACCTTGAAACTAAAATAAAACAGTATGTAGATGACAACAAAGTAATAAAAAAGACACTAAAGACTCCCCAAGAAGACTGGATTGATTAGAATATAATAACAGAAATCAATCAAAGAAATTGTCTATGGATGCAGCACAAGAACAATCGAGAAGACAAAACTTTAGAAAAAGACTTTAAGCAGAAGAGAAATACAGTAGCAAAATTAGTTCAAGAAACGAAGAATTCTTATTATTACAAACTGTTAACGAATTATACTAATAACCCAAAAAAAGTGGCCTATGATAAATAATTTAACTAACAACAAAACAAAGCAAAGTGGAGCTCCTCCAAGACTTTTAATTGATTCTAAATTGGCTAACGGACATGGACGAAATTTGTGCAATCTTTAATAAGTACTTTTCAATAATACTTTTCAACAATAAGGTCTATACTAGCGGACAGTATACCTTTAATGTACCATAGTAATACCAGCATCTCTCTTATTCAAACACAAACCACTTTCAACTACGAACTTTCTAACTTTGCCCCATGTAGTGCCAATGAAATTATTTAAATCATTACAAACCTAGACTCAAACTCAAGTAGCGGCATAGATAAAATTAGTACCAAAGTTATTAAATGCCTACAAAATGTAATGTCTTATAATTTGGCACAGTGTTTTAATAAATTAATGAACAACGGTGAATTTCCTGAAACCTTATAAATTGCAAAGGCGACACCAATTTATAAATCAGGATGTAAGACCGATCCAGAAAACTGTCGTCCGATCTCTGTACTACCAATCATGGGAAATTTTTGAAAAAATAATATATTATCGCTTGATACACTACCTGGACTCTTTTAATTTTTTATCAGATCGGCAATATGGATTTAGATCTAAAAGGAGCAGCAACAATTGACTTAATGACAAAGATAGAGGAAAACATTGATAAAGGTGAAATAGTGGTGGGCGTGTTTATCGACTTAAAAAGGTTTTAATTATTTCTATTTATTATACTGTCTGTCACAAACTATTATTGTAAAAGCTTAAAAATATTGGAATCAAAGGTAGCGCTCTAAAACAATTAAAATCCTACTTAACAAATAGATCACAGGTGGTGAAGATCGATAATTTTCAAAGTAATGCTTTACCTAATACTTAAGGTGTCCCCCAGGGGTCCATACTTGGACCACTTCTATTCTTGATCTATATCAATAACATTGCAAAGCTAGAAATTCAAGGTCATATTACTTTATATCCTGATGATTCATGTTTTTTCTATTTCGGATCTGACATACATGACGTTATTCGACAAGCACAAGTCAACATAAAAATCTTGTTTGAATGGTTTCAATATAATATGTTAACGGTAAATACTTTGACTATATAGGGTATTGGGTAAATATTAGTAAAACTATCTATTTAATTTTTAAAGCAAAAAATAAAAATATTCCATTACACGAACAATTAAAAATAGATAACATCCCTTTAAAAAAAACTGTGAAAAATACCTAGGATTGAGAATGGATAATTGTTTAACATGGAACATGCAAACTGAGTACTACATAAAGAAAACACTGTCTTCACTGACTGGTTCATTACGTAACATAAGTGAATGCATACCTACCTAGAAAATTATGTTTTAATATTTATAACTCTCTTATCAAATCACATTTACAGTATCTGATTGAAAGGAGAACGCGTACTGGCGTACAACCCCACAATGTTCATGTTTTGGTACCATATTTGCATAGTTGGTTCCTTAATTTTTTCTCATTGTTTTCCAGTAAATGTTATATTTTTAAAAGTCCGGGGTAAAGATAAATCTTAAAGCGAAATAATAATACTAAAACTAATAACGAAACGCATTTCAACTAGCAGATACTATACGCAAAACAAAAATCTGCTGTCAGAGTTGCCTGCCATAAAAATATCAATTAATCGATTTTGAAATCGATTCTCAAATAACTAATTAAAACTTATTAGTGTATGTTGTTTTGATTAAAAACCTATTTGTGCAACTATTTTAGAGCTTAAACCTATACAATTACAGACTTTTATCTTAAAATAGTTGATTAATTACTTTTGATATTTATAATTTATATTATTTTTAAGATTGATTTTCTTATCGATTTGTATCTCGTAAATAGACGAATAAAACTACTTGCAACACTGTCAATGTCAATCATTGAGCTTTTGGTCAACGTATACGTTTATTATAGATAATGTGTTTTAATTTAAAAGTTCCTTCCTACCTATTTTGCGAAAAGCCGCTTTGTGAATGTGCTAATGTAATGAACACAAACAATATTGTGTTGTGCTGCACTTTCGTGATAGTTTTACTGTCTGATTGGGTGATACATTACCATCACAATGTCGAGTATGCAATGCATTTCGATTGAATCGCAGGTGGCATTTACTGACGAACGAGAATCAAGCCTTAGTCGACACTGTTCGTTTTTGGTCATATCCCTGAGAGGTAAGTCGTACATAGTACGAAAATGTCGTCAACCATTTTAGACATCTAAACCGAGAGTGAGAACACATGGTACATATTTGGTGCAGCAATGCACCTCTGTATCGGTTACTACTAATATTCTACTATTTTGTTGATCAATTAATAAACTTAATCCATGCTCTTATTGTTTTAGGCAACACCTGATTATATTTGTCATGCTTTCTGGGAATTAGCAACCCATTCTATTGCATCTGAAAGTAAAACTACAAGGCATGTTGGCCATCGCCAAGACGAGTTGTATGTGGACGTTCTATTTTAAGAATGAGCAGACGAAGAGTTTTCTTTCAAGAGCCAAATGAAGAGGAACAAAGGATGACTAACGTAATTTCGAATTGGATTAGACCACGAGAGGTAACACCTTACATGTATTTACTTATTGACTACCTCCGTGGTGGAGTAATATGTACAATGGTTTTCGTGGTGATACCTACTCTGAGTTCCTGGGTTTGAATCCCAGTAGGGGCAAATGTTTCTATGACGAATACGAGCATTTGTACCTGAGGCCATGACTATTTACCTATATAATAATTCTACTAAATACATACATATATATATACCATACATTCCGATTCCCATCGGCTTCCCTATAAGAAATCCCACTCCAGGGATCCACCATGCAGATCTTAATAATTATGTCAGTAATTAGTGCCACCAATGAGTTAAACATACCATGTTTATTATTGTCTGATTTGTAAATTCTTGGCCGGCTTACCTTCGCCGTATTTCCCCAAACACATCCCTCGCCACTGTTATTACTACTATCACAACTGCATTTTTACCCATTGGCCTAATGTAACATATTACAAGCCTTCCAGTGCTTACTTCGGGGCTAGGCCACTGACCTACTTAAACTATCAATTTGTTACCTGAGACACTCAATATAGTAAATATTTAGGTCAGCATTCTTGTATTATAGAGAGGTCAGCGGGCTAGGCTAATTGGTGTAAGATTAAAAAATATATACTTTACACTCTGTTACTTTTGTAATTTAATTGTGATTTTTTATTTCAGCTTTCTTCAGAAAATGAAGCTTGTGTTCCTTGTTGGCTTCGAGCTCAAAGAGCTTCACGTAGAAGTGGACAGCCAGAGTTTTAACTGCATTGTGGGGCTACGAACTGTTGGGTGCTGCTCACAGATTTGCTCGCCATGAAGGCATGACTAGACCTGTTCCACTTTTCGATGATGTTATTTTAAGAGTGCCCTTAATTACTTTATAATTTAATATTAAATATGTGACCATACTAAATTATTGTTTTATTTCCACTGAGCAAATGCTAATATGGAAAAACATTACTTGTCTGTGTGTATGTACAATTGTGAAACTTCCCTGTAGAAAGACCAGTCGAGTTTCTTATTTATTTAAAATGTTTTCATCATATTTTTTAGTATTATATTATATTGTTTCCCTTTGATGAAGTAATTTATTAGTAGTATCTACTGGAAAGATCCTCGATTGCAAGTACTGTAAATATAAGTAAGTTTGCATTCTGAGCAGTACCTAGTAGACTAATATAATATTCTTATCTCAAAGACAATTATTTTAACCACTAGCTTCCGCCCGCGGTTTCACCCGCGTGATTCGCGTTCATATAGGAATATCGGCATAAAAAGTAGCCTATGTTACTCTTCGTTTTTTTAAAGATCAAGTCAATTGGTTGCTTAGTTTGGGCGTAAAGGAAGGACAAATTCGCATTTATAATAATAAATATGTAGGATAGGAGATGATTTCAACTTAATGTTGGTATAGGTAGGTATGTAGTCTACAGTTGAGACCTCTAAAGTGGGACCGTGTATACCTACTTCTATTGTTTACATCTACCCAATTATATAGTTTATAATATCATTGCATCTACCTATGACTTTCATCATGTTTTAAGTATTTTGCTGTTATTTATCAAAACACAGATGGGTAGCTATGTCTTTTTGTGTTTTAAATAACCAAGCACAAAGATCTGAATAATCACAGTCGCAGCAGTTCCTGATAGGTATCCTATCCTATCTATCTATCTTCTAGAATCTAGAACTCGGGCTAACAATACATAGGTACCTACTTACTTACTCAATTAATATTGAAATGCACTACTTAAGTACCTACCTACCTACCTATTTTAGTTCGATTCACGATTGATCTATAAAGTGCGAACGTTCATTTTCAGATTTAATTATTTATTTTGTTACTGTCAGAATCATTGTCCGTCCCTCCCTGTCACTCAACTGTCAATGTCAATCAAATACAGGGAAAAACCTAACCTTAAAAAAATATCGAAATACAAGTATATCTTTTAAACCCCAACATTTAAAACTCTGTTAATTTATGTAGTAATTCTCAATAATATAATCTACCAAATGTGTAAGTCTCATTGCCAAACATCAAAGACATTTTAATCTCTTTGCCAAACATCAAAATTGTAGGCCTGTACAAAATCTCCATAGTACACTGCCATTGTCCTTTGGGGCAGTTCTGCTAAGACAAAACTACAGGAACTTCAGAGAATACAAAACAAACTAATAAAAACACTTTTTCGCTATCCATACTTAACACCAACTTTTACAATTTTTGCTGAAAAAAAACTAATGAATATTAGGCAACTTTACGTATACATATAGCACCTGTCTTTTAAAAAGAAAAATCATTGATAAATCCATCCATACCAACTTTATCCTTTATCAAAAAGTCTCAAATAAGTAAATGCAGTCTTTCTTCGTCGACAAAGTTTACTTGTTCTGCCAAAAATACGTACTAACTTTGCCAAAAAAATATTACTTTTGAATGAGCACAACTTTACAATAACCTTCCATCTTATTTGAAAGATGTTAGCTCATTTTAGAGTTTTAAGTCAAAACTATCTCAATATATTGTTGACAACTTTAAAAGTATTATTTAAGAATTAACCTACATTTATTTAAATGACGTCTGAGTTAAAATTATTTACTATATTGTTTGGAATTGTTTACTGTACTTGGATTTGTTTTTTGGAAGAACTACTGTTATAATTAATGTTTGTTTTTATAATTATTTTGTATGAATTAACTATTGAGGAGTGAGTGTTTCGCTAGATGATCATGGCGGGGATATATTATTTTAATGTTATTTTTATTCTTTGTAAGTGAAATTCAACTTTTTTTGAGAATAAACTCTTTAAAAATTTATATGCTCTGACAATTTACCCTGAAATCGATATTTTTGAAACTTAGCTTGAGCATTAGATTATTGGAAATAATCTACCCAGTTAAGAAAGTTTTTAGAGACATAAGTAATTTGCCTATTCATGTTGTTCCAGGAAATTATGAAAAAGTCAGTAAACGCGTGGTTAAAAATCAGGCTGGTTTTATTGTAGCGCGTTTCGGCAGCGCTGTTGGAGCGTGTTCGTTCGGAGATGTTGGGGGGTAGTAGATAGTAATATTATTCTGTGGTAGTAGTTGCGTTTCAAAGTCGGTTCGGTAAATATGCATGTAGTTCGCCGGCGTGACTATAAAACCAGCCCCATAGCAACGGCCAATTGTCTCGGCGCCGCGCGCTGCTGTTCTAGTGCTAGCCTAGCTTACAAGTCAATGTATAAACAACTTACACTTATATAGTCTTTGTATACTACCTACAGAGCGGTCTCGTCTGCCTCTGAAAAACCTATCCTAACATTTTAGTACCATTTCACACCAACTCGCTCAGAAAGTTGGTGCTCATGGCAACCATTATAACCGCAATGTTGGTATGACATTGTCCTAAAGTGTTAAGCTTCTGGGACCAGCCGTAGGTAAAGAAAGTAAAAATTAAATTAATTTTTTAAAAATTACTTAAAGAATCATAGTAGATCTCCGCTGTTGCTATTACTTTTAACTAGGCGTTTTACTTTTACAGCGTTCAAAACATCAAACGTTTACCTTTACCTAAGTATTTGTAGGCTTCAAGCAAAAACTGTTACACGGACTTACGCTTTCAATTTCCCATACAAACTTTCGAGTTCAAATTTTTTAGAACCATTTAGCCTATTTTGTAGAAAAATAAAATAAATTAAAATACAGAGATCTAAATACTTTGTAAAACATTTAAAGAAAAAGTTTATTTAGCTGAGTTATTGCGATTTAAAGTCCTATATAAAAGTTAGAAATCGCGAATATTATACTTTATCAAGCAAAGTTTTAGTAAAATTGGTTCTTATAAATTTTTAAACGTGGAAGTTTGTATGGGATGCGGAAACACACATAAAGAAAGTACGCGGCTCCTTATGTTTTTATCAATTTTTCTCAGTATGAGCTACACTGAACTCACTGATAGGCCAGGTTATCAACAAGAGGCGAGGGCACTACGAGACGGTGGGGTCAGGCCACTGGCCAACACAATACAGGCGTTATTACGCCAAGTGATAGGGCGTTATTCTCAACATCGAGCTGAATTCAAAACTAAAACGAAACTAAAAATTAAAAAAAAACTTTTTACTCATAAGTAGACACAACAACAAATTCTTCGACACAACATTATTCTTTATCAAAAGTTAACTAGTTACCGGCATTTTAAATTGTGTTCAATCATTTCGGGTCGGGTGCGTTTAGATTTCGAGATGAGTAATGCATTGCGAGTTGGTGATTATCAAAGCCAATAATTAGGTACTTGTTGTAGCGATGACTCTCCTCTCTTCTCTCTTCCAGGAAAATAATGAGTCTCCTTTAATCAGTTTAATTAAAAACAAAAGATTAAGGCTCTTCGCCCTCAAATACATCATTGAAAAGGTTGAGTGATAGGATAGGGTTGCGCAAAAGATCCCGATTGGTCGTCGTGTGGCGCAAGACGGTGGCCTTGGCAGGCCAATCCCCAATAGGATAAGATAAAATAAGAGAAGAAGCGATGTCTTTATTTTATGGATGGAGGAGGTACTTGCCCAGCTGTATAACAGTGTAAACCACAGAACAGTTAAAAAAGGTATAAACCACCATATTGTATAGTATCTACCTACTTACTATTATTATTACCTACCTATTATTTACATAAGTACTCTATGTGTTTACCTACTATTCACAAAATGATTTTTTTAATTTAGGCTACTTCTTATAATAATTGAGTTCGTCCGCGTGGACCCCGCCGTAGTACCTACCCCGTGAAAAAAATTCCAAAAAAAATTGTTAATAAATTAATGTTTTATATTTTAGCGTTTTATTAACGCTTAAATATATCATCAAGCATTGACAAATTTTGACGGTTGAAAGCCAGACCTCGGTAGCCAAGTGGTTAAGGCAGCCGCCCGGAATGCGGAGGGTGCGTGGTTCGATTCCCGCCTGAGGTTGTCGTCTTTTTTCAGTGTTTAAATTTTTTTTTTTAAATTGTTAATTTAAACATTTTCCTGACAATTACCAACACAACTAAAAAAGAATTAGCCAAATAGGTGCAGCCGTTCTGAAGTGATGCGCGAACATACGTTCGTGGCAATAGATTTTTATTTATTAGATTAAGCTATTACTATGTCATAACATAATACTTTTAACTTTTTCGTTGCATTGTATCAAAACCAAGTACTTAAACGAGACCTAACGCGATTAATTTTGTAAGGAAGTACCTACATATTATCTACTTACTGCTTGACCAGTTCGCTTGTGATCACGGCCGCAGCATCGCGGCTGAAATGTCGTTTACTTACGAGTATTAGTTTTGATCACTATATTATCATTTCTGAGTTCTTATTTAGACAAGACAAAATCTACTGACTACGAAGGACCATGAGTATTACTATTAGTAGTCGACACTATAAATTGTAAATTGAACCTTGATCGTCAAGACTTGGTAATACCATCTGATCTTATGTAATTTTTCATACTTTAAACGTTTTAAATTCTTTGCCTATTTATAGTTTTAAGTATGTGCAACGTGATTCTCTATAAGTATATCCTTACAATAATGCATTTAATTTATTGTACACTTGTTCATTTGCCATAATTAAATGAGCGTAAGTAGATACAGCTGATTTTGATGCATTTTATGTGGTAACATATAACAGGAAAATTATGAACAGTGATGTGGAACATGACTTACAGAAATAAAATAAAATAAAAATCTAGATTGAGTGGGTACACCTACCTATCAATACAAATAGGTACCCACTCAATGTAGATTTTAGTTCCATTCTAAGATTTTTTAATGTAAAATGGCAAAAGCTATCTATGTTCGCTTTCATTTTTTTGTTACTTACTTTATTGATAATGATACCTACTCGAACACTTTAAATTGTGACAAATTTTGTTTATACAGGTATATAATCCTGTAACTATCCTATTAAGTGCAAAGACATTACAAACATACCTACATTATATATTAACGTCTATTACCTATCCCCGAAGGGTTAGTCCGAGACCTAGCAATGAGGACCGCAAAAGCAGACCACTGCTATAGTCCCATAGAGTCCACGTTAATTCACCAAATGATGACAACAGCGTTACAGGTGGTAATCCCATCGCCGCTATATGCTTTTTTTTTTAAAGATTTTGAAAAAAATAACAAACTATAATCGGCATTTCTAAACTTGTTTTCAGTAAAAAGAAAAGAAAACAAAAAATTACAAAACGTTTTTGGTCAAATAAAATTCGTACATGCAAATTTCGAATTTATGATAGGTAACCGCATGCAGTCTATGGTCCGTTTACGACACCCAAGGGAAGAGTTGGGGCGGAAGTATTCTATTCCGCTACCAAAACAGCAGAGTGCAAAGAACAACCATTTTTAGCTGCGAATACCATTCTACCTAAATGTAAGGAGTACCTAAGTAGCTAAACTCTTTCACATAAAATCAATCAATGGCCCCTACATCGTTTCCCAGGTGGTTTAACCGAGCTCCACACTATGACGGATGCTGCAGAAACTTGGCTAAGGAGTCTAAAAGTAGACATCCGTGCGATTCTCTAAGCTAAAGCCTTGATAGCTGCGGCTGCCGCAGCGCTGAGAAATGACTCTGTCTCTTTCATAATCATAGAATTGGAAAGAGACAGCAGATCAAAGCCATGCGCGCAGCGTCTATGTTAGAGAATCGCATAGATGATCCACGCAGTATCAATTTTGTAATACGCAATAATATAGGTAAACCTAATAATTTAAACAATTTTAGAGTTGCTCCCATGGTGCTATTCATCGCATATATCGCCATCCCTTTCTAACTGTATTCAAGCATGGATTTGATTTTGAGTTTGGTTTTAGAATACGAGCCTTAAATGACGAAAAATTTACAAATACGTAGTTGTTTTTGGCCTAGTTACGGAATTATAAAAATACTTACGATTACCAAGAACCCTGCAGACGAAGTGACGTTCAAGCATTTATATAAAGATATCCATGAATCTGTGTAAATATTTTCAGGCAGCGAGTGAACATGTTTAAGTTTATTTATCTATATCTGATTAAATCGAGTGTCACATTTTTTAGCTAATAAATTATAGGAGCAACAAACTCATTGACATTACAATGAACTTGAAAAAGTAATATTTTTTTGTAGCTACAGCTGACCCTACTGCCCCCCTCTTGGCGACACGCCCTTGTCCGTACACTGTATCAAAACAAATAAATTATAAAATAAAATATTATCTGTACACGCACCCGCACTGCCGTGAAGTCGTAATATGTATGTATGTACGAAAAAAAGGCGTTCGACATTCCAAGTCGAGTGATCACAGAATAATATCTTTGTGTGTTGGACACATGTCATACCTTTAGTAAGTATATAACTCGTGTAAGGATTTTGTGGAGCTTCAGTAGTCGCTGTATACTCGAGTAGGAAACGTGTCAAAAGCACCTAAGTGATAAAAAAAAAATGTTGTGGAAAACTGTTTTCGTCGCGTGTTTGGCTGTTGGTAAGTTTTGTTATGAAAAGTGCTTACTTTATTTTCTTTTTCGAAAAGTTTTTATCTAATTTCGCTTTTTTTTTTTAAGTTTAACTTTGCATGAGAAAAGCAATTAAACGAGACAAGATCCAAGTGTGCAGTTCGTAAAAAAACTAAATGTTTTAAGTTGTTATTTTGCAATCACAAAGATTATCCCTATTTATACCAAAACTAAAACAGTGCAAACGCCAGCACTTTAACTTTATACATCAAAATGTCAAATTTCTTCAATCAATTTTGAACTTTATCTCTAAGCATATAAGGATCAATCTCGATTGAAAAAATTGAAATTTGATGGTTTTGGAAACGTTGATCTGCGGGAGTATGTACTTCAAAAGAGAAGACTCAGTCCTTCCCCGAGCTCTTTCAACAGAGCTGCCGAGACGTCTAAATCGTGTGTCGGTCGTGGGTTCAAATCCCACCTGAGGCAAATCATGTGTGGTGATGCCTAAAATGTTATTGTTAAGCCCATTTAATTTTCTTTGTTTAGACAAAAGTTTATGCTATCTATTAATTAGTTATGGACCACTTTATTTCTTTTAAACGCTTACGTTTTTAAAAATAAATATAAGTATCGTCTTAGGACCCTTTTTAAATGTAAAGGGTTGTTCTTATAGGTTAATAACCGCCTTTGTTGTCTAGTGGCTGGACCGTTGTTTTCGGAGTCAGGGGTCCCAGTCCCAGGCTTAATATTAGCGGAGAGTTGGTACATAATAATAATTTGGTTGTTTGGTGGAAAGTCTTGTTTTAAGCCCGCCTGATTAGATACAAATTATCTATATATTGTATTAACCATAGTGTAGGATAGCCAGTAGAACAGTATAATTGAGTGTTCTGAGTGAAGTGTGCTTCCACATCCGGCCTTATCGGGAGTGAGATCCTTGGAAAAACATTTCATTGGATACAAATATTCCAAAACTTGATAAATTTTGCTTATGCATTTTAGCATATGCTTGCAATCATGCTATATGCAAGCAAGCATGCATCATGTAGTATTTATAGAAACATGCAGCTTGCATTTATCATGAATGTAAGCACACAGCTCAAACAGCTTGGTTCTGTTCTGGCACACGTTGTCGGTGGCTGCTACGATAAAATTAAAATATAGCAGCAATGAATTTACGGAAATAGGTAATTATGATAATCGAAATTCCGTTTTTTGGACTAATAAGTTCTAATAAGACTAATAAGATTCTTCGGACTTGTGAAAATTGGAAAATTACTTATCATGATTTTAGTTTTCGAAAAAATGAAATTCGGTATAAAGTTTTTTTAAGTAAGTATAGGGTGTTCCCATTTTGAGTAGGTACAGTCACGAGCAAAAATATGTAAACAATTGTAACTCTTTTAACACAATGTAATACGAGTTAAAGTGTATACAATTTCGTGACTGTAATTAAATACTATAATTATCACAGAAATATTTGCCGGATTAAAACACTGCACATACATCCAACAGCATAGAGCGGCGATGGGCTCACCACCTGTCAAGCTGAGCACATGTGCTGTTGTAATTTGATGAAACGTGGGCTCAATTCAGTTAATTTCGTTCCCTATCAACACTGTTTTGGATATTATTATTTTGCTTGCTGCGTATACTGAGTTGTGCACAGTGTTGGCATCACATAATAGGGCGCAAATATTATTTCTGCGATAATTATGTTTTAATACATACGTCTACCATATTAACCCTAGACGCCGCCCGCTTCCAGCGAGTTTTACTTAAACATGCAATATGGTGCGGAGGTGTAACTCTGGCTATGATTGGATATTTCAATCATTTTTGAATTTAGCATTCGAATCAGTAATGGGGTAGGAGTCGATAATGATATCGATAGACTTTTATCGTAGGTACTTGATTACCGATTAAGGCGTAAAAGCGTAACAAACAAACAAACTAACATCTGACTATCGCTTTTATAATATCAGTAAGGAAAGGTTTATAACGAATTACAAATACTTACATTTAAACAATATCAACGTTTATAAAGTGGCTTATGGGCGCAAGAACTTTTAAAACAAGTAACAATATTTATTTAAAAATGTTTTAAAATGTTTAATGGTAATAAGTAATGAATGTTATTTACAATTTACATTTGTAAAATTTATTCTAAAGTTAAAAGACTACTACTCTACTCGGCCCTGTTATGACAAAACGCTTTAACCCAGGTTACAGCGTTTTGTAATAATATAGTCTAAATGGATCTACTTGATGTAAGCTTTGTACTGGTTGGCCAAACGCAGTTCAATACAAGTTTTCAACCGAAATATTCCATATAACATTTCGCTGTAACCTAAAGCGTGGTAGAAATATTTTTGCAAAACGCTGTAGGCTAGGTTGCAGCATTATACCGTGATAGGATACGAGTCATCTGAGTGCTGTCCACAGCGCGCCCGTGACGTGTGCGCGTTTTTATTTTTACTAAACACTGCAAGCTTAGTTTGCCGCGTTTTGTCAAAATAGCAACAATGAGGCGGGGGCGGGGGGCAGTAGGTAAGCCAGCAAGGAGTGTCGCATGTTTATCTATCGCTATGCAATTAGTTTGACCCGCGAAACATACGAGTGCGTCACGATTATCTATGCATAATTACTTATCACTATTCCAACGTATTACTAACTAATAATTAATTATGTCGAAGTATACAAGAGGCAAACAGATATGTAATATGGTGCCTGGAATTCATTCAAACGAGCAGGTAAGTTTGTTTAAATTTATTCAACCTGCCCTCCAATTCTACTATTTGATTTTGATTTGAAACGAATCTCAAACGCCACTTATAGTTTCAATGTTTTTGTATTCTACTAATGCTAACTAACTATCAGCGTTCCAGATTCGTTTCAGATCAAAATAAATAAATAGCAGAATTGGGGGGCTGGAAAGCTTTCGCGCGGTTTACACAACGCGGGCGAGCCGCGGAGTGTAAACCTAGTTTTAATATACTTAATTTCGTTTTGTTTTGCTTTTATTAATAAAACTAACTAATAAATCACAGCTAGCCATCCCGCAGCTTTCTCTCTCGTTATAAGTTTTTTTTGTAGGAAAGACTATAATTTACTTATTGGTTAAAAAAGACGACACCTCAGGCCTCACCTTCAGTGGAAAGTGCTGGGTTCGATTCCCGCCTGAGGTGTCGTCTTTTTTCAGTGTTTAAATTTCACTTAAGTATATTTCAGCGTTATAAACGCTAAAATATCAAAAACTAATAAGTTACTTATTGGTTGTTTGTCAACTTTTAAATAGCTGAACCTTCTTTTATGTTCCTTTTTTACACCTAAACGGCTGAATCGATTTTGATGGAATTCGGAACCAATTTAATTATTCTGAAAACAGACATAATTTAAAAAAAATAAAGGTTTTTTTGCAAGTGGCGTTAGTGAACCTGCAAAATTCCTCTTAAATAAATATTTCACTGGATTTTTTATATCTGTTTTAGGGGGACATCGACAACAGTTTTGAATGTCAAGCACATTTACCATCCAAGTGTAAAGAATATGGAGAAACGTCTGTTAATCAGCGTCAGCAACGATTGGATTGCCAAATTGATGATACAGCTATAATTAAAACTTATGCAGAACTAAGAACCGTTACCCTTAATGATGTACCACCTATAACGAAGATTAGTAATAAAGACACAATACCTCCTCTCGATAATATCTCTGTAAACATAAATGTTCAACAGAAAGATACCACATTTACAAAAGACGAATTAGTATGCTTGGCTGCAGTTCCTAGTCTTGAAAATATTCTTGAAACGACAAATCTTCAACAAGATGAACTGTATGAAAATAGTTGTGATACACCACCTGTAAAAAAGAAAATGAATGAAGACACGATACTATCTGTTGGAAATCACAATGTAAATTTAAATATACTACCAGAAGACAACAGATTTATGGAAAACGAAATAATGTCGGCTGATGTTTCTAGTCTACAAAATATTTCTGAAACAATAAATTTCCAGCAGAATGAACTATATAAAAATAATTGTGATGTACCACATTCAAAAAAGAAAAGTGATGAAGGCACGATACCCCCCGCTGACATTTCTATTGCAAATTTTAATGTACATCTGGAAGAAAATGTTCATATAGAAGATAAAGAAATATCGGAAATGATTCTTAATCCTGAAAATAACACTGAGAACCAAAATAGGCAACCGGATGGAATACCTGAAGAAGAAAATGATGTACCTCCACCAGCAAAGAAAAAGCGTCTCAAGGAACCTGAAGCTAGACTAAAACTAAGTAGAGACAAACATCCAATGGGTGCTGCTTGTAAAGATAAATGTCTAAGAAAATGTACCGTTAATATTACAGAAGAACAAAGACGAACGATTTGGGAGAGTTACTGGAACATGGATATACAAAGGAGAAGAGACTTCATTTCACGTAACGTAGAAAATAATAAAATTGCTACGCGATACTCCAACTCCACAAAGAGAAACCACACTTACGTGTACAAGTTATTGGATCATCGTGTATGCAAAACTATGTTTTTACGGACTTTGGGCTACACGAATGATCAAGCTGTCTTAGCAGTAATGAAAGCTAATTTTAAGATGTGCAAAACTCCTGTTTCAGCTAAAGTATCAGCAGCACCAGATTTACGAGGCCGACACAACCCTAAACATGCTCTTTCTACTGACTATGTGGAAGAGATAGATAACTTTATTGAGCTATTTCATCCAACTACATCTCATTATAGATTAGAGCATGCACCTAACCGAAGATATTTACCGTCTGGATTGACGCTCTCTCAAATGTTTATTTTTTTAAAACATCATTTACAAAGAAAGGGTCTAAGTTCGTGTAGCTGGGCAACATTCCACAAGAGGATTAAATTGAAGAACATTTCAACTCAGCAACCTATGCAAGATAAATGTCCAAAGTGTGAGGCTCACGATGTAGCACACCCTAAGCCAAAACTGCCCCGAGACGAGAATATCTCAGACCATTTATGCCTTGAATGCAATTGTGAAGTTTGCGTTCAATATCCTCAGCATATAATTAATAAAAGGGTATCAAGAGTTCACATGAACATGGACAATCTTGAGGCTGAAAAAGGGGATTCGGAGATCGGATTATTTACTGTGGATATGCAAAAATGTGTAACCATGCCGCAACTTTACAACAAAGAATTTTTCTTTAGCAGAAAACTTAACCTTTTTAATGAAACCTTTGCCGGTATAGGAAAAGGAAATAAACCGGCGACAACTATGTTGTGGCACGAAGGCGAATCTGGCCGCAAAGCATTTGACGTCGCTACGTCATATATTTTATTTCTAAAAAAATACTGTAGAGATTACAAAACAGTAATTTTGTATGCAGATAATTGCAACGCTCAAAATAAGAATAAAATTTTATACTCTGCTTTGCTGAGACTAATAAATGATTGCGGTACTGACATCAAAACCATCAAAATCGAGTACTTAGAGCCTGGTCACACATATATGTCAGCCGACAGTGTACATGGTTCTATAACAAATAAAATGAATAGGTCAGGAAATTTATATGATTTAAACGACTACGTTTCTGCATTCGCAACATCTAGAAATAACTTGACAACACATGTACATGACCACAAAGACGTCATGCTATTCAAAAACGAATTGAAGTCTGCTTTCCCCAGAAATTACAACATTTCAAGTTTCAAAATCGTCGAATTCCGAAGAGGCGAACCTAAACTCTTTGTAAAAACGAATTACCAAGATGATAATTTTAAGGAGCTTGACGTTTTAACAAAAACATTTAAGAAACAGATTTTGAGCACTGTAGGGAAAGAAATTGAAATGTTTGAAAAGGTACCGAGAAAAACTAAACCGGAAGGTATATCCCAGATAAAAAAAAATGAATTATTAAAACTATTGCAATTTATGCCGAAGTCAAGGCACCAGTTTTTTGAGAACTTGATAGTAAACGAAGAGATAACCGAAGATTTAGATAAATGTGCTTCAGAAATATTTGAATAATTTTTTTTGTTAATATAGTAGTATATAGTATACTTAGTTATTTCTTACTTTTATATATAGATTCCACAATAAAAAGTTTAAATTGTCTATATTATATTGTGTTTTATATTTTGTGTTTTACCTGAGATAAAGAGACTTTAATTATTATATATAAAATATAAAAAACTTACATTAAATTACGTCTACATTAAATGCCTAGACTATACATTATTTTAGTTTGTGTGGCTGTGATAGTTATAACTACAAAATGATGTAAACTAGGTTAACATCGTTTTGTCACAATATAGACGAATATTGACTAGCTATATACCATCGTAACAAAACATGTTTTTATAGTATTTTAAGATTAATTTCAAAAATACGATAAAAAAAGGTTCTAATGAAGACTTGCAAATATTGTAAGTAATCGTTTCATAATAAACTCATGTTTTTATCTACATTGGATAAAATTTGGTAACGAGTTAAAGATAAAAAGTTTTAAACTCATTTTTCGTAAGTTGACGTTTTACGGGTTAAAGCGTTTTGTCGTAACAGGGCCGTACTAAGATTGTAGATTTGCAGCAGTTGAAACCAACTGTAGGCATGTCTTCTGTCATCATCAACGTCATTATTATCAGCCGAAGGACAACTGCTGTTAGACAAAGGCCTGCCCCAAGGACCTCCACCATGACCGGTCTTGTGCGCACCTAAAGTAGGCAGGGCTCCAATTCCAACAAGGTGATCCAACGATCTGGTGATGGAGCCCTGCCTACTTTCGGTGCGCAGAACATACGGTCATATGAAGAGACGAATGTACAGATTCTTTAGTTTAGAAAGGTACCTATTGGCTTTTTCTTAAACTTTCTACAGCAATTACTATACTCAGTAAAGAAGCTGAAATTACAATCAAAGAAACCTTTGATGTATTTACACCCTTTAATAAAAACCTACTTTTAAGATAAATACCTAATAACGAAAAAGCAATGTTTAATGCAGGCAAAAACTTAGAGCTAAACATTAGGTATGTTTAATAAATAATAATGAAACCTAACCTTTAACTGGAACTCACATCGAGTGTAAAACATTGTAAATATACATAAATAAAACTACCACAGTTCCAAGACGTAGATGCATGCGACAGCTTTTGTTAACTATGTTTTATTGATTTATGTGACATGTTGGACTCAAATAAGCTCGTGAATAAAGAAAATGTAAAACAAATATTGCGGAAATGGGAATATTTTCACGTTTGGGCAGTGGCGCATTTTAAGATTCTGCGCCCTGGGCCTGTAAGGTTTGCCGCCCCATAAAATAACGGAAAAAAGCAAATCTTTTAATTATAAAATAAATCCAGCAGTATGTTGACGTGGGCTGAGAATGGTGATAAGAAATGAAAAATTAAAAAGGCCATACAAAGAAATAAACACCATTTATTTATATAAGTAAGTATATTTTTTTTCGATGGATAGATTGGTTAACAAATCTTCAATGACACTGTCATAATATAAATAGCTAAACTATTTAAACGTTCTTCGCTTAAACGGGAACGTAGATAATTTTTTATTCTTTTAAGTACGCAAAACGAACGTTCCGCACTGCAATTTGTCACCGCAGTGCACAAAAGTATGCGTAATGTTATTTCAGTATATGGAAATTCTTCCTATAAATCATTTCTTTAATAAATAAGCGAGCTAGCAGATCTCGCTCATGGTTTAACGTCAACTGTGCGTAAACAGTCCGCGTTCAATTCTTAGGTTGATGCTCGTTCACGTAAGGCTCCAAACATTCACCATCTGACGAAAGCCTTTATTGAAGCTGTCAAGTCCTGCAAGAGAGTATTGCGCAGGGCGAGGTTTCGTCGCATTGGCAAGATTAGGTCCAAGTTGGCATCTCACCTGCCTGAAGCCGAGCATTCTGGTCCCTTGCCAAAGCGGTTGAAAGTAGGTAATTTCTGCCAGCCCTCCACACCACCGCTGTTAAAACCAGATGACTCAATTGCCCATACTGCGGCTGAGAAGGCGAACTTGTTCGTTTCTCTTTTTGCGCAAAGTTCGTGTCTAGATGTCGCAGCGAAATAACCGCCTAACATAAGTACCTCATGACGGCTACTTCATGGCAGCTGCTCACATACGCCAAAAAAGGTATTAAAAATCCTGCGAACCTTGGACGTGAATAAGGCGATTGGTCCTGATGGTATTCCAGCAATAGTCCTCCGCAACTGCGCGCCTGGATTGTCTCCAATCTTTACTCACCTGTTTCGTCTCTCACTGGAGGCTGAACTCGTTCCCAAATCTTGGAAGCTTGCGAACGTAAAACCTGTTCCAAAAAAAGGTAGTAAAGCTGATCCTGCCAACTGCAGACCAATATCAGTCACTGCACGTCTGATCTACAGGCTATTGATGCCGGAGTTCCTCCGGGGTTTGTTCTGTCTGCAACCCCATTCTTGCTACACATATTAAAGATCTGTTGGTATCTGGGGTACGCAGACGATAGCACAGTTAGTTGTGGACAGACATTCTCAAATGCAAAGGCCAAAGGGGATGCAGTTCGGCTTTGTCGAGAGACCATGGTTTAGCATTTGGACACGGCCCTTGAAGCTATCTCCGACTGGGGTGATGCTAACCTGGTCGACTTCAACACCACCAAAACACAGGCGTGTTTATTCACTGCCAAACGGAGTCCCTTTCGACTCGCTCCGACTTCTGGTGGTGTATCTGTGCCGATATCTGACCAACTTAGCCTTCTAGGTATGACCATCTCTGCAAACCTAAATTTCGGCCAGTACATAGAGTCCATGGCAAAAACCGCAGCTAAAAAACTTGGCTCCTTTCTAAGGTAAGGCGGTATTTTACAACGGGGCAGCTGCTTCAGATTTACCAAGCACAATAAGTCTGTTCTGTCTGGAATACTGCTGCCACCTCTGGAATGGATCTGCCGATGCATCTGATCTGGGAGAGATCTAAACTCGTCGAATCCAAGCTGCAGAGTCTTGAACATCGACGCAAGGTTGCCAATCTTTCGGTTTTGTTATCGAATGCACTTCGACGAGTATGCGCAGGAACTACACGAGCTGATTCCACCTTCTCCTTTCTATCTCCGGGGAACGAGACGTGGACTGAGATCTCACCCTTACACTGTCAACATACCTCCTATCTATACGCGCAAAGCGCTTTGCGTCCACAGACATATTACTTCTTATTATATGTCTGTGTATTTTTAATGCTGACAGCTATAGAGTTAAGTCCAATAGAAGAGAGTAACCGTTAAAACCGGGAACGCCAATAGAACTAATTAGTTTCTTAAACATGTTTGAGCTGACATGTCCGATGAACGTACGAAGTAACAGTTGGATCTAAGACCGATTCACCGACCACCAACACCGCCAGCGCCAGAGGAACTAAATAGTTCCGCGAACATGTTTACGGAACTACTTCCGCTAGGTAAATGAATCTTGAACTTACAACCGTTGAGTTTTTGTTATTGTTAATAGATAAAAGGTAGGCATTTTTTAATTTCTTTAGTAATAAAAAAAAATTCGCATAAAGCTGAGCGTGAGGTGCGGCTTGCGCCCGCCCTTCGCAGCCTGCCGCGGCATGCCACCCCGGGCCATGGCCCTTTTGGCCCTAGGGTAAATACGCCACTGCGTTTTGGCATTTCGGAAAACCTTTCAACAAAAGAAATTTCCAACTATTGTATCTTTAACTAATAATTTAAAATAAAGAAGTTGAAACGAAATGTCAGCCTTAAATATTGGAATAGTCTGTTAAAAAGATAATAATAATTTGAAACCAATTAAAAACTAATTCTACCACGACAACAACAACCAAAAAACTTATATTTATTACTAAAAACTTATATCTCTTCACGAGAAATTGTTTGGTTACGAAAACTCGAGGTATAAAAAAATGGTGTTTTGCCAAAAATTGCTATTGTCAAAATATTTGAATTTATCTAAATGTACCAGCAAATTCGATTTTGTACTCATAACCGAATAAGGGTTTTTTATTATTTATTTATTTAAACTTTATTGCCTAAAAACAGCAAACGGCGGACTTAATGCCATAAGGCATTCTCTAACAGTCAACCAGTGAATATGTACATAATTTTTTTGTAGGCGGTGAGTGACATATTTTATGTTTACCTATTAAAACAGCTTTGTATATTCACTGTAGACTGTCAAAATAGTAAGTATAGCAAGGATCTAAATTTTGTGATTACGTTATAAATTTACCGATATCCAGTGGCGTATTTACCCTAGGGCCAAAAGGGCCATGGCCCGGGGCGGCAGCCTTAGCAGACTTTATAACCCTGATTTAAAAAAGCCTACCTAATAATTAACAATAACTAAAACTCAACGTTTGTAAGTTCAAGATTCATTTACTTAACGGAACTACCTAGTTCCGTAAACATGTTCGCGGAACTACACTTCCGGACACATCTATCGGCCTACCCTAGCATTTTAAGTTTTGACTGTCCCTAGTTAAAAATAACTGTATTGAGCAAAAAGTTTTTACGCAGTTTTGAAGCTGATTTATTAACCATCTTTTTCGTATGTTTTGGCTATTTGACAGTTGTAAAAATAAAATATGAAATATGTCGGAAATAGTAGTTTATGATTTAACGATAATTATCCAATAATTTATTTTAATTATGATAATTTGTAAATATTTTATTTTTACAAAATAAATTTGCAATTCTTGATCTGTGGATTACAAGACCCGAAACACGGGCGGCAAGGGGCGGCCATGATTGAGCTTCATTTGACGTTACATTTCACAAAATTATCAAAAACTATCTGTCAGGTTTCAAGATAAGTTTCTATATTAATTATTAAAATGTGACGTCACAGAGCAAAATGTCACGTGACCAACCGTTTTCGCACGAAATTTGGAATCAATGAAGAAAAATATGTTTTTTTCTGTTAAATAAAAGTTTTTTCGAGAAAGAAAATATTGTACGGGGTATAAAATGAGCGTTTGTAACTTTTTAAATACTTTTTCGTAAACTGTCAAGTAGCTACGCCTCAGTGAAGGGCAAGAGTAGTATTGAATTTTTAAAGAAAATACGTTTTATCACTTCTTCTTCGTCGATTCCTCTTAAATGAGAGTCGTGACTACCAAAAACAGATTTGCGGACCATGGCTCTCCAGGAGGTCCTATCCTGGGCTAGGCGGATAGCCGCCTGCGTGTTGCATTGCAGGGTTTCAAGGACTGCATCCGTCCACTAGGCAGGTGCTCTGCCTCTGCTTCTTCGTCCCTCAACGTGGCCCACCAGAACAAGCTTCTCCATATCTCCAGGCTCCCGGCGTGCAACGTGACCAAAAAAGGAAAACGGTCTTTTAAAAAACGGTCTTTTTAGAAACGCTTAAGGGTAAAGGTTATAAGGTAGACGATTATCTAAAAGACCGAAATGCGTGGAAATGATATAACATCGTAACTTCGTACTTTTTTGTTTAATCCTGTTGTACTGTATTTGGTAACGATATATTTAGGTTTGTAAATATCGTTACTTATATCTGTTATATCTGTTAAAGCTGACAAGTTTCTTGCGCCTGTTCTTCTTGTCAGTAAAAAAGTCTGGAACAGGTGGTAGGAAAATATAGACATTTCAAGTGCTTAATTATTAAGTTAATTTGAATAAAGAAATATTGACTTTTTTTTTTTTGCTCCGATTTATCCGAAGACCGTACTCAGCACTCACTTTCGAGCCTACTCACCAGCTTAGCAAGTTCTCCCATATTGGCGCCTACTAGCGTGGTATCGTCGGGGAACCTTAAGTTGTTAATACGGTGACCGACGACTTGGATTCCGCCCTCCCAGAATGTTAACACTCGACGCATGATGTGCTCGCCTACAATGTTAAATAATTGAGGCGAGACCACACATCCTTGCCTCACTCCGCGTTCAGTCGCAAAAGGCTCAGAAAGAGCGTCATCCAGCCGAACCCCCGATTTCCCCTCCAGGTTTTGAACTAAAAATATCAGGTGATCCGGCACTTCCATTTCCTTCATAACTTTGAACATTTTTGACCAGATGATACAGTCGAAGGCCTTAGCGTAATCTATAAAGCAGAGTACCATAGGAACGTTGAAATCCCTGATTTATCACTATAAAATGATTAATTAATAAGACGTATTATCTACGTCAGACAAATGTGATTAGGCATGGAATTAATTAGTATGACTATGAAATTCTGTGGCATCATCTCCCATTCCTCTTCTATGGAAGTGTTCAGCTCCGGCATCGTTTGTGGAGCTGGGTGGCGAGCCTGAACACGCCTCTTTAACTCGTCCCATAAGTGTTCGATTGAGTTCATGTCTGGGCTTCTAGCTGGCCAGTCCATTACCGCGATATCCACGTCTTGGAGATATTGCCGGATGATTCCAGCTGTATGCGGTCTCGCATTATCGTGCCTTAAAATGAAGTTTGGGCCAACACATACAGCGAATGGCATTACATGTGGCTCTAGACACTGACGAATGTACCTGTAAAAGTCGTGGTCCACTAACAATCACAAGTTCGGTTTTCGCATTTGCGGAAATTCCACCCCAGACTGTCCATGACCCACCACCAAAAGCAACCCTCACTTGTATGCAGCACTGAGCGAAACGCTCTGATTGTCTTCGGTACACCTTCTTTCTTCCATCATTATCAAGATTTATTTATTTATTTATTATTCATTACCATAAAGAGTAATTTTCGATTCATCAGTAAAGAGTACCTACCTGGCTCCTTTGTTGCTGGGTCCACTGCAAATAAGTTCGCGCGAACTGAAGGCGTGATGTTTAGTGAGCTCGCGTTAATTTGGGGCCATTAGCTGGCTTGTGAGGTACCATATGACGTTCTTTCAGTCTTCTTCGAACAGTTCGGATACTCACAGATACTCCATGGAATTCGCGTAGTTGGTTTTATATCTGAACTGAAGTCGAGTGACGGTTTCTCAAGCTGGTCGTAAAGATGAACCCGGTCTTGCCTTTCAGTTGTCACACAAGATCGTGGTCTTTCTTGACGATGTACAAAGCCGCCAGTGTCCAAGAACCTCTGATAATTCAGATGTGCACTCACATTTCTTTGGCTATGCCCAGCCTGCAGAAGTTTGCCGGCCTGAAATTAGGCGGCAATTTCAGGCAGAGTATCTATATTTTTTGGTCAAAATTGACTCAAAGCTTAGGGTATCCTTTTTAAGGAACCATTTATTAGAAAATATAATATTAAAAATTTAATTCGCGTAATAAAAAATCTTCTTTCTTCACATCCCTTGGATAGTTGAAGTTGAAAACGAAGAAACAGATTCCAATTTTCTTTTGTTTCTTGAAAATTCCGAATTCGACATTTCAAAAAGATGGTTAATAAATCAGCTTCAAAACAGCGTAAAAATTTTTTGCTCAATGTTACATTATTTTTATCTAGGGATCGTCAAAACTTAAAATGCTATGGTAGGCCGATATATGTGTCCGGAAGTGTACATTTAGTTCCTCTGACGCTGACGGTGTTGGTGGTCGGTGAATCGGTCTTAGTTCCAACTGTTACTTAGAAGTTTTTAATGTTACCTTTATATTATTTTAACGCAAATTTTGTTGCGAACAAATTACAAATTAAAACAGAGAGTGTCGAAAAAGTTTCCTCGAGCAGGATTCGAACAATTCGTAATTTGTTCACAAAATATTTGCTTTAAAGTTATATTAACAATAACATTAACATAGCTTGCCTATTTCTTAACTGATCTTTAATGTTCCTAAAGTATTAAAATCAGATGTAGATAACGTGTTTGTTGACATTGTATGGGCGGCACTTTGGCTTACAAAGTAAAAAAAAAGTTGGTGTTGATTAATTTCGGCGTGCTGGATAAGTTCCACGGTATAGCTTAACTTGAAAGAGCACCTGGCCCCCATTGCCAGAAGGGTACGGGTTCGAATACTGCTCGTGGAATTTTTTTCGACACTGTCTTTTTCTATTTAAAAGTTTTTGATTTTTTCCGTTAATTTATGGGGCGGCAAACCTTACAGGCCCTGGGCGCACAATCTTAAAATAGTGTATCGATAACTTGATAGGTTGAAATTTGGGACAATACACACCAAACAGAGGGAGATAGTACATACATACGTACATACATATAATCACGACTATTATCCCGGAAGGGTTAGTCAGAGAGTAGGCAAAGAGGACCACAAACGCAGTCCTCTACCATAGTCCACTTTTCATCAAATAGCGACTGCACATGTGCTGAGTGAGCGTGACAGGTGGTGAGCTCATCGCTGCTCTATGCTGTTGGATGTATGCTTTTACGACATCCAAGGAATGAGAGGGTAGGTAGTATTCTTTCACCGCTACACGACACGGCGAGATAGTGCTAAGCATTTACAACAGAAAGAAGGTACATAATATTGGGAATGACGTTAGGTACCCTCGTATGTGACATCTAGGGTTATGTGTTATTTTTTAGATAGAGATAATAACTCGTTAATTGCAACACCACAAAGATTTAAATCTTAAAAAAACAAACATAAAAATAGAACACAATTACAATAATAAAAAAGATCATACGATTAAAAATATAGGTAGTTACAATTTGGCGGTCTCATCGCTCTAAGTCTAAGCGATCTCTACCATAAAACCAGTCGGATGAAGAGAACTTACTTATAAACTTTAAAATCGGAGGAGCAAATGATAAGACGTTACTTAATAAACTAGGTAGGTACTTTCACTTTCAACACTCTTTTGTTTTGCATGTCTTCTTGTTAATGTCAATACAGTGACGTATCTTGCTTTAGTTGGGCCCTCGATCAAAATCCTAGGAAGGTTACCCTTTATAGAGCTAAGTTAGCCAAACAATACAAATCGGTAGACACTTGCATTATCTTATTTCAATTTTTCTACATTTTCCGCCTCTAAAGACAATAACGACAAGTCTGATAGTTGGTTCCTGTCCTATAGAAGTCCTAAGATATATTTTTATTACACACATTCTAGCCTATATTCATTATTATCATAGCCCAGGGGCCCAGTATCATTGATATCATAGCCCAGGGGCCCAGTATCATTGATACAATAGAGGGCTTACTCTCTAAGCGAATTCGAAACTTCGTTGGCCCTTTACTTCGTCGAACAATGCACTCGCGCTTCTGTCTTTTTCACTAGCGATTGCTGCAGCACATGCACACACAGCAGCCGTGTGCAACGGGTCCTTAATAATATTGGCTCACATAAAGTTCTTTACCCGAAATTGTTCTTCCTAATGTTTTCATTCATACAATTTCTAGTACTACTGACGATGTTCATAACACTCATGTTTCCGAAAATTGTAATTAATAATATCACTAATGAAAATATTATTTAAACTCCTACTGTTGTTTTTCATAACGCTTTTATCCCTAAACATAATTTCCATAATATTTTTACTCATTATTAAAAGAAAATACAACGGTGACCTACAAGAGTAGGGCAGCTAGTATTTCTGTGGTCTAATTAAAAAAAATAACCTCCAAATTGTAGAAGCTAATATCCTCAATAATAGTGTAAGGCTCGGACTACATGCATCCGGAATCACACGGACCCGAAAAAACACGGCCCCGGATTCATTCCGTAGCTCAAACAAATATATGAATTTTTACTGCATCGACTACATGTGATCAGGGGCTTCCGATCTCGATTTTCACCCGGAAGCAACCGAAACATGCTCCGGACGTCTCCGAGTAGCCGGTCCGTTATTTTTCGGCACGGGGGGCGGGGCCTATCAATATCGTATGAAGTTGTATGGAGCTGACCACACGAGAACTCGAGAAACGTCCGTTCCGGTCCGGTCCGGAGGAATCACGCGCCAGTCGATGACAGACGCTCGAAGCGGTCGGTCGCGTCGCGTGCGCAAGCAAAACTGCAAAATAGTAGTTGATTCCGAGCGCCTCATTATGGTGATAGTAGTAGTAGCACAGAATAAATAATAGTACCCTACTACAGTACACTACTACTACTACTAGTAGTAGTAGTGTTCGTAGAATTTATCAGAAAAGAACCTTATTTTTGTATAAGACTTGTAGAATTCATGTTTCGTTATGCGGTCTATGTGAAAAGGATTAACCCAATATCTTTTCACTTTCTTCTGTTTCCATTTTTATTCCAATTACATTTCGACTGCGATTTTTGTGTAAAATGGCCAATTTTGGCGTTGCGGATCTCGGAAACCAAAATACATTAACAATTTTGACTTATTGAATAATGTAGAATAGCTTTTGGAATAATGCGTAGCGGCCTCGCTTTTTGTAAATTTTGCTTAACGTATACTGCCCGGAGGAGCTTCTATATTTGCAACTTTAAAAATGGATCTTATCCATCCAGACAACATAGTCCTGGTGGCAGTCTTAACTATTCCTGTTACTGAAATAAACAGTTGGTCTATGTTTACTTCTGATCTTCTCCTTTGAGAAGCCTGTATTAATAATTGTATAAGACGCACCGGACAAATACTAGGGTCTGGGTGATTTAACAAATGCCAACCAGACTGTTGATTGTAGCTGAGTCTGTTTTAGACCCATGTTCCGGCCATAATATTATTTCCTTATCTTTTTGTAATAATTTGTCCTTTTTAATTAAAATGTTTACTAGAAAAAAACACACGCACACACACTTCACAGTGACGTAATACCGCTGGCTTGCAGCACTACTAGAAAAAATCATAAAATTTAACCGCCTGTGTGGTCTAGCGGCTAAGCTACCTGTTTCAGACCTAGAGGTCCCGGGTTCGATTCCCAGCGGGGGGTACATCTTTGTGTGCTCGGTTTGGTTGGTGGTAGGGCTGTTAAGTCCGCCTGGCTAGCTACCACCATCTTATCTAAGTCTGTCGCCATAACAACGATGTTTATAGCATTGTTGTGTTTCGGCAGTTTGAGATAAGATAGCCAGTTCCTCAGTGAGGATTCCAGGTGAAGCGCGCTTCCACCTTCGGCCTTATCGTCACTTACCATAAGGTGAGATGAAGACCAAGCGCTTACCCGATAAAAAAATAATAATTCAAGAGTCTTCTGGGGTTTCCGAGAGGTAGCTTAGCGGTTAGAGCAGTGGACCGGCAATCCAAAGGTCAGGGGTTCGAATCCCGTTCGAGCTTTCCAGAGACTGGTTGTTTTTTTTCTAGTGAACATTTTATTCTACAACAATATAGCATTGTGAATGCAAAATTTCAATAATAAAGATTTTTAATTAAACCCAAAATTGCAGAGAAAGATTTTCATAAAATGCGAGAAGGCACTTTTTTGAGCTCCTAGATTGAACTAAGTACTGTTCTAAACAAATGAAATAAAAAAAATAGAATGTTATCACTTATATAGTCTTAAAGTGCGTAGCGGCCTCGGAATTTTTAGATATCATTGATTTTATATAGAAAAAAAAATCTTATTCGAAACCAAAAAACTTCGAAAATTGCTTTAAGGTAACCGTGAATATCTTCTATCTACGATAATATTATTGAGCAAAATTTATACCAGAATAATCGTTACTTACTTCATAATGAATAAATATTTTATAATTAATTAATTATCCTATTTCGATAAAAACGAGAAATACAACTGTAAAATTACTTCAAAATGCGACGCGCCGGCCGTCCGAACTCAGCTTATCCTCGCAAAAGGACATTTGTAATATTAAGCATGAATTTATTATCCTATTTCGATAATAACGATAAATACAACTGCTAAATTACAACAAAATGCGAAAATGGGCATTTTACGCAAAAATCACAGTCGAGATGTAAGTAATAGGCCTCTTAACGGCTACAGCTAAGCATACAATTTCAACTAAAGTTAAACTTTCCATTGTCGACTGGACGACTATCCAGCGCAAGTGCTAGAGACCGACTGAGTAAATTTCTCTCCGGATTCAAAACGGAGCGCGTGTAGTCGATTACTTGCCGAATTTGGTTTTTTCCCGGGCCGGACTGATTCCGTATGCATGTAGTCCGAGCCTAAAAGACGGTAATGTTGAGAAAATATAGGAAAACAAATAGGTACCTACCTAATATTCTAATAGATGTTTATTGCTACTGACATTATGAAGTTGAATGATTCGGAATTATGAACATTAGAAACAGAGTAGTTAGGAATTGTGATTGTTAGGATGAAAAATGTTAGGGAGAACATTTTCGGAGTTCCGATTATCGGAGTTGAAAATTTAGGTGAACTTTGGCGCACCCGTTTGCGACGAATAACGGCCAGACCTTAGATTAATGATTCAGCGAGACCAATCATTCATCTAAGGGCCAGACGAAGTTTCGGATGCGGTTATTAGAGAGTAGGGACCTCTGATGCGGCGGTAGCGTACGCCCCTTACTGAACATCTCCATCTGTTGCATCAAATGCATCGTCGGCATGCTATTACAGCATCACAATGATGTGTCCCGTTCATTGGAGTACCAACTTTATCTCTTCACACTTAGGTCGAAGTGGCGAGCGCATATCACCCGGTCCCGATACTAAACTCGCCAGTGCCCCTCTTCCTGTGCTGTTGAGGCCACTTACCAATTTGCCCTATCAAGCCGATCAGTCAACAACCACTTACATTAGCCCGTTAATGATGGCAAATAATGCTGATAAGTACTAGTACTTACAGGGTTACATCTAAATCATGTTCCCATTTGTCTTCTTCTTAATCATACAACTAACAACCTCTGTGGATTAAGCCACCGTTCTTAGACCCCGAGGTACCGGATTCGATTCCCAGCGCGTACATCTTTGTGTACCTACTTGGTTTGGTTGGTGGGATGGCTTGTTAAGTCTGCCTGGTTAGCTACCACCTTATTATGTAAAGTCTGTCGCCATAATAATATATAAAAAAATTTAATAGCATTTGTTGGGTTTCAACAGTATAGAGATAAGATAGCCAGTTCCTCAGTGGTTGGGGATTCCAGGTAAAGCGTGCTTCTACCTTCGGTCTTATCATACCAATAGATGTATATAGACCATGCTTACCTGTATTGAATAAAAAAAAATCGAAAATCAGATCTCATAAGGTGTCAATTTTAAATAAGACACTGTTGCTATAAAAACATGAAGTCAAAATAGCGTTGAAAAATTTCGACAGGTCTAACCACTATACAATATACCTAACCTCGTTGTCGACAGCGTTAGTTAAAAACTTAGGTACCTAGGTACTCTACAAATAAAAGTGTTATTTAAAAGCTTATTTATTTTTGATCATTTAGTTTGCTTCATTTAATCCAGAGGTTCCCAGATTTTTTTGTTATAGACCACTTTCAAAATTTTGCTGGTTGCGGTGGACCCCCTGCCATATTCCCACACACTACTATTTGTACCATATTCTCAAAACAATGAAATGAAAAATATTTATTCGGAGCATCAATATGACAATTCGACATATTAGATATAAAAAACGTAGGCACAATGCAACCAAAATGGTCGCCACTCAGCTAATGCCGTGACATTACATGCCATGGCGCTCTGGTATACTGTGGAACCAGAAGAGGGAGGCACAGCTCCAGACATAAACTCGACACAAAATGTGAAGATTGGAAAGGAGAATGGGCACTTTTGGGCGGTCGGCGGCCATTAATGAAAGTAGTGTCAAATGAAAGTAGTGATAATAATATATATACTTATATTAAAATCATCGTCACCCTACTATTCCTTGTTACAAATAAAATCTTTTCCTAGGTACAGGCTAGTGTATTATTCTATGGTACAGGCACATGTGTAAGTAAGTAGTTACTCATGTGGTACAGGTACAGCCATGATAACAATATAGGAAGACCACACATTCTAATTATTTTGGTTACTTACCTAATTAAAAATACAAAATTAAATTCATAAAAAGAAAACATGTAACCAGATTTAACTGACAATCATTATTAACACCTAAAGAGTAAACAAACATACATATAATCACGACTATTACCTATCCCCGATGGTTAGTCAGAGACTAGGACATGCACAGCAAAAGCAGTCTACCATAGTCCACTTTCACCAAATAGCGACTGCGCATGTACAGTTACGAGCAAAAATATGTAAACAATTGTAACTCTTAATACAATGGAATAAGAGTCAAAGTGTAATCATAAACATAATCATAAATCATTTATTGCCAGAAATATGGTACAAAGTGCTGTAATATCAGTTTGTAAGTCTCACATATTTGACTGTCGTACAGCATGCAATATTAGGTATATAATAAGTATAAACAGCAAATAATATTAACATAATCATTAGGTAATCATATTCGAGTATAAAATTTAAAGTATTGAATTAAATTAATTATTAGGATATCAAAGCTCACAATGTCAATAAATAGAAATTAAAATAATGTATAGTAAAAATAATTACATTATTTAAATCACCCAACTAAATAATACAGGCTCAAATAGCCTTGTCCTTAAAAAAATCATTCAGGGAGTAGTAGCACTTGTCAATTAAAAGTTTATGTAGGCGACGCCTGAATGAGGAAAGTGGGAGTGCTACTACAAGCTCAGGCAATTTATTATATATTTTTACTGACATGGACATGCTAATTCTAGCACAGATTTCCGTTTTTGAATTAGGTAGACATAATCTGTTAGGATATCTGGTATTAAATCCACAATATTGTTTTTTTGTTGTATAAAGCTCGTGGTGCATTTTTACAAAGACACATACTTCGAATATATATTTACTCGTGACTGTCAATAATCCATATGACTTAAACAAAGGTGTTGGGTCGATAGCTCAATTAAAGAGTGGACATTTTGTTACAATAATGTAATTCGTGTGCCCGTACAAAGTATGATCGCCCGGTGCCTATGCGGTCGTGAAGCAAAGTGGCGTTGCGCGGCGGGCTTGTCCCACCATCGCCGCGCCGCCGCCGCGCCGTTCGTGCGCCGCGCCGTGTGCTGTCATGCGCCGCCGCTCGCGCGCCGACAAAGGCTTGCAGGTAGTTCTTGAGTCAACATCAGCAATGGCTCTCACGCATTGCTTTTGAGCAATGAACACCCTATTAATTTTTACCGAGTAACCCCATACCACTATTCCGTACCTTAAGTTTGAAGCCACGTATCCATGATAAGCTTGCAGTGCAGTTTGTTTATTACTTATTTTTGCCAAGCGCCTTAAAGCGTACGCAAACCTATTGATCTTATTACAATATGCGGTTTCCATGTACATTTATCATCGAACTCAATTCCTAAAAATGTAGTTTGATTTACTCTTGTGATTTTCTTGTCGTTATAATTGATGTCTAAATTTATTTTGGGAGTTCCTTTATATATAAATTGTATTAATTTAGTTTTATCTATATTTACCATTAAATTATTATAATTGAACCAATTGATAATGTCAGAAACTGTAGAGTTAATTACGTCATTTAAATTTTTATCTGATTTGTCACTTATTACTACAGCAATGTCATCTGCGTATAATGAACAATCAAAATTAGTAATTTTCGGGAGATCATTAACGTAGAGCAAGAAAAGTAGAGGCCCTAATATAGAGCCTTGTGGAACACCAACTCTATTTAATCTCGTCTTAGAGAAGCATGACTCTTCCTGTAAACTCGAATTTATTTTACTAATCTCTACAAATTGAACTCTATTTTGTAGATAGCTTTTTATCCACTTGAGAGCATTGCCTCTTATGCCATACGACTCACATTTTGTCAGAAGTAGATCATGGCAGACAAAATCGAATGCTTTGCTCATATCGAAGAAGATTGTTACAGTTTTAATTTTATTGTTAATATTTTTAATTATTTCATTAATTAGTGTAAATGCCGCCAATCCAGTCGACTTTCCTTTTTGAAAGCCGTGCTGGTTCGGGTATAATATTTCAAATTTTTGTATGAATTTCATTAAATGTAAAAACATACATTTTTCAAAAAATTTTGAAAAGATAGAGATAAGAGGTCGATAGTTTGCCGGATTATCCCTATCTCCTTTTTTGTGAATAGGCTTTATTACACTTAGTTTTAATTTGTCAGGAAATATCCCATCAATCAAATCAAAAGATAAGTTTATTATATGCAAAAAGATCCCGGCAATTACATCTCTACATTGCTTTAAGGATTTAGTACTAAACTCATCAAAGCCTACCGAGTGCGTACTATTTAAAGAATAAATTATTGTAGATATCTCCTTCTTATCTGTAGGGAATAAAAACATACCGCAACGATTAATTTTAATATTGTTATTGTATAGATTTATGTTAAAAGGTTTATTGTTGTTATTGGTCATAATAATGAAGTAATTGTTCAGAATATCACATATGTCATTGGGATCATTATAAGTTGTCATATCTAGCTTAATTTTATTTATGTGCGACAATGGCATATTTAGAGCATTATTTATAAAACATATATTACTATTTCTTTTTGCCGTCTCAATGCATTTTTTGAACAGCTTATTGTAACATTTATAATTAAACTTATCTATTACATTTTTTGATTTGTAATACTTAAGTCTTAATTTACGTTTAACATTGGATGCTATTTTTATGCCTTTTGTAAGCCATTTTAGTTTATTGAGTCCCTTTATGTTTCTTTTTGTGAAGATGTTGGAAAGCATAAATTGTATGCAAGAGTTATTACTTCATGGAATTTATTGAAGGCTAAAGGACAATGGCGAAAATGGACCTGACTATGGGCACAAATCAATTATATTCTAAAAAATATGCTGTTATTAGTTAATTTTGAAAATACAAATAATATACCTCAAGAACTTCTAGTTTTAGAGAAATTAATGAATGCGTAAAAATAATAAATATGAATGGGAAAACTTAATCATACCTTTTGAACGGTTTTGACCATAGACAATAAATCTTGACGACGGTGTCAAGTTCCATTTCACGCGTAGGTCTACAATTTCACGTGCTTGCATGTAATACTCCCACCTTACACTCGTCGAAAAAAAGATTATAGTATTCTACTTAGACAAAAATACATTTAAGTATTTTTAGAACAGTATTAAATTGCTGAAAATGATACAATAAGTAAACGAAATAAAAACCAAATAAGCGTTAGGGGCTTGATTCTTTGACTTGCGTGTAAAGGACCGTCACTGTTAAAATCAAATGAAAGATGTTATTCATTGATTTTTTTTGCAGTCGATCTTTGCGTTTGCTCCGATACGTACTGTGCGCGATAATTTATTAACATTTCCCCGGCTAGTAATGATTTAATATTATTCGCCTTGGGAACGCTATGGAGAACATGACTGTGCGTTTCTTCCATGTAGATTATCAGAGTATCGCTTGAGAGGTAGTGGAAATAAAACGTTGATAAGAGGGAAATTTAAATCCAAACACATTTCAAGAAAACAATACTATGTATATAATATATTAATAGAAAATAATGTGTCAGGAAGGGAAGGAATAACAGAATATTGCTGCAGTTGTTTGGTAGGTTAGGTCGTCGAACGATTGGATGATGGATGCTGTTCACATGTCGTGATAATTATGTACCTTGGGTGGGTCAGGCACCAAGATAACATAAGCAGGTTTTTTAGATAGTGTAGTTAAAAGAGACGATTTTAAATAAATCTTTGTATCATTCAAACTTAAGTGTTTTATTTATAAGCATGCTCTTTGTTTCATGTCAAATACCATTTATTACATTTCTCTTATCACTATTTACATAGATAACAGATAATCAAGATCGACTTAAGTTAAGAATTTAATCTGTTAGATCGTTAAAATGTTTTTCTAACCTCAAAAGTTCAAAAAATTTTAAAAATGATATCTCGCATTTGTGAAGTTTTATGTTGAATATGGAGTTAGGACACTGATTCTAATTATGTTAGGTATCTAATCAACACAAAATTAATAATGCCCATTGTCATTGCCATAACTTGGCTAAACAAGTTGCTTCTATTGAGCAATGTATATTTGACATAGACGTCAGTAGTGTTTCTACTGACATTCCAATTAATTATTTAAATTAAATTATATGACAAAAGAGGAAAACTCTTGCGAAATGTTTGTTAATAAAATGAAATTAAATGAATGTAAAAATAGCTTTAGCAAAAGCCCATGTCAAATATTAAATTTAAAAAATGTACAATCTTTAAACATTGTCCACCAGAACATCCAAGGAATGATGGGCAAAGATTTGGAGATTGAATTGTTCATGAACTGTAATAAAATTGATATTCTTTGCATAACAGAACACTGGCTTAAAGACCATCAGTTCATGTTCAATTTTAAGAATCATTTCGTAGGAAGTTCGTTCAGTCGAGGAAATGCAATACATGGTGGCTCCTTAGTTATTGTTAGTAAGAAGTTTAAATTAAAGGAACGCAAAGACATAGTGAGCCTCTCGGTTGAGCGAACAATAGAAATAGCTTGTGTGGAGTTGGAGCAGTTTGTTGTATTAAGTGTGTACAGACCTCCTTCAGCATCATATGATTATTTCGAAAAAGTTATGGATGAGGCATTACATAAAGTCCGTAATGTAGGTAAACAATAATTGTTTGCGGGGATTTTAATATTAATTTGTTAGAAAATTCCACGATGTCAACTAAAATTAAAAACCTATTTCTATCATACAACTTGAATCATTTATTTTTGAAGCCGACAAGAATAACTGCCACTTCGGCCACCTGTATTGATAACATATATACAAATGTAAAACCACTGGCTAAGCAAATTATAAATAACCTGGACTCTGATCATTGTGGCCAAATGGTCAGCTTTCCACACCAGCGTAAACAAGTGACGAAAAAGAATATCACTGTTGTACCAAAAACTGCAGGTCGGCTGGAACGCTTTAAAAGCAATCTAGATACAAAATTAAATTATTTAGAATACAATGACAACCCTAATGTCTTTTATAATAATTTTTTTAACATTTATTGTTCAGAATTTAATAAAACTTTTATTCCAAAAAAGATCTCAGTTAGTGGTACTGTAACTTTTAATGAATGGGCTACAATTGATATTCACAGAAGTAGGAAACGCCTTTATGAACTTTATATATGAACGCAACTATAACACCAGAGATGACTTCAAATTATATGTTAAAAATTATTCAAAGTTATTCAAAAGAGTATGTCGATTAGCCAAGGCAAACTATCTGAGTTCTAAGATTAAGAATAGTAATGACAAAATAAAAATGACATGGAATATTATAAATAGTGAAACAGGAAAGGTCAAAAGTCGTAATAATGAGAACAATTTAAATTGTGATAATAAAACCTTGACTTCTGATGCTGATGTTGCTGCAGCATTTGAGAGGTTTTTTACTGACATTCCAGTTTCAACTACAAAAGCCTTGATTTCCTCCCCCACTGTAGCTGAATCTGTTTTGAAGGAGAATGTTAAAGATTGTGAAAATAATTTCAGTTTTCAAAAAATTTGTGTTATAGATATAATAAAAACATTTAACACTCTCAATAAAAAGAAAACTGCTGATCTGTGGGGTAATTCCGTGGACGTCGCTAAATCTGTAATTATGACAATAGCTCCAGTTTTAGCTTGCATATTTAATGAATGCATTGACTGTGGTGTTTTTCCTGACCTCATGAAATATAGTAAAATAATTCTATTATTTAAATCAGGTAGCACTTCTGACCCCTCTAACTTTAGACCTATTTCTGTGCTACCCACATTTAGTAAAATTTTTGAAAAGTTAATGCTAGATCAAATGCAAATTCATTTTTATAAAAATAAACTTTTACATTGTAAACAATATGGTTTTACTAGGGGTCGCTCTACAACTGACGCCGGTGTTGAGCTTTTAATCCAAATATTTGATACCTGGGAGGAATCACAGGATGCCCTAGGGGTATTTTGTGATTTATCCAAGGCTTTTGATTGTGTTTTACATGAAACTTTGGTCAGGAAGCTTAACCACTATGGAATTAGGGATGCTTCTTTGAGCCTTCTGATCTCATACTTGAGTAACAGGATTCAAAAGGTCGACATTAACGGTAAAAGATCTCCGGGATCAGTGGTTAAAATGGGAGTTCCGCAGGGTTCAATACTTGGTCCATTCTTGTTTTTGGTTTATATTAATGACTTACCTTATTTTGTAAAAGACAGTCATGAGATAGTATTGTTTGCTGATGATACTTCACTTTTATTCAAAGTGAAACGACGACACCCAAATTATGACGATGTGAATAATGCGGTCTCAAAGTTTGTTAGTTGGTTAGTGTTAATAACTTGCTATTAAACGAGGGAAAAACCAAATGTGTAAGATTTGTATTGCCTAATGTTAAGCAGGTAATAACTAGTGTACAAATTAAAGATAAGAATGTGAATCCTGCGGTTTTACTGTGGGGAAATGCTGCCGACATTCAAACTATCTTTGTGCTGCAGAAGAGGGCTATTCGAGCAATATATAACCTACAGGCTGGTGACTCTCTCAGAGAGAGATTTAAGGATATAAGTATAATGACAGTTGCATCACAATATATTTATGAAAATCTTGTGTATGTTCATAAAAATATTGAAATGTTTTCAAAAAACAGTGATATTCACAAATTAAATACTAGAAGTAAGAACAAATTAGCAGTGCCTTATACTAGGCTCCATAAAATAAATAATTCTTTTAAGGGTCTGTGTGTACGATTATACAACAAAGTACCAAATGATATGCAGAAATTAGATCTTGATAAATTTAAAATCAAAATCAAAGAAAAGCTTTATAAAAAAGCTTAATATAAAGTGTCGGATTATACAGAAGACAAAACAGCTTGGGTCTGAAATGCTCCAAGTACCTACTCCAACAGCTATTTCTAATTGCCTATAATTAATTTATATAGAGCACCATATTTAATTAAACTATTTACATTCAAATTCATATTTTGTATTTTGTGACCTGGTAACGACATATAATATATATATATTTTGTAAATGTCGTTGCTTCTGTGCGCTGTGGTTTCTTGCGCCCGTTCTTTGCCACAGTTAAAAAATGATGTCCTGAATGGGTGGTAGGTTAAAAAATATTTGGACGTTTCAAAGTACTTATTAATTGAGTTTATTGAATAAATATATTTTGACTATTGACTATTGACTATTGAATATCAGGTTCAGTAGCCTAATTCACGTAACAAAACTTCAACGACATGCAAGCGATTTGATCGCTGAAGTCACTTTTCGTATTCACGTATCAATCGCACGATTTTGTTTAAGTCGGTTTTGTTTAAGCGTATTCACGTGCATTAATCGAAGTTCGATCGTTGCCTCCGCGGTATTCACCTATTATTTTGACGTTTAGTTTTATCGGATTTCAGCGATTACACGTTAAATTAGACAATTTCCAAGTCGTTGGAAAAAAATAATTAACATTTCTGCATGTTTTGTTAACAAATAGTATTAGAATTTATTTGGTAGAACTGAAATGGCAACATTAAGTTTAAATAGTTGAGAAATCGCTGAGTTGCGTTCCTATCGAGTAACCGTTCTAGCGAAATGACAGGTGAATACGGATTTGTGACTGTTTTTCAATAGGACGACTTCTAAACGTAAACGACATTTCGACTATTACGAAATACGTGAATCAGGCCACAGCTAGTATGGGATTTTGCCGATGTCCTGTATCCGTTTCTGTCAATACTTCTTGCCATGTTATTGCTGCCAAATAAGCAATAAATTTTGACGTATTAGCTGAAGTAAAGTCTCTTTTGCTTTGATAAACTATGGTTGGCGACGTAGCTTTGCAAATTAATGGAATCGAAAGTAACTGTGCTCTGTCATGATCCGAGAGAGCCAGTGGAATATTATCGCCCACAGCGTCCTGGCAGTTACTTATAATTTGATCTAAACACGCATACATATTGGTGCTCGTGACTGTACTTAGCGTGACAGGTGGTGAGCCCATCACTGCTCTATGCTGTTGGATGTATGTGCAGTCTTTATTTCGTTAGTCGCCTTTTACGACATCCAAGGGATGAGAGGGGGTGCAGTATTCTTTACCTAAAGAGTAAGGAACTGGAAAACCGATATCTTGTCCGAGTGTGCCTAACACATTGTTGTGATTGTGGCATAAATGTAGCTCTTTGTTCACGTATTGATTCACGATAACCGACACGTCATGTTCAAGTGGAAATATTTACATAACGCGCATTAGATAATGGGTCATTCGTGTTATGGAGGTCAATAAACACATAAGTAATTTTGTTGTTTGTCGTTGTTCTACGTTAATTAAAATATGATTATCCGATCATCCTAGTTGGAAGATAATTAATAATCACCGTTTGATGTGGTAAACAACAGCCTAATGGTACGCAAACAAAAATGCTCGATGACCTGTCTCTAATGCCGCGTCGGCACGCTTGGCACTTGCCGCAAACTCCAAACCTTTGAACGACGGATCAGCTACAAGCGCTTGTTATGTTAACCAAGCCAAACGCTCTATCCACACGTTTGAATTTATGACGGCTTGTTGAGGTTTTACAAGCGTCTGGACGCGGCAAGAGGTCTTCTTTCGTCTTTCTTTGCCTAATGTATTTTTTTTGTTTAAACACGTTTTTAAAGGTGTGTTGACTATGTGGCATTTAAAAAGCTAATAACGATCAATATGATTATAAACACAAAGCGCTGCACACGGGCGCAGTGGTTTGCGCCGCGACCACGACTCGAACAGTGCTCCCAGATGAAAAAAAAACCGTAAAATGAGCTAGATTTCATTATCTTAGGAAACAAAAGCACAAGATTGAGCCAACATTTTTATATGAAAATAAATTTTACTATGATAGGGAGAGACATAAAGTATACCTACCTAATTGTATATTTTAGAGCTTTTGGCACTAAACCGAGACAGGAGACCGCGACAGCTAGGTACCTACTTGTTATTAGACTTTTTATGAGCCAGTTCGCGCGTGCTACTGTGACCCCAGACCGAAAGTCGCGGGACGAATAATGTCGCGCGTCTCGTTCGAAAAGCACGCGTGTGTATTATGAAAAATTACGACTTTTTCTAAACATATGAAGTGAGAACTGTATGAAGCATAATTTGCTGCTCGACTTGTTCGACTCGTCGAATATTTGTTCATTACGTCCTTTCTATGAACACTGATTGATGCTTATTCGGCAGTATAACGCATAATGCCCAAAGCATCTTTGTATGTGCGAAATTCGCGCGTGCGGCCGCGACCCGAGACCGAAAGATTAGAATTATTAAGTAAAGTTACGAAAAGTTCAAGATGGAAGCACAGTTTGCCCCAAATCCTTAACTACTCCTCAACTATGCGATGCGTGTGATTAAGCTAATAAATACCTAAGTAGATTTCAATAAAATTGCAGCGACGACTTGATTTCACTGATGGAGGCATTTGCGCTGCATTGTCTTTATCTCCACAATATACATTACGGATTACAATAAATTAGGGAAGAAAACTCGCACATACCTATTTTTATTTACTACTTTATTGCACAAAAACAAATACATTTAAACACAGGTTACACAGGACATATACAAAGGTGAGCTTATCTCTAGAAGAGATCTCTTCTAGCCAACCCTAGCTGTGGTGGTAAAAAATAGACTAATTTTGCTACTACTACTTAAACTAACTAATCCTACTACTTAATATTATAAACGCGAAAGTTTGTATGTATGGATGGATGTTTTGGATGGATGTTTGTTACTCTTTCAGGTAAAAACTACTGAATGGATTTGAATGAAATACGGCGTACAGATAGTTTATAACCTGGATTAATACGATACAAATTATATCCTAATAATTAAGTAAGTTACTGATTATTGATTTGCTACAATAGATAGTGCTTTTTTAATTTGTGTTTAAAACATTCAACCGATGAACTCACACGAATGCTAGCCGGTAGTTTATATACTTAGATAGATAGATGAATTTCTGTTGTGTTGCAGGAGTGCTGGCTGAATATAAGGTGACAGAAGACCAACAGCAGAAGATCAAGGACGTTATCGCCGCGCAGTGCAAAAAGAACGGGGCGGAGGACAAGGTCGACCAAGTCGAGGTACAGTAATTCAGAAAAGGTGTTGTACAATTTTTAGAACACACGCCTGCATATCATCGATCCAAAACTGTGATTCTCCAATAAATATTGATCCTAAAACCCTAGTGACAAAGTTCAAAAATGTTCAAAATGTATTGAAGGAATTTGTCATCCTATCCTATCCTACAATATTATAAACGCGAAAGTTTGTAAGTATGGATGGATGTTTGTTACTCTTTCACGTAAAGTCTTCGATGCATTCCTGATATTTGTATGTTGTGATGTGCATATGATGAGTATTATTATAAGTTCCTAATTATGCAATGGCAGTCAACTGCCAATTTCATGATTTTTTTGGAATGGAAGGTAAAGGTGGACCTAATGATAGGGTGAAGCCTTCGATTTTTGAGACTTGTTTATTATGTTGTTTTCATTTAAATTACCTAGTTATAAATAGAAAAGTTTGGGGACAAACTTTGTGTAGTCCGTATGGCCGAATGTTAGAGTACTATATTATTATAATGTGACTGTCAGGTGACAGCTTGATATTTGAATACTATTAATATAATATTGTTGGCAACATAAAGCAACGCATAACGAGCAGGGAGACGGCGGCGCGGCGGGCGCGCAGAAGTGTCACATTCCGGGCTTATGTTTACATTAACAACATTAGGTTCAGTGCGGAGTACGATAAGGGTTTTGGCGAACTCGTAGAAATAACTATGTGTAATAATGGAATGTGAATAATGACTTTGTTTTTAAGTTTGGGCTCCGGCGCGAGAGTATCGCGCCGAGGCAGAGCTTGCTCGTATTTTGATCGAAGTGGTTGTCGGGAACTTGATTATGTACCTTATTATTATAATATTATATCAGTGACTCTACTACGTCGTTTTAATCGAAAGCATCTACGTATTACTCTAGTGAGCTTTTATCAGTTTAGATGAAATTCGGCATACAGATAGTTTACAACCTGAATTAACACATAGGATACTTTTTATCAAGATATTCCCACGGGAACGGGAACCACGCGGGTGAAACCGCGAGCGGCCGCTAGTTTTATAATATGCTGATGTGCTGATCGATAACCGTGTCGCGTAGCGGTGAAAGAATACTACCACCCCCTCTCTTCAATTGGGTGCCGCAAAAGGCGACTAACAGACTAATGACTGCACATACATCCAACAGCTTAGAGCGGCGATGCGCTCACCACCCGTCACGCTATGCACATGCGCAGTCGCTTTTTAGTGAAAAGTGGGCTATGGTAGAGGACTGCTTTTGCAGTCCTTGTTGCCTAGTCTCTGACTAACCCTTCCGGGATATAAGTCGTGATTATTATAATTAAAATATCTTAATTTAAAGCAAAAACTTGGTTTCTGGAACTAAGTAACAACGAAACTTCAAAGTTATGAAAACCTAAGAGTTAATGTAATGTTATTATATCTTTATTTTTCCGATCTTTTCTGCGAATTACTTCGTAGGTACTACTTTAACTAATTTATATAAGGTGACTGCTAGAAACCGCAAGATTTTTTTCATTTTTAATTAAATAATTCATTTTGTGAATTTTAATTGGACTGTCTTTGAGTATCTAATTTATTTTAAAGCAATAACATAAGAAAAAAAATGAAAACAATTAAAAATAACGATTATTTACAACGCGCGGGCAACGGCCGGGCCGGCCGGCCGGCCATCTGTTGACCTGTCCGCGTCAGCTGGGCGGTAAGTAGGTACCTAACACGAATTCCTTTTTTGTCATTTATGTCATATTTAAAACACTTGACCTGACCAGCTCTTGAAGTTTCTTGCGGTTTCTAGCAGTCACCTTATACCTATATCTCGAAAAAAAATGCTGCATTACCTACTTCCCTATACGAGAACAAAAACTTCTAAGAAAATGTAACAATGATGAAAAATTGGACGCGGCTCACTTCGAGGAATGATTGATATTTTGTCATAATCTATTTACCTAACAGTTATTTGTAGATCAGTAAAACTAACTAAGTACCTATGTTTTTCCTTTTTAGAATGCTGGCAAAAACTTCGTGGAATGTGTAAAAGGCTTGTTCAACATTGAGACAGTGAAGAAGGAAATCGAAGATGCGAAGCCCAACGGTGCACTCGACGAAGTATTCGGCAAGTAAGTCAACCGCTGCAAGCAAACATAGTATTATCATATCACAGTAATATAAAATATCGTGTGGTAAGTGGTAATACGCTAGTGGCCCACAGTCCGCGATTATGCTATTTATAACGTAGCCGTGTCGCGCAGCGGTGAAAGAATACTAACCACCCCCTCTCTTCCCTTGGGTGTCGTAAAAGGCGACTAACGGACCAAATACTAGGTACACACATCCAACAGCACAGAGCAGCGATGGGCTCACCACCTGTCACACTGAGCACATGTAGGTACAGTTATCACTTGGTAAAACGTGTACTGTGGCAGCGGGCTGCTATGCGGTCCTCAGTACCTATTCTCTGACTAAACCTTGGGTATAATAGTCGTGAATATGTATGCATGTAGGTAATACGCTAATGGACCACAGCCCACGATTATGCTATTTTATAACGCCACAATAATGCGTTATATATAAGGTGACTGCTAGAAACTGCAAGAAACTTCAAGGGCTGGTCAGTTCAAGTGTTTTAAACATGACAAAAATGAACAAAAAAGATTGCAGACTAACGTAGGTACTTATCGCCCAGCTGACGCGGACAACAGACGGATGGGTCAACGGCCGGCCGCTGCCCGCGCGTTGTAAATAATCGTTATGTAATAGTTAATTATTCTATTATTCTTTTGTTATTGCTTTAAAATAAATTAGATAATCTAAGACTATCAAATTAAAATTCATAAAATGAATTATTTAATGAAAAATAAAAAAGCACGAATTTCCTTTTTGTCATTCTAAAACACTTGACCTGACCTGCTCTTGAAGTTTCTTGCGGTTTCTAGCAGTCGCCTTTTTATACCCAGTAGTTTGATTCTGAAACTCTTTTCATGCCTTATCTAAATGTGATCGCTACCCCTAAATCCGGTTAAACCATAAGCTTTATGAAGAGTCCAACTTCAATATGTTAAACAAACTTAACGGACAAATAACTTACACCTTGCTCAATTGTAGGTACAAGCAACTTATTAATGTGGAGAATATTATTTATTCTGTGCCTCCTACTGTATATTAGGATTAACCGACTCAGTGTTCTAGTGGCTGAGCCACCGGTCTTAGATCCAGAGATCCAGGGTTCGATTCCCAGAGGAAGGCGTGTACATATTTATTTACTTACTTGGTTTGGTTGGTGGTTGGGCTTGTTAAGTCCGCCTAGGTAGCTACCACCATCTTATCTAGAGTCTGCGTCGCCATAATAGCATTGTTATATTCCGACAGTATAGAGATTCCTAGTGGTTCCGGATTCAGTTTCTCAGTAGCTGAGAGCTCCGGGTGAAGCGCGTTTCCACCTTCGGCCTCATCGTCACTTACCATCAGGAGAGTGACCTATCATATAACACTAAACTTTGACCGCCACAGGTATTGCGCCAAGTCACCCCAACTGAAGACCTGCATTCACACCGTGATCAACTCGGTTTCTCCCTGCCTGGATGCTAGCGTGCAAGAGCAAGTAGGAGCCATCAACAATGCGACCGACCAGCTCATCGATTTCGTCTGCTACAAGGATGGCGACAGGATTGCGTGTGAGTGATTCTTGTTGACTTTATTGTACATCGCGTTAGCGAGGCAAACGATTCTAGTGGTAGATTATTTTCCTAGTGCACGGCTTCGCTACCTCAATCAGCTCTGATGGAAAAGCTCCATAAAGCTTCTGTCCTAGACCTCTCACTCAAAAAGTATCTACAGACGAAGGCGCATTCATGGCGAAGTGACTTAAATACAACGTTTTTAGTGACTGAATAGTTCGATACTAAAGCGATACACTCACACCCTGCCGCAGAACTGGCCAGAGAAATTAGCTGTAATTGAGGCTTGGAGCCGCCCTGGTGACGTTTTTGTCTCTTGCCAGCCAGTTCTACAAACTACTCTCCGCAAAACTTGCGTCCGTCTGCAGGGCAGACCTCTATGCTCTTACTTTCGTTTTGACTACAAACAAAAAGAGCGATTCGCCTATGGGCTGACCTGATAACACTCTTTACCTAGTTACTGTGCAAATATTTCATACATAGATTCACGCATATTATCCCAATGGGTTACTCAGAGACTGCAGTGAGGACCGCAGAAACAGTCCACTGCCATAGTCCAAGTTTCACCAAATTCCACTGCACGTGCTCAGAGCATGCTGTAAGTGCAGTATTCCGTTAGTCGCCTTTTACGACACCCAAGGGAAGAGAAGGGTACGTTGGTTCTAATCTTTTAGTGAGCTACACACACGGTTCAAATATTACATTTGCACTATTTATTCAGTGATATTGCTTTGTGACACGTGCATTGTCATTTTCAGTGTTCATTGCCGAGAACGGCCCGGAGTGCTTCCAGGAGAAGGCTGACTCCATCCGCACGTGCGGCGAGAAACTGCGGGAAACCCTGCCCACCGTGGAGTCTGCGAAGAGCCTGACGCTCGTTGTAAGTTTGTGGAGCTCTCGTCACCTTTAAATTACAAGCCCATTATCTCTCCCCCCTCACAATTCCTTCTCCTTCCTCAAGGTCAGCAACGCATCTGCGACCCCTCTGGTTTTGCGGGTGTCCATGGGTGGCGGTAATTATTTTCCATCAGGGAGCCCCGCCTGCCCGTTTGCCTACTTTCCACTTTTAAAAAAACACCTTCGTTTTTAAGGACGACTTCCGTAGTCGAGTGGTTAGTTAGCCCGTCCCGGGCCTAGTTAGAAGTCCCGGGTTCAATTTAGAAACACCTGGCTTAACAGCCCTACCACCAACCAAACCGAGCACACAAAGATGTACTCCCCGCTGGGAATCGAACCCGGGACCTCTGGGTCTGAAACAGGTAGCTTAGCCACTAGACCAAAGAGGCGGTTAAAAAATTTGAAAATGAAACAATGAAAATTTAAACAATAAGCTTAGGGTTAGATAATTGGAGTGAGCGTAGAAAGTTATTTTCATTTTATTTTTCTAACACTCGGTCCACATTGTCACGTGACAGGAGCAGTGCGGCAAGTTCGACGAGCTGACGACGTGCATCGTGAAGGCTCTCGAGGAGTGCGGCACGCCCACGCCGGGCAACATGGCCGAGTCGCTCTTCCGGTTCGTGCGCAAGGGATCGCCCTGTGCCAAAGCTGCACCGGTAAGAAATAAAAATCATTTATTTCAGGCTAAACCAACCCATAGAAAATAAAAATTTGCATTATGACAAGTACTTACACTTAATTCATTAATTCAATGTAATGTGAGTATTTTACATTTGAAATTTAAAAATAAAACAAAATTTTATAATTTTACTTACCTAGTTAACTACATAAACCCACATAAACTGAACATACATAAACTGAAGTAAAGGGTCTTCCAATAGGCACGTCCGAACTTTGACAGTTGGTAGAGCGGCCATCTTGTTGAAGCTACATCTGTCAAATTGGTTGTCATTTATTCATTCTGTTTTGCCAAATCATCATGGATAGCTATAGCATTCAACGACACGTGCAAATGAAAAAATTGTTTCATCAAAATGAGTGTTCTGTTCGGGCAACGCACCGCGCGCTTCGCCCATTTTACGGTCGCCATAATCATCCTACCGAGAGGACTATTCGTCGTGTGGTGGATAAATTTGAGTCCACTGGTTCGGTAAATGATCGACCAACACCCGTACGTCAACGAAACGCAAGGTCTGCCGAAAACATCGCCGCTGTCCGTGAGTGTGCAGGAGAATCCAAGGCAGTCCGCGAAATCGACTGCCTCGGATTCTCGTTGCCCGAACAGAACACTCATTTTGATAAAACCAATTTTATCATTTGCACATGTTGTTGAATGCTATAGTTATCCATGATGATTTGGCAAAACAGAATGAATAAATGACAACCAATTTGACAGATGTAGCTTCAACAAGATGTCCGCTACCAACTGTCAAAGTTCGGCCTATTGGAAGACCCTTTATAAGTAGTTAATATACTAAAGTATAAGTAGTTAACTAGGTAAGTTAAATTAAGTCCGCCTCGGTGGTAAGTCCAGGGTGCATTTTGGAGCGCTCCTAACGAAGCGCCCCAAAACTATTCCTCGAAGCGCTCCTTTTAATAAATGCTTATAAAAGGAGCGCTTCACAATTAAAAATATTGAAATTTTATTCCTCGAAGCGCTCCCACGTTGAAAAATAGGGAAGAACATGAAGTAAACGTAAAATATGATATCGATGGTCTTTTAAAACTTATTTGTGCATCATCACGAACACTCTAATGTGTTATGTATTTATACGATAAGGGATATTAATAAATAAAACGCAAACACATACTTGTAATGTTCAATCACACTTTGCGGAAAAATCATTATAATATCGTTATTACTTTGCGTTGTGTTTTCATAAATATTGTTTTAAAAATGTATGTTTTAATATTTTTATAAATTACTTTAACGTTATGATATTGAAAGTATGACAGAACAAAAACACCCCTTTTACTATGACGAGTTATTCCGGTCTTACCCAGTAATCTGATCCCTTACTGGATATTATTATTATTTAATTCTGGTCTGATTCCCTTGACCCACTCTCTTTGACAGTTAGGTACAATCAACATTAAAACAGTTGTCTAAGTAAAAATTATATTTATTTTTATTTATTGTGTGTGTTTACTATCATCACAGGCAATCAGGCATGTGGTATTATTATTTAGATACACCTTAGTACTAAAAAAAATATTCATCATCTTTAAGCACTTTATAAAATCATTTGGGGGTTAAGTTGCTCGCGTCCGTAGGTTTACCCTTGAGACCCTACACGTGACCCCTGGGTGGTGCTAAATGAGTGACACCAACTGAGTGGTAGAGCCACGCTGCGTTGCAGCACGCATTGGGTCGGCTCGCCCGGCGTAATACCACCCCCTCACGAGTTTTCGGCGTGAAACAATGGCACTCTGTGCTGTTGTGTTTCGTCCGGCGAGTGAGGGTTCCGGAGACCCCCTCCCCCTCTCCTCACAATTGATATGGCAGCGAACTTTAATCTAGATTTACCCCAGGGGGGTACCGACACGACCGGTGTCGGAGAATCCCCCACTGAGCGTTCTCGCTCAGGCTGCCCTACGTATTCTGGGGGGGGGGCAAAAGTCCGCTCGTGCCAAGGCATGCTGCAGGCAGGAGAAAGGCAAGACAATTGGCACCCCCTCCTACGCTTCGCGTGAACTTTTGCAATATCAGGGGAATCCACTCTAACTTGAGCGCCGTCCATTACCACCTCGAGACGGCGAAACCGGCCTTGCTCTTCCTCACCGAGACGCAGATATCCCCCCCTCCTGACATCTCGTACTTGCGCTACCCGGGATACAACCTGGAACATGCATTTGTGCTACGAGCCGGTGTTTGTGCCTATGTCAGGGAGGATATGTGCGTTCGTCGCCTTGGCAATCTTGAAGATAGGGACCTCTCCATCTTATGGCTGCACGTCGACTGCGGACGTCATCCTCGCGTCTATGCGTGCCTGTATAGGTCCCACAGTGGTAACATCGGAACTGACCAACTTATCGAGACCGTCCAAACAGCGACAGACTCCCTTCTCCAACGGATCCCCTCGGCCGAGATTGTGGTATTGGGAGACTTCAATGCCCACCACGTCGAATGGCTTGGTTCACGCACAACTGACCACGCGGGTAGAGCCGTTCATGACTTCGCTTTGGCCTACAGTCTGTCCCAATTGGTAACCGAGCCAACACGGGTTCCAGATGTGGAGGGCCATGCACCTTCTTTATTGGACCTTCTGCTGACCTCGCACCCAGACGGCTATCAAGTTTCTGTTGATGCACCACTAGGCTCATCAGACCACTGTCTGATTCGCAGCACTGTGCCTCTCACAGAAACTTCAAAACCGCAACCAGCGGCTAGCCGTCGAGTCTGGCATTATAGGTCAGCGGACTGGGATGGGATGCGAAGCTTCTTTGCGTCCTACCCGTGGTGGCAAGTTTGCTTCTCGCTGGATGATCCTGATGTCGCCGCTGACTCTGTCGTTGATGTGATACTGCAGGGAATGGAACTTTTCATTCCAAACTCTGTGGTTCTCATTGGCGGCAAGTCCCAACCATGGTTTGGTCGTTCCTGCAAAATGGCGTCTCGCCAAAAGCGACAACATTACCAAGCCTGATCTAATGCGGTGTCATCAAAGGATCCAAACACCAGTGCGCTCAGAAAGAAGTACAACTTTGCCGCCAGATCCTTTAAGAAGGACATTGCCAAGGCGAAGTCATCATTCATAGGTAGAATTGGCGAGAGGCTAGTGCGTCTTCCTTCAGGGACGCGTGCGTTCTGGTCTCTCGCCAAAGCTATCTTAGGGAATTTTTGTCAGCCGTCCCTACCACCATTGCACAAGACCGATGACTGCCTGGCCTATACTGCAAAGGAGAAAGCCGATCTCTTGGGCTCTCTTTTCGCATCAAACTCGACCTTGGACGATGGGGAAAACTCTCCACCAACCATACCGCTTTGCGCTTGTACAATGCCAAACGTTCAGTTCCTGCAAAGGTCAGTTCGTAAGGCTCTTTTTTCCCTTGATATCCACAAGGCGAGTGGGCCTAATGCAGTTCCACCCATTGTGCTTCCGACGTGTGCTCATGAATTGGCACCAGTTCTAACGCGCCTTTTCCAGCTCTCTTTCACCACTGGCGTCGTCCCGAGCTCTTGGAAGACAGCCCTTGTCCACCCGATTCCAAAAAAAGGCGATCGCTCAGATCCGTCCAACTACAGGCCAATAGCTATTACCTCTTTACTCTCCAAAGTAATGGAGTCCATTATAAACCGCCAGCTCTTAAGGTACCTAGAAGAGAACCAGCTACTAAGTGATCGCCAGTATGGTTTTCGTCGCGGTCGATCGGCTGGTGATCTTTTAGTGTACCTTACTCACCGATGGGCGAAGGCAGTCGAGAGTAAGGGGGAGGCACTGGCAGTTAGCTTGGACGTAGCGAAAGCTTTTGACAGGGTATGGCACAGAGCTCTTCTCTCTAAACTTCCATCATACGGGCTTCCTGAGAAATTGTGTTCATGGGTTGCCAGCTTTCTTACTGGGCGTAGCATCAGAGTCGCAGTCGACGGTTCGTGCTCCGACATGAAGCCCGTGAATGCTGGAGTCCCGCAGGGGTGTGTGTTGTCCCCTACTCTGTTTCTTCTGCATATCAATGACATGCTGCATAACAACAGCATTCATTGCTATGCAGATGACAGTACTGGGGATACGCTCTACACCGGGCGAACTAACATGTCTTTGGAAAGCGTCATCGAGAGCCGGAATAAACTTGTGACTGAAACCGAGAACATGTTAAGTCATGTCTCGGATTGGGGCCGACATAACCTAGTCCGCTTTAACCCCTCCAAAACACAAGTTTGCGCATTTACCGCGAAAAAACATACCTTCGTCGTACCTCTGAACTTTGAGGGAGCTCCCCTTGATACCAATCCGATTATTGGAATCCTTGGCGTCGATATTTCGAGTGACGTTCAGTTTCGTGGTCATTTGGAAGGTAAAGCTAAATTAGCTTCGAAAAAGCTGGGTGTGCTTAATAGAGCGGGTCAGTATTTCACGCCGGCCCACCGTTTACAACTGTATAAAGCACAGGTCAGGTTTTTTGATTTGGACAGATACCAAAATCATACATATATAGAATATTAAATGTACTATAAATATCACAGGCAATCAGATGTTCGTTATTTTTATTTGGACAATGAAAAAACAATGAAATAAAATCAATGACCTAAATAAACTTAAAAAATTCTAAGTAATCAAATATTTTAGTCTGCTTGATAAAATAACTTAAACCAAGATTAAACCACTACACTTCCAAATAATTATCACAGACAATCAAATATTAAACGAGTGACTATGATTTTAAATAACAAAAATGAAATAATTCTACAAATTTCACTTAGAAAATTTTCGTATGAACAATAAATTTTATATTCTTTATTATATGATTTTGGTATTTGTGCAAATAAAAAAACCCAATGTCTGACTGCTTGTGTTGATTTTATATAGTGCTTAAAGATGACCAAATTTTTTTTAGTACTATGGTTTATCTAAATAATAAGACTAAATGCCTGATTGACTGTGATGATTGTAAATACACACAATAAATAAAAATAAATATAATTTTTACTTAGACAACTGTTTTAATTTTGACTGTACCTAACTGTCAAAGAGAGTGGGTCAAGGGATCAGACCGGAATTAAATAATAATATTATCCAGCAAGGGATCAGATTACTGGATCAGTCCGGAATAACTCGTCATAGTAAAGGGGCTGTCTTTGTTCTGTCATACTTTCAATATCATAACGTTAAAATCATTTATAAAAATATTAAAACATACATTTTTAAAACAATATTTAAACAACAAGAGAAGCAAAAAACAAATTTTATTTTTAATAATTGCTTGTATTTTTTTACTTTTTATTCTACTTACTTGTTGCCTATGGCAAAGTTGCTTAGGTTTGAGAGCTCTATAAAGTTATGCAAGCAAAACTAAGAGTATCTTTATGGATTCCGAAATAGCATGTCTCTTACATTAAATGTAATCTATCTCTGTATCTCTTATAATAAATGTAAATGCGTTCTATACCTTAGTTGCATTTAACACAAAATACTCTGCATTAATGTAACAATCATATAGACAAAAATAATATTAGTAAATTTTGAAGTAAGGTACCCTTTCCGGTTTAGTTATTGCTGTATCTTAACCAAATCCTATAATAAAATTCTACTTTCAAAAGCAAATTGGTTAACTTGATTTACTTTAGATAAAAAAAAAATTGCTATCCTTGTGAATTTTATTGTGAAAACATAAATTGTGAAAACATAAAACTAAATTTCAAGTTCAATAGATTTTTTAAGTAAGTAATTAATTATGGTTAAATTATAATTACAAAAATCAATTCAATTTTAAATTTTAGTTATATAGTATAAAGAACAAAGATAATAACAATGTTCACACTACTAATTTATACTTAACCATAGTAGTTAAAGGCCGATTGTTCCAAAGTCAGGTAAAATTTAATCGTAGAGTAAATTTTATGTAAGTAATACGAACGATTGTTAAATGTCACGTCAAATATCAAGGTATTTAACGATGGTTAAACTCAACGACTACATTTAATATGAATTAGGAAAAATGTGCCTAAAGCGAAAATACTAAGTACAACCTGATTATTAACTGCAGCAGTTTGCATTGTCAACAATCCAACGAAACATTATAAACAACATAACAACGTTATCATCAATCCAAGAAAAGCTGAAACAGGTCGCGATGCGATTAATAATAAGAATGAAAATCATAAACATTTAGTTAAGTGGAACTTATTCTCTACTAGGGTATTCCTCATCAGTGTCATTTAAAGTGTCTCTAATTTTATTTTCATAAGGAATACTTAAGTAATCCTTGTGATACGTTTTTTTGTAAAGTAAGGGCAGACCATTAAAATAATCTTGCACTGTACTTTACAGTACTTCTAGTAACAATGTATTTACCCCGCTACCATCAATTTCTTTGAGATAGTGTAAAAGGCATGTGGCAATTTCGGAATAACTACGCCCACGTTTACCATCTGCCTCTCCCCATGTGCCTTTTCTGCGTTTTAGATTCATACACGGTAGAAATATACGGTAAGTATTATTTAGTAAGGTTTAGGAAAAGAAAAACTTGATTAGGGTAAAGGCCATATATAATTTATTATGAGACATACCTTAAAATAACATTTTGTACAAGTGCATGATACGTCAATATTTGTGATAAAGATTTGTTTGGGACCTCCTAAAATGTGTAATGTAAGGGACATAAACTAGTTCTTTTTTCAAGATATCAACATTTCAAGTATACCATTCGATGGCGCGTAAAATTCTGAATACAACGGTGTATATAACTCATTTTCGGGAAATTGTCCCTTACATTAATTCATATTTCCGTGATCGATTTATGATAATACAACGCAAAGTAATAACGATTTTATAATTATTGTGTAGATTTTTCGGCAAAGTGTGATTAAGCATTACGAGTATATGTTTGCGTTTTATTTATTAATATACCTTATCGTATAAATACATAATACATTAGAGTGTTCGTGATGATGATGCACAAATAGTTTTAAAAGATCATCGATATCATATATTACGTTTACTTCATGCTCTTCCCTATTTTTCAACGTGGGAGCGCTTCGAGGAATAAAATTTCAATATTTTTAATTGTGAAGCGCTCCTTTTATTAGCATTTATTAAAAGGAGCGCTTCGAGGAATAGTTTTAGGGCGCTTCGTTCGGAGCGCTCCAAAATGGGAGCGCTTCGAGGAATACCTCCATTTCCCAGGTCGGGCAAAGTGTGTTTCGGATTTTGCGAAGCATTGTCCGGATTTTTATACACCAAGAAACCGCATTTGGCAAGCATGTTGATTAAGCCAATACCTATATCAATAAGTACTTAGTAGCGAAAAAAAGAAATTAAAAAAACATCAAGAGGCTAAGACAAATAAATATCTTTTTTCTCTATTGACAGATCGACAAAGTAGGTATATAGGTTTTAGGCCCTCTTTTGTCATGAAAAGTTAACTTTCAGTAAGCAGTAATGTGCAAAAATTAAAGCCTTTGATCTGATGCCAGGAATTTACTCCCAAGAATCACCCTTTCAAAATTTGTGTTGCCTCGCAAGTCAATTTAGCTGCAACTGTCTTTTATTCCAGGTAACGAAAAACTGATCAACATCGACAATCATGGGATGGACAATACCTTATATGAGCCATTAGAAAATAATATCATCTAATAAAATAAAGTTATAATAAACCACAAAATAGTTTTATTTCAAAAGTAGGTATACTTATTAAAAATCTGTGTATATAAATAGCGGTTGATCCCGAACTGAACTGAATCTCTAATATGTGTTGAGTGGACGACATTCAGGGCAATGGAAAAAATGTTAAATCGTCCAATTTTAGGTCACTGTTGTGTAAGGTTCATTTAAAATTATTTGCATAATTCAATTTTAGTCTATTCTTAAATCTATAGAACGATTGACAATCTATGATTTGACACATGTCATGTGTCGGGGACTCGGGGGGGAGAAGTAGGACGGCAGTCAGTGACTCGGTGAGTGAGGCATTCTGGCTTTGGCGCTCGTACTGTGCGGACGGTTAAACGGTGTTCATACTTTATACTGTGTGTGACTAAATGTAAAATATTGGTATAAAGAAGAATAAAGAATATCTATCCTGGTCAGCAGCGTTTTCCTACAGTTGTTAGCTTTTATTTAGAATAACAACCATATTTAATAACTTACCAAATTATAATATACATTGTTAATTTACATCCGCTTATATCATTCAATTGACTGCGGCAGTATATATCAATGGCGGCAGTTATTCAACTGTCAGTCACTCATCGTACGCTCACACATTCTGTAAAAACCGGCTAATGGCGGCCATGCCAGCCATTATGTTCGGAGTAGTGATGGGTTTTTATCCGGATAAAAACTCAAAATGGATAAATACTCATAAATATCCGTTTTTACTCGAGTATTTATCCAAAAAGATGGATAAATATTTTATGAACCTTTTTCTTCACAAATCATGTAAATTTTGAAATTAAAATATAGGTAGTTTGCTATTATAACCAAAATAACTGCTATTGACTTTTTTAACTCCATAAAATGAGTGATAAACCAAAATACTTGGTCAAAATTATTCGGCAAATTTGAATTCAACTGAATGGGTTGGGTTTTTACCATTTGTATGCAATGAATTATAGATTTTAGTATTTCATTTTAAAGGTAATTCTATAAGCTTCCAAATTATATCAAAAAGAATTAAAATTAATAAAATTTCATACCTAAATATAGCAAATTGTTGCAAAAGGTTGAAGTTGTGGATGTCTAAATGAAAACTGTGTATTTTATCCTCTCCTCAATACTTTGTATTACCCCCTGGCCCTAATGACTGCCTGTAAACGGTTTCTCATTGACCGAATGAGTTTTCTGACGGGATCTTGTGGAATTCCCTGCCACGCTTCGATCAAAGCAGTTTTCAGATGTTCTATTATCGCCGAAGCTGGATATCACCCTCGTACCAGTCTTTTCAGCTCGCCCCACACGTATTTAATAGGATTCAAGTCAGGACTGTGGGCTGGCCAGTCTAAGGTGGAAATCCTGACTTCTTCCATGTACAGTCAAGTCATTACAGCGGTGTGGCAGCGGGCGTTATCGTGCATTAGCAGGAAATGTTCGCCAATAAACTCGGCGAACGGGAGCACATGGTCTAGTAGAATGTCGTTGATGTATCTTTCAGCAGTTAGGCCCCCTCTCCGACCACCACCAGGTACGAATACAATATGATCCGTTTTTTCTTCTATAGAAATTCCCGACCACATCATACTGGACCCGCCCCCGTATGCCACTGTTTCCGCCAAACTGCATTGTGCAAATCGCTCGCCCGGTCTTTCATAGACTCTCTGTCAACGGTCGTTACCATGCAGGCACATTCTTGTTTCGTCCGAGAACAGGACTCGACTCCATTGCTATATTATATCCCATATCCCTATCTAAGTGATCGCTAGCAAACTGAAACCGGGCTTCTCGGTGGGCTGGAGACAATTTGGGCCCCGTAGCTGGCGTTCTTGGAGTCAAATTAGCTTCTTTAAGTCTTCGCCTCACTGTCCATTCGCTAACAGCCCTCTCTCGAACTTCTCTGAGCTGCCATTGGACGTCCACGCCGCGCCGGTTAGGTGTTGACTTCGGAGAGAAGTGGTGACAATGAATCGGTCATATCTCACTGAAGTGCAACGCTGTCTTCCAGATCCTGGTCTCCGGACAAAGTTGCTAGTCTCCCTGTACCTTCTGTACACCTTCGAGACACAAGACTGGCTTAGATGAAGTTGTCGAGCAATATTACGCTGAGGCAACCCTTGCCGGATTAAGATCACGAATTGAGACGACGACAACGCAGGACGAGGGAACCCGAGCTTGCTAATATAACTAAATTGCGCGGCGAAGCTGGCAAATAATTGTAACTAAACCTAATACCTATACTTTTCTCACTCTCGCGGATCTGTGCGCACAAGATTCCGTCGTATGTGATCCCCCTTGGCCTCTGCCATTCTATTTCAGATTTTCTTAGATGGCTGCACGTCTGATCTACAGGCTATTGATGCCGGAGTTCCTCAGGGGTCTGTTCTGTCTGCAACCCTATTCTTGCTACATATAAACGATCTGTTGGTACCCGGATTTCTGGGGTACGCAGACGATAGCACAGTTCTGGACAGATATTTCTCAAGTGCAAAGGCCAAGGGGGATGAAGTTCGGCTTTGTCAAGAGGCCATGGTTGAACGTTTGGACGCGGCCCTAGAAACTAGATAGCTTCAGGTTAGCATCACCCCAGTCGGAGATCCGACTGAGGTGATGCTAACCTGGTCGACTTCAACGCTACCAAAACACAGGCGTGTTTATTCACTGCCAAACGGAGTCCATTTCAACTCGCTCCGACTTTCCGTTGTATATCTGTGCCGATATCTGACCATCTTAGCATTCTAGGAATGACCATCTCTTCAAACCTAAACTTCGGCCACTACATAGAGTCCATGGCAGAAACTGCAGCTAAAAAGCTTGGCATCCTTTCTAAGGTAAGGCGGTATTTTACACCGGGGCAGCTGCTTCAGCTTTACCAAGCACAAGTCCGATCCTGTATGAAATACTGCTTCCACCTCTGGGATGGATCTGCCAAGTATCAGTTAGCCGCTTTAGACTCTATTGAGAAGCGTGCTAAGAGGGTCATTGGCGACTCTAAACTCGTCGAATCCAAGCTGCAGAGTTTTGAACATCGACGCAACCTTTTATCGATTGCACTTCGGCGAGTATGCGCAGGAACTACACGAGCTGATTCCACCTTCTCCTATCTATCTCCGGGGAACGAGACGCGGACTGAGATCTCACCCTTACACTGTCAACACACCACCTATACGCACAAAGCGCTGCGCGACATCATTTTTAATGCGGACAGCTAAAGAGTGGAATTCCCTTCCTGCGGATCTGTTTCCTGACACGAACAACCTGGACATTTTCAAGGCAACGGTAAACAGGCATTATCTAGTCAAGTATGCTACATCCTAGGCCGCATCTCCACTTACCATCAGGTGATATCGCGGTCAAATACTTGCCTATAAATAATTTAAAAAAAAACTTGATAGGTATAGCGCAACCGTACCAAAACAACAATAAAAAAATTAATAATATAGTATTCGGACACATAATGCTAACCATTCCTCAAATGTAGTCCGGCGATCGGGTTGAATAATCTCAACCAAACTACAACTGAACCTCAGCCGTTATATAGCGCTATCGCGTTTGACACACGTGATGGCTCTATACGAAGTTAGCAGAACGGCTGCGGTTCAGATGTGGTTTGGTTGTGAATATTTAGCGCGATCGCCCCCTAGAAAAACAAAAGTTGTGCGTGGATACCGCTAAAAAGATATTTATCCGTGATTTTGAGTAAATATCAGATAAAAATGGATAAATACGAGTATTTATCCATTTTCGATAAATATCCGAGTATTTACTCTTTGGATATTTATCCACTGCCCATCACTAGTTCGGAGACGCCAGCGCGAACGGAGGCTTAAAGTGTATGTAGCTACTTAAGGATTTTGGAATTAAGGATCCTATGATAAATAAAAGTGTATAATGTAAGGAGGATGCCTAGTTATCGTTTACAAACCCACGTATCTGACTTAGTTTCTTACAGTTCAGAAATGGGATCGTAAGAGAGTTTTTATAATTTTCTTTCACGTCCACATAAGTTATTGAAATAATTTAGTTTTTACGTGGCAGGCATAGCAAGATGCAGATTCTTTTCCTTACTTTTAATAACAAGGGAAGTAAAATTTATTGCTTCCTTTCGTTTCTTTCTTCTATTTCTTATTTTTACAATGCATTTTTGAATTTTTTTCTACATACCTTCGTACATGTAGTAAATTTTTCTTGGTGAAAACGATAATGAACCGGTTTTGGTGACTGATGCAATGCTTTTGCTATTGCTCCAAGATGTTAATTGCACCATATTAAATAGATTAATTCTATTACATTAGACTAAGATTATGATGATAAGTTTCTTAATAGTTTTTTTACATTTACCTATTGAAAGAAAATAAATTTGAATTTGATGAGCAGTGATAGGCTGAGAACATGGAACTTCTTTTATTTTTCTTCTTTATTAATGCTAAGCATAAACAATGATAATTTTTTTACATACCTTCATACCGGCAGTAGATTTTTCTTGGTGAAAACGATAACGATCCAGTTTTGGTGACTGATCGCCACCCTAGTGCTTGTATGGCCAACACCAATTTTGTCAAAATAGACTTTTTTATTCCAAGCTATAGCAGCCCAGATTACGCGTTATGCAATATAAATATTTTTTAATATTTTTGGATGTAATTTTGCATAATTAGCAAAAATAAAATATCCAATCTCCCATATAAAACTATTTTAAAAAACTTAAAATAGTACTGTTTAGTCTAATTCTAGATATTTTTAATAATTGTCTGCGCAGTTTACTAGTTGGTCGCAAACATCTTATGCCTCTCTTAAAGGTCTTATTTTCAGTGGTGATTAGGTTGTAGACTGAAACTATAAATATGCAAAAAGAGGATAGGTACTCATAAAAATGTAAAAGACCCTCTAATGCTTGCTACTTTGAATTAGATTCTACGTTCAAACACACATTTGTTTAATTCTGAACAGATTACAGTTGCATTAGAAAAAAATTGTCCTGTTAGAAAACTTTTTGGCCAGTTATTAAATCTGGTACTGGGAATTCCTCGCAAGCAAAACCTGTACTAACAACAAACGGTTACCTTTCGCAAGGGCAAACTTCTTATAGTGTACCATCGCGTTGTTCTTCTGGTTCATGGGACAGACACACGCACAGCATGCTGTGAACCGCCCTCGCAGGGCGCTTACCAAAATTAATGTCCTCCGCAAGGACATACTTATGGCAGCCACGAACCATATCGTGGCTATAATCTGCCCGCCCTCGCAGGGCGCTTACCAAAGTCAATGGTTATACATGAGTGTTCGCGGTTTTGCGAGAAGATGCATATATGTTAATATAATGTTAAATGTACCTTATTTAATTTTATTTTATTTTGAATAATATGTTTAATTATTGTAATTGGTATTTAACCGTTTTAATAAAATTTAATAAATATATATCCTCCGCAAGGGCATGTTTATGCGGTTATGCCAGCACGAACCATATCGTAGCTACAAACCGCCCTCGCAGGGCGCTTACCAAAATCAATGGTAATATTACTTGAGTGTTTGCGGTTTTTGCGAGAAGATGCATGTATGTTAATGTAATGCTAAATGTCTCTTATTTTATTTGAATTTGAATAATACGTTTAATTGTTGTAAATGGTTATGTAACCGTTTTTAATTAAATTAAATAATAAATGTCCTCCGCAAGGACAGGCTTATGCCAGCCACAAACCACATTGTGCCTATGAACCGCTCTCGCAGGGCGCTTACCAAAAACAATGTCCTCCGTAAGGACATGCTTATGCCAGCCACGAACCACATTGTGGCTATGGACCGCCCTCGCAGGGCGCTTACCAAAAACAATGTATTCCGCAAGGACATGCTTATGCCAGCCACAAACCACATCGTGGCTATGAACCGCCCTCGCAGGGCGCTTACCAAAATCAATGTCCTCCGTAAGGACATGCTTATGCCAGCCACGAACCACATCATGGCTATGAACCGCCTTCGCAGGGCGCTTAACAAAAACAATGTATGTTTATCCGTTGTCTAGTAACCATTTAACGAGTTTCTTCGAAGCTTCTCTTGGGCTAGATAATTGGTGTGATTGTAGGAAAGATTTATTTATTTATTTATTTTATTTATTTAATGTCCTCCGCAAGGACATACTTATGCCAGTCACGAACCACATCGTAGCTATAATATAAACAACGGAGGCTGTTCTTACTTTCGATCCCCAGGATCATAGGCTTGGCAGCTCTATCAATCAGGACAAAAACGTCCATCTTCTCTGCTAACAGAGGTAACAAAAGACGTAGACAATGACGCTCCCAAATTTCGAGCCGGTCAATTTGCACTTTATCGACACCGTTGGGACTAAATAGGTGCTCCAAGTTTTCTATCATAACACAAAGGTATCGAATACCGTTTTATCTGAAGCCATCGCTCAAAGTTCCAAACGTTACAATCGACAGTTGTTACACGCTTGTATCGGACAAAATGTCTGCAATGCTGACACAGATGAACAGGTTTCTAGAAACAGTAAGTTTTTTTTTCCAAACTTCGTTTTAACCGAGTTCTTAGTACCAAAGAGCACTCAAGAAAGGTCACTCCGTCCAATTTTTAACCTGAAGTCGTTAAATTATTATATGAATTCCGGACTGTGTACGGCCAAGAGACGAGATGTACAAATCACATTTCTCAGACCTAGGTACTACCATCTGACTATAGCCAAATCCCACAATGGTTTCTTCGTCTGTTCTACAAAGGCGAATTACTAAAAATTATATGCCTTTCATTTGAGATGAGCACGGCAATGTTTTCTTAGACTATTATCTTATAGACATAAAGACCAGATGGTTATGTCCAGACATGCCAACATTGTAATAGAAACACTTACTTATTTTGCTGCCCATATAAACTTCAAAAAGTCTGTTTGACCGCCCTCGCAGGGCGCTTACCAAAATCAATGTCTTCCGCAAGGACATACTAGGATACATGGAGGAATCACAAGCGTCCATACATAGGTACCTACATATACTCACGACTGTTATCCCCGAAGGTTTAGTCAGAGACCAGGTAATGAGGACCGCAAAAGCAGTCTTCTGCCATAGTCTACGTTTCACCAAATGATAACTGCACATGTACGTGACAAGTGATGAGCCTATCGCCGCTCTATACTGTTGGATGTATGTGCAATCTATGGTTCGTTAGTCGCCTTTTACGATACCTAAGAGAAGAAATTGGGCGGTAAAATAGACTCTACTTTACGATGTAGTTAAATGTATTGGTAGCTAAAAATTATCAGAAACACCAATACATATACCTCCAACAACATTATTTTTGACAACCGTTGCTTCAGGATTAGGGGGTCACAACTCAACAATTCTGCCCTATCGGGAAGGTGGAGTACATCCGAACAAAAGCTGCACTGCAATCAAAAAGAAAAGCGGGCTGTTCTAAGTCTTAGAATTACAAGCATCGAACACGAAGCCTGTGACAATTTTATTTTAATCCTCCAAATTGCCAACCAACAAATGACCACCAACCAAATTGTGGTCAAAATTCATTACATTCCAGGGAAATTGAACAGCCATGCAGATGAACTGTCTCGACATAGCCAAGCTCTAGACTACTGCCAGAATTCACACAAACGATATTCGCGAAGTGGGCCTGGCCAGTAATTCACCTGTTTGTATCCAAGAACGCTCGAGTAGTGGGTAAACTATGCAGATTTATCTCAATGATTACGAAGCGATGTTTCACAATGCTTTCAGCCTGAAGTAGAACGCTTCCCTCTGGCTTGGAAATTCGCACCACCTTCCCTCATCCCCCGGGTGCTAGCACACCTCAACAGGAATTTATCTGATTGTGGTACCCCTTGCTGCCTCATTCACAGTATGGAACTCGAAACGTAGACGCCTGGTAGACATAACCACAGGCCTGCCAACCCCCAAGGTTCAAGACATGACGTTGAAATTTGGTGTGCTTAAATGATATATCGATATGGAACCACAAGCAAATTTTCCTACTCAAGCGTCTGGTTATTATAAAACCATATGAGCACTTGTGCTTAGTCCAGTAGTACAGGAAGGGCGTTAGCAGCAGCACCATCCACACGCGGAACGCGTACCAAATGGGTCCAGTCAGTCCAGTTTTTGGCAGATTTACACTTAATATTTAAATCTTTCTTACAATACTATACACTACCATAAATTGTCGTTTCTACTTTATGCAGCGCACAATTGTGTGAGAGCAAAACTTAGTGACGAGGTAATAGTTAAACATGTTTTAAAATCAATCTCAATTAAACATTTAAAAACAACAAAACCTCCTTTTTCCAGGTTTTAGTAATATTAGTCTGTAGACCTTTGTAATGTATTTCAAACCTAGAATCAACTAGATTTGAAACAGTTCGTAACACTGCAATATTATTGTCGCATTGCTCCTTTGTTACCTTGCTGTGGACACCAAACATTATTTTGTTCAGGACAATGCAGTAATATTATGGCGACAGTTTGGGTCAAAAACTGACTGACTCAGTGGCGTCACCAGGTGGCGCGGTGGGGGGGGGGGGGGGGGGGACCAGGAGATTTCACCCCCGTGCCCATTTGTTCATCATTGCGTCGAAATATGCAAACTTTTTGAGGACGAGACGGCATTAATACATGCCAGGAAAAAAAACCCCTAGAGGACGAGATGGCATCGGAAATAAAAACTAAGCTTCTAATGAGGTAAGTATTTAATATGCGTTTTATTTCAGGTAAAACGGGTATGAGTTAAGTATTTAATATGCGTTTTATTTCAGGTAAAACGCGTCTAATGTGTGGGCACAACGCGCGGAAACAGGAAACATCAAAGCATTAAGTAATTTAAGTGAAATACAAAAAGAGTACAACATGATTGCTTTGCCACAAGACATCTTAACTCAAATTAAAGAATATTTATTAGGCTGGAGAGGAATCTTCAAGAATATTTTCCTCCAAAACAACATACAAGTTAGATTCCGAAACTAAGTTGCCAGATTTAGACGTAGACTCGTTAATTGAACTCTCAGCTGACACAGCACTCATGGATATATCAGACACAAGACTATTGATAGATTTTTGTTTATTTTGTCGTCAAAAATACATAAAATTAGGTTCCGGAGGCTGATCCCCCCCCCCCCCCCTCCTCACAATTCCTATTCCTTCCTTAACGGACGGCAACGCGCCTGCGATTCCTCTGGTTTTGCGGGTGTCCATGGGCGGCGGTGATTACTCTCCGTCAGACTGACTGACTGATCAATCATTTTTGAAATTTCAAACAATCTTCTAAAAAATAATAAACGAAATGCCAAACCTATTTTGTATGAACGATATTTCAAAAGGAATGTAAACCGCTGTAAATAGGAAACAAAAATCGGCCGTAATTTCGTTTCGGAGAAAGATAGTAAGTAGGCCCTCTGTTCGCATCGACCTCTCCCCGCCACCCGCGCCGCATTAGCGCAGCGTTCAATTATTATTAACTGAAGAGGAAACGCTGCGACAACGCGACGCGCGTGCGTTGCGTTGTCGCGGCGTCGCGTCCGCGCTGCGCATACGTTCATCGAACGCCTACGCCGGACAAACGCTTAGTGTGTAGGCGCTCAAATCAACAAGTTTTTCTCCTTATGCTTTATAAATAATTGAAACACACCATAAATTCACCAGAATAATTTTTATTTCTTAAAAAAAGTTTGTTGACGTTAAATAAAAAATACACGACTATGAAAGTCTTTGCTCATATAAATAACATAATAAAGCTTGCTTCGATCACAATTTGTATATGTGATCAAAAGGCTTACGTATAAAAAAATAAACGATTTTTGGAATTGTCAGTTTGAGCCATTACTCATTAAATTACTCACAATTTTCCTAACAGAAAATACCAGTTATTAATAAACTTAAATTAAAATTACACCTGCTTTTGAACGGACGCTGTCTGTCTGCTTTTATAAACAAAAACTACACTGGTCATCACAAAAACCTACAATTTACACAAAATCTCATGTTGTAATATTTTGAAAGAAACAAATTGTATTATTTTCGTATGACATTACGGCGCGCGTCAGAGCCGTATAAAGTCATTCGACCCCCATCACAGAACATAACTGAAGCCTATTGGTCTATAGCCTGTTCAAGATGTTCCCTCGTGAATTGGTCTGGCTTGGCGATGAGCTACGGCCAGTTGTGGACCTGTTGCTGGCTTTTGAGGTCATAAGTTGACCAGTGTAGATAAAATCAGTGTAAAACAAGTGTAATTTTATTCCACGTTTTTAATAACACGGTAAATGTTTTCTCGTGTAGACTGACAAACCAAAGGCGACATGAAATAAAGTTAATTACAAAAATAAAGTCTGACAAAAATTCGTAATAAATATTTAAAGCAAAAACGTTCTTATAAAAAATTAATCACATTTGTTCCAAAATTCGTATAAAAGTTTTATCAGAAACAAAACCGTGTTATAATGTTAAAGAAAGGTTATATGTATCAAACACATACTTCCAAATAATATGACCCATAAAATAACGATGCCATAGAGGTTAGGTAGAACAAATCACAAGTATCACAACACTGCTTTAGTTATTACGCACTACACCCACTAAAATGTCATTTATTTAGCTTTTTTTTTTAGAAATTTCGTAGTGAATTGTACTTTCTAAACGTTTTGTGCAGTTCAACCTCAAAATAAACAGATACAGACTAATATAATAAAAGTAATTTCTAATGGCCAGTAGGAACGGGCAGTGGAATTTAGGGATAAACATTATAATTAGTGTGGATACATCCTCGGGATTATCATAGTTTAGATTATGTCTGTGCCTAGCAGAGAGAAGTACCTACATTTATTATTGTTATACAGAATGTTTGGTACCTAACAGGTATGTATTTCATCAATTCAGCTAAAAATATCAGCTGTCCATATAAAACCTCAAGTACTATGCGACCTTATGGTATGGAACAGCAGTTCTTTTTTGTAATGTCAGAGTTGCTTCCATAATAATATCTGTTCTTTGCACATTAACCTTTTAACTGCGGTCGCGCACTAATCAGTGCTTAATGAATAGTTTTTAATTGTTCTAACTGATAATTATTAATAAGATATACTCAAGCAACGTGAAACCAGACACAATTGAAAACCTATTGTTTTGCGACCGCCGGCGGTCTAATGATCCTTGAAGGGTTAAGTGTGTATTTTTTTAATGGAATGTTACTAATTCTTAGCAAACAGTACCTACTTGTGCGGTATACCTAATGGCTACCCAGAAAATTATACTACTTATTACTGATGGCTAATGGCACACCTCTATGGCATCAGTCGCGTACCACACTAAACTTAGTCTATTTCTTAAAATACACACAGCGGCGAACTTAAGTAAAAGGAATCAAAAATCATAAAGCCTAAGTAAATGTCGAAGTAAAATGACAATCAACATTATTTGTAAAAGCAATGAAATTTACACAAAATGATGGTATAAAATTATCACGATAGGCAACAAAATTTATTTAAATTAATTTAAAACAAAAACAAGCACAAAAAGGTGCCAGTAGTCGATTTCATCAAAAAATTCGTTTGACTGATGAAACGCAAAGGCGAATTTGATTTTTCTCATACATAATCGTAATTGAATACCACTGTTCATTGAGTTTCATTGTTAAAATAACTGTATAATTTGCCTCAAAAATTAGCTTATTAATAAAAGCTATTTTGCAACATTTCATGAAGCAGCGCCACTTTTTACTAACAGTACTTACTAAACTTTAAGACATCGTCGTCCGCCTTTGGCTTAAATATTAAAACTACGGACAGCATTATTTTTCGCTTTGCGCTCGCAACTACCAATCTAATTCGATGGAGCAATGCCTATAGGAAGGCAAGCAGTAAATTTGGCCGGCAAGTATTGGCACGGATATTTCTAAAGATATGTATTCGTTACAAGAATAAAATATTTCCATTGTGTATATTATAAATGTCACAAATATACCTACACTATTATAATTACGTTTTGTGCTAACATTTTGTAAGATACATTTTCAATGCATTTTTCTACTATTACTATTTTATTTTTTAAGTTGGCATCGTTATGATATTTTCGATGATTTTGGTCTGCTTTACTGGTATTTTATTACAATTCTATTCATAAAAAACATTAAAGAACATTTCTAAAGACAAACAAATCTTCACATATTTATTATAGTAACACACATAGCACTTAATACACAGCTGTAGCAAGAAAAGTAATCGCATCAAATGTGCTATGCACGCATTGTACTCAAAAAGCTCACATATCTTGTTTAAAATCCATTACTTCATATAGAATTGGTTTATAAACAAATACCTTTTAGAAAATGGTTTAATGTTATCTAATAAATCATCTTAATTAAATATTTCTTTACAATAAACGCGAAAGTTTAAAAGTGTCCAAGGTTGTATAATCCAAACGTAAAAAAATTAAACTCGGACATACATTTTATACTTTTGTTACAAAATGTTTTGCGTTTGATTAGGCGATACTTTAGTAGCTTTAAAAATCACAGCAATTCTTAAACTATATCAACTTATATTTCTAAATATGTCTTTTTAAGCTTTTGATTATAAAAATGTAATGATATGTAAATAAACATTTTATCTTAAATATAGCAGTAAAAGTGTTATATAAAAATGATGTGTGTATAATAAATATGGAATATACATGGAATGATTTTCTGTCAAAGATCGATTTTGTTTTTTTGTGGCGTTAAAAAAAAGATACATTTAACAGATTCATTTAACGGCCGGGTGGTCGAAAGGTCAGCGAACCTGACTGCGAAACCCACGGTCCCGGCTTCGAATCCAGGTAGGGGCAAAATGTTTGTGTGAAGAGTACGACCGTTTGTGACCGAGTTATGTATGTTTATCCGTTATTCAGATACCATGGCAGGCTACCAGGCTATCCTTGTTTGAGGCTGAATGATTGGTGTAATAGTTGTGATATATTTTATTTTATTAAAACCTTGTAACTATATTAGGTCTGAAATATAGGAATGTATAGAAACCATTTTTTTTTGATAATTTGCGAATAGTGTTATCGAATAGTATATTCCACGTTATAGAAATATATCATTATGTATTTTTTTTTATTAACGGTCACAGTTAAGTTTTAGAGACATTTGCATTTCTTTGACAATTAGTACCAATTAAACGGAAGCCAAGTTACTTAAACAATTCAAATAAACACTTCTATCAAAACATTGTCATGTAATTATAATTTGTAGAATATTTTTATTAACTTAAAACTACCAATGCCCTTTAAAAATGACAAGGAATCTCACAATATCGTGAATTATATGCCTACATTTGTGGCACGTTTTCGCAACAAATGATTTTTAAAAATAGCTTAAAATTTTGAGTGCAAGCATCTTAACGATAAATGACAAACAATATAAATAATTGGTTACCAGACTCACGTAACTGTGTCTCTCCCTGTCTTTCGTTCTATGTATGTAATATGGCAGCGCCAACCATGATTCAAAGTTGACTTAGCTTGAGTGTGACTTGTACCTCTATATATTTTTTATTTTTAGCACTTATACCACGCAATAGGCGTGCGTGTGAGGATTTAAGTATATTCGCGTACAGAGTACACGCGTATACCGTATTCATATTATACAAAAAAAGCGATATTAAAAATCAACGATTTCAAAGCAAACAAACGTCGACGATCCCATGTTCATGTGCGATGTAAAAAGGAAGACAAACGATTTTCGAATCTATTACGTATGGGATAACGCTGAGATTCGAGGGTAATATAGGAGCAGAGAGACTCAGTTACGTACGATCGAGGAAGTTTCCGGTCGACCACATTTTCTGCGATATTCGCTTGCACACACGATCTACGCCCACACTACTGTACCACATGAGTAAAGAAACGGAACAGAGACAAAGCTTCTAAGGAGCATACGAAATTCTTACCTACTTTAGTAGGGTTGGTAGAAGAGAATAGAATAAAATAAACAAACTTTTATGAGCTTTTTTATAATTTTTGGTTTTTAATAAGTAATTTGTTATGCCTTTTGATAGAATGGTAAATTCTGAATCTGATTAAAAGTCTTTTCAAGTAATCAATTGGGAAGCAATCACATGGTATATTATTGTCCACTGGCCGAGCGGGCGTAAACCGGTTTTATCCAGTGGCGGCGCATACGCGAAGAGACTAGTTGACACGCACACATGCGCCGTATGCTTGTAGTAGTTTACCTACGACAGCGCGGTTGCATAAAGGTTTGTCTCTGTTCCGTTTCTTTACTCATATGTGACTGTACGTACCCGCGCGGTTGGAGCGGAGAGCAAGCGAATAACGCCGGAAAGTGGTCGACCGGTAAGTTCCTCTATTGTACACGCGTGCAGTGTGTGATTTACACAATCATGGAAGCAACGGCGAATACGACGGTGAGTGACGTCATCGCCAGTCCGCTGGCTGAGCCGGGCACTTGCTTTTTGGACTCCACGACCTGAAGAAATGTAAAGAATAAAAAAATATGTTTTCGATAACAACAAACGAGCTTTGCCGTATACAAGGGGCGAATTAAATGCTGTGGCGTATTCACTAATAGGTTTATTATATTGTATTAAATACATTCTTTGATACTTATCTAAATAAAAAGAAAACCGTAACATTTGATATTTTATTTGCGTTAAAAACACACAAATTTTAATGTATGTACTTTAAGATATTGAATTGAAACGTTGAAAAACATGTCTACCTCAAGTAGACAAGGTAGACCAGTCAGAGAATCGATCCTACGTCCTCCGCAGACCGGGAGGCTGCGTAGTCCACTCGTCAGTGGTGGAGTAGTCAACGCAGAAATATATTTTTTAACGTTTCAATATCTTAAAATATTTTTTATGTTACTGTAATGGCAACGTCTTCAGTAGGCCAAGCATGCGCAACACGAGATATGTCGCGGACGATATTCTCTCTTTCTTCGATGGCGGGAACGACAAACTATCTCGGTTACAGTTGTCAAAACTCGATAAAATTATGTTGCATGGTTGGTTTGTAGACAAAAATACCACAGACAAGCAAAAACTACTATTACGCCTATTTTTGACACATCGAGTATAGACATAACACGAGAAAACAGGTAGAGAAAATTTTCTCGTGTTTCGCATGTTAGGCCCGCAAATCTTCCCCCGAAGTGCCACAACCCACTCTTAATTTTTAACTCAGTACTTCCCCTCATTCCGGGACTGCCATAAGCAATCGCCGGATTTTACTCAGCCCGTCAGCGGTGCGCCATCGCATCGCCAGAACGAATGCCCGAGGGAGTTTGAACTAGAGTGAGTACCCCGCTGAGGTAAGGAGCCGAAGAGCTCGATGGCGCAGCGGCTAACGCGTTCGGCTTGCGATGTTGCCCGCTTACCAACTTTCCCAATTCCGGGTCGCTGGATAGGTAACCAAATTAAAAACATCTCGAGCTCCTCCGTGCTTCGGAAGGCACGTTAAACCGTTGGACCCGGTTGTTGTCGTATGGCAGTCGTTAAAACCCACCAACCCGCATTGGGCCAGCGTGGTGGGTTATGGCCCAATATCCCCACGTGCTATTGTCCACGTGGGAGGCCTGTTAGCAGTGTTTATAGTGCGAGATGTTTATAGGCTGATGATGATGAGTACCCTCTTTTGGGCCAGCATGGAAGGTTATGGTTCAATTTTTCATTGTGATTGTTGTCTATGTGGGAACGCCAGTGCCCAGTAATGCAACCATTCATGTAACACAAATTCCCTATACTGACCGGTACGTTTCGATTACATAATATTACATACATACATACCTATCATTATCTCCGAAGGGTTAGTCGGAGACTAGGCAATGAGGACAGCAGACGCAGTCCTCTACCATAGTCGACTTTTCACCAAATAGCGACTGCACATGTGCTCAGCGTGACAGGTGGTGAGCCCATCGCCGTTCTATGCTGTTGAATGCATGTGCAGTCTTTAGTCCGTTAGTCGCCTTTTACGATACCCAAGGGAAGTGAGGGGGTAGTAGTATTCTTTCACCGCTACTCGACACGATCTCGCAACCGAAATGCTTCAACCCTGTTATCCCGGCACATCGTCGGCGCAGGGCGTGGCCTTGCGCATGGTCAAATTCGATGAATAATGTTTGTACTTAAACAAATTAATTACTGTTATTTCTTTGTGCAAATATCCAGTGTCACTTAAATATTTTTTTTCTTGGGAGAAATCATGAGAAAACAGCTAACTATAGTGACTTTATTTAAAAAAAAAACAGTAAAAATCCGAGTGGAACTAGATATTTTCACAAAAAAATGTCAATAGTTTGTTTACAAACATTCTTCATCAAATCTGGCCGAAGTATAGGGAGACTACCTACTTTACTAGAAGTAATCGCATTGGCCGTAGTGTAGATTGAGTATTCTGCCAGAAGCACTGCAGTAATGTATGAGTAGCGTGTACTAACCGGCACGTCGCCGTCGGCGCAGGGCGTAGCCTTGCGCATGAGCTTGAACATGGACTCGACGATGTTGCCCGTGGTAGGTAGCATGACTAGCACTACCACCACGCACTTATCGTACTACGGTCAAATTCGATAAATAATGTTTATACTTAAACATATTACTGTAATTTCTTTGTGCAAATATCCAGTGTCACTCAATTATTATTTTTTTCTTCAGAGAGATTCATGAGAAAGCAGCTACCTATGATGACTTTAAAAAAAACGGTAAATATCCTACTGAAACTAGATATTTGCACAAAAAAATGACAATAATATGTTTACAAACATACTTCATCAAATCTGGCCGAAATATAGAGAGACTACTCTACTAGAAGTAATCACATTGGCCGTAGTGTAGAGTGAGTATCCTGCCAGAAGCAACTGAAGTAATGTATGAGTAGCGTGTACTAACCGGCACGTCGTCGGCGCAGGGCATGGTCTTGCGCATGAGCTTGAACATGGACTCGACGATGTTGCCCGTGGTCTACCATCACGCCTCTATTGTACTACGGTCAAATTCGATATACACCGAGATTTTTCATTGGTTTTGGAGCCGAAACCCTTTTCATGTTTATCATCAGTAAAAGCTATTTAGCTTGTAAAACTAAAAATATGAGCATAAAAAAATCATTAAAAAAATATCAATAAAAAATGTAAGAATCCTTAGTACCGGACGATCTTATCAAAGTCAACGACTGAGGCGCTTCAAACGCGCCGTCTACCCCCCGACGGGGCGGGGCGGGCTCTCCCGCCCCGCCGCCGGCGCAGGCCGTTGCATTAGTGCAACACAGTGCATTTTTTTACCGGCCGGCTAGTCTCACGAAATTAGGTCAACAGGTCGTACGTAATTTTGGCTGTAGTCAGTGTTTCGCCGCGAGTGCATCGTTGTAATGGATCGACACTATGAATACTCAAACATTGAGTATTTAGCGATGATTCGATTTTATGCCTTATCTGGCGAGAACATTAACGAAGCCAGGCGACGCTACGCAGCACCCGAGCATCTGCAGTCGCTGCGCATGCAAGGGATTCGCTCTCCTCAAGTCGCGATTAATAGTGGACGCTTTTAATGTGGTAAAAAGTGACAGAGACACACTAAGAAGATTAAAAACCAATTCAATGAAACGTGCGAGAATGTGCATCCAAGTTAATAGTAGACATTTTGAACAATTGTTACGGTACAGAGAAGTGTAAAGTGGTGTTTTAGTGTTTATAAGAGACTCACCAAATTAAGGTAATTTAATTGATTATTAATTATTGTAAATAGGTCGATTCAAATTGTTAAATACGCCGGAAATAAGTAACTCGTTTAGTACCTAAATAATGAATGTAATAAAAAGTAGTTACGTACTTATTTTAGTTAATTAGTATTTTTAAAGTAATTTAGTACTAACCTAACTTATTTCTGACGGTCCTAAGCCCGTAAAAAGTATGAAGGAAAAGTTTGAATCGTATTTCAATAGTGATTAGATTAACAAATAGAACAAAATCACAAAAATCAGCTGTTCCACAACGCGCGTCTAAGTAGGTACATACGCACACTCGATCGACTGCGAGTTGCGACTTGCGCTCGAATGCGTGAGTTCATAGGGGTCACGGTCACGGTGTTTACAAGTTGATAAGGAGAACGTTACTACGTGTTTTCGACAAAAAGTCACTTTTACAACTTTTTTATATTTGCTCGTAAAGCGATTATTATTTCTTAAATAGGTACAACACTTTTTTTGTATTATAACGTTTTCGGCTCCAAAACCAATGAAAAATCTCGCTGTAGAATGTTTGTAAACAAATTTTATTACTGTAATTTCTTCGTGCAAATATCCAGTGTCACTCAATTTTTTTTTCATAAGAGAGATTCATGAGAAAATAGCTAACTATGGTGACTTTCTTTTAAAAAAACAGCAGAAATCTGGCCAAAATATAGAGAGACTACTCTACTAGAAGTAATCACATTGGCCGTAGTGTAGAGTGAGTATCCTGCCAGAAGCAACTGCAGTAATGTATTAGTAGCGTGTACTAACCGGCACGTCTCTGCGCTGGGCGTGGCCTTGCGCATGAGCTTGCACATAGACTCGACGATGTTGCCCGTGGTCTACCATCACGCCTCTATTGTACTACGGTCAAATTCGATATAGAATGTTTGTAAACAAATTTTATTACTGTAATTTCTTTGTGCAAATATCCAGTGTCACTCAAATTTTTTTTCTTAAGAGAGATTCATGTGAAAATAGCTAACTATGGTAACTATCTTTTAAAAAAACAGTAAAAATCCGAGTGAAACTAGATGTTTGCACAAAAAAATGTTAATAGTTTTTACAAATATTCTTCATCAAATCTGGCCGAAGTATAGAGAGACTACGCTACTAGAAGTAATAGCATTGGCCGTAGTATAGAGTGAGTGGGTACTCACACAGGGTTAACAGCGGTAATAGGGTTGCCAGAAGCAAATTCAGTAATGTATGAGTAGCGTGTACTAACCGGCACGTCGGCGCAGGGCGTGGCCTTGCGCATGAACTTGAACATGGACTCGACGATGTTGCCCGTTGTGGGCCTGTCGCACGACTCCAGCGCGCCCACCACGCACGTCTGCAGCGCGGATAGCTGGCCGCATTCCTTCTCCTAGCACCACATTTATTTATTTAGTCTATGATTTTTTTTTATAAAAGAGGGAGGCAAACGAGCAGTCGGGTCACCTGATGGAGACTAATCACCGCCGCCCATGGACACCCGCAAAACCAGAGGAATCGCAGAAGCGTTGCCGGCCTTTAAGGGAGGAATAGGTTTAAGGAAGGAATAGGAATAGGAGGAGGGGGGGGGGGGGGGGGCCTCCGGCACCCTCACTGGTCGGACGAAACACAACAGCACCAAGTGCCATTATTTCACGCCGAATATTCGTGAGAGGGTGGTATTACGCCGGGCGAGCCGGCCCAATGCGTGCTGCAACGCAGCGTGGCTCTACCACTCAGTCAGTGTCACTCATTTAGCACCACCCAGGGATCACGTGTAGGGTCTCAAGGGTAAACCTACGGACGCAAGCAACTTTGACCCCCAAATGATCTATGATGATACATACATAATCACGACTATTATCCCCGAAGATTTAGTCAGAGACTAACGAAGACCGTAAAAGCAGTCCTCTGCCATAGTCCACTTTTCAGCAAATAGCGACTGCACATGTGCTCAGCGTGACAGGTGGTGAGTCCATCGCCGCTCTATGCTGTTGGATGTATGTGCAGTCTTTAGTCCGTTAGTCGCATTTTACGACACCCAAGAGAGGAGGTGGTAGTATTCTTTCACCGCTACGTGACACGGCACGGTATGGCGACAACATGCCAACAATTTCTTTCTTTTAAATAAACGGTTCGTCGCTATTGGTCAGTGTTAAGAGGCGGCTGCCTAAACGAGTAGCGATTTCAAAGATAAATTATCATATGTGTACAGCATACTAGACATGTCAAATTTAAGTATATGTTTCTTTGTATAGTTAACTAAGGCTTGAGCAAAGCAAAAACAAAAAATATTGGTTTATGTACGATACTTTTATTTATCGAAAATGATGAGTTTTTGAGATATTATTACGTATATCTTTTTACGTTATAGAGCCTTACGTATAAAAATACAACGAATATATTACTAAGATAGTTAGTTAGGGACTGGTAAGACCATTTTTCAATTGAGTACTTAATAATGGAATTATAAATGAAAACAGTTTTGTGACTTACGTCATTTACTTCTGCGCTAAGCGTGTTGAAGCGGCGCACGCAATATTCAACCGTACTACTGCAGAAATAGAACTATTCTTAAATCTACGCGAGCGCACTCTCAGTCCCGCAATGCGCGTCATGAACGGTGGACCTGTGCAACTCGCTAGCGCACGTGACAGAGATGCTGCTTACGTTATTATTTTATTACGTACGACTAATTGTTTAGCAAGTCGTTTTGGCTAGCCAAATTATAGGCAACAAGAAAAATAAAAATATGTTTCGAGGAAAAAAAGAGATTCGAAGTATATAATGCGTAATGTATGAGAGTATAAGTATAATTTTGAATCCATTTCAGTACGTAGATTTTGGGTACCTATCGTAAGTCTTGCCGTAGTCTATCACATAATATTACTGACCTATTTTTTTTGTGCTAATCTGCGATCAGCTCTAAAACTATAAGCAGATTTGTTAAGGATTTTTGACTTACCTATTTAAAAAATTATTTGACTAAGGCTGTTAAACCATCGCCACGGTGGTCTGTAGTCCTTCAAAATTAATAATCAATGTAAGTACATACAATAATAAAAATGATACTAAGCGCTTTGCATAAACAAAATAATACGCTTTCTCTAACTAAAGGAACAATTTGTACTTCGGAACAAAGACAACGCGTGGAGTCGCCAAATAAACTAATACATTTATTACCGATTCCAATTTGTTTAGAGGAAAGGTAAGTGTTATTCAAATCAAATAGTATCTTATTAGATCATTTCAGCAAAGTTTTTTTTTTATACAAATCCAATCTTTAAAGAAAAAACTCTTTATTAATTTGATTATTAGGACTTTTATAATTTATTTCGATATTTAATTTTAAATACTGTATTAGCGTTTGTTTCAAATAACCTGAATTGATATTTTTTAGATTAACGTTCCTAAGCCTAGGAACTGGCAAAAATAACGCTAATGCTCAAAGCGCAACCATTCCATTACTGTCTATATGTGAAGATCTAACTCAAGTACGTGTTTTATTTATTGTTTATAAACATAAGATACATTTCAGCGTTTCAAATTGAACAAGTTTGATTTGTACGGGATAACGCATGGACAAATAACATACTCTAAACAGTTACTTACCTATCATTTGACGTTTCGGTCTATTTTCTATACCCGTAGTTGTGAGTGGTCTAGCTAAATGTTTCGATGTCAGTTATCTTGTAGTTTCTTGAGCTTCGATATACTTAGGTATTAGGTTGAAAGTTTAAATTCTACAGAGCACTCAAAATTTTATAGCTTTTTTATATAAAGTTCATTTTTGGAAACGTGACAGGAATGGCCATGTGAGTATTAATTTAAACAAATATAATACTAATATAATATATTATTATATCAGTTATAATATATTATATCAGTTGAACACAATATGGTGAGGCGGGAGTTTTCATAACTCACGTCCTTAAATTATCTGTACAACTTCAGGCTGATTGGATGACGTAGTTCTGATGTTTTGCAACTTAGCTAAAGGATTGAGGATGGAATCTCGCTTCGCCGCCTTCATATGTGGGTAGATGCCTGTGCTCGCACGCGCTGCCAGCCGGAGCGGCACTGCGCGCTTATATATCGAGGTGACAATACGCCTTGACCGCGTTCTGTAGCTCGCAAGCTTTGACTATATACACGTCTAAACGGAGCATCGCGGTACAAACGCTTCTCAAAATCCGCCCGGTTTTTGTATTGAATTTGAAGTGTGCGTGACAGCCGCGTATCTGACACGAGCGCGAATGGTTGCCAGCGAATGCCTAATTTCCGATAAAGTAGGGAAAAAATATTTATGCAAAATATAATTTTAAAATGATTCATAACATAACATAACTTTTTAAATTAGGTATGTCTATCGTATATGTAGGTATAACGCATAAAAGAAGCTGGTGTGTTTAGAAAAAATGGATGATTGAAGGCGAGGGCCAGTACAATATAATAATGCGCTAATGGAAGCCTGCGTGCGTGTGATATGTTTGTAATAGGGACGAAATAGAAGCAACAGGCAGAATGATTTACATTTAATACTTAATCAAAATTGATTTTTTTATTAGAAATTTAAATATTTTTAATTAAAATCAAAACAATTAATGGCGTTCTCTTTGTATTTGTTTCGTTTGGATGTTACATCATTTTTCATGTTCTCTAATTTCTTACTATGTTGAAACCTTGTAATTAAATATTTCGACAACGACTTCTTTCTACCGGATCAGTTGGAAATCTGAAAATTAAAATGTTTGCTATGTGGTCGAACAGTTGTAAAAGTTACATAATGTAATGACTGCTCATCAATATCCGTGTCCAATAGTCTACCTACATGAGACGAGAAATATTGACCTTTTAGGGGCACAAACATACACCCGCACTTTCTCAAACATCGTCATCATCATCAACAGCCTACAAACGTCCCACTGCCAGGCGCAGGCTTCCCACGTGGAGATAGCACGTGGGAATATTGGGCCATAACCCACCACGCTGGCCTAATGCGTGTAGGTGGGTTTTAACAACTGTCATCTTACGACAACAAACGGGACCAACGGCTTAACGTGCCTTTCGAAGCACGGAGGAGCTCGAGATGTTTTAAATTTGGTCACCCATCCAGTGACCCGGCATCGCAAAAGTTGCTTAGCGGGCAAGATCGCAAGCCGAACGTACTAGCCGATGCGCCATCGAGCTCTAAAGCATTCATACTACCATCCCCTACATACATATACTTAAACACACACTTCTTACATAAATACTTACGTACATTCCATTTCAAACATAATAATTTTTTTATTCGTTTCGAATATCGATACGATACCATACCCCAATAACAATTTATTATAATAGTATTATAAAATATTACAGAAGGTATTATATTTTTTCTTGTTTTAGAACGAAACCTATAATACAGCCAAAGTCGATGACGAATGTTTGTAAACAGATTACTGTTATACCTAGTTGCAGTAGGATTTTACTTTTTCTTGAGAGACATTCACAAGAAAACAGTTAACTATTGTGTCTTTCTTTCAAAAAAACAGTAAAAATCCTAGTGAAACTAGACATTTGCACAAATGACAATAATATGTTTACAAATTCGGCATCGAATAGGAACCATGACATTTATTCACGCTTATAATCAGACATCAGTTTAAAAAAAAAAACTTTGAAAGCGTTCCAATAATAATTATATTTAATGTATTTACTTTATTTACAACAAGACCATGTATAAAATACTAACTTACAAGACTGAGTATTTTTTATCATACTTATTATATTTAAACCTCCTTTTATATTCTGCCACCAATAATGGGAATTCTACATTTTGATACCAGCAACACTACGCATACATGGCCGTTATTTTAACAATAATTTTCTTAAACTTAAAAAACTTTAAATTTTCATTAAAATTTATCGATACTTCGGATGAAACGTGACTTTCCTTTTCGAAAAAAAAATTCTTTTGTAGTTTCGACAGAATTTCACTGAGCAAACTGTCATTTTGCGAACAATTTCACCAAAACGCGAGAGGTAAACACTGCTTGACGGCACAATGACACTGACCGCCAGGAGAGCGCGATAGTCCAATTTTGGGCTATAAATTTTTCTACGTTTTTTTACGGCCATCCTCTATCTAGACATGTATATAATCAAAGCTCGCAAGTTACGCCGAGTTCTTCCACGCCAGTCGTCATATTGGGCCGTAAATTAATACGTGTTCAAGCCCGCTGCCCGTATTGTATATGGGCATCGTTTTTAGTGCTGCATTCTTCGAAGAAGTTGTGATTCGTGTGCACGAACTGTTTGAGATACGTGTCACGGCGGACCGCAGTTTCCTACTTTAGGAAGCCATCGTGCAGTGCTATATTTGACTCTTCGATCGAGGGATAGTGTTTGTTGGAGTGCCTAGATCTAGATCTGGACCTGGTGAGCCTACCTGAAGACCTAAGGTTAGTTGCATGCATTGGACTATTTCTTCCATCAGCCCCATCTGTTTCAATCTTTCGAGCCTTATTTTTTGATCTAAAGAGTGTAATCATTCTGCAGTGAAGTGACTATTTACACGTCGCTCCATCACAATAATTAGATATGTCACATATTTCGTATCAGTATCTCGTCTCTTTTTATATTTTCAGGTTACTGTAAATAAAAAATCGGATTGGTATAATAATACCAATCCGATTAATAAAGCCTAAGGGTATACAGAATAAGTGACGGCTAAAACAATCACTCCCACTGACATTATAGCTATACGTAACAGTAATGAAGACTCGTCGGAGGTCACGAGTTGCAAGGCTCCAGCAGTAGAGTGACGTTAATTAGGTTTTACGGAATTATAATTCTACCTCCATATCAAAATAATACATTTACTTTGATTGACTGGTTGGATTTTATTTTTCCAATAAGTAATTTATTTTTAATTATCCAATAATTTCATATCGATAGAACAAGTAAAAGTTTTTACTTAGGTATATTCAAGCGTTAATAAAACGATAAAATATATAAAAAACATTAAAAGTAAAAGAAGCTTAGAATCCCTCACCAACTTATTCCCATTTTTTCTTCCCTGCTCCGTTATCAGATTGTGATCATCACCTAGCTACAACCTATTTGTAGAGACCATTCCAATGAGCCTAAACACGATACCTATGTTGTAACTTGGTAAGGAATTAGTTATTCTTGCAGATGCTGCAGCATCAGGTCAAAGTTACCATGTTCTTTCAATATCATTTATGCAACAGGGTATCAAATTTTGAATCGATCAGACTTATGAAAGTTGCTCAAATCCTTTTCTCGACTATGTAGAGATAATGATCTTCAAAAGACAAAACAGATTTTTTTAAAACACAATTCTTCTTAAAAAAGTAAAAACATTTTTATTGATTGATAGATTCTGGCTCAAAATCACTCTCGATCAAGACACCTCTCAAATAAAATAAAAAAACAAAATCAAAATCGGTGCATCCGTTCGGGAGATACGATAATTCGTACAGATAAACAAATTACTCAAATACACACGTTAAACTTGCAACACCCTTAGTTTTGCGTCGGGGGTTAATAAAATGTGTAAAATTGAAGTGTGTCTTTGTGCATTATAATAAAACAAATAAAAAGAACAACAACATTATAATAATACAATTATTTACATTGCAATCCGGCTTGACAAATATAATTTACACTACTTTTCCCGAAGTAGTTTCATAATGATAAAATTAACATACATAAATAAAAAAAAAAATTGAAACAAAAAATAAATAAAAAATGAAATAGGTATACAAAGTACAAACATGATCTTCAATATATTATAATCAAAGTTAACATACTACTGCTCATAAAAAATATGAATAATCTGTCTTTAAAATTACTGAATTAAGTTGAAAAAAAATTGTCGAAAATGCTCTATTCATTCTATGTTCTTGGATCATGAACTCGGATGACCTGCGCGCGCGCGAATTTTGAATTGGTTGTTAATGTATCGCTAGTGTAACGAGTGTGGCATGCGGGTGGCGGGGCGCGCTGGGCGGAGCTAGCGTTAGATTTATTTTAGGGAGCCCGCTCTTAAACAAAAGGCGGGACGAAGTATGGTCTTCTCGTGCAAGTTTTTTTTTTAAATGGTACCTACTTCCTTGTATTTCGGCAACGCATCTGTGACTCCTCTAGTTTTGCGGTAGTTTTGCGGGTATAGGCTGCGGTGTGATTACTTTCCACTGGGTGTTCCGCCTGGTCGTTTGACCGGCAAACCGGTAAACCGGCAAAGTGCGAGTCGGACCCCCCCCCCGTTTTTTAAAGTGAAGCCCCCCCCCCCCCCCCCCCCCCCCCAGTTTTTTAAAGTGAAGCCCCCCCCGCAGCCCGTAATATTTTTTTTAATTATTTTTTAAGTGAACATAATAATATATCTAAATATTCTGTGAATATTTTTAAGCGTCTACCATGTTGCCGTTATTAATATCGAGCATAAACGAGAAAAAAGATTACGTATATAGTATGGGAGCCCCCTTAAATATATATTTTATTCTGCTTTTTAGTATTTTTTGTTATAGTGGCAACAGCAATACATCAACTGTTAAAATCAACTGTCTAACTATCACAGTTTATGAGATACAGCCTGGTGACAGACGGACGGACAACGGAGTCTTAGTAATAGGGTCTTAGGGTCCCGTTTTACCCTTTGGGTACGGAACCCTAAAAGGGAAAATAAAAAGGCAAGCTACGCCTCTAAGGGTGGATTCGACTAAACTGGAATAAGGTCTTATACCTAGATTAAGCGCCGAATTTGTATAGACTAATCTCGGAGTAAGACTTATTCCAATTTGGTCAAATCCACCCTAAGTGGACTTACTCCGAACGAGATGTCGGGCAGGCTATCGGGCAGTTCGCCGGACAGCCCCTTGGGGTTGAGCTGGTAGTCGGCGCCCAGCGTGCTGTTGGTGCAGTCTTGAAGCGCCTCCTGCTGGGACTCGAAGCACTCCCGACCGCCTTCAGCGATGAAAACTAGACACACGACACTCAAATTAAATAGGTACATAGAGACATATACAGATTTAATCAAGACTATCTGCGAAAGGTAATGGGGACAGCGAAAGCAGTCCTCTACCATAGTCATCTTTTAACCAAATAGCGACTGCAAATGTGCTCAGCGTGACAGGTTGTGAGCCCATCGCCGCTCTATGCTGTTGGTTGTATGTGCAGTCTTTAGTCCGTTAGTCGCCTTTTACGACACCCAAGGGAAGAGAGGGGGTGGTAGTATTTTTGCACCGCCACGCGACACGGTTAAATGGAGAACTTTTACGTAAATGGTTGGACGATATCAAACAATGCTGGACTTGGCTATCGTCAACTAAAAGCTAGGTACTTCATGGGACCGCAAGAATATTTGTAAACTGAAATCCAAACTTCGATTCGAAGATGGCACCCAATAATGATGATGATGATGATGACGATGATAGAGAACTTCCGAAGGCTACGGGACTTCGCGCATTAGTGACACAAAAGCAGGCGATTGCAAGAAACGCAAAGATAACCTAGCAGCCCAACCACGAAGTACGGTTTTGTTGAGAGAATAGGCATTTCAGTTTCTAATACCAACTTCAAAGTTCAAATTGTAAACTTTCTACAGTGGACTTTAAATAGCAATAACTTTAGCAAGCTTCGTTAAAATTGGCTCATTGACGTAGATAATTTGAAATTAGGACTTAATTTTTATTGAAAACGGTTTTAAGTCTTTTGTAAGTATGTTATTAATTGTAATATTTATGACAAACAAATTTAGGGCATACTGTACTGTATTTAGGGATTTCAATTTTATGGCATGTGATATTTTATGTAACGTTTAAGCAAGTTATATCTCGAATTTTTCATAATCATTCGGACAAATGATGATTAGGACAAAAGAAGTTATGACACTTTAGAATTAGGATAAAATGTTTACGAGAAAAAATCAACCAGTCTCAGGAAGGCTCGAATGGGATTCGAACCCATGAATTTTGGAACCATGGATGGAATCACCTTTGGATTGCCGGTCCACTGCTCTTTTTCTATTCTATTTATTTCTTATTAATATTTTTTTCTCGTAAACATTTTATCCTATATTTATATAGCATTGTAAATGCAAAATTTCAATAATAAAGACTTTAGAATTAGATTATGGGATAAAAAATTTAGAAACAAAATAGAGAACCAAATGTAATAAATTGTTATTGTGAATTGAGTTAATTCCCCCAAACTAAATAGTAGTAGTAAATGAAAATTTATATTTTTAATTTATTGTTGTTGAACTGAATCTAGGGTGTTTTAGGATTGGTTTTGATCATATTCATCTTGGTTGTGTTCTTTTACAATATACTACCTAGCCGTGAAACATTTTATGGTTTTATTTTAAAATTGAAGCTTGCGTTTGGGATTTTCTTCCTTTTTCCCAAGAGGGGCAAAATCTCAAATGACTATTATCCTCAATAGAGTTAATCAAACACTATAGCAGAAAATATAACAGCTACTTTGAGCAGGCAGCTCATATTTACGTACATACATAATACCCTTTTTGATTTTGGTTATAAATATTTTTATTTTTATTATTGTTACATCACATCCACAAACACATCATATAAATATATAAGTAAGTACTAAAATAGTCTATACAGGGCGTCCCACGGATATGCCACATGGAGGGGAAGTACCTTGAATATTGTAGATGGAACATTTTACTGAAAGAAGACATTTTTTTGAATTTAAAAAACGATTTAAACTGCATTCATAGATATTTAAATAATTACATGGTTGAACCGGGAATCGAAACCGTTACATGAGAAAATTAATTACCTGTAGCTTTATCACACCGATCGAAAGGCTTCATCATAAGGATTATTTTTTGCTTAATAACATAGTGTCACAAATAAAAGGAAGACCATGAATTTTAACATTTTTAATACAAAATTAATCAATTTATGTATGTATTTATTTCAATGTCAGTTGTAATGTACTTACGGCAATGTCAGCTTTTCATTTTTCTAAACAAAATTTCACACCAAATGTTAAAATTCATGGTCTTCCTTTTATTTGTGACACTATGTTATTTAGCAAAATATAATCCTTATGATGAAGCCTTTCGATCGGTATGATAAAGCTACAGCGTGATTATTTTTCTCATGTAACGGGTTCGATTCCCGGTTTAACCATGTAATTATTTAATTATCTATGAATGCAGTTTAAACTGTTTTTTAAATTCAAATAATGACTTCTTTCAGTAAAATGTTCCATCTACAATATTCAAGGTACTTCCCCCCCATGTGGCATGTCCGTGGGACGCCCTGTATATTCTGAAATAATATATTTAAACATTACATATTTGCTTTTATTTATTTTTAACAACAACAGTGGCAGGCAGACATACACGCACACTTCAAAGGCTTCTCTGAAAATCAGCACTGCAGCTTTATATATTTTAAAGCTGCAACATCATGCTGAGAGGGGTCCTTTTTGTTGTAGTATAGTTTATTAGTTAAGAAATTACGCCTATTTGTATAGCTCATCGAATAAGAGTTTTGAGTTATACTGTTGGATGTATGAGCAGTTTTCAGAACGTTAGTACGCCTTTTACAATAACATAATAAAAGAGATGAGTTGGTAGTATTCTTTTAACCCATTGACCGCCAACGACGTCTTAAACTGTCTTAACCCCTTAACGGGCACAGCATGTTCAAATTTTTCATTCGTTTTCGACCTTATCTCAATTGTATAAAGTTCAAAATATGGTGGGAACATACATCCCTCTGCCCGTTAAAGGGTCACACAACACTAATCTGTAGGCCTAGCATGCGCAACATGAGAACATTTTTTCGACCCGTTTTCCCGTGTTGTGTCTCTATATACACGATATGTCAAAAATAGACATAATACTTAGTAGTTTTTGATTGTCTGTGGTATTTTTGTCTACAAACCCTAACATGCAACATAATTTTATCGAGTTTTGACAACTGTAACCGAGATAGTTTGTCATTCCCGCTATCGAAGGAAGAGAGAATATCCTCCGCGACCGCGACATAATTATCTCGTGTTGCGCATGCTAGGCCTATTGGACACAAACGCCGACAACGACTTAAGACGTTATAATATTTGCCAGTGGAAATGTAATCAATAAAACTGTAACGATGACCAAATGAAAATTTAATTTTAATTATATAGTTTAAAGTAAATGGGCCGAATCTACACAGCTCTGTTTTAGCAGGTGTCATTTTATTATCGGGATAATATTAAAAAAAGGCGAGAAAGTGTATAATCGATTTGAATTGTTTGACTAACTTAGCTCCTACGAGCATTTATGTAATAAAAATAACTCATAATAGGTATATATGGTACTCACGTGCGATTCTGTCGCCTTCCTTGTAGCAGATGAACTCAGCTAGCTGCTCGGTGGCGTTGTACACAATCCTGAGCGAGTCCTGCTCTTTGGGCGTGAAGCAGGGCTGCACGGCGTCAGTCATATCTTTAAAGCAGCCCTTGAAGGACGGCGTTTTTGCGCAGTACCTAATCAAAGGAATTACCAAAATGAGGCTTCTAAAAACAAAACTGACTGGTAATTGAAACGCGGCCGAATGATCTCTGCGCTGAAGTTAAATGCAAAATGTTATGTTTAAACCTCAGACCAAGTTTAAACTTAAATGCAGAGTTCAATCGCCCGACTTTCGTCTGCGTGAGCAACAGTTTGATGAGAAAACAAAATAATATAAATTAAAAGAAAAAGGTTGTAATAAAATAATAAATAGTTTTCAAGGATAATAAAATAAAACTGCCAAAAAATATCAACAAAACGTGGTAACTATCAGCGCTGAAATATTTTTTTTCATAATCATCAGGACATCATAATCATCATCATGTAAGTCTACTGCTGAATATAGGCCTCTCCATATGCATGCCACTGAGCCCGATCTTGGGCTCATCTGGTCCAACTGCTGCCAGCCACCTCCGTATGTCGTCGCTCCACTGTCGCCCGAGGGCGCCCCACACTACGTTTGCCGAGTCGCGGTCTCCACTCCAGAAAACCCAGAATAGCCCCAGCGGTTGTCGGTCCAATGAGACTTAATTGATAACAACACTTACCTTAGCTTTAAGCCCAGAGGCTTAAAGCTTAGTTCTATTTTGAATTTTGCTTGTATCTTGTTTTTTACATAGCATAAAAGTCTTAGAACTTCGATCAACAATACAACTAGATGTCAGGTCGGCGCGCTATAAATGAGTCTCGGTAAATAAGAACGCACTTGAGAAGTGAGCTCTTATTTTCCCGCAAGGCATAACAGGAAAAAGTACTTTATTTGTTGCCCCCCCTTTAACGAGCACAGCATGTTGAAATTTTTTATTGGTTTTCGACCTTATCTCAATTGTATAAAGTTCAAAATATGGTGTCAATATATTTGACACTGCTCTATAAAGGGAAGGTTGATTTCACCACTAAATGTTATTGACGTCTTTTCATTTTTAAGTGACAGGAGTAATTTATTGCTTTGAAAAAGTATTTATTTACGTGGACAGAATTTAGCTTTGATTTTGTACATGACGCGTTATCTAGTTGGTATTGTTGATCGAAGTCTTAAAAGAAGAAAAACTTGTCACAAACTCACAAGTAAATACTCGTACATATTCATTTCTAGAAAACGCACATACCTAATTATGGTAATTCCCCAGAGAATAAAGTCATTGTCAGTAAAACTTGTTCTAACCAACAAATGAGTTAATGTTTAAAATAGTTTGTTGTACCTAATCATTAGGTAGTAATGAGCTTGTCGCTAACACGTCACCATATTATAACGCGCGCTTATTCTACGAACAAACTTTGTAAGTTTATTAAATTGTATCAAGTACAAACAATACGACCATTGTTTGTTTCGATTGCTGACTGGAACAGTATGAACTATTATTATTCATACTAAGTATTCTAGGAACAGGGGCATAACTACCGCCGACGCCGTATCTGTACAGATAAGGGGCCCACGGGCTTACAGGGGGCCCAAACCGTATGTGATAAAAAATATTATAAGACTTCTATGGAATAGGAACGACTGACTTGTCATTATTGTTTTAGGAGGCAGAAAATCTATAAAAACTTAAAACGATGATTTGGGGCCGGTTTTATAATAAAAGACACTTTACTCGTAAGTAATAAAGAAGTTTGAGAAAAAAAACCGCAATTTTTTTTAAATATTTTATTTGTAATGTTTGGCTAACTAAGCTCCCAGAAGCATTTACTGTAAGTAATAAAATAACTCAATCACTATGTTATTATTTTAATTCAATACCAGCGTTTTTTTGTATTTTTCTGTGAATAATCTTTAAGGCCCCAGTACACAGTGGCGTGTGATGGCCCACTGCCGGCCATCGCTATTGTGCAGAGACGGGGTAAATTGCGCGCCACTATCGACAAGTGCCCGCCACTGTGTACTGGGGCCTTTACACTTCATTTCACAGGTCTGACTGGGCACATTCCCTCCCACATGGACAACAGCACATGGGGAAAATACAATGTAATACAGTACAGTTCAATAAAATGTACATATTTATACATTTTATTGAACTTAATCGGCAAACAAGCGTGTCTGCGTCTGATGACCAAGCAGTCCAGCGGGCCTAGCATGCGCAACACGAGAAAATTTTATGGACCCGTTTTCTTGTGTTATGTATTTACCTACACGATATATTATTGTGACGATATGTCAAAAATAGACATAACAGTAGTTTTTGTTTGTCTGTGGTGTTTTTGTCTCTGTAACTGAGATAGTTTGTCGTTCCAGCCATCGAAGGAAGAGAGAATATCGTCCGCGAGTCGCGACATATCTCGTGTTGCGCATGCTAGGCCCGCTCGCTGGGGCCATACAGTACTATTATTTATTCTGTGGCCATACTGTCACCTCTTAGAGCAGTATTACTTCAATCTTACTACGCAAAATTCGTATGGGAATGTGAATAGTATGAATTGATGGTACTCGCTGGGGCCATACAGTACTATTATTTATTCTGTGGCCATACTGTCACCTCTTAGAGCAGTATTACTTCAATCTTACTACGCAAAATTCGTATGGGAATGTGAATAGTATGAATTGATGGTAAGGCCTATTATTTATAACAACGCGCAACATCCAAATAAGATTTACAGATAAATACGGCTGACTAGTGAGGCTTAAAAAGTAATTATCCTACTAATATTATAAACGCGAAAGTTTGTAAGTATGGATGGATGTTTGTTACTCTTTCACGTAAAAGCTATTCAATAGATTTGGATGAAATTCGGCATACAGATAGTTTATAACCTTGATTAACACATAGGATACTTTTTATCCCGATATTCCCACGGGAACGGGAATCACGCGGGTGAAACCGCGAGCGGCCGCTAGTTATATAATAAAATAAGTATGGTGCAAAATAGTACTTACTAGTACCACTCTTTTGCATCAACAGTAAGGCGCGAATCGACTGACGATTCAAAGTGCAAAGTCATTATGATTCCAAACGTGTTTTATTATATAATATATGACTTTTTAAGCCTCACTAGTCAGCCGTATTTATCTGTAAAATCTCATTTGGATGTTGCGAGTTGTTATAAAAAAGACTTTATCCGATTTTCTGTAATTCTATTGCCTACTGGAATACCTATTTGTGCCATTTGGTTTATACCTTGTGACTGCGCCAAAGATAAATAACATAAAAATAAACTTCAAGTACTTAATAAGTTAATGATAGCATATCGAATCGCGACCTTTACTCCTCGTCCCATAATATTATACATATATATACATATCATCACGACTATTATCCCGGAATAATATTAACCCTGTCGCGTAGCGGTGAAAGAATACTACCACCCCCTCTTTCCTTCGGTGTCGTATAAAGCGACTAACGGACTAAAGACTGCACATACATCCAACAGCATAGAGCGGCGATGGGCTCACCACCTGTTACGCTGAGCACTTTGCAGTCACTATTTGGTGAAAAGTGGACTATGGCAAAGAACTGCTTTTGCGGTTATACTTTATAAAAATGTGTTGCAATTGGCCACTCCATTATTTCCGTTGTACGGCGTTCGGTTTGCGGTATTGCCGGTTAAGGAACCTTCGCAATGGCGGAGCACTGGATGGGTGACTAAACTTAAAACATTTCGAGCTCCACCGTGCTTCGTAAGGCACGTAAAGCTGTTGGTCCCGGTAGTTGTCATAAGATGGCAGTCGTTAAAAACATATCAACCCCATTGACCTAGAAGTATAGACAAGAACGTTCATACAAACCATTTGTTCAAATTCTGGAATGAGAGACCTAAAGTTCACTGCAGCCGCTGCAGCGCTTAAACATTTATATCGTCTAATCAACAGACAGACATCGCAGCGCCGCAGCACCAGATCGGTCAAAGACAACGTAGTGTGTATCAAGATGGCGTCCCAAATAGATTGTCAATAACAATACTTAATTGAAAAAATATCTTTTCTATTCTAATAATACGACATAACTACTTATTAATGACTTGAATAACAATTAATTTCACTTACTTGACAACTGGATTGTAGTAAACGTCGCCGCTCCGCACGCGCGAATGTCAAAGCCTCGCTCTCATTATTTTGGACTGCATCGGCTGCTTACCATCAGGCAGGATGCAGTCACTATGACGAGTCAAATTGGAAAAAAAAAACTAAAGCAAGGTGCCGAGTCGACTCCGCATATGATTTGAACATAAGTAGTGCGTGTTCGGAACGGCCTATCTAGTGTAACGTTATATATCGCTGATCAACCCGCAGACCCGTGGACCAGCGAAGTGGGTGATTATGTGCCGATCTTCCTATGTGGGAAGGCAGCGGGACGGAGGGAGTGGCAGTCCTGCAGTGGGACCTTTATAGGCTGATGATGATGATGACTTCATTATAGTAACTTACTTTTTAAACACCTCGTCCACTTGGCCGTTGGGTTTGGCCGATTCGATCTCCGCTTGCAATTGGGTAGGGTCCACCAGACCCTTCAGGCACGTCGTAAACTCTTTGAAGGCTTTCTGGAATAACATAAGGACACAATTTTAGTTTAAATTGGATCATTATATTATTTATCGGTCCAACTCAATAGAGATTGGACGGGCAACGTCTACTGACCCGCATATAATTTGGGTCAGGCCGAAGTCAAAGGGTTAGATCAGAGTACAGGGCATTTAGTTAGTTGACCCCCCGTGGAGATCTCTCCTATACAGGTGTTTGGTAATACGAATATCCTATTATCTTATCTCTATAGTAAGTATTAAGGCGGGTACAGACTGCTGTAACGTAACATGAAAGGATTTCATAATTAGTGTGGACGCGGATCGCGACGCGCACGAGTTGAAATGCTCTGTTCGTGCGCGTAGTGTGCACGGTGCGTGCGCGCAAGGCGTCCATACTATGGGAATTCTGTATGATACATTGCAACAATGTGGACGACAAATTCTTTCATTGCGTGTTACATTTCGTAAGTCTGTACCTAAAGACAGGTACAGACTGCAGTAACGTACCATGCAATGTAACATGAAAGGAGCATTTCATAGTGGGAACGCGGATCGCGGTGCGCACGAGTTGAAATGCACTGTTCGTGCGCGTTGTGTGCACGGTTCATGTGCGCAAGGCGTCCACACTATGGGAATTCTGTTACATTGCAAAAATGTGGACGGCAAATTCTTTCATTGCGTGTTACATTTCGTAATTCTGTACCTTAAGACAGGTACAGACTGCAGTAACGTAACATGCAATGTAACATGCAAGGAGCATTTCATAGTGTGGACGCGGATCGCGGTGCGCACAAGTTGAAATGCACTGTTCGTGCGCGCAAGGCGTCCACACTATGGGATTTCTGTTACATTACATTGCAACGATGTGGACGGCAAATACTTACAAAAATCAGGCGCGGGTCATTACCGCCGCCCATGGACCCGGACCCACCCGCAAAACCAGAGGAGTTGTAGATGCATTGCCTTCCTCCAGGAAGGAGTAGGACGTTTGCGATAGAAGTAGGAGCTCCAGAGGGGACAGAGGGAGAGATGGACCTCTGGCACTTTCACAACGTAACGAAACATAACAGCAATGAGTGCCATTGTTTCAAGCCGATATTTCGTGAGATGGTGGTATTACGCCGGGCGAGCCGACCTGCAACGCAACATGGCTCTACACTCAAGACAGCCTTGTAAGCACCACCAAAGGGTCACGAGTAGGGTCTCAAGAGTAAACATATTGACGCGAGTGACTTTAACCCCCTAAACTTTAATCCTATCTAATCCTATACACATTTCACCCACTGCTGGGTAAAGTAGCAACCGGGTTGTCTATGATGATAATGATGAAGAACACATCCAAGTAATTTGCAGTGATTCGGCGTGTCATAATAGAGCTTCTTCAATACCAACTATTACTTAATCTGTGACAATACAAAAGTGCTGTGTCCGGTCGTCGGTGAATGATATAATAGGTCCCAAACCTTTGTGGGCTCATGGTCGGTCTAATAAGCCTGACGATCGCATTTTGTAATAAAATCAATGTACACACACGGCAGCAGGTCAACCTATTACGAAATGTCTTTCTTCAATAAATGTTGAACTTTATCATTTGGGTTTAAGGGTCAATATCGATAAGAGGGATTCGACAGTTTTGAGTAGGTTGACTGGCGTCTGTACATACAGTCACGAGCGCAAATAATATTGTCGTGGACGAGTCGGCAACAATATGTGCACCAATGCCTCGAGACTGCTATTTTAAGTCTTCAATCGTTTCTGATTGATTATTAAATCTATGGTTTACACAATTCTATGACCACGGCTTATATTTCGGTTCGACGTGATTCTGTTTCGGCGTGCAGTGGTACTGGGGGTAGCGATGCGCATTTGTCTGGCACAGACTATAAGCTCGTTAGATTAGTTGTTATGTCTTAACTATACGTTAGTTAACTGTTTTTTTTTATTATTATTTGTATTGACGTCAATAAGTGCCTGTAAAGGTTTAAAGACTGACTAGATAAGCAACCGTGGCACAAGAAAGGGTTTGACAGTTAAATATTTCAATAGGTATTATTCTGTCTACAAGACATTGAGAGACTTGTAATAATTATGACCTTAAAGATTTTAAAGATAATTATTGTTTTTAAACTATTGTGACGTCATATAACTTATTGTTTTCGTCTCAATTTGTCACACATTTTTGTGACGCATGAATGACTTATTATACCTAAGCCACCTATGAAATTATCATAATATTATTTTGCGGTCGTTAAGTCATAAATTATTGAATCCATAGGGAAGATAGCTTAGCAAAATTAAATATTTTATTACGGACTTGTCCATTACGATAATACATAAGTACATATAACATACTTGTGACTCAAATACACTGCTTTAAATATCAAATTGTTAATCATTTTCAAGATATACTTACTTATATACTTACTTACTTATACCATAATATGGTATATAATAGGTATTCAAGAATTTGGTCATAAGTGTCAGTAATAAACACACAAAAATATTATTTGCCGATGATTTTACATGTGTTATTATGAAATAACGGAATGGCATTACGATACGTTTACAAACTTTAATATGGTTGGTTGCTTAATAATTTATGCTCGCCACAATGCATCATGGTGAAGTAAGTGGAGCTAATGGTAAACCACCAAGAGAACTCTTCAAGAATTAACGTCCCTGCATCGGAGAAAGCAATATTTTGTAAGTACAAAATGATAAGCAGTTGACATTAGGCTATTTTAAATATACTAGACGAGTCAATAAGGCGAGAAATAAATAATATTAAGCTGTGAGGAGTTAAGGGGAGGTATTTCGAGCGCTTCCCTCTCGTTCTCTCAACGGTACAACGGTAAGGGACGGGTATAACAGCTAAGCGGCGCGAATAATCGCGTTTTATATTTTAAAAAATTGATAGATGTAATAAATAAAAAACCATCGGTTATAATAACTCAAGTTATTTACGAGCTTCATTTTAGTAAATGACTCATAATATCAAATCACTTATTTTAAGAATAAAACCTGGAATAGAAGATAAAATGACACAAAAATATGTAACTTTGTGAATTTATTCTATCGAGCCAACTTTATAAAATCGTGTTTCCATCGGGTGTATTTCACAGAATAAAGCCTCAACAATATTTCATAATTTTCGCAGATTTTAATTTTACTGTTTACTACTTCAAAAAGTAATTCTATGAACGGTTATTTTAATTTTTCACTAACACCTAGCCTTAAAGGTAGGTAGCGGTTTAACTTTATTAGAAATGAGATTCTTAATCTGTGCATTTTTATTAATGCTCGCTCATTTTACCTATTCCTGAACTATTCACTAAGTACTTACCTACATTTAGGTACCTACAGTAAAAAAATAAAAATGTTGAAATAAAAAAAAATTAAATCGACCTCAAACGAAACTAAAAATAAAAAAATAAGTGTTGTTTTTACCACATTTTACATTACCGCCAACATTTACGTATGATTTTTTTTTTTAATTTCTTACGATTTAATTTGCTCGGCACCGACTTCAATATTATAGTACTTATACTTAATTATAACTGTAGGGATTAAATTTAGTTATTCAAGACGACACTATTGTTTTGTTCTTTATAGTTTTTTTTTGTTTTTGAGGTCGTTTTATTTTATTTTTACACCCATTGTATCTAAAAATCCTATTAAAACTTATTGTGAACCAAGTAACAGTGTGTTTTGTATCATTTAAGTATTTTCTTTTAGATGAGAAAAATATTACTTAACTACTTAAGTACATAAAAAAACCATTTAAACAAAAAGGGCAGATAATGGCCGCTCAACAGCGTCATCTAAAGACACGGTACAAATAGTCGGAGGGCATGTCAAAGTTCAAACAATATTATATCTAATCAGTTTTGTTATAACCTAATTGGCGGTTAACAGACTGGGCGCATACCGCGCATAGGCGCGAATTAGGGTCAAGTGGACATTACCATAGGGTCGATAATGGTTTATCACTACAAGTGAGAAATTGTAATAGTTTTCTCTGCGGTCGTTATCATAATTGTTTTTAATAAGATTGATTATCGTGTTTTGAGAGTAAATTGCACTCAGATAATACAAACTAGTACAAATACATCACTCCCATTTCACGGAACGGTAGCTGGTGGGCAGAGATGTTACCTCTTTCAGCCTAAGGTCCAATGAAGTTTATAAGTATTATCAGATTTATCAGGGACGTTCTTGTAAGTCGTCAGTCGGTCAGGGGGCTATTGTCTAACGTCAACACCTATCGCAATACCTTGCAACAAGTACATCGCTTGGCTAGTTTGCTTCTAATTTTACAATAATCAAACTAGCGAAGCAATGTATTTCTACTTGAAAGGTATTGCGATAAGCACGGCATGGTTGTTTATGAACCATGGAATTCATAGACCATAGGTTCAACATTTATGAATTTTAATAAAAAAATATTTTCATTTACCTACGCCGCTTTATTTACTTAACATCTTCTTATCAGAGGAGGGGTGAATGTGAACACTTAGGGGTGCGTACCTATCATTTCATATAATGAACTAATTACAAAGGACATAACGTTCATTGGATATAATTTTTACTTGATCTTACATACACTTCCCATAACAACATTACGTATACTAGTCATTTGATATAATACTCATATTCTATAACAACTTTTTCTATAAAGCTATATTGGTATAATAACATATTCTATAATTCCGTTTGATATATTTTTTACTTTAAAATAAAATTAGCATTTTAACCCCAATTTGATTAAAAAAAATTCTTTAAAAGTTAATACGTTGTGTTTTTGGTAAGATTGTGACACAAAAGTCAGTGACAGAAACGAATCGCGGCAAAACCGACTCCACGTAGACTTGTCTGCCCTACGCTAAAGCGTAATTTAAGCCCGCGTAGGCGCGGAGGGGCGAGGCGGCCGCGGCCCGCGAGCTGAGGAGCAGGTGGCTTTAACGCTCAACGAATAGCTCAGCAAAGATAAGCTCGCGTGGGACCGCCAAAGCCCCGTAGCGCCGAAGCCGTGAAAGAAACCATGCCTGCTGCATGCTTGCTTGCATTCTGCATGCTTGCTTGCATTCTGCATGCTTGCTTGCACGCTGCATGCTTGCTTGCACGCTGCATGCTTGCTTGCACGCTGCATGCTTGCTTGCACGCTGCATGCTTGCTTGCACGCTGCATGCTTGCTTGCACGCTGCATGCTTGCTTGCACGCTGCATGCTTGCTCGCACGCTGCATGCTTGCTCGCATGCTGCTTGCTTGCTTTCTTGGATGGTGCCCTTTGGGTCTGAGGTATATATGAATAATGTTTTATACCATTCGATTATTATATCAAATGTTTATTATATCATATGGACATTATATCACATGAAATTATAGATCCTAAAATTATATTAAATGTTTATTATATCAAGTCAGTTGTTATATCAAATGAAATTATATGAAATGAAATTATATTAAATGAACGTCAGATCATAAGTATTTATATCAAACATTACACACCCGAACACCTAGATTACTCGCACACGTAATAATCATAGTTATAATATTGGGTCCTACTAGCACCCTGTTGGAATGGCCGCCATTTTTAAATTTAGGGTGCTGACGTATATTTTTTTAGGGTGCTGCCGGAAAAAAATACATCAAGTACGGCAAATACAACTAAACGTCTGAAAACTTAGTAGGAAAAAATAGATTTACTCTAAAGATCCTAATTTTTATTAATTCCTGTTCGTAACAAATGGACTTACAGGAAAAAGAACAAACTAATGAAATATCTACATCGAGTTTCGCTTTAAACGGATTTGTCAAACTGAGAAAAAAATGTGTGCAAGAAAATACAGAGCTTAGCATTTAAAATTAGTTCTGAATGCTAATAAAGCTAACAGCAAGTATTTCGAAACTACAGATAGAACTTCAGGTTATGGTTAAATTAAAAACGTATATTATTTTCAAAGCTTCACTCATATTGTATATTTTAGCCAGGAAACATGTCTAAAGTCACCGTATACATGTTTGTTTACTCAGTTCAGTACCCTTCGCCTTAATAAAAACTAATTGGAGTGTCTAAGGTTTTGCGCTATTTAATCAACACGTTAACACCACAGAATAACTAATAGTTTAACACGTAGAAATATGCACAAGTACTATGGTAAACACGTTGTGTTATGGCCCGGACTGCCCCAGTAAATAATAGGTAGGCACCATTTTTTACATATTTTTTATTTATCATCAGCCTATAAACGTCCCATTGCTGGGCACAGGCCTCCCACGTGGACAATAGCACGTGGGGATATTAGGCCATAACCACCACTCTGTCCCAATGCGGGTTGGTGGGTTTTACCGACTGCCATCTTACAACAACCGGGACCAACGTCTTAACGTGCCTTCCGAAGCACGGAGGAGCTCCAGATGTTTTAAATTTGGTCACCCATCCAGCGACCCGGCATTGCGAAAGTTGCTTGGAGGGCAAGATCGCAAGCCGCACGCTCAATTTTTTTATTACGTATCAAATTATTAAGTATCAAAAAATATGATAATGTAAAAATGTATGTAACACGTGTGCCTAGCCTAGCTAAAAACAGCGATATATACGTTACACTAGATAGGCCGTTCCAAACACGCACCATGTTCCACTCATCTGCGGAGTCGACTCGACACTTTGCTTTTAGTGTGGCTTTGACATTCGCGCGTGCGGAGCGGCGAAAATAATTCTTTATTTCTTTTCAAAGTGTACACCTAGACGTTTACTACAATTCAGTTGTCAAGTAAGTGAAATTAGTTATTATTCAAGTCATTATTATGTAGTTAAGTATATCGTATTATTAGAAAAGAAAAGATATTTCTTTCATTATTGTTATTCACAATCTATTTGGGACGCCATCGTGATACAAACCACGTTGTCTTTGACCGATCTGGCGCTGCGGCGCTGCGATGTCTGTCTGTTGATTAGACGACTGCAGCGAACATTAGGTCTCTAATTCCAAAATTTGAACATATAGTTTGTATGAACGTTCTTGTCTATACTTCTAGGTCAATGGCTAAAAAGTATTTCGTTGCAAGAAAGATAGCTACATCTATTTTTAAAATACCTACAATGGGCCACGTTGTACAAATCCATTATTCTCATTACCATTTCCGCGAGGTAAAATGCCAGCATGCTAACTAAGGTCATAAAGTCCGCGCGTAATTGAACAACAGCGTCGAGCGACATCCTGTTTGCACCAAACAGTTTGCAGGTTTATCTCAATCACTTTCCTGCTTGTGTAAGTTGTTTTGCCAACAACAAGTCACCTACCGTACCTTAAGAGGACTATAAACCGCCTAAGTAATTTACTGATTAAATCACCGGTCTCAGACTCAGTTTCGGGTCCCTTTTTTAAGGCCTTGCATATTGGTGTTCATTTCAAAACGTAATCGGTTAAGCGAAAGATTTCATCATAGAACTACTCAAGCAAATACTTGACGGCTTGCAGTAATCCTCTTATCACGTTCACGGATACAGCTAATCAGGTCAAATGATAATGATATTCCTGAGATATCCGTATCAAACTACAACTGATTGTGCATCAGAATCGGTATCTAGGTAAGTATACGAATTACAGTAAAAAAAATCATATGAAGCGTGTGTAGGTTAGGTATGTAATGTGTACTTTTATAGATTACGAATGATCACTATTGATCACCTTCGTAGTAAATACTACAAAGGTTACTTTGTCTCTACTATCACACTAAAGGCCCCAGTACACAGTGGCGTATGCTGGCCCACTGCCGGCCATCGCCATTGTGTAGACGGGGTAATGGTGAACAGTGGCGGGTAATTTGTCGATAGTGGCGCGCAATTTACCCCGTCTACACTATGGCGATGTATTTGTGTTTGATTCCAGCGTTTAATATAAATAAACCTGTACACATTGGCGTATGTTGGCCCAATGCAGGCCAACGCCAATGTGTACTAGGGATCATTGTTGGCTATCGTTTAGCGGACACTGGCCCATCGTGGCGCGCAATTGAAAAGTTGTCAGTTTTTTGGACACACTTCAAAGGAATCGTGGCGTATGTTGGCCTGTGGTGTTCACACAATGGGCCAATGTTTAGTTCGTCACTGACTGTTGACCGAGATAGTGCACTTTTTTGTTGCGTGCTAGTATTTGAATTTTTGATCGCCCAATATGTCAGTATCGTGGAGCAATGAAGAGACCCAAAAATGTATAGCATTTCTGTTTATACCACAATGTAGGTATGTAAATAGTGGATCAATAGTCAATAGTCAATAGTCAAAATATATTTATTCAATAAACTCAATTAATAAGTACTTTGAAACGTCCAAATATTTTTTAACCTACCACCCATTCAGGACATCATTTTTTAACTGTGGCAAAGAACGGGCGCAAGAAACCACAGCGCACAGAAGCAACGACATTTACAAAAAATATATATATTATATGTCGTTACCAGGTCACAAAATACAAAATATGAATTTGAATGTAAATACTTTAATTAAATATGGTGCTCTATATAAATTAATTATAGGCAATTAGAAATAGCTGTTGGAGTAGGTACTTGGAGCATTTCAGACCCAAGCTGTTTTGTCTTCTGTATAATCCGACACTTTATAATAAGCTTTTTTAAAAAGCTTTTCTTTGATTTTGATTTTAAATTTATCAAGATCTAATTTCTGAATATTATTTGGTACTTTGTTGTATAATCGTACACACAGACCCTTAAAAGAATTATTTATTTTATGGAGCCTAGTATAAGGCACTGCTAATTTGTTCTTACTTCTAGTATTTAATTTGTGAATATCACTGTTTTTTGAAAACATTTCAATATTTTTATGAACATACACAAGATTTTCATAAATATATTGTGATGCAACTGTCATTATACTTATATCCTTAAATCTCTCTCTGAGAGAGTCACCAGCCTGTAGGTTATATATTGCTCGAATAGCCCTCTTCTGCAACACAAAGATAGTTTGAATGTCGGCAGCATTTCCAAACAGTAAAATGGCGTACGACATTACACTATGAAAGTAACTGAAGTAAACTAATCTAGCTGTATCAACGTCAGTTAACTGACGGATCTTCATTACTGCATAAGCCGCAGAGCTAAGTCTATTCGACAATTTAGCTATATGTGGGCCCCACTGAAGCTTGGCATCCAATGTGATGCCTAGAAACACAGTGGTGTCCACAGGATTCACATTCTTATCTTTAATTTGTACACTAGTTATTACCTGCTTAACATTAGGCAATACAAATCTTACACATTTGGTTTTTCCCTCGTTTAATAGCAAGTTATTAACACTAAACCAGTGAACAATCTTTGAGACCGCATTATTCACATCGTCATAATTTGGGTGTCGTCGTTTCACTTTGAATAAAAGTGAAGTATCATCAGCAAACAATACCATCTCATGACTGTCTTTTACAAAATAAGGTAAGTCATTAATATAAACCAAAAACAAGAATGGACCAAGTATTGAACCCTGCGGAACTCCCATTTTAACCACTGATCCCGGAGATCTTTTACCGTTAAAGTCGACCTTTTGAATCCTGTTACTCAAGTATGAGATTAGAAGGCTCAAAGAAGCATCCCTAATTCCATAGTGGTTAAGCTTCCTGACCAAAGTTTCATGTAAAACACAATCAAAAGCCTTGGATAAATCACAAAATACCCCTAGGGCATCCTGTGATTCCTCCCAGGTATCAAATATTTGGATTAAAAGCTCAACACCGGCGTCAGTTGTAGAGCGACCCCTAGTAAAACCATATTGTTTACAATGTAAAAGTTTATTTTTATAAAAATGAATTTGCATTTGGTCTAGCATTAACTTTTCAAAAATTTTACTAAATGTGGGTAGCAAAGAAATAGGTCTAAAATTAGAGGGGTCAGAAGTGCTACCTGATTTAAATAATGGAATTATTTTACTATATTTCATGAGGTCAGGAAAAACACCACAGTCAATGCATTCATTAAATATGCAAGCTAAAACTGGAGCTATTGTCATAATTACAGATTTAGCGACGTCCACGGAATTACCCCACAGATCAGCAGTTTTCTTTATATTGAGAGTGTTAAATGTTTTTATTATATCTATAACACAAATTTTTTGAAAACTGAAATTACTTTCACAATCTTTAACATCCTCCTTCAAAACAGATTCAGCTACAGTGGGGGAGGAAATCAAAGCTTTTGTAGTTGAAACTGGAATGTCAGTAAAAAACCTCTCAAATGCTGCAGCAATATCAGCATCAGAAGTCAAGGTTTTATTATCACAATTTAAATTGTACTCATTATTACGTCTTTTGACCTTTCCTGTTTCACTATTTATAATATTCCATGTCATTTTTATTTTGTCATTACTATTCTTAATCTTAGAACTCAAATAGTTTGCCTTGGCTAATCGACATACTCTTTTGAATAACTTTGAATAATTTTTAACATATAATTTGAAGTCATCGCTGGTGTTATAGTTGCGTTCACCATAAAGTTCATAAAGGCGTTTCCTACTTCTGTAAATACCAATTGTAGCCCATTCATTAAAAGTTACAGTACCACTAACTGAGATCTTTTTTGGAATAAAAGTTTTATTAAATTCTGAACAATAAATGTTAAAAAAATTATTATAAAAGACATTAGGGTTGTCATTGTATTCTAAATAATTTAATTTTGTATCTAGATTGCTTTTAAAGCGTTCCAGCCGACCTGCAGTTTTTGGTACAACAGTGATATTCTTTTTCGTCACTTGTTTACGCTGGTGTGGAAAGCTGACCATTTGGCCACAATGATCAGAGTCCAGATTATTAATAATTTGCTTAGCCAGTGGTTTTACATTTGTATATATGTTATCAATACAGGTGGCCGAAGTGGCAGTTATTCTTGTCGGCTCCAAAAATAAATAATTTAAGTTATATGATAGAAATAGGTTTTTAATTTTAGTTGACAAATCGTGGAAACTATTCAAAGTTTAATAAAGATTTTTATTAGAAGAGATATTCACGTTTGAAATATTTTTCTTTGGTAACACTACTGTATGTACACTAGTATAGCAACACTTGTAACTCAAACGAAACGTTTCGTTATGTGCTAAAAATGTTCTCGAAATGGAGCGTGTGGAATTCTGTTCTGTTCTTTTAATCATGTGGTTGTAACCAAACGCTTCACAGTTGACAGTGAATGACAATGTCAGTAACACTGACAGCCGATAGGCTAGCTGACAGATCGAAAATGGCATGACATTCAAATCAAAGCGATACGTATCCATTTTCAAGCATTTGCCTATGCCATATTAGCAATATTTTCTAAAAGTTACTTTTCTCTAACTTCAGAACTATTTCTCCGAGAAATCCAATCCAGCCAACTTCTGTCAACGTCATTGTCATCTGATGCAATGCGCCTTGTTCTTACGCAAAAAAATAGTGATGGCGGCCACAAAATGACCGTTTCAGAGTCGTAGTTTTGTTTTCTAATTAATTAATTTCGGCCACATAAAGGAGAGCACAAATTGGTGTTGGCCTTCATTGGGCCAACAAACGTCAATGTGTATTGGGGGCCTTTAGCTACCACCATCTTATCATATTCAGCCACCTTATTCAATTGCATTTTTTTTACCTTATAAAATTGATTTTTTTTATGTTTTAAGGATGCAAACGAGCAGGCTGGTCTCCAAAACCAGAGGAGTCACAGCTGCGTTGCCGGCCATGAGGAAGGAGCAGGAATTGTGGAGGATGGGGGAGAGATTAGATGGATCTCCGGTGCTTTCACTCACCGGACCAAACACAACAGCAACGAGTGCCATTGTTTCACGCCGATATTCCATGAGGGTGGTATTACCGGGTATCACGTGGTATTATGGGGTCGTAATACCGGGGATCAGTATTAAGGAGGTTGGAATTAGGGTTGCCACCTTTTTTTAGGACGAATAGAGTATTTTTTCATATTGTTAGAACAAAAATAGAGTACATAGCATAAAAAAAGAGTATTTATTTATTTGTCCTTAAAAACGTATTTTTGTTGCTCTTTGCGACATTGAACAAATATTTGTCTTTCTTGGAGATATTTACAGCCTCTTTGTAATCATAATTTAGATTAAAATTATACAATCAACTCGTTTTTTATTAAATTTAGGGTAGCTCTATTTCTTTCGTCTCTCCACTTTACATTCATAAGAGAGGAGACTCTCTCAGTGAACTCTGAAGTACTCATAACCAGTAACGATCAGTTTTTAGTAAATAGAGTATTTTAGCGTACTCTATTGGTGTCGTAGTCGTAGATTACAGAGTATGCATACATGAAAAAGAGTACAATACTCTATTTTAGAGTACGGGTGGCAACCCTAGTTGGAATGGAATTTTTATTTATTTATTTATTTATTTTTGAAATATTTACATTTTAACGTAAAATAAGACATTCAATTTTTTTCTGTAGCCCTTCAAAATACTTCACAATAATTATTTAAAGATTCATAAAAATGACCACGCGCTATTGTTTTTGTGACAATCAAAATACACGCAAAACCCGCGGCGTGACGTCTTCGGATATGTAATCGGACGCCCGCCAAGTGCGGGCGGCGAGAGCGGCGGCGGGGGCTAGCGGATTCGATGACGTCACGTCTAGTGATGGGCAGTGGATAAATATCCAAAAAGTAAATACTCGGATATTTATCAAAAATGGATAAATACTCGTTTTTATCCATTTTTATCTGATATTTACTCAAAATCACGGATAAATATCTTTTTAGCTGTATCCACGCACAACTTTTGTTTTTCTAGGGGGGCGATCGCGCAAAATATTCACAACCAAACCACATCTGAACCGCAGGCGTTCTGCCGACTTCGTATAGCGACATCGCGTGTGTCAAACGCGATAGCACTATACAACGGCTGAGGTTTAGTTGTAGTTTGGTTGAGATTATTTAGCGCGATCGCCCTCCTGGACTACATTTGACGAATTGTTAGTATTATGTGTCCGAATACTGCCTATGTTATTAAAAATTTTACTGTATTAAAATTTTTACTGTAGTTTTAGCACGGTTGCGCTGTACCTATCAAGTCACGGTAATAGCTTTGGTAATAGTGTTTCTAGTGGAACTTCGTCGCGTCCTTGAAATAATTAGGCTTTCTTACTCTTGCACACGTTGCGCACAGATCCGCGAGAGTGAGAAAAGTATAGGTATTCGGTTTGGTTACAATTATTTGCCGGCTTCGCCGCGCAATTTAGATAACTTAGCAAGCTCGGGTTCCCTCGTCCCGCGTCGTCGCTTCGCATCGTTGTCTACTATAAAAAGTGAAAATTGGTCATTAGTCCAATATTACACGTCACTGGGAACACTAAATATGAAAAAAAAATGCAAACCACACCTGTAGAAGCCGTTCAAATCGTCATCTTAATCCGGCGGGTTGGGTCCGGGTTGTTTCAGCGTAATATTGCTCGACAGCTTCTTCTAAGCCAGTCTTGTGTCTCGAAGGTGTATAGAAGGTTCAGGGAGACTGGCAACTTGGTCCGGAGACCAGGATCTGGAAGACAGCGTTGCACTTCGGTGAGAGATGACCGATTCATTGTAACCACTTCTCTCCGAAATCGACACCTAACCGGCGCGGCGTGGACGTCCAACGGCAGCTCAGAGAAGTTCGAGAGAGGGCTGTTAGCGAATGGACAATGAGGCGAAGACTTAAAGAAGCGAATTTGACTCCGAGAAGGCCAGCTACGGGGCTGAAATTGTCCACCGAGAAGCCCGGTTTCAGTTTGCTCGCGATCACTTAGATAGGGATATGGGATATAATATAGCAATGGAGTCAAGTCTTGTTATCGGACGAAACAAGGATGTGCCTGCAGGCTAGCGACCGATGACAGAGAGTCTATAGAAGACCGGGGGAGCGATTTGCACAATGCAGTTTGGCGGAAACAGTGGCATACGGGGGCGGGTCCAGTATGATATGGTCGGGGATTTCTGTAGAAGAAAAAACGGAGCTGGTATTCGTACCTGGTGGTGGTCGGGGAGGGGGCCTAACTGCTGAAAGATATATCAACGACATTCTGCTAGACCATGTGCTCCTGTTCGCCGAGTTTATTGGCGAACTTTATTGGTGTGGGACGAGCTGAAACGATGGGTACGAGGAAGATATCCAGCTTCGGCGACGATAGAAAATCTGAAAACGCTTTGGCCGAAGAGTGGCAGGGAATTCCACAAGATTCCGTCAGAAAACTTATTCGGTCAATGACGAACCGTTTACAGGCAGCGTTTGTTTATAATAACAAACTACCTATATTTTCAGATCAAAATTTACTTGATTCCTAAAGAAAATATTTATCTGTCTTTTTGGATAAATACTCGAGTAAAAACGGATATTTATGAGTATTTATCCATTTTGAGTATTTATCCGGATAAAAACCCATCACTAGTCACGTCACGTCAGTCGAGTGGCTCGTTCACATGCATCCAAAAATGTTTTAACGAATTATTTATGTACAATAACTTTGTAAATACTTCTTGTATCAAAGTGAAATAAAAACTATTGGTTTTAGAATAACGACTTCTATAATGGTATAAAGTAAAAATGAACTTTTTTTTAATTTTTCTCAAGTCCATTGTGGAGGGGGAATGGGGGAGAGATGAATCTCCGGTGCTTTCACTCACCGGACTAAACACAACAGAAACGAGTGCCATTGTTTTACGCCGATATTCCGTGAGGGTGGTATTACCGGGTATTACGTTGGTATTATGGGGTCGTAATACAGGGGATCGGTATTAAGGGGGTTGGAATTGTGGAGGGGGGATGGTAGACGGCCCAATGCGTGCAGCAATGCAGCGTGGCTCTACCACTCTCAGACAGTATCACCACCCAGGGGTCAGGGTAGCGGCGCGAGTAACTTTAACCAAACATAATATTACAATTGTATGTAAAGCGAAACCAACTTATCCTCGTTTCGTTTTCAGTGTGGCCTGCGCTGTCTGGTCCCGACTTTGTTTTTAGCTTAACGTTGACTAACTGACCGACCTCACGTAAAAATTAATACACTTGAAATGCCATTTGATATCTTATTCATTTGTAGTGCAGTATGCGTTCATCATCATCAGCCTAAAACGTCCCACTGCTGGGCACAGGCCTCCCACGGGAACAATACACGTGGGGATATTGATTGGGCCATCATAACCCACCACAATGCGGGTTGGTGGGTTGCAGTATGCGTTACGAACTGTAAGTATTTATTCGCAAGCAATACAGAAAAGCGGAACAATAAATTATTTATTGATTAACAAAACAGTAGTGGTTCAAAGTCCACGCCATTGCCCTTAATTGCACAGATTGCAAAATAATAATAATAACACAGACCAGCAAGAGCATTGAGAAAGAACAGACCATTTTCCCCGTTTTTTTTTAAATGTAGGCAGCTGTTTCATTGTTCTGTCAAGCTTGAAATGTTATGTAGGTAGAAACCATATTTACAGCTATACAATGGACTGTTATTACAATTTTCAGTTGAACAAGTTGTTGCTGATGTCTCAATGATCCAGCACAAGTGCGAAGGTTCCTGTTGACAATCGTTTTTCTTACACTGGTCGAAAGGTGAACAAAACTCACATACCATACCCTCCGGCGCTAAACCATGGTAAACCCTTACTCATCATGACACCATGGTTAAACGAATTTTAACATACATGTCCATGTTCAGTGTCTCAATTGCTCAATGGCAAACGGAAAAATGTCAAAACTATATCGCTGAGACACAATCAAAGAAGTTTTAGAATAGCACGATCGAGGCAAAGACATTCCGGCCACAATAACTTGACGCGAAAGCCCAGTCTTACTAGATATAAAGGTACGGGTTGCACTGTTATGTATTCTGTGGCACAGGGGGGTGGTGATGCCAGGTACCTATCAACCTGCTCCTAAAAAACGATACGATAAGTCCGATTACGCTGCTGTGCGACCGAATAACGACCGGGTGAAATTATTCAAATCAAACAGCAGCTATCTCCTGAATAAATTGTCTGCCCGCCCTATTTGAAATAGAAAGTATCACCCCACCCTCAAACCTTTGCGATTATGACTCACTGGGATTAACCAGATGAGTCACTGCCTAAGCCGATTTTCAAAAGAATACGTGCAAACGTGCACGCACGTAACTTTTTATATAGGTACCTAAAAATGCTTCACATTTTCAAGCAAACCGCAATCTCATCTGATGTAAAATTAAGATGTGGCCTACGGTGGAACAGGCTAATCTAGAAATAGCCTATTTACTCTAGCTTTAAAGAAACCCAATTTATAACGTTTAGAAAACGTTTTAAATTAGATTTTCGCAATAATACAATAATTAATAGTTTGTTGGATGATTGAAATGATGGTTGGAATCAGCAATATAAAGTGCGTCTAGTACCCCGAGATGGTGAAAAGGGCTGGTGGAACCTAATCGTCCAATTGTCCTGCGCACGCTCTCCGAAAATAATCTTATAAAAAACTGCTGCTACTCTGGAAGTTTGATAATTCGGCATCCGCTTAAACGGCTCGTTTTCCTACCGAATCGAAAGCAGCAAGAAAGCTTTTAGCAGATCTACCTAAAAGGTGGCAGCCTAGCCTTGAGAATGACGAGCTCTTTGGCAGCACTTTTAGCTATATATGGGTTCGATATAGAGCAGAGATCGGTCCATTTTATGGTCGCCCAACTAGCACAACAAACATAACAAGTCAGCTTGCTGGATAGTCACAGTAAGCTAAGGCTAAGCCGTTTAACCAGCATACGGCCCGCCTGATGACAACTAACCATCGCAGTCGGGTTATTCCACTTGACTCCAAAGCCATTGTTCTCAAAACTTCACCGTCCATACATTGTTTCCACTTCGACTCCAAAATGATTTTAGGCATTTAATTTACATGTAGAAATATGTACTTACGTACTTCAATTCCACTTGACTCCACACTAATTTTGGCATAGCCTGACCGCAACCGCTGTACCGCGCCTTAGGTATGCGCGGGTGGTGGGAGGGGTGGGAAGTAAAGAGCATGAACTCACATGAGATTCGTAGTGCCAGACAGATCATACGATATCGAAGCACAGTTTATTGAAGCTTTAAATTTACGAGTATAATTACATCCAATCCGTTTTTGTCCAGTATGATTTTTAGATAAGTACAATTAAAGAACCAATATAAATGAAATCAATCTTTAATTCTTGGAAATATATAATATAAACTTTCTTTGTTTGCTTTTCTTGTCTTAAAATATTCGACCACTTTAAAAATGACAGATTTGATTACCTCGAGATAATGCACGACCCATTTTTAGATATTTTATCTCATGTGCATCTGACACACTAGTTGCCGCCGTGAGCGATGACGGCAGAATGACAAAATGGAGCAATTGTTTCGCCCCCCCCGCCTCGCCGCTCGCATTCCCAAGGCGCGGTACAGCGGTAGCGGTCAGACTATAGTCAGTCAACGAATCTATTCAAATCTTATTGTTATAATTTATTACAATTGGTTTGGTTCACTGAATACTGAGAATTCACGTGCTGACTGTAAATCTTGGAGTCTAAAAAGTTAAATATTAATAAAACATTCACAAAAAAGTGTTTTGGAGTTAAAGTGGAAAGGTGTTAGGAGTTTAGTGGAATAACCCTCGCAGTCCGCAGCCCATAAACGCGCGCAACACCAAGGACATCACGCGTGCCGCCGAAGACCCTGAAACTTTAGTTGTTGGTTGTTGTGCCTCTATGCCCAGTTATTTCACTGGATCTAATAACCCTTTAAACCGGAACGCAGCAATGTAAAACAATGCTGCCTGGCGGGGAATAGGTATTACCTAGGTGGTCATCACCAACATTTTGGGCAGAATCCGATTTTGACAATGCAGTTTTATTTCTATTAATATAATCAGCCTAAAACCGTCCCACAGTTATCGTGCTTATTCCACGGTGGTGAGCGCTTTCATTATTTTGGACTGCATCGGCTGCTTACCATCAGGCAGGATGCAGTCACTATGACGAGTCATTATAAAAAAAAAGCTGGACCAAGGTCATCCCACACGGACAACAGCCCATGGGCATAGCCCTTAGATTAAAACAAAAAGGGAAGATTAGCGATTAGATTAGAGATTAGCGTCTCGTGAGTGAGCCGCCAAAATTAGGCCTATAGGCACAATTTCACTTCAGTCACAATTTGCCGAGCGAACAGGCTACATCGCACTATTGCGGATATTCTACTGTGTGAAAAAGAGAAAGACGCTACTCCGCAGTGGCGTCGGAATCGGTCGTACGTACTCGTCTGTTGCGAAGCGACCGAGACGTCAACGCGCTACTCGCTGACTCCCTCGCGCTGACGTTGAAACTTACCGCTTTGTCTCGCTCGCTCGATTTACACTTTATAGGTGTGCGTGTGTGAGTGTTTGCTTAAGTAGTTGAGTAGGACTATATTTTGAATGACTACAAGTAGGAGCATGCCGTATCTTCCCTTTTTGTTTTAATCTAAGGCAGTGGTTCTTAACCTTTTTGGCTGGCGACCCAAAGTAGGAATATATTTGAAGTCCGCGACCCTAATCCTTTAACTATTTTATTTTCCAATGACAGGTTCTAAAAAAACATATCATCGTACAAACGTACAAACATATAATCGTTTTCAACACCCATCCCATCACATCTATTTCAAATGGATTTCTTACCCAACAGTATTTCAAGATATGGACATTTTGTAGAATATACCTTTCCAATTCATTTCCAAGTTTTCTCAAATGTTTTGGCAAAAACTTTGGCAAAATAAAATTGCTCAACGTCAATTGGCAGCGTTTCCAATATTAAACTTGTTTTTGAAAGATCTTAATGGCAACCGTAATATTTTTGACAGCGTTTCCAACATTAAACTTGTTTTTGACAGATATTAATGGCAACCGTAATATTTTTGACAGCGTTTCCAACACTAAACTTGTTTTTGGAAGATCTTAATGGCAACCGTATTTTCTTGGAGACCATGCCTATTTTTTAGTTTAAAAACTCTTACTTTTTTAGTTTTAAATCACTTGAACTCAGAAATGCAAGGTCAAAATCGCACTGTAAACTGTAATAACGGTAATTTTTTAAACTTAAAAAATAGGCATGGTCTCCAAGAAAATACGGTTGCCATTAAGATCTTCCAAAAACAAGTTTAATGTTGGAAACGCTGTCAATTGACGTTGAGCAATTTTATTTGCCAAAGTTTTGTTTTGTTTTTAATAACAGTATTTTTTTCGTAAATGTCTACTACAGTGCGATTTTGACCTTGCATTTGAGTTATATATCACCCAAATATGCCAATTTAGCCATCTATTTGTTGTCACTGAAGCGATCAGTACATTCGTGTCTGTCAGAAATATATCTATTTCTGTTTTAAGAGAAATAAGTCTAGCTAGAATCTTTTTGCTGGATAGCCAACGGATATCTGAATGGTACAATAAATTCTGGTGATTTGAACCCATTTCTTCACACATCAGTCGAAATATCCGCGCCTTTATGAAGTTTATAATTTGGATTACGTCCTTTAACACCTGATGTAGATCTGGCTGCATATCACGTGTAGCCAAGTTTTCTCGATGTAAAAAGCAGTTTATTTTAATACACCTCAGGGTTTCGTTCCTTGACTATGGCACAAAACCCGATGCTACTCCCTATCATTGCCGGTGCTCCATCTGTACAGACTGCGACACAATTGTCTCCCAGTAATTGGTGTTCCACAAAAAACATGTCTATTAAAAGAAATATGTCAGCCCCAGTTGTAGTTTCAGAGAGTTTTTCACAAAGCAGGAACTCTTCATCGAAATTTTGAGGAGTTCTGTATCTTACGTACTTACACCAACAGCTGTGGGAAATCTTCAATATCAACTGATTCGTTGATTTGAATTGAAAATTTGATGGCTTGTTTGAGATCCGTCATTAATTGTTCTAAAATATCTAATGACACTAAATCTATTCTCTTTTTCACAGTATCGTTTGAAATTGGCACCATTCCCAGCTTCTTTGCCATTTCATCTCCACAGACAGTTCTTGCCATGGCTATTGCAGCTGGTTTAATCAACAGCTCAGCAATACTATGAGGTTTTTTTTGCTACTTTTAAAGCTACTTTGAAAGTTTTTTTTAACGAAACTGTTGCTGAACTTGATGGTGCATCAAGTTTCGTGCGCTTTGCTTGTGATTCTTTTTCTTTCCAAAAAGCATACGGTTTATTTGCGTACGTTGGATGGACTTTTTCGAGATGTCGCTTCAATTTGTTTATTTCAAGCGATTCATTGAAAGAAGTTGCATACAAACCACGCATTGTGGACGCGGCACACCAGAGTGTGACTATACTAGTGTAGGTAGTGACAATGATCGACCTATCAAAAAAAATTCGCAATTAAAAACGTGAAGTTTTTTTCGAGATTTCCGGAGATTTTCGCGACCCAACCCAAAACCTCTCGCGACCCGAATTTGAGTCGCGACCTGAGGTTAAGAAACGCTGATCTAAGGCATAGCCCCATTACACAGACTGGACAAAATGCGTCTAGGTGGGTTAAAGAAAGTATAACTGCATATAATTTACAACTTACTTGAGCATTCTCGTAAGCAACTGCTCCGCCGTTCTTTTCACATTTCTTTTTGATAGCCGGCAGTGTTTGGTTCTGCAAGCCCTTCAGTGCCTCTTCATCTATTTTGCCTTCCAGTTCAGATGGGATAGTAAAGTTTTCTGGCAATGAGAATTCTGACTGAGCCCATGCAGTGCCTGAAAAGTTAAAAACATAGGTAACTGTAATAGTAGAACAATAATATAAAAAAGTACAACAATACTCAACATTATAAGATTGAAGTCATAAATAGGGTAGATTCATTTGTGCTGCTTTGTGGTAAAGAAGTTTTTTTACTTTATTATAATAAAGTATTCTTAATCGCCGTCTTTGCCTTGCCAACAAAACCTATAGGATACAAATTAAAAGAACTTGCTAAGTTTACTATGTATACTGTTCACCTTTGGCAATTCGAAAGAATTCACTTGAAACATATTCAAAGAGACCTTACAAAAAAACTAATTTTCGATATTTAAAGGTTGTTATGTTGTATACACCTTTACCCATGAATATATAGAATCAAGCCTACTAGCTGACTGATTTCTGTCTTAATCTATGGTCTTAAAAGAGGTTTCACACATTTCAGTATTCAATACAAACTTTCAAGGTCAAAAAATAAGCTAATTTTAATGATACTTTGCTAATGAAAAATACAGAGATCTATTTAGGTTAGTAAAAACATTACAGAAAACATTTATTAACCTTAATTTATGCTATGTAAAGTCCACTAAGTTTAAAATCATATAAACTACCTAAGTTCAATCGATTTTTTACTTAAGAGTGGTTAGGCGGTCCGCGAAAATTTGGATATTGCGCGTTTAGTTTTTTGAAAAAGTAAATACCTATGTGTTTATGATTTTATAGGAATTATTATTGTAAAACACGGTCGTAATGTGCATTTATATGAAATTTCAGAGGTAACTTCATACTTTTAGAGAAAATTTTTCACTATGGTATAAGAGATAAGAATCTAGAACTTTTAAAATCATACTTAGAAAATAGATATCAGTTTGTTGAAATTAAAAGTGAAGAAAATGATAGAGAAATTGTATATAAATCTAAAATAGTTAAAATAAAAAAGGTGTGCCTCAAGGTTCTATTTTAGGACCCATATTGTTTATTCTTTATATTAATGACCTTAACGAATTTATGATTAAGAATATTGATGACATTAAAATAACTATTTTTGCGGATGACACGAATGCGGTAATTAAGGCTCGCAGTTCTGAAGAGCTAACAATTAAAACCAATAGGGCACTTTCTCTTTTTCACAAATGGTTTACTACTAATAATCTAATTCTTAACCCTAGCAAAACAAATGTAATACTGTTTAGACTTACAGCAAAATCTAAAGAAAGTTTGAATGTCACTCTAAATAATGTGAAAATAGAACTAGTAGAATCTACCAAATTTTTAGGTATTCACATTGATTCCCATCTTAATTGGAAACATGAACTGAATAAAATTGAAAGTAAGATCAGCTCAGCATGTTATGCTCTCAGAAGTCTTCGTGATGAAGTTACTCTGGAACAATTGCGGTCCGTTTATTTTGCTTTGGTCGAGTCACACTTTAGATATAGTATTATGTTCTGGGGAAACAGTTATGATTACAATATTAAAAAGGCATTTGTACTGCAAAAGAGGGCTATTAGAACCATAATGCGCATTCCTCAGTGGGAATCATGTAAAGAACACTTCCGCAAGCTAAACATATTAACAGTACCGAGTCTTTACATTTTGGTGTTGCTTTCCGACCTCATAAAGTGGCCTCACAGGTATGAGAGTGCTGAAGAACGAGATAACAGGTTACTTACACGGAGGAAAGATATTCCTTTGACTATAACTCCAAATTTAGAATAGTTGCGCACAGTGTCAGACATCAGTCAGTTAAGCTATTTAACTGTCTTCCCACTCAATTAAAGTCAATAAGCGATGTAAATTTGTTTAAAAGGAAACTAAAATGCTTCTTGTTAGAAAAATGCTTTTATGACATACAAGATTTTATTGGACATAACTAATTGATTTTGAGATTTAAATAATTATTGACATTTTTATTATTTTGTACTACCAACTGACATGCTAAGTTATTGTTATTTTTTAATGATTATTTGTATTATTATTTTGTAAATTTATTATTAAGTATGTTTTAATTTGATCTACTTAAAGTTATTGTACTTAAATCTATTATTGTTATTATATTGTCGATTTGCATGTGGTTCACATGTAGTTCTCATCAATCTCAAGGAAGAGACGGTTACGCTTTATATAAAAAATTACTGTAAAATTTTCAAATAAATCTTACTTCGACTTTTATCTAACACTTCCTCGAACTGTCAAATCGTACCTCCATCCAATGAAATAAGAAAAGTTGTACATACTGTGGCGTTACAACTAAAGGTGGAAGATAAGGAAATCCAATCATCGCGGCGACTACCAGGAACTAAGGACAAACCAGGATCCATCCTCGTCGAATTTAAGTCAAAGGTGCTCCAGCAACAATGGTTAGATGCCGGCAAGAAACATCGCCTGACCGTGGGGCAACTGATGACTACCGCAACGAAAGAAAAAGCTGAAGATCATATTTACATACAGGAGGCTCTAACTAAATACCAGAAAACTATATTATATAATGCTTAAACACAGTTACTGAACAAATCTTGTCAATATGTTTGGTGTAAGAATGGAAAAGTGTGCGCTAGAAAGTCCAATGATAGCAAAATCTACTATATCCGTACATTGCATGATATCAAGCGAATTGAAAAGTTATGTCTAGGTAATTCTAAGGATGTGTCAACACCACAGTAAGCAGCCATTAGAGCATGTATTTTAAATATTAAACATAATTGATTATTTTTATTTTTATTTGTACTCGAATTGTAAAATTTCTATGGATAAAAATATTAGAGAGATTTTTAATTGTAATTCTAATAATAATTTTTTTAAACAAATTCCATCAAAAACTGCCTTAAGCTTATCCTGTTTGCATTTTAATATCCGATCGCTAATAAAAAACTTTACTAAATTGCAACAAACTATTGATAATTGTACGTATCCACTGGACCTCATAATCTTAACGGAAGTGGGTACCTCTAATAATATAGTTAAACTGTACAACTTGCCCGGCTATAAATTGTACTCACAGCTACGAACGAACCAAAAAGGCGGTTGCATTGTTATGTACGTACGAAATCATATTAAATTTACACAAATTGAACAAAAAACTAAAACTTGAAAACCTAACAGGCACTCTAAAATTAAATTTACATCGTGACGTGGTTGTGTGTGCAGTTTATAGGCCACCATCTACAAATATAAACCTATGTATCAAGGAGCTAGACAATCACATCACTAAGTTTAACTTAAAACAAAACTTTCTCCTTATTGGTGATACAAACATTGATCTGAAGGGGACGTCGGCATACAAAGATTCATACTTAGAAGCACTTTGCGGGTGCTAGACGTTGTACTGGCGGACTACCGAGGCATTGTGTTTGCCTGCGTTGACGAGTCACCCGGAGTGTCTAGGTGTATAAAGGATGTTACAAAAAAAAAATTATGACACTTTATATAAGGAGTTACAAAATATTAAATGGTCTGAAACAAAAAGTATGAATAGTCCTAACGAAATTTTAAATTTTATTTATAAATCTTTTGAAAATGCGAATAAGTCCGCAAGTAATAATAGAACATGTAGAATGACTAGTAAGCGTTCAAAACGATTTCGATTGCCCTGGATCGATGACAATGTCACCCAGCTTTGTGACAAAAGAGATAAAATATTCTCTGAATGGAAAAACAGTTCTAAACTAAAAATAAAATTGGAATATAGTAAAATTAGAAATAAAATTCATAAAGTTCTAGAATACAAAAGAAATAAATACTACATACAATTTATCAACAATAATTTTAAAAACATAAGAAAAATATATCAGATCGTTAATCAAATGTTAGGAAGATTGACATTGTCACTTGATAGGTCTTTAAAGCTTTTGGTGCGCAGGGCATTAGTACCAAAAATATTGCTGATAACTTTGCAAATAGTTTCGACAAAGCTGTAAAAGACATTGTTCCTAACTGCAATATAAAATTAGCAAATTCTGAAGTTACACGTAAACCCTTAAATTCAAGTATTTTGTTTAGGCAACCGTCAGCAAGTAGTGTTTATAAAATCATTAAACAGCTCAACCCAAGGAAAGCTCCAGGTTCGGACAATGTTAAGATTTCCGACATTAAATCGATAGGCGACAGTATTTCTGGCTCAGTTGCTGATTTAATTAATCGTAGTGTTGAAAGTGGTCTATACCCGGATGATCTAAAAATAGGTTGTGTAAGACCAATTTATAAAAGGGGTAAAAAAAGTGATTATTCTAATTATCGACCAATAACGCTTCTTTCATCTATAGACAAAATAGTTGAAAAATATGTTTGTGAACAAATACATAGATTTTATAAAAAACATGATGTAATTAACCAGTACCAGTTTGGCTTTCAGTCTGGTAAAAGCACCTCCGCTCTCTTGTCAAAATTTACTGATGAAATTAATAAGCACTTAAATGAAAAAAAATATGTCTTTGCACTCTTTATCGACTTCTCACGTGCTTTTGATACATTGGTGCATAGCCAGTTAGTTGACAGACCAGATGACTGCGGAATACGTGGCCCATTACTGACTTGGTGTGCAAATTACCTAAAAAACCGAACTTTCACTGTAAAAGTCGATAACATCTGCAGTGGGCGCATGTCTGAACTGGGGGAACAGCGCAGAGCTCCGTACTGGGCCCCCTTCACTTTTTATCCTACGTTAATGATATGAGTAACTGCATCACTAACAGCACATGCTACCAATTCGCGGATGACACTTGCCTTGTAATTGCTGATAGAAATCCTCAAGCAGCAAGCGAACGATTGCAGTGCGACCTGAATGCCCTAACACGATGGTGCCATGATGCTGGCCTAGTACTCAACGCAGGCAAAACAAAATTATTAGCCATTAAATCTCCGCACATTAAACAATTATTTTTTCCAAATTTAGTAGCTCACAACCATGACTGTCTGCATGCTAACAGTGTGGCAAACTGTAAATGTCCACCTGTAGAGATTGTCCAAACACAAACATACCTTGGACTGACAATAGATAACAAGTTTAACTGGGGTCATCACATCGAACGTGTCTGCAATAAACTATAACTGGGGTCATCACATCGAACGTGTCTGCAATAAACTAAGACAATTTCTTGCGACAATCACAATACTCAAGAATCGCATTCCGTTTAAGCTGAAGCTTATGCTTTACTACGCATTGGGAGAATCTACCGAGCATCCTATATGCACTCGGGCGATCTCCGAGGGTAGGCTACGCACGCAGCGCGCCGACAATGCCTACGGCGAGCGGACTACCAGCTATATTGTTCCTCGACTTATCAATAACCTACCCTCAGATCTGTGTAAAAGTATATCAGATACAAATATTAAATTCAAGCTAAGGCAGCACTTTTTAAGTGGTTTGGTTTGAGCAGTGCTGTTTGGATTCGTCAGACTGTCTGACGAATCCGGGCAGCGCTCTTTGAATCGAACCATTTAAGAAGTGCTTAGACATGTTTATCCTTTATATTATATTATTTGCTATTTTATAATTGAAAGAGAATGTAAAAATAACTACTTTTGTGACCTTCCTATGTTTTTGGTTTATACGTAGACTCATGATAGCACAAGGTTAAACCTTAGTGGTTTTTTGTTGCTATTAATATATGCTAACTATGTGTATTTTTTGTAAAAAGATAAAAAAAGAACAAAAAACTAAACCTAATACAATTATACGATTACGAATAAAAAGTTAAAGTATATTTCTGCTGTTTCCGATATTACGATACTGGAGCACTCGTATCGGAACTGTAGTATCGGATCTAGTGGTCCGAGATTCCGATACCAAGATACTACAAGATTCCGATATTACATGCCCTAGGCCGACGGTTTTTCTTTAAAACACGATTTTCAGCTTCGCTAGTAAAGCGAGGGCGGCCTGGTCTCTTCAAACACGAAACTGTGGCGTTTTTTTTTGTAATGCTGGATGATTGACTGGATCGTAGATCTTGGCAGTGATACATTTTTGGCGATTTGGTATGTAGATTTCCCACTTTCACTGTTTGCAATTATAATTTTTCGAACTTCTTCCGTGATAGGTTTTCCGCGACCCATATTGTACGAAATTAGTTGTTGTTGTTGAAGTTGAACATGCCTTTTTATACCCGTTGACATCTTATATAACAATTCATTTCTATTTTTTGAATTGAATTTTATTTATTTTTCTACGTATAAACATAAAAAAGACTAAACGCAAGGCATAGACGAACTGTTTTGCATCAATTAAAAACTAGACGAATTGTTTTGCGCGATTATTCGTAAAGTAATACTGCCTGGGTTCATAAAATAGGCAAATTATTATAACTTTAAATGTGCAAAATTAATGTCTGTGTCATAGTGTATTAAAATATGTGCCTTTGCCTAGTGCTTTTCTCGAAATGAATCAAGTTGAAAAGAAAAATATGTTCATCACAATGTATTAATTACTAGACGAACTCTTTCGCATTGGGGCTCGTATAATTAACAAAAAATAAAAACTAAACTAAAAAGGCCTAATATCAATGATTTCCTTTCGACACTGTCTCATGTTCATAGGCTAGCTGCACACACACAATAATATTGTCAATACAAGATTGTCAATAATATTGATCAATATATGGTACCGCACACACTACGCAATATTATTGAAATATTTCACTCAGTCGCTCAGCAGCTGTATTCGTGTACGCACGGTTTAAAAAAAGACAGTAAGAAAAAAGTCGTTGCATTGATTACTGCACTTATTTAAATAGGTAGGTAATTCAAACAAAGATATCGAAACGTTGAAAAAAGTCTACCTCAGGTTGCGGGTTCGATTCCCGCCTGAGGTAGACATTTTTTTAACTTTTTCGTTGTGTTCTGTTTTGTTAACTTTGAGTTTATTTGAGGGTTTTTTAACGCAAATAATCAAAAATTATGAATTAAAAACAATCAAGAAAGAAACGACGGATTAAGAGGGCACCGCGCGGAGCCGCGCGATCGCAAAAACTGACATAAGTCTCATAATGAACTTTAAAGCAAAATCAATCATATTAATATTTGAAATTAGAACAAGTCTGCTTTGAAGTTTCAGACCTTGTAATTTGATAAGAGCAATGTTTTTATTCTGCGAAATGTACAAAACCATCACGCGCTTGTGTTAAAAATTAAAATTTACTTTTTTAAGATGAGAGCGACCTGCGGAATATCAATACAAATATTTTCATGTAAGAATTATTGTTTCATGCGTAAAATTAAGAAAGTTGTCGAAGAAAAATGTTTTTAGGAGACATTAGATTTATGTATTGTTTGTTATTGTTTAAACAATTTGTTTCAAATTTCAACAAGGCCACGACCTTGTGCAATAATCAGGCTAACTTACGTAAGTTCTTTTAATGTATTTAACTAATACAGCGCATAGTACAAGTGACATAAAAATACGTAAATTGTCACAATTTCGTGCAGGATCCCCTTAAAGACTGGATGAGAAAAAAACTGAGTTAAATCATTTGAATATAATAAATGAACTAATTATAGAAGAGCATGATTTTAAAAATTACTTGAGCATGAGATTTCTCTGCTATCTAGCAGCTTTCAAAAACTATTATCTAGCAGCTTTCAAAAACTATTATCTAGCAGCTTTTAAAAACTATTATCTTTAGTATCACGATGGATGTTTTCCATAGCTCTGGATAAGTTTCCCATGTATTCATATTAACAAATATCGCTTTTCTGTGAGATTAGTAATATTATTCGTGGCTCCGCCCAATATTGATGTGCCCGTGATCAGAATTTCTGGAAATCTACAATAATATTGATCAATAACGCAATACGGGCCGCACAAACACAATATTATTGACAATATGCACTTTATTGACAATATTATTGCGTGTGTGCGGCTAGCCATACATTTTACACTATCTCGTCGGTTAAGTACTGGCCACTTACACCAATGAAGTATGATACTTATAATGATAATTACTGTGTCTTTTTTCTGTCAACCTGACTGTGAATGTTTTGATGATATTTGTGAGACAATGGGTAATTTTATTATTACAAAAAAATAAAAAAAACAGACTCACCATAATACAAGATGGATACCGATATAATTATGATAAAAAGAATAAGTTCAGCAGGTTTAAAAACTGATAAAATGAAATATATGTTTTTTTAGTTTTATGTTAAAGAGTGTCTTAATTTAGTTAAATAAGTAAAATAAGTACTACACTTCTGGACACATCTATTGGCCCACCTTAGAGTTCAGGTTTCTATGGCCCCTACTTAAATATGATTGCTAGATTGAACAAAAACTATTGATGCAGTTTTAAACCTGATACATTTTACCATCTTTTTCGATCGTATTGTTTTAAATTTAATTCAGAACACCACACGACATGGAGCTACGCCTAACAAGTCGGGTATGCGCCTTGATGAAGGCAGTTGATTTTTGAATAATAAACATGTTTTATCCAGTGTTTACCCGTGGTCCCGGTGGGTCGACCCATTACCGGGTCCACGTGTAATTTTAATTACCCGTGGTCCCATGGCACTAGGGATGGTTTCCTGGACTTTTGACTGTATCGATAGATAATAAAAACCATCAGTTACACACAAAGTTTACTCAATCAAATGTTACTCTCTTTGTAATTTGTGATATCTTTTGAATTACCTACCTGTTAGGCTGTTACATGGTTTTGTATTTAATCTTAAGTTGAAGTTCATGGTTGTAAATTAATTTAATATCGATATAATCGAAGTGGAAATATTCATCCAAATGTAATCCCTAGTGCAATGGGACCACGGGTAATTAAAATTACCCGTGGTCCCGGTGGGTCGACCCATTACCGGGTCCACTCGTTTTATCAAATGAAGGTTTAATTTAATAACGCATGTTGCCTCCATGGGCATCTACGACAGCTCTCATACGAATAGGCATAGAGTTTATCAACCGCTCCATGAAATTTTGAGGGATCATCTCCCATTCCTCTTCTATGGCAGTTTTCAACTCCTGCATCGTCTGGGCAACTGGCTGACGAGCCCTAACACGTCTTTTTAGCTCGTCCCACATGTGCTCAATCGGGTTCATGTCTGGGCTTCTGGCTGGCCAGTCCATAACTGTGATGTTCACATCCCGAAGATATTCCCTGACGATGCCGGCCGTATGGGCTCTTGCATTATAATGCATAAAAAGGAAATTTGGGCCTACATGGTCTACGTATGGCATCACGTGAGGTTCTAAGCACTCACGAATGTACCTTTCAGCATTTAATGTTGGCAGCCGTGGTCCCGTAATAACCTCAAGTTGAGTTTTGCCGCTCGCGGATACCGCCCCAGACAGTCCATGAGCCACCGCCATAAGCAACCATCTCTTCAAAGCAGCATTGTGCAAAACGCTCTCCCTTACGTCGGTAGACCTTCTTCCTTCCATCATTGCCATGTAACGCAATTTTAGACTGATCAGAAAAGAGTACACGGCTCCAATGCTGCTGAGTCCAATTTAAATCAGTGCGCGCGAAATGAAGACGCGCTGTTCGGTGGGCTCGCGTTAGTTTGTGGCCATTAGCTGGCTTGTGTGGTCCATATCGCGTTCTTTTAACCTTCTCCGAACAGTTCGAGCGCTCACAGATACTCCGTGGAAGTCGCGAAGTTGGTTTTGTATCTCAATGGAGGTAAGGTGACGATTTCTCAAGCAGGTCGTCACGATGAATCGATCCTGCCTTTCAGTTGTAACCCGAGATCGTGGCCTTCCTTGGCGACGAACAAAGTCTCTAGATCCCTCCTATAAACATTTCGGACCGCAGATCGACTTAAATTAAGTTGAGCACTAACATTTCTTTGGCTGTGTCCGGCCTGGATAAGTGCCACAGCTTGGGCGGCGACTTCAGGCGAAGTATCCATAGATTATTGATAGAACCTCACCTTAATGTTAAGAATAAGTAATGTTTGTTGCAAAACCAAAGAGAAAAATCACACTTTCAAGAATTAAATCCAAGTAAACCAATAAAATCAAGTTTTCTTAGTATTCGATTGTTTGATATCAACGAACAAGCTCCAAATTGTCTATTGTTTGTTTAAATTCTGTGTTCGAAATTTTAAAAAAGACTATTGAATAAAATTATGAATGTGCCTGGTTCAAAACTGTATAAAAACTTTTTTCTCGACCTAATATAAATTTTTAGCTATGACTAAACGAAACTAAAAATGCAAGGTTGGCCAATAGATGTGTCCAGAAGTGTAGTATGCCAAGTGGATTCTTGAACGTGTGTTTTCAAGTATCCACCTTAAATGAATAATACATAATCTAGCCATGAAGAGTTCAAAATAAAATAATACTTGATCATTTTAATTCCTTTTCATAAAATAGGTAAACGGTGTCATATCTATGTCGCTATTGACATTATTTTACTTCGTCGTTATTATTACTCGGCATTATTAGACATTATTATTATTCGACATTTTTACACTTTGACTTTTTTATGTTTGAAAATCGGCATTATTATACCTCCTCGTCTTAATTCCTTTTCGACATTATTATTCTTCGTCATTTTTTTATGTCGTCGTTATTATTACTCGTCATTTTTATACTTTGACTTTTTTATGTTTGGAAAATCGTCATTATTATACCACGTCATTTTTCAATAGACATTAGTCGCCTAACTCGCATTTTGCAGATAATACTATGGCTACTACCTCTACTCCACAAAGTAGACGCAATTTAAACATCTCATCAGTCTATAGCAGTGGCGGTACCTTCATACAAGCCGAAAAGCCCGGCTTGCCCTAACAAAAACTCAATATCACTACTGGTAAAACGCAATTATTAATATCACTTAATATTTTTTACCATTGTTAATTTTCTTTCATCAGCATTCAAATTATCAATTTTATAAGTTTCTCATAAAACAAATCGCATAAAGCTGCTTATAAATCGTGCGACGCTTTACATCTCTCTCGCACAAGTTGGCTTGCAACCGGGCTTCGGATTTAAAGTATATCCGCTCTCTTCTAACTTTAACAAAATTGATACTCTATAAACATAATACTGCGTAAGTATGTAAAGATTCTATGAGAAATTCATACTCTTCGTCAAAGCCAGCTTGCGTTATGAAGTTCGCAAGTAAGGCCTTCTCCAAATCAGGATTTATTTCTACCGAATCATGTGCAACTTAAACGCGGGCGAACCAATCGGAGGCGACCGACGACAGCTCGAGCTCGGGCGAACCAATCAGAGGCGAGCGTTAATACGCGATTGTGCTGTGCAGCAGCCACAGGCAGCAGCCAGCCATTTTTTATTCTTTGTTATTGTCACACTTCACTATGTTTGAGGGATTGTTTTTAAGTAACAAGTGTTTTCGTAATTTGTGATAAAAAAAAATGTGTTCCGAGTTCAGTTCGTCGTTTTATTGGTCTCTGTGACGAACTTAGATGTGTTGGGCATGTGATGTGTTGCAAACAAATGTGTACTTAAGCGTGTTGATGATTGGCATACGAAAGGCAGAGGTAAGTAAATTCTTTGAACATCACACATGATTTATGTATTTCGCAAACTATTAAAAGTCATCTAGGGCATTAATTATAATAGGTCTATGTAAAAAACTCTTTGGATTGTTGGTTGCTTCCATTCAAATAATTAAGTAATAATCAATAAATTAAGTGTTGAGGCCTACATATCGACTGTGATTCCCGCGCAAAATGCCCATTTTCGCATTTTGTAGTAATTTTCCAGTTGTATTTATCGTTTTTATCGAAATAGAATAATAAATGCATGCTTAATATTACGAATCTCCACTCTGCGAGAATAAGCTGAGTTCGGACGGCCGGCGCATCGCATTTTGTTGTAATTTTGTACTTAGTTGTATTTATAGTTTTCATCGAAATAGGATAATAAATTCATCATAACATTTTTATTCCTCATGAAGTAACAATTATTCTGGTATAAATTTTACTCAATAATATTATCGTAGATAAGAGAAATTCACAGTTAACTTAACGCGATTTTCAAAGTTTTTTTGGTTTTGTTTCATTTTTTTATTTCATTTGTTTAGAACAGTAGTTCAATCCAGGAGCTCAAAAAAGTGCCCTCGCGCAATTTATGAAAATCTTTCTCTGCAATTTTGAGTTTAAATAAAAATTAAGCGAAATTTACAAAAAGCGAGGCCGCTACGTACTATGCCAATAGCTATTCTACACTATTCAATAAGTAAATACTGTTAATGTATTTTTGTTTCTGAGTTAAAGAACGCCAAATTGGCCAAAATAAAATTCTCAAAAATCACATACAAGATGTAATAGAAGGTAATAGCCTGTTTTTTTACCAACGACAAGAGCGTTTGGAATGCCACGGCCTATGACGATTTGAGTAAAAAATGTGGCTAGTGTCACAAATGGGCACCAACATTGTACCTAGGTAGCAAGATTAGGAACTTCAGGTTTCGTGGCTTGCCCCAATCTGAAGCCCTAGGCACGCCACTGGTCTATAGGACTGTACGGAATTGGGGTGAAAGGAAAAAAAAGGTGGGTAGTCTTGTTTACATTGTGGTGGACATGACTATTTCAAATGCATCGAAATTGCACTGCATTGCAAGCCCGGATGGTCGCATGGATCAGCTAGCGTTTCGCAGACTAGCACGCACATATGTTAGCCACATAAAGAACAATAAAACTAGTCATCGTCTACAAATTGTTGGAGAAGAAAGAAAAAATAATGGTCATAACCCTCAAAAAATACTAAACCAACTTAGATGTGTTGTGTGTTCTAACTGTGTTAAAACAGCATGTGATTAGTGCCTAAAATTGCTGTTCCTTAACAGAGGATGCTTCGCTCAATATCACTCCTGAACGCCCATTGTACTAAACTTAGTACCTACACCCTTTCTTTATTGTGTGTTAACATAAGTATTTTTATAAGGATATTAAAAATTGGATTAGTAAAATTTTCCATGGTTTTCATTTGGGCGTTAATGGGATAAACAATAACAAACAATACATAAATCAAATGACTCCTAAAAACATATTTTTTGACAACTTTCTTAATTTTATGCATGAAACAATAATTCTTACATGAAAATACTCTTTATTTGTATTGATATTCCGCAGGGCACCCCTTCTTAAAAAAAGTAAATTTAAATTTTTAACACAAGCGCATAATGGTTTTGCACATTTTGAAACTTCAAAGCAGAATTGTTTTAATTATAAATATCAAAATGATTGATTTTGCTTTGAAGTTCAATAAGAGGCTTATGTCAGTTTTTGGATCATGGGACACCCCCTTAATGGTTTGTAGAATATTGAGTTTGGAAGCTTGTATGGGATATTAAAATTTTCCATTTCAAGTCTAAACTGTATTTAACCTGCAGTTTGGGTGCTTCAATACCTACTCCAAGCAGCAACAATGGTTAATGTATAATGGTGAGTATTATTTAACATTCTAATTGGTTGTGTGGGGTCTCAACTGTCAAGTGCCCACATCTTACTGATAGTATATTCTGTAGGTACCTAAAATTTAACATAAAGCAATATTATTATTATTTTTAGAGATTGTTTTAATAAATTAACACTAACAACTAACAGAACAGATAAATAAATGCACATTTTAATATCTGCTTCAGTGTAGGTATCTATGCAATTGATGATGTTTCTCAATACAAGGTTCTGCCAGACTATTACCAATCAATGACATAGTAGTTTTCAATGGCTTTAAGAGGGTTTACGCCATTGATTTTACGCATTTCGGTTTTCCATACAAACTTCCAAGTCAAAATTTTTAAAAACCAATAGGCCAATTTTGTTGAAACTTTGCATGCTAAAGTAAAACACAGGGATCTAAATAGTTTGTTTAAAACATTTATAAAAAACGTTTATTTATCTGAGTTATTGCGATTTTAAACTTTCTATAGTGGACTTTAAATCACAAAAACTCAGCTAAATAAATGTGTCTTGAAAATGTTTTCAACAAACTATTTAGATCCCTGTGTTTTACTTAAGCATGCAAAGTTTCATCAAAATTGGCTTATTGGTTTTTAAAAATTTTGACTTGGGAAGTTTGTATGGGAAACTGAAATGCATAAACCCTCTTAAAGAATTTTGAATTTTACTGTGGCACAGGGCTTAAATGTAGTGAAGACTTGATTCCAATGATGGAAGCCTTTGTCCAGCAGTGGACAGTACAATATAGTTAAGTAGGTAAATCTGGGATGCATCCATGTATCATGGCATTAACAAACTTGTTCCTGTTACTTAACTGTTTTCATAATGGAAATTATAATAAAGAACAGACTACTTAAATGTATTTTTGTTATCGTATTTCACCTTCAAAGCTATTAATTTTTAATTACATAATTACTACTTACATTAATCAATTCAGTATTAACTTATAAACAGTGTTAGAATCATTAACAGACATTAGACATCTTTACTACCTACTTATTTATGTTTTATTACCTACCTGCTGTTACCTGGACTGTAATAGATATAGATCAGCCTGCAATTAATTAATTAACAACTGTAAACTAGATTTCTTACTGAGTGTCGATATAGCTAAATGGGTAATCCATAGAATATTAACTAATATTCTGACACTGAATCAAAGTAGGTAAATACAGAGTTATTTAAATTCGGCTTTCTGAAAGCATAGTGTACCTACCTACCTAGTTGGTGTATTCAATGGTGTATTATTGAACAAAACACGTCTTAGTACTCTTATTTATGTATGACATGTCGAGGTAAACAGCAAAAACTGGAATAGGTTAAGGATCATAAGACCGCCGGCGGTCGCGAAACAATTGATTTTCAATTGTCTGGTTTTACGGTGCTCAAGGGGTTACAACAAATAATGAAAATACATTGGTTCATAAATAGGTATTACTTAAATATCGACTCACCGATCAAAGCGACAAACAGAAAGCACTTCACAACCATTGTTCTTGTTGTACTTACGGAACTCACTAATATACACAATTAGATTTAGAGTACGATGTAATAAAGTTCTCGTAACGTACACAAAATTGCTATCAGAATTTTATTGTCGGAGCGAAGTCGACAACCACGCGACGCGAGTTCACAAACCAAGCCAATTATGAGCAGTGCATTCAGTGCAAATGCAAAAGCGAAATTGATTGAGGTCGGTCGGAAGAACGGAATCACCGAACGAACCGGCTGAGGCTGACACTGACAGTGACAACTAACAGACACTGACATAACGATTTTTTTCTCTCAAGTAAGTAATGGCTTCGTGCGGTCTGCACATTTAGCCAGAGTGTCAAGTAAGATGTTAACGTGTATAGGGTTTAATTAAATTAGTGGCGTTCCTTTAAAGTACAGGTACAAAAATATTTTGCCTAATAAACATTAGAATGGATACGCTAGTTTTAGAGTACCTAATTGATGAATAATAAATCGTAAAACATCATTAGGGGCCGTCCATTAATCACGTGAGGCTCAAAAGGAGGGGAGGGGGTTCGGCAAAAATCACGAATTATCACAAGGGAGGGGGGGGGGGGGGGTAAGATATCACGTGTATTTTTTTTTCGTCAAACGCCGACATTTAACATTTAATTACCGTAAACGGCGTGTAGTGTGGACCTGAAAAAAAAAACAACCTGCAACCTTTCTGTCTACGTAGACATTTTTAACATGGTCCCTAATTTTAATAATACACTTTATTGCACAAAAACATTTACATTTAAACACAGGTTACACAGGACATATACAAAGGTGAGCTTATCTCTAGAAGAGATCTCTTCCAGCCAACCCTAGCTTTGGTGGTAAACAAAATTTATATGCGGGACTAACTGCGCTATAATAATATACGTACTTAAACTAAATACTTCAATATAATATTTACACATACATATAATACAAATAATATACTAATAAATATGTTAGTTACTGATTATCGATTTGGTACGATAGATAATGCTCTTTTAATTTGTGTTTAAAAGATTCAACCGATGAACTCTCACGAATGCTAGCCGGTAGTTTATTCCACAACCTAGCTGCATACACAGTAAAAGAATTGTGGAAAAACTTGGAGTTAGCCTGTGGATAGGAGAGGGTTCTTGTATCACAGGAACGTTTCGGGCGGGAAGAAGACGGTAAGGATGTGAAGCGGGAACGTAGGTAATGAGGGAGTTGGGGGTAGTGGAGTATTTTATAAAGGAGGCAAAGGATGTGCATATCACGGCGAAGACGGATTGGAAGCCACTTTAACCTCGTCCGAAACTCCGAAATGTGGTCATATTTTCGTAGACCGAATATAAAACGGATAGCCAAATTTTGCAGGCGTTCCAGCTTGTTAAGCAGCTCCTCAGTAGCATCCAAATAACAAACATCAGCATAGTCGAGAAGAGGGAGTAAAAGGGACTGAGCGAGCATAATTTTGGTGTTGTATGGTAAGAAAAACTGGAGTCGCTTGAGAGAGTGATAAGAAAAGTGCATGCGCCGACTAACTTCATTAACTTGTGATCTCCAGGACAAAGTGTAATCAATGATGAGGCCTAGGTTTTTAGTTTTTTGTGTATATGCAAGATTTACTCCGTCATATGTGACCTTCGGGAGTATGTCAAAGTCCAATTTGTGGTACAGCCTACTGCTACCTACAATTATGGCTTGTGATTTACTTGGATTCACCAGCAATCCAAAAGAGTCCGCCCAAGACTTCACTGCGAGGAGATCTTTATTAATCGCATCAATTGTCGTGCCAGCATTGGATGCATCAAAGTGCTTATAAATTTGTAGATCATCTGCATAAAGGTGGTACGGACACGATAATGCTTTAACGAGCTCATTCACAAATAAGGAAAAGAGGAGAGGTGAGAGAACCCCACCTTGTGGTACACCCGCTGTAAGGGGAGCCCATTCTGAGAGAGAGTCACCACATCTTATCCTCTGGCAGCGGATGCGTAAATAGTCCGAGAACCACCCGATTACCGCCGGGGTAAGGTTAAGAGAATGGAGGATGGCAAGAAGGATGTCATAGTCAACAGAGTTGAAAGCGCTGCTAAAGTCTAATAGAACAAGAACCGTGAACAACTGGTTGTCCATGGCGTGCCGGATATCGTCTGTGACGTTTAGCAAGGCGGTAACAGTGCTATGGCCAGGACGAAAACAGGATTGATACGGACTTATTAGCTTATGATGTGAGACATATGAAAATAGCTGTTTTTGAACAGCGCTTTCTAGGACCTTGGACAGGAATGGAAGGATAGAGATAGGACGGAATTGAGAGAAATCAGTAGGGGAAGCTGACTTAGGAATGGGAATGACGTGGGCTAATTTCCAATCGGAAGGGAAGACGTTGGTTGCTAAGGAATGGTTTAAAATATGTGCGATAATAGGCACAACATCTTCCAGGATAGGCATCAGCATATCACGGCAAATGCCATCCTCACCCACGGCTTTGGAAATTATGGATAGGATATTCTTCTTAACCTCCCCCTCAGTGATTTCACGAAAAGAAAAGGGCTCACAGTCAGGACGAGCAAGTGATTTAAGGAATGAAATAGTTTCTGCTTTGATGGAGTCAGCAACAGTAACCGGAGTACTTGTGAAATGCTTGTTTAGCTGGTTGAGGTTAGGTAAATCACCGATACTGTTGCAGTCTTCACCCACACCGAGCGATCTCAGAAACCTCCAGATTTGAGCCGGAGGTAAGTTTTCTATAGATGTGTGGATGTATCGTCGCTTGGCATCCCGACAGAGCCGATTGCAAAGATTGCGCAGCCTCTTGTATGTGACCAGGTTGTCATGATTTGGTAGTCGCTTTAGAATTGACTTGGACTTATCCCTACGCTGCATGGTTTTCTTTATCGCAGGTGTCAGCCAAGGCGCAGGTGGATGTTTAACGCGCACTGGTCTGAGTGGGGCATGAGTATCAAAGAGCTTTGTTAACAGTTGATTGAATATCGTAACTTTCTCATTTACACTATCAGCTCCAAACAAGGCGGACCAATCCACCCTAGCAAAGTCCTCTCTTAAGCGACTCACACAGACACCACCAAAATTTCGTCGGAAAATTACTTTGGCTTTAGACTTAGGGGTGCGTACACGATAGGATAAATAGAGAAGGTCATGGTACGAGAATGGAGCAGTAGTTTGTCCATGTAAAAGGACTGAATTTGGTTTCGATACTATCTGTACGTCTAAAAGAGATGGCTGGCAATTAGGAGAATGATGGGTGGCAGTGAGTGGAAGCAATTCAAAGTTGACAGAAGTTATAATGGAATTAAGACGTGACGAGCGAGAGTTATCTTTCAATAAACAAGTATTAAGATCACCCATCAATATTACATGATCGTAAGAAGAACTCAGGGATTCGAGGGTTGTTTCAAAAGAGTCAAAATAATTAACATTGCTGTTAGGGCTGTAAGCAGCTCCTACTAAAATACTGGTATGGTGTAAACTGAGCCTTAAGAATAAGTACTCCAAGGCTCCAGTATAAGTGCTAGCAGACTGACTGACGACAGAGCATGGTATGTGGTCTTTGATATAGATGCATACACCACCACCCCCAGCTCCAACTCTGTCGTTTCGGAATAGCTTATACCCATTCAGCGTAAAAAGAGGGGACGGAAGAGACGGTTTGAGCCAAGATTCGGATATTAATATTCCGTCGACTAGCCTGTTGCTAAATGATGCATTTAAGTCAGAGATGTGTGCAGGGACACTCTGCGCGTTAATATGCACTAGGTTTAGGTAGTGGGATTTATTGCGGAATATAGATTGAAGCTTGACATCTAGAGAGAGATCATCAGTATCAGAAATAGTAGAAATATCGCTGCAAGCACTTTCAAATTCATCGGAAGAGCCATCAGTAAAATAATCTGAATTTATAGACATACATACAATAATAATAAACTATGAAATAAATAAAACTAACACTAATAAAAAATAAAAAAAAAATAAAAAGCTAAAAGAAAAACCACCAGCGAGCGTTGGCCACACATTAACCAAAAACAATCAACAAAAATTATCAAAACACAAACGCAATACAATATGAATAAGTAAAAAATAATAATATTGGAACATCGACAAACGGTTTTTGAACGGAACGTCATCACATTGACACTGACATGACAGCTGACTTTTGACAAACTTAAACGAAACGAGAACAAAACAGAATAATACCTACGTTACGTACATTTACTGAAATACCTTTGTTAATTTAATAATTTATAAACACCAAAAGAGATGGTATCAGAACAAATCTCCACCTCAAGTATCAACAGACTGTTGGATTACCTAACATGGACTAAGCCAATTGAGGAAAAAAAAATTAACTTAGCTGCCTGTCGCGGATGGAAAACTGGCCTGTAGGTGTTGTAACTCAGCCATCGCAGTTATCTTCCGTCGACTCTTGTCCGGCAATAGCACCACTATGGTGCCATCTGACGACCAACAGTTTTTCACGCCGAAATGTTTACGGGCGGCTGTAAACACGTTTTGCCTGGACTTCGTCAAAAACTCCGAGAGTGAAATTCGTGTACCCTTCAACGCCGTCTTAGCGTTCCACACCGCAGCTCTGTGACCGTACGTTGTGAAGCGAAGCAACACAGGGCGCGCCCTGAAAATTAAAAAATTAGATTATACTTTATACCTGTACTTATTTAAAGATATTCAAAAAATGTTAAGATTCCTTGTTGTAGGTACTAAAAATACACGTGATTTTGGGTGGGGGGGGGGCTAGTCTTAAACCTCACCACGTATCACCAAGGGGGAGGGGGGATTAAAAAATGCATGAAAAATCATCACGTGATTAATGGACGGCCCCATACTGTACTCAGCTGATCACTACTACACGCATACGGTAAATGAACTCTGTTTACACCATAAAGTTACTATATGGTATAGTAACTTTATGGTTTACACACGATACGCCCCTAACCGCCTACGTCACGAGGTGTAATTGCACACTCACTCATACATTGATGAAAGTGAATATGTGTGCTCACTTATAAAGCGTCGCACACTGGGGCAAGATACCCTTTTTGTTGGCATTAAATAAGTTTTCTAGTTAAACTGCTTTTATGAATGCTAAATACAACTAAGGTAGTTATTTGAATATATTTAAATGTTTATATACATATACATGTATGTTTCTATAGAGTTATACATTAAACGTAGTAGGTAACTATAATAAAAAAACACGTAAAGAATCTTGCAAATTTATATATATATTGTTAAATATGGACCTTCTAAATATTTTAAACATATGCTAACGCATCATCATCTTCTTCATCATCATCATTCTCATCACCGATTTCTGTATCATGGTCACATTTATGTTAAAAGATGGATCTTTTAATAAATATAATGCTTCTTTTGGAAGACTCTGAGGATTTTTCTTTTTTGATTTTTGCTTGCTTGAAATTAAGGGATCAGAGCTCAATTTTTCTCGGCTACATTTTCTTGAGTTATGCTCCCTGTATCTCTTGAAGTCCTTGTTCCTAGACTCTTGTGACTCTTCCGTTAACTGTCCTATAGGCAAAAGTGCCGACGATATAATTTCTGGTCCATGAATAAGGTATCCTTATTAATTTTTCTAAATTTTTCATCTATTCTACAAGATTTTGACCATCATACTTAAATTTTGATAATTTCCGATTTAAATGAATAACGTCTTTTTCATCACATTTTGTACGTTTTCGCAACTCACAAATAAAAAAATTTAATTGTTTTTCAAAACTTTCTTCTTCTTTTCTAACACCATTTATGCACAACTAAACTAAATGTAATTTAATTTATAATTAGTCGCACTATCACAACTACCGACAAACGTCAATTATAGTAGGAATGCGTATAAGTTATCGGTCGATTTGATAGTGTCCATAGAAGCATTGGTATATGGTTTATTATAAGCTGTTGTAGGTAGTTCAAAAAAGAATTTTATTTTTTTGTATTTTCTGCCACATATGAGGGTATCTTGCCCCAGTGTGCGTCGTCGGTCTCTGCGCACGCACGGGACGGGCGGGAAATCTCCCAATTTATTTTTACGTAGGTTATGCGTATGCCGCGCGCTAAAAACTCTGTGCTCGTGATAGATAGTAGGTAGTGAAGAGTTATTTATTATGAATTACTTACTTTTACGGAGAATGTTATGTTATATAAATGTTAAAATGTTAAATGTTTAATATCATATAAAATGTTTAATACTTAAAGTTTACCCACCAGGCAGATCAGAACTATTAGTAATAAAATAATGGTAGGTATTCATCATCAGCCTATAAAAGTCCCACTGCTGGGCACAGGCCTTCCCACATAGACCACTTCACATGAGGAGATTTGGCCATGCATGTGACCTATCACGCTGGCCCAATGCGGGTTGGTAGAAGGATTGCGTAGTAGGATAATAAAATACATTTTATTTAAAATAGTTTATTAAAACTATAATGACAGACACATTTTTATCACAATGACGAACTAACTATTGGAGGTAAAGTTTAAAATCGATTGAAGAAGTTAGACAGTTTTGTATAGGATGATGGTTGGCTGACTGTACAAAATAAAATTACTTACAGAGTTATTATTTACAAATAAATAAAAAAATCTCTGTGATTTTTTTTATTTGAGTGAGCAACTGTTGAAGTGGCCGCCTTGTGTAGGACGCAAAGGTTGGCCATCATAAAAACGTTCCTACTAACACACACTAGAGTGTCACTGTCACTGCGCATTGTTTCAAAAGCACTCACTACCTAGCAGTACGTAACTGTTTGGCACTGGTGATAGTATGGCCATGTTGTGACCATACACAAGTCCTTCGCACGACCCCACATGTGAAAGTCTAGCGGCGGCGTCAAGTCCGGTGAGCGTGCTGGCCATGCGATCGGTCCACCGCGACCAATAATCCAACGATCTTCATAGATCCCTGTGAGATGCGCACGGATGTTGCGGTCGTAGTGCGCCGGCACTACATCGAGCTGGTAATGCAGCCTCTGACGCAGTCCGACAGGCACGTCGGCGAGTATCTCCACCAGGTTCACTCGTAAAAAGCTCATGTATGTAGCCGCTTGCTCGTTGAGCCGGTCTAGAAAAACTGGACCGAGAAGTGGTTTCCCTAATAGCCCCGCCCACACATTAACACTGAACACTTGTATTATTATGTAAGTACCTATTCTATGACTAAACTTATGTTGAAAATGGTCCGGGCGCGCCAATATTGGGTTTTCCTTAGTCCAATAGTAAGCATTGTGGATGTTGAACATGTCCGCTCTTGTGAATGTGCTTTTATCAGTCCACAAAATTTTGTACCGCCTATTTCGCCGGAGCCATTGACAAAATGCCATTCGTGGTGCAAAGTCCTGTGGCATGAGCTCCTGGACTGGAAGTGGAACGGATGCAGACCTTCCTGTTTTAGCACCTTCCACGCATAAAAGTCACTGACTTCAAAGACAGCCGCTCCATCGCGTGTACTGGCGGTTGGATGGCGCGCGAAGAAATCTAAAATGATTTCTTCCAGCTGTGGCGAATAGCGAGGTCTTTCAGCATCACCACGAGGCATAAAATTCCCCGAATCCCGAAATCGCTGCTCACTCAGCTCCCAAGATAGTTCGGGCACACCGTACACACGGCGTCAGATCAACCTACCCTAAACTGTCAAATTTCTTCAATGAATATTGATCCTTAGAACCAAACAATAAAGTTCAAAATTGAGTGTAGTAATTTGACAGTTTTGGGTAGTGTGATGTTTAATAAATGTAGTACGCTGAACGACGGTGGCGTCTGAGTCGCACTCACGATCTGTCAGTGGTGGCGAGCGGACGTTCCCTTTGAGCTGCGTACCTACTTACCGATAATTTGGTAGTTTTACTGTTATTCCCGATTCCTCAACTAGTGGACACCACAGGTAGGTTGATCTGACGCCGTGTGTACACTCTGGTAAAGCCTCACCGCTTTAGCGAGGCTGTAGTTTGCTTCACGATAACATGTGACCATGTTAAAATAATCTACATAAAAATATCGGTACGGCATTTTTGCAATATTCATTCACGCACAAAAGTTTTCATCAGACTGAGACTGGCCAGAGTGGCGTCATGGCCTCTCAAAACAAATACATCGCGCTCGCTCTTTCTCTTTCACTCAAGCCGATACGTGTAAACTAGGGACGGGCGTAATGTTGGAATATTTATTATTGCTCTCGTAGTTACGATTATTCGTTTTAAATGTTTAAAAATGTATAATATTTTACATTAAAATAACAAAGATTGTTACTCTGGGGCTTACATAAAAGGGTAATAGGAAAGTAACTAGCCCGGTGGACTAAGAAAACCTATCAAATAATTTGACCTAGCTGGGACCTCAAGATTAATCTGGTTTTTATGTTTTTAAAGCCGCTATAAAGCTTCTAACATGGCTTGCTTTGCGTCCGCTATCTTCTGATAGCGGCCGGCACCAACGGCAACCACAAATAAATATTTTGTAAATTATTATTTTAGCAATGCAGCGCACTTTTGTTTAAACTTTTAAAAAAATAGAACAAGTCTTTTGCTTGGGATAGCTCCTCTAGTACGTAGTACATTATAACTCAATGAGTTAATTTTTAATAAAGGAAAAAGTAAGTATACAGAATTAACCTAGAATTATTTACGATTGTATTAGTTGTTCAGAGTAAAATGTAAAATAATAGACGATAACAATAAAAGAAGATAAGTTAAGTACTTATCAAAATGATAAATTCAAGTACACAAAACATACCTTTAGCTTAAAATTATTTCCATAATAAAACTTTTAAAAATAGACCGCGTCACGTTTCGTTGGTCAGACTCTAATAACCAAGTAAGTCCATAGACTTACTTGAGGTCTATGGTAATGTAGAAACGTTAACGTTAACACAGTTATCTTTTTCGCAATGAGCGATTTTCTGACAGTCCAAATTAAAAAGTAAAAATTAGTTCAAAAACACTCGATAGATGGCGTTTTATGTAAGCCGAGCCGTACCTACCTAAGGGCTAGTAATAAATTCTACAGTTTTGCATGTCTACCAAAATAATAAAAAGTAGTACTTACCTATTTTCATCTGAATGAAAGGTCCTAGATGTCCTGAGACATCCAGGACCTTTTTCTATTTTCGAATGGAATAAATATTATGGAGCCATACACGTGCTCTTCATGGACTCGCCTTTTGTAAGCGCCATACTAATCTATGCTAAGCGCCATCTATGAAGTCATTTACGAACCAATTTTTTTTTTGATCTCGGAATATTGCCCATTAAAGTATTTAGCAACGATACACACAACTAACACAACGAAAGCGCGGCCGGGAATCGTCTGACGGCTGACAGTCTGACATCTGTCTACAATGCGTATTGACATTTATAACGTCAGACAAGCGTCACTTTTTCATTTTTAATAACCATAAAGTGTCACAATCCTACTATAATGTTGCCATATTCGAGTAGAAATCAATGTTGGTTTTTAATTTATATAAAAAACGGAGGTCTTTCAATTAATAATACGGTCTTAAATATGTTGATAATAATTATATTCTTTAAGTATTTATACATTGGCGTCAAGTTAAAAGACTTTGGAATTTAGTACCAAGCCCCATAGTAAAAAAATATATCTGTACGAGCAAGCGCGTACATTGTCTCATCAGCATTTAGTTAATTGACCTACATTAATTTAGCAGCAATTTTACATATTAATTTTAGTTCGCAATCAGCAAGCAATCAAGTCACGCGTACTCATTGCATTTTCATCCATTTATAGTTATTTTATAGTTTTATTTAAATATACAGTTGTTTCATATCAGTTTATCATTTCTATCAGTATCTCAGTTCTTAGTTCGACCCCGAACATTGGTCCTTCGAGCTTTCCGGAAGGTGGGATCACAGTGCCAAGTGTCTAGAACTCTGTTACAACGTGGCTCTGCTTCCGTCACCGACCTATTGAAACATAGTGCATTTGTGTTGGACTTTGAACTGTAGTCAGCTAGCTAGTTCATCAAGTGAAACCAGCTATTTTATCAAGTGAATCAGGAACACTGTGTGCCTTTTGATCAATTATTCAGGCGCCCAGGTTATCAGCAGGATAAACGACTTACTCATAGTCGTTGTCATACAGCATCAGAAGCGAATTCAAGTAAGATCAGTCCTTTTTTATTGTACAACAATGTCTTCCGTAAACGACATCTTAGCAAATTTGAAGCAGTTATCTTCGGGAAGCGAAAATATATATAGTAATTTTAAGAAAGATGGTTCCAGCAGAAAAACTTCGGACTACATCAAGAAACGGTTAGATATTTTAGATAGTTATTGGGTTGATTACGAGAGTAACTATTCTAAGTTAGCAGGAGTGGAGTTGGAACCGGCAATGAGGGAGTGCATTAAAAACGATATGGAGAGAGTCAATGAGAGGTACGGTAACATAAGATCTCAGATGCTTAGTTATCAGGTAGAGGAGAGAGCCCAGTCGCCTGTTATTAAGCCTCCTTCGTTTGTATTTAAGGCGAATGAGGCCGACCTGGCCATACAACAAAGTAGCAAATCGAGCACCCCAAGTGCCACAGCAAGCGAATTAGATGGTTTACTAAAGAAACAAACTAGTAACTTTAAAGCCTTTCATAGAACAATAATAGGGATCGATCTTGAATCAGTAAGTGAGAAGTGGGAGTTTGATGACCTTCTCCGCACCATCCAGTCCCGCTGGACCGCAACAGACTCGCTGCACTGGTCACTCGACAGCCTGTTCGATCGCCCTAATGAGGAGTGTGGGAACGCTTATTCTTCTTATGAAAGTAAGTACCAATCCGTCAAGAAAGCCATCAACAAAAAGATGTGGTCCGTGGCACACATGGAGAAGTCAACACCTCAGATGGAAATCCCAACTTTTAGCGGAAATTATATTAATTGGATGTCTTTCAAGGATTTGTTTAATGAAACAGTACATAGTAAAGCCTCGTTGACTAGTGCCCAAAAGATGCAGTTCCTCAAGTCAAAAGTTAAAGGCGAAGCTGAAAGATTAATACAGCATTTAAACATCAGTTCAGATAATTATTTAACTTGCTGGAATATTCTGAACCAGAGATATAATAATAATAAACTTTTATTTACGTCCCACATGAACATTCTAACCAATCTGCCCGTGATGCAACAACAGTCTGTAATACATTTAAAACGCCTTCATGACACTACTCAAGAGTGTCTTAGGGTGGATTCGACCAAACTGGAATAAGACTTACTCCGAGATTAGTCCATACAAATTCGGCGTTTAATCTTGGTATAAGACCTTATTCCAGTTTGGTCGAATCCACCCTTATTGCAATAAAAAATTTGGGAGTCAATGTGGAGTCCTGGGACCCCATTATTGTACATCTTTTATCTCAAAAGTTAGATATGGTCTCCTATACTGACTACGTGGAGTCTCTTCAGAACCCACGAGAGATACCTAACTTAAAAGAATTTCTACAGTTTCTGGAATCTAAATTTACATCTTTAGAGGTGGCACGGCGCAAACAGGATGTACCGATGAAGAAATATCAGGCCATGAATCGAAACGACTTTAATAACAGCATTAATAAAATAAAACCCAACTATTTCAAAACATCATTTGCAAGCAATAAAACGATTGCACAAATACCTAATATACCTAATAACAGAAAGAGCGTATCAGCAAAAACCTATCATTGTTCGTTGTGCAATAGTAGCGAACATGGAATTTATTTTTGTCCTCAATTTTTAGAGATGCCAGCACATATCAAATCAAGAACAGTTACGAGTTAAATCTCTGCCAGAATTGTCTGTACAATCATCACGGACAACCATGCGTTTCTGGCAACTTTTGTCGTATATGTAATAAAGCTCATAATCGCTTGTTGCATGAGGCTTTCGTACCAGCAGCACACAACGCCCGCCCAGCAGCTCAATATAGTCGTACCGCGGAGGGCAGCAGCTCACGAAACAACAACAATGACGCGACTACGAGCGCGGATGCGACCCGACACGTCCGTAGTAGCTCTCACGTGTCACGGCAGGATGACCCTTGCGAAGTTTTGTTACCTACAGCCATAATTAATGTTCAAGCAGTTGATGGTACTTATTACACAATGCGAGCTCTCTTAGATCAGGGTTCGCAGACCTCTTTAATAACAGAACACGCCGCACAGACTCTGAAATTACCTAGAAAGGCATGCAAGGGTGTTATTTCCGGTATTGGAGACAAGGACAGCAGCTGTAAAGGTATTATCACTATCAATTGCTCATCAGCTGTAAGCGATTTCTCATTTGATACGGATGTTCTAATAATGAAACACAAAACCTAATTGGTCATACCTTGACCACATCAAGTTGGCCGACCCGGAGTTTTATAAAAGCAAGCCCGTAGATATTTTATTAGGTGCTGATATCTACGCTATTATATTAATGGATGGAATTTGCAGAACTAACTCAGCCCTACCCACCGCTCAGCAAACGCAGCTGGGGTGGATACTTAGCGGTAATGTAAGAACCATTCAATGCAACATAGTTTTACATAATGTCGAAGAGATCCAAAAGTTTTGGGAGATCGAAGATATATCAGAAAAAGAAGAATTATCATCAGAAGATAAAAAATGCGTTGAGTTTTATCAAGCAACCACTATCAGACGGGAGGATGGACGTTACGTAGTTAGATTACCGCTTAAAACAGAATTTGAAAATAATTTGGGCTACTCAAAAACAAAATCAGCTGCTCAGTTTTATAAATTAGAACAGAAGTTTAAAAACAATCCCTCTATGTCAAAAGAATATAAGCAGTTCATCAATGAATATTTATCGCTGGGACACATGACACCGTCAGCTGTTGAATACAATACGCGGACGCTTAAATGTTATTTACCTCACCACTGTGTAACAAGAGACGACTCTACGACAACTAAATTACGAGTCGTTTTTAACGCGTCCGACAAAACATCGTCTGGATACAGTTTAAATGACGTCATGTGTCGAGGTCCGAACTTACAACAGGATTTGCAATGTCTCATTATCAAGTGGAGACAATACCAATTCGCTATTACTGCTGATATTGAGAAAATGTTCAGACAGACGTACGTTAATAAAAAAGACCAAAATTTACAAATGATTTTATGGAGGGACAATCCACATGAAAAATTAAGAGAATACAATTTAACAACAGTAACGTACGGAACCAAAGCGGCGCCATTCCTTGCTATGATGACGCTCAAGCGTTTAGCCCACGACGAAAGTAATAATTATCCAGACAGAGTGGCGCCAGACGTGCTACAGCAGTCATTTTACACTGATGATCTCATTCACGGAAGTCATTCGGTATCATCGGCAAAACAACTACAAGTAGATATGATTAATTTACTTAAATCAGGTGGATTTCATTTACGTAAATGGAAATCAAATTCAGCAGAGTTACTGCAAGCTTTTCAAGAGCCCGCCCAGCAAGAAAATTTTGACTTCAAAGAGGCCGAGTCTACTAAAACCTTAGGACTCGGGTGGAACCCACAGCAAGATTATTTTACTTTTAATCCTAAATTCGAACAGATGTCAAAGTCAACGAAACGGAATTTATTATCAGATATTTCTGGGATATTCGACCCCTAGGTTGGCTATCCCCATTTACTACTAAGCTAAAATTACTTTTCCAAGAAATATGGAAGTCCAAGGATCAGTGGGATGACCTTGTGCCGACCGATATTTACGAGGAATGGAAAAAAATTCAATTAGATATTTATGTTATGAATCAAATTCAGATTCCGAGGTGGTTAAATACTAAAGAAAAGGATCAAGTTCAATTACACGGTTTTTGTAACGCATGTACGAAAGCCTACGGCTGCATACGACGCAGCCGTATTGTAAAATAGTCAGAGAAAATTATACATCAGTATTATTAGTAGCAGAAAAAGCAAAAGCAGTGCCTCTTAGCAAAAACTGTTCTCTACCACGCTTAGAACTTTGTGGTGCAGTTTTGCTAATGAAATTAATGTCAAAAATCAAGGGATGCCTTTCAAACTATGACATCAGAGAATATGGGTGGATTGACTCCATGGTTGTGCTGGGCTAGCTGAATGGTGATGTAAGTAGATGGAAACCATTTGTGGCCAACCGAGTAAAAGAAGTTACAGCATCAATGCCCTCTCACTGCTGGCGTTACGTAGCTTCCAAAGAGAACCCAGCAGATTGCGCCAGCCGAGGCCTAACAGCATCTCAACTTAAAGAGCATAGGCTCTGGTGGGAAGGGCCAGCCTGGCTACCTACTTATGTACCAGACACTAGAAACCAGGAAACTTATTTCACTAATCAAGATATGAAAAGGTTCAAGCAAGTTAATGCTACGTTATCAAGCGGAAATGAATTTATTAACAAAATATTACAGAAGCAAAGCTCATTAATAACAGCAATAAGAGTTATAGCATGGGCTTTAAGATTTTTCACAAAAGAGAACAAGCAACAACATTTGACATTAAAAGAGTTAAATAAAGCTCAAATTATTATTATTACAAATATACAACAAGAAAATTATATAGAAGAAATTGACAGGTTAAAAAACTGTAACAGCGTAAGCAGCAAAAGTAAATTATACAGTTTGAATCCTAACCTAGATGAAAACGGCCTCATTCGTGTCGGAGGTCGACTTACAAATGCAAGCATGGACCCTGATATGAAGCATCCCATCATAATCCCCAATAATACCAGGTTGGCAGACCTCATCATCGATAAAGCGCATGACATCACATACCACGGTGGGGTGCGCTTAACAACCGCGTTCATACGTAGGAAGTATTGGATTGTAGGAGGCAACAGCGCTACCAAAAAGCGACTTCGTATGTGTGTGAAATGCAAGAGGCACAGCCCTGGTCATCAACAACAGATCATGGGTAACCTACCACCAGCAAGAACCAACCCATCACGTCCGTTCTATCATTGTGGGGTAGACTACTCTGGCTACGTCTCAGTAAAGGCCAACAAGGGCCGTGGAATCAAGACCACAAAGGGATACGTAGCAGTGTTCGTATGTATGTCCACTAAGGCCGTACATTTGGAACTAGTTTCAGATCTCACAACATCAGCCTTTCTCGCGGCATTGAAGAGAATGGCTGCTAGAAGAGGAGTACCCGGACACATGTACAGTGACCAGGGCACAAACTTCATAGGCTCTAACAAAATATTAAATCAAGAATTTAAACAGTTATTGGATTCCTTTAATGACACATTTTGGACAGAGATAACGAGCTTGATTGATACGAGCAATGGCATTTTAATGCACCCTCCTGGCCATCGGCAGGCGGACTTTGGGAGGCTGCTGTAAAGAGTTTAAAACATCACCTTAAAAAGGTGATCGGTGAACAACATCTCACCTTCGAAGTATACTCGACACTTCTAAGTCAGCTGGAAGGATGCCTTAATTCCCGTCCGCTTTGCCCGCTACAGAAGACCATGACGACCTTAACTTTTTAACTCCATCTCACTTTTTAGCTAGTGGTCCCACACTAACATTATATGACACAGAAAGAGATCTTCGTAAACGGTGGCATCTTACGCAAAAAATATTTGGAGATATTTGGAAGCGTTGGCGTGATGAATATCTCACACAGCTCTCGCCAAGGAGCAAGTGGAAACAGTCTAAACATAATATCAGTTTAAACGATGTCGTTGTTATCAAGGATGACAATTTACCCCCCGGAAAATGGAGTCTAGGCCGGGTAGTACAGCTACACCCCGGCTCCGATGGTTACGTCAGAGTCGTGACTTTAAAAACTAAAAATGGTTTGATGAAACGCCCCGTTATTAAATTATCAGTTTTACCAGTTCACCACGAAACGGACATCCCTGAAACAAAAGAACAAAAAACAGAACCAAAATCAGACTTATTATCAAGCAAGAAAATAAGTTGCAAATTGTCAAGGCTGGCTGCAACATTATTATTATTCTTAATATCAATACCAGCAATTAGTTGTAATTATAACAAAAGTATTTTACCTAATGATAACAGCATTTATTTCGATCATGTTACGAACATGAATATGATCCGAGACGACTGGCGCCTCATTGTCTATTACGACATGCAGCCTTATCAGGACGGCAACACGGCAGTTAATATGTACATTAAATACCTAGAAGGAATATGTGCAAAAATAAAAGAGCAATCCCACTGTGAAGGAATAATGTTACAGCTTAAACATGAACGCAATGAAATACAGTATTATAATGATATGTTGATAAACCATCATTCTTTACCATCACTTCGCCGTAATAAACGAGGGCTAATAGATGGAGTTGGGTACGTGGCAAACAGCCTCTTCGGCGTTTTAGACCAACACTTCGCCGAAAAATACGAACAAGATATCAAGCTCATAAGGGCAAATGAAAACCACTTAGCTTCCCACTGGAAAAATCAGACGTCTGTTGTTGAGGCAGAGTACAACCAGTTAAAACGCACAGAAGGCATGATTGATAAACAATACAAACTTATATATAAGAAAAACAGTAGAAAAGGCAGCTATTCAACTTCAATCAGAAATTCAAAACGTGTCGCTCGCCAATGACTTTATCACCACCGCTATGATAGCAAACAACATCATATTTAGTTTAAAAAATACTCAGCAGATGTTACTGGACACCATCACCAACGTTTATAATGGGAAATTTAATTTTCATTTACTCACGCCTGATCAATTAAGACATGAGTTAAGTGTTATAAATGAACAGCTCCCGAAAGATTTGACCTTGCCGATCAAGAAGACTAGTAATTTATCAGAAATGTATAATTTATTGCGAGTCCAAGCAAGAGTAACATCAAATTACATCTAGTTTGAAATCAGGATTCCACTTATTGCTGAAGAAACTTACGAAATTTTGAAGCTTATTCCTATACCTAAACTCACTGAGAATTATACAGAAACCACAATTATACCTAGATCCAGTTACGTCGCGGTCAACCTGAAACAGGACTCTGTCATTGAAATCAACGAAAATGATTTAAGATCGTGCATCCTTAAAAATCCATCTACTACATTGTGTTATATAAAAAGGCCTATTTATCTCATCAAAGACGAATATAGTTTTTGTGAGGCATACACAAACACACGAATATGCAAAACGGTCACGAGACCTTGTAACAATAAATGGATTGAATTAAATAAACCAAATACCTATATTTACTTTTGTTGTCAACATTGCAATCTGAAACTTGTATGCGAGGATCAAGTTACTCCGCTACAACTGAATCACTCTGGATTTTTTAACGTAAAGCAAGCCTGTGTCATAAAATCAGCTGAGTTCTTTATCTATTCGCAAAGGCAGGAACATAGCCAGCTAAGAATAAAGTCTCAATTTAATGTACCAGAAATCTCTCAACTAAACCACATTTTTAACATATCGTTACCACAAAATACCTCAATGCAAACCAATTATGAAGATCAGTTATCAGAGCAAAAGGACCGGTTAAACCAACTTCAAAAAATTTAAGGATGACATAGACCTAATGAAACAAAGTCAACCGCTATCAGAAGTAGTCTCATACCACGACATACATCATTACGCAGCGATAAATGTACTATTCGCACTAGTGGGACTCGGCTTTGCGGTGTGGATGTGGACGCGATGCAGATCGCGCCCCGAAGCAGCGGCAGCAGCAGCAGCGGTTCCCGCCCCTGGTGCCGCGCCCGCGGTGGCAGCTCCTGGCACCAGTGCTCCGTACGTTGATAATTATAGTGTAGTGAATGAGTGTACGAAAAATAGTGCGCGAGTGTCGTTCAAAAATAAAAGCACGTCGTCTACTGTGCAAAGTGCGCGAGTGTTAGTGAAGGACATCGGGTCGTCCCCTATCGTACCTAGACCAGTGTTTACAGTTCCGGACGAAATTAAAAACTCTTAATTATATTAAAATAGTATAAAACCTTTTTGTTACAAATCATCTTGTTAATTCATCAGGGAAACTAACACTTTAACTCTAGCTATAATAAAATGTTGTATCATCCTTGTAAGCATATCAACCATGCATTATCTACTAATCCTTATTTTCTCGCCCGGGAAGATGTACGAGCAAGCGCGTACATTGTCTCATCAGCATTTAGTTAATTGACCTACATTAATTTAGCAGCAATTTTACATATTAATTCTAGTTCGCAATCAGCAAGCAATCAAGTCACGCGTACTCATAGCATTTTCATCCATTCATAGTTATTTTATAGTTTTATTAAAATATACAGTTGTTTCATATCAGTTATCAGTTTATCATTTCTATCAGTATCTCAGTTCTTAGTTCGACCCCGAACATTGTTCGAGCCGGCTTGATTTGAATTTGTATAAATATGTTGAGTTTTTATTCATACAGTCATTTTACAACAACATACGAGTTTATCTTTGATTTTAAAGGATGTAGGACTTTAAAGCCTTGTTCGCAACCGAGTTAGTATTTTAGTGGTGTAGAAGTAAGGTACTACCGGGTAACAAGGCCCACGGTTTTCTAAGGCCCAAGCGCAGAAAACTATGTTTATTACAGTTGATCCGTGTTAACTTCGTAGCATGCATGAAACACATCAATAGGAACGCCAAATCGCAGCAGCGGACAGCGAGCTGCCACCATCTTGTGTGTGACACCCGGCAGTTTGCAGACATCGGTCGCGGCCGCTCATATTACTAAGTTTGTTTATACTATGATTTTAAGAATTAAAAATTAAAGAATTTATTTCTCATAAACTTTACACATTCACCAATAATGTAGAAAAACAAAGGGCGATTTTCCGAGAGCAATAAAAAAAAATAATTGGTTCCTAATGACTTCATAGATGGCGCTTAATAAAAGGCGAGTCCATTTAGAGCACGAGTATAGCTACTGGTATTAGAAAATATCAAAGACATTAAACTATTACTAATAGACAGGACATAGAAATCAAAACTTTAATCCACAACTTATCACCAAGTGGTAACAAGTCTCTCAGTTTGATGCACAAAGTACTTTTTTGTTTGATGTTTTGCGCCCTTTAGTTCAGTCGTGTTTGTGCGTGAACGAATTTGACGTAAACAATAGAAAATATGCCAAATTGAGTATTGTGATACTGCAAATTCCGATATGGAAAAACGGCTGAATGTGATAACAGCTTATTCTCGTAAGTATTTTGTATATTTACCCAATAATCAGACTGTAATAATAATTTTTAATAAATTATTCTAGAACATTCACCGTTGCCCTATGCTGACCTCTAGTGGTGAAAAGCAAAAGTACTTTTAGGATATCACCACACTTGTCGAAGCGGAAGTAAATGATTTAGTGGTGTTCAAGTGATGTCGTTTTATTTATTTAGCGATTAATGTTATAAATGTGTTGAAGTCAGCCATTTACCTTATCATTCCTATGAATTGATTCTTAAATCCAATCACACAACAATGTTAGATTGGTTTTGAAGTAGACTCGATTTTGGTATACAGGAGTGTATAATAATCCTTACTTATGATGAGTGATTGCGGGGGTGGGTTTACTTCAAAAATTAATGACGTCAGTATGCTGTTCTGAGGTACTAGCTAGGTACTTATGTTATTTCACTTTGTTTTATAATTATTTGTTTAATTTTTAATAAGTTAACACACACTTTATTACTAAATAATTAGTATTTGAAATACCAGAATTTTAATTTTCTTCCCTAATTGTCACTTGCTTGTTTAAATGTTATATATTGTTTATGCTGATGTTGGGTAATCTTCATCAAAATTATAGATTTGTAGAATTTCATAACAGAACATCCCAACCGCAGAGCGACATCTGCCGTGGGGTAGGTAAAACTTATTCTAATTGTTCCTATTTTAGACTTCATAATATTCTTAATAAAAGGTTGTGCCTTTCAACGTTAGATGGCGTAACTTGAGCACCAGCTCAAAGTTTTGTATGACATAATGTTGTTGTCTGGAAGAAATTACTTTTAGTGATAAGACCGCCCTTTGTACGTAATATACTTAATATGTAATTATTTTTTTTTGTCAAAATGTTTTCTTTTTGTGGTGTACAATAAAGTATATTTATCTTTATCTTATCTTATAGTGTACAATAGCCGCTCTATTAATATTTAAATCTCTTTGGAAAATATCAATATTGTGCAACTGTCAAACTGTGAACGAAATTATGTAAAATAAAAATAGGTTCTAAAATTAAAATATTTTTTTTAATTTATTTGGTTGACAAACTAAAGTAGGTACACCTTTTGTGTACGGCTCGGCTTTCATAAAACGCCATCTAAAGAGTGTTTTTGAACTAATTTATATTTTTTAATTTGGGCTGTCAGAAAATCGCCCATTACAATGTGTTTTTTGGCCAATGGGCGATTTTCTGACAGCCCAAATTAAAAAATATAAATTATTCAAAAACACTCTTTAGATGGCGTTTTATGAAAGCCGACCCGTTCCTAACTAAGGACTGTAATAAATACTACACTTTTGTTTGTCTATCAAAAAAATTAAAAAATAGTACTTACAAATTTTTATTCAGGATCTCCTGGACCTATTTCTATTTTGGAATGGAATAAATATTACGTAGCCATACACGTGTTCTTCATGGACTCTCCTTTTACTAAGCGCCATACTAATCTATGCTAAGCGCTATCCATGAAGTCATTTACGAACCAATTTCTTTTTTTTTTGATCTCGGAAAATCGCCCATTAGCACAGGTTACATAATCATAATTCATAATACAATTGTGTGCAGACGCCAGCATGACATTTAATAGTAGATTTTTATTTAGTGTTTATATGATCATTACTTTTTTAATATTTACCTAAACATGTGCCATTTTATTTTGTAAATATTCAATTTGTGTTGTAAAGCCCACAACGGTTAGAAAGGCCCAACGAAGTAGTTGCTTGGGCCTTAATAGGAATATAAACAATAATTACTTAATTTTAGCATAAATAACAATAATTTATAAGTATATAGGCACATTAGGATCTTCATTAGAATTCTCCATTAGAATTCTCCAACGATGCAAGATGGTGCAGAATATTAGCGATTCGTCGAATGCGTGGTGTGCGCACGACCGTTCTCTCAAAAAAGTGTCTTTTCAATATGGCCGCCGCACTATCATCGACACGACGTTCCGCTAGAGTGAGGGCATTACTCTTATTCAGCCACCGAGGAAGGACAATAATGATAGTTACAATTTTAATTTAAAATTAATTAAAATTGTAACTATCATTATTGTCCTTCCTCGGAGACGCGCCGTCACGGCCAGACTGAATAGCGACCGTCCTCGGGCGTACCTAGTCCTGAAACAAGACAAAACACTTTCAAATATCTGCTCGTCCAACCTGACAAGCATAGCAGGTTAACACGTTCTATGTCCCCGATCACAAATAACGTGCAAACTCCTCACGTTCATTACTATTCTTGCAACTTGTATAGGGATTCATGTATCCAAAAGCATGTTTTTTGGATACACGGTCTACAAAGAAACCATCGTTTTGGTGTACATTTGGATAGCTTGGTCTAAGAATATGTTAATCATACTACGACACACCTTAAATAACACATGATTATAGAACGCGTTGTCTCTAGACTTGAACCGGACGAGTGAGTATCCCGACTGCCCTTTCGACCAATTACTTAACTACAAGTCTGGACCGGACGGGTGTGTCCTTACGACTACCTTGACGGATACAAGTGGACCGGACGACGCTGTCCTTTCGACCAGGCAATACCATAATACCACCGTGGACCGGACGGGTGTGTCCTTTCGACCAGCTGTAAAGCATGGACCGGACGACACTGTCCTTTCGAGCACGCAGTAACACTAGCCTGGGCTGGATGAGTGTGTCCTTTCGACCTGCCGGAAGGGCGTGGACCGGACAACACTGACCAATCACCAGCTACAACAAGACACGTCAAGTACATACCTAATTGTTATGGACTTAAACTTCAACTTCGTGTAATTGTAGAGTTTCATCATCTGACAGTACGCTTAGGGTATCTGAACTCACTGTTAGAGTATCGGAATTAGCAGTATCGATGTTAGAGTCGCGAGTCAAGAAGGTATCAACACTAGCTAAGGTATATCTATTGTCTCTACTAGTGCTCGCGCGTACGTCTTCCGGCGCCGTCTCGACCTCCAATTCATTCAACAGAATGTTAGTTATCTTCAATAAGCCTTCATGTCCCTTAGGTACTGAACGCAGATTCTCGTGTGCATACTTATAAACACGTCCAGAAATGGAACCACTAACAGACTTTAATTCATAGCGATCATTGTCTAGAATTGCTGTAATAACAAATGGGCCCTTGAATTTTCTATCTAGTTTTGTTTGATTCCGCTCGCTACTTTTTATAAACACGAAATCTCCTACTGAGAATGGTTTAATTACTGCCAGTCCTTTGTTAAACCGTTCAGCGTCAGCTGCAGCGGCTTTTTGGATATTTTCAGAAGCATTATCTCGTACAGAATCCAAATCGAGACGGTCTTGCGATTCTGAGTAGAACGTGCCTAACTTAGACAATCCCAGAGATTGTGCACGGATTCCAAACATTAGCTCGGTGGGGGAATATTTAGTGACTGTTGATTTAGTGCTATTTAACGCTAATTGAACATTGCCTAGTTCCTCCTGCCAGGTTTTGTTAGGGTCATTTTCAATTATAGTAAGTAGACTTTTAAGCGTACGCATTACACGCTCAACTTGACCATTTGCCCTGGCAGAACCTGTTGCTATAAGGTGTAGATCAATTTTATGCTCAGCGCAAAAGCCTGATCAGCAATTATACGTTTGGGTGCACCAAAAAGACACACAGCCTTTTTTAAAGCTTGCACAGCACAACTAGCAGGTAACGAAAAGGTGTGTTCTAATATGACATATTTCGTAAAAGCGTCGATGATTACCGAACAATACTCTTTGCGGTCGCTTTTGCCGCTGAGTTTGCCACTAAAATCAATATGAATCGTGTGCCAAGGCACAGACACCTTTGGAATGGGGTGTAGTTGAACAGCCTGAGCTCCAGAACTCCAGGCTTCCGACGCTTTACATATGATACAGGAATCTATAAATTTCCTTACACATTTAGACATTTGAGGAAACCAGTATTGCTCATATAATTTGTCAAGCGTTTTGTCGTATCCCAAATGTTGTAATTCGTTATGGACGTGATTTTTCAAGGACCAGATCAATGAGCGAGGCACAACCGGAAGCCATGATATAATTTTGTTTCGAGCAATTTTTCTATACAGGATGTGGTTTTAAACAGTTGCCAAATTTAAGGAGGCGATTGTGTTAATTAAGGTAAGTGATTATAAATCCATTTTTAAAAAAATACGTAAAAAAATACAAAAATGATTTTGTTTCTGTTGCATGTCATTCTTATGAATGTACTACGTTGCTTATTGCTACCTACTTTTCCAAATGCCGCCGCGCGCGGGCCGGCCTTTGTCGGCGCGGGCGGCTTGCCGAAAAAGGCCGGCGAGCGAGACACGACACGACGCGAGTCGCGCGACAGTCTGCTCTCTGCTCTGCTCAGTCGTCAGTCTCCCGCTACCCGTGAGCGCGCGCGCACGGTTGACAAAGGAATTTTTAGGGCCGTTTCAAAAGTAGGTACCTACGATGTCGCGTTATTCCAATCACGACTACGTTGAAATGGTGCGGATGTATGCCCTCCGGTATGGAGATGTATAACCGCCGGTACGGTAACAGCTTGAGGGGTGCAGTGCAGATGTTCGCGGAGAGGTGGCCAGAACGACCAACGCCGTCCCGAACGACGATGCTGGCTGCTACACAACGCCTACTGGATTACGGGCAGTTCATTATCCCAGCGCACGCCAGTGGTCGAGGCAACGTGGGCCTGCCCATCGACTTACAGGAGCAGACCTTGCAGTTCTTCGACGACTAGCCACGCGCCAGTACAAGTGATGCTGGGCGGCACTGTGGCCTTGATCACACCATCGTTTGGCGCTTGTTGAAGAAGAACCAGCATCACCCATTCCATTTTCGACGAGTTCAGGATTTGCTTCCTACTGACCAGTCAAGCCGAGTCGAGTTTTGTAGGTGGCTCCTCGAACATCAGCACGTCAATATTCTGTGGACTGACGAGGCGCTGTTCATAAGGGTCGGCGTCTACAACGTGCATAATGAGCATTGGTGGGCACACAGAGAACACAACCCTCATGTCACAAAAAAGACTCCTTCCAAAGACGTTTCAGCTAAAATGTTTGAGCTGGTATTATTGGCCCTTAATTACTGGGGCCTTATTTCATTGAAGGTCATCTCAACAGCTTTACCTACTTAGTTGTGCAATTGCGTACCTACGCGAGTGGTGTCCGCCTTTGAAACGGTGAGAGAATACATTTACGTCCTCAACTAATTAAAAGAAAATTCTTGGTGTCGTCGTGCTGCTTTTTGTATCGCTCGTAATGGGGCACGTTTTGAACACTTGTTACGAGTAACATAGGTAAGTCACAGTTTTACTTAAGCACATTTTCATTTCATTTCATTTCCATACTTACATACTATTGACATAGGTACGTAGTTTAACTTTTTTCTGAATTACTCGACTGAGAATCAAACCAAGAAACTTTTAATTAGGAAGTGGTTATGTAACATACATACCTACCTAGACTAAATAACGTAGGTACCTATTTAGTTTCTAGGATGTAGTAGCGAATAGCCACGAAGGCAATGTTTGTTTATGTTAACGGTTGTTGACCTCGCAGTAGTACATGTAAATTTCGAATAGAAACGTGAGATGTTACGAAAGATATGGGACACCGACCAATAGGTAATATATTGTTTTAATATTTTTATTTAAATCATAACTATTTGTTCTACACTTGTGTACAATATGGCAACTGTTTAAAACCACATCCTGTATAAGACTCCATCCCTAACATCGTACGAATCTGCTACAGACTCTGGGAAATCATTATTATGATGTTTAGATACTAGGTCTTGTATTTCAGAATCTCTCTTCTGTTCGACTGAAAGCCAGCCTTTATGTAGCTCTACAAATTCAACAAGTTTTTGTCTTTAGTCGAATTAATCATTGACGGGGAATTTGTGTCGGGTAGCGGGTTCCTGGAGAGGTAATCTGCGTGCTCCATTCTACGGCCTTCACGATATACTATATCAAAGTCGTACGCTTTACGTAAGAACAGCCCACCAACGATGTACGCGTGGTGTTAGGTCTACCTTCGACTTTGATGCCTTGTGTGAGTTACAATCAGTGAAGACCGTGAAGCGTCGCCGTACAAATAATGTCGAAAGTGTTCCACCGCTCGTACGACTGCCAAGGTTTCCAGTTCGTATGAGTGGTAGCGAGACTCTGCATCAGACGTACGTCGGCTAAAATACTCTATTACGTGGGGTAAATTATCTTTTCTTTGAATGAGGATTGCACCGTACCCCTCAGAACTGGCGTCGGTATGCAACTTCACTAGTAAATCAGGATCGAAAATGGTTAATACTGGTTCGAATGTCAGTATGCTAATAATCTTCCTACGGATGTCTTCGTGTTTGTTATCCCATTTGATGGGTCCTTTTTGCTTTGTTAGAGGATACAATGGGCCAACTATGTGACTATAATCGGGTATGAATTTGCGAAAATAGGACGCTAATCCAAGGAACTGTCGAACCTGTGTGGCAGTTTTAGGTGAACGGGCATCTACTAAAGCCTGTATTTTGCGTGAATTGGGCCTGACTTCACCATCTTGAAGTGAATATCCAACATAATCAATTTTAGATTGAAAAAATTTGCACTTTTTGAGGTTGAATGAAAATCCAGCTTCTGTTAACGCTCCCAGAACTTCGTCTAATTGCTTTAACCCGTCGGAGATGCTTTTAGAATGACAAATAACGTCATCCATGTATGAAAGGGGCTTATCCTTGAGCTCGCTTAACGCCTTTGTTATGCATCTCTGATAAATAGAGGGAGAATTGCGCAAATTAAAAGGCATTGCAAGGTACTCATATTGCCCCTCTGGCGTCACGAATGCTGTCTTTTCTATAGAATCCGGATGTACAGGGATCTGGTGAAAACCAGAGGCCATATCTAAAGATGAAAAGAACTGGGCACCTGAAAGTTGGTCTATTTGATCCTCTATACGCGGCAGTGGATAATGTTCTGGTTGAGTATTTGAGTTAAGCTCACGAAAATCCACGCACATCCTATCTGTATTATCCTTTTTCTTTACCAAAAGAATCGGGCTAGCGAAAGGGGATGTACTCTCTCTAATAATCCCAGCATTTGTTAGTTCATGAATTTTCTCACAGACAACCTGTTTTTCTAATGGCGCTAATCGATATGGACATCTTTATACAGTTTTATGCGGATCAACTAAATTTATTTCTAGCATACCAGTTTTAACCCTTCTTGTCGGAACTCCTTCTATAAAGTAGTCAGCGTATTTGTTGAGCAATTTTACAAGTGACTCTTTATCCTCGCCTACAAGATCGGTGTCAATTGATTCGGAAGTAATTTTACTATTTGACTTCAATTCGCAAGAATTTGACTGCTATTTAAAAAGAATTCTAACTGATCGTGGTCTATTTTCACACCAATTCCGTTTTCTAAAAAATACCTGCCTATTATGACAGGTTCCGATAAACAAGTATCTGGAACCACATGAAAAGACAAAGTCTGTGCTACTTGTCCTATGCGCACTTCATTTAAAATTTGCGTATTACATGTTATATCATTACCCCCAATACCGGTAAGATATACGAGAGATTTGCGCACATTACCAGGAAATTTGCTTTAGAAACTTTCTTTAAGAAGCGAGCAAGAGGACCCACTATCAAATAAAAACGAAACGGGCTCACCGGATGATGTCTTTAATACGTCTCTCGAAGTACGCTGTCCGCACAGGTTGACCTCCTTGGCTGTTGCTCCTCCACTAGTCTTCTTGTCGGGACATCCCGTCGCCACATGACCTTGTTTGCCACATACGTAGCAAGTAACAGCTTGTGTTCTTTCAGTAAGACGCGCGGGATAAGAGGTGTCTGACGATGCTGATGATCGGGTGTTTTCGCGTCTTTTCCTGCAGTCAGCTTGTCGATGTCCTAATAAGCCAAACCAGTGACATTTGCCGAGGAATTTTTCTTCACCACTACGGAGTCGTTTTGCGTCAGGTTCTTGCGTTTCCACATCAAGGCGCCTCTTTGAGGAAATACCACCAAGAATCCGGAACAATTGGGCTCTAGTGGTGACAAGGTTGGCATTTAACTCACGACGTATAAGGCCATCTTTCTGGCACAGATATAACGAATCCAGTTATCACATCTTCAGGCATATGGATCTTGGGTATCCTTTCAATCATATTCCATAGTCGCATTGCAGATTTAGATGCTGTTTCTTTTGTTCCAAGCTGGAACCGCAAAATGTCATCAAAGTCATCATTTAGTGCGCTAGTGAGAGCCATGAGTAAATCTATACCTTCTAAATGCTTACTTTGCACGATCATCTCGGTAACGTTACACCAACCTTCTATGTCAGCATCACTATCATCGGGGTTAAACTGCAACAGCTGGATGGCAGCAGAACTTGTAACAGGCGTCTGCGTCATTAAAACCATTCGGGAAAGCAATGCTTCCATATTGCTAAGTAGTTTTGTAGTATTTAGTTCATCTGAGGTTGATTTTGCTTCTTCTGGTCGTTGCCCACCGAATCCCACTTCTGATATAGGCACATTAGGGTCTTCATTAGAATTCTCTATAGTCAGGTGTGGGTATTTGGGCGAGGAGTAGTAAGTCACACACCTCACCTAATTTTAAATCAACGTTTATTTAAGTTACACTGTCAAACCACGAAATAAGTTATAGATAATCTGAACACACGTTTATATTTCACAAATTTTAAACAGTTAATCGTATTATAATGCAAGATGGTGCAGAATATTAGCGATTCGTCGAATGCGTGGTGTGCGCACGACCGTTCTCTCAAAAAAGTGTCTTTTCATTATAGCCGCCGCACTACCATCGACACGACGCTCCGCTAGAGTGACGGCATCACTCTTATTCAGCCACCGAGGAAGGACAATAATGATAGTTAGGTACAATTTTAATTAATTTTAGAGACGCGCCGTCAAGTAAAATCTAATATTAATACAATAAACACTTAAAAATTCGATAACTCGACTGTTTTAGTGATCCCCAGTCAGTTGACCGGGAATCGAGGTGGAAAGGAGGTGTGTGTGTTTATTGCGTGACCACACTGTTACCGATTTATGTAACATAGTTGTATAAGATTATTTTTTTATTAACATTAATAATAATAATAAAATGTGATTTTGCATGTTATTCAGAGATAAAAGGCTGTACTTAATAATGATACCAAATATTTGTGATTCATTAGTTCATTATTAAAATAAAAAATACTTCGTATTGGTAACATAGTGGTATATATTTTCACCTTGGGTCATTCAATTTGAAATAACATCTAAAATATTAATAAACTTCGCGGCTAATTACAGGATATCAAATTAGACGCTTATTTTCTGCATAGATGTAGGAAAAACTAATGTTTAGGGAGTTTGTAAAATTTTTGTTTTTAGAAATAGAAGTTACATTTACCTGTAGAGAATTTGAAAATGGCTTTTATATATGACAGGAACAAAACACGGAATAACTATTCCGACCTCATTCTATGTTTAATTGTAAAGAAGTATAACTCCAGCCAAATTCGATGTCGAATGTTTGTAAACAGATTACTGTCATTTCTTGGTGCAAAATTAAATAGGTATCTAATTTCACTTGGATTTTTACATTTTCTTGAGAGAGATTCACAAGAAAACAGTTAACTATTGTGTCTTTCTTCCAAAAAACAGTAAAAAACCGAGTGAAACTAGATATCTGCACAAAGAAATGACAGTAATCTGTACGCAAACATTCGTCATCGAATTTGGCTGGAGGGGTGTTCCTCTTACCATCATCTACTGTCGTTCCACATAATGGAATAAAAAAATGAGTCGTATGAAATCAATGTCGGCAAAGTAGGTAGGTGGGCGAAAATGAGATAAATATAGGGCAACACTGAAAATTCAAATGTTTACCGATAACGTGGTTACTTTCAAATCAAATACGGCCCTAAACCCTTCAAAAACATTAAATAAAACTGGCTTTGGGATCAAAGACAGCAATCGACGGGACTTATCAACCACAGAAATCGCTGTTTCAAAATGGCGGATTGCATTATGACCAACATTTGGTACCAAGGATGGTCATCTTGCCTTCGTTTGGGTTCAAATATGGCAATCTTTATAAATTTAAAACCGAAGTCGGCAATCTAGCAAATTCAGTGTGATTTGGCTTAACTTTTACACATATTTTTGACTGTTTATGGCTCAGTCTGAGAATAATAACTAATAACAAAATGTTTGTCATTATTATCTGTGGATCCAATCACAAATTAACGGTTTTTGTTTAATTGCCAAAATTTAGGTCAACCCTACTTTGCCGATTTTGATTTTATACGACTCAAATAAATGTTTATAGCTATACACTAGCAAGTAAAAGTCTATAGGATAAAATAGATTTCAACTAATTAAAACAAATTGTATAATATTTAATATATTTCAGCTAGAAGTTTTGTTTGATTCTTATCAATGTTTGATTCACATCAAACCAAGAACTCTAATGTTTTAAAACACTAGGTACCTACGTCAGTTTCGAGTTTAGATCATAAAAATGAAACGCATTACACAAGTTTAACAAAAACAATAAGTTTGTTTTATTCACAGACATTTAATAGGATATGTCTGTGGTTTTATTGTACTTAAATTGAGACACAAAAGTTTGTATGAGTGCCAACGTTTGGGTCATCGCATACTGGGATTTTTGTGTAAATAACGATTCAGGATAGGATTATTTTAAAATATAAAAATGTAGTACATCAGATTTATTTTTATTACATACATACACGTTCCTCGCCTATAAGTACTTCGAGCTTTTATTTGCGAACCTTAAAGAACTAATATTTTCTCTACTTCTGATCTGATCTGTCTTTTGCTTGAAACGCTACGTTATATATCTGCGGTCGACGGGATCCAGGACACCTTCGGCCTATTATGACAGTGAGGGCACACGCTATGATTACTATCAGAACTAAAGCCCCTACACTGCCAACAACAATACCAGTAGTAGAAGACCTCGACCGGCTCTTCGAATTGTTGTTACCCTAGGTAAAAAGAGAAAAATATTAATTACTTAATAAAAAAAATTACATTCTTAGTACGTTCCAAATACATTTTACAAAAATAAATAAAAACATCAAAAGTTCGTGCATCCGTAAAGCCTAGTTCGCACCTGTGCTAATAATTTTGTATAGTAGAAGTACATTGCTTTCCTAGTTTGATTACTTTAAAATTCGTTTTAATCAACCAAAGCAATGTAATTAATCAAAGTAATGTTCTTTCCTACTCCTTAAGAATAAATTACTAGTGCGAACAAGGATTTAAGGAGCAACGACGCCTCAGGCAGACACACATGAAACTTATAACACCCCTCTTGTGTCGTGGGTTATAAAGGTAAACAATGATACAGTATGGAAGGAACTATTGCATAAGCTGTTGGAGCGCGATGTGCAGTGGTGTTTCGTGGTCGAGTTTACGACTCGTTTTTGTAAACCTACCCTTCGATACCCTAAAACACGTGACCCCTGGGTGGTGCTAAATGATTGACACTGTCTGGGTGGTAGAGCTGCGTTGCAGCAAGAATTGGGCAGGCTCTCCCGGCGTAATACGACCCTCTCACCGAATGTTGGCGTGAAACAATGGCACTCGTTGCTTTTGTGTTTCGTCCGGTGAGTGAAAGTAACGGAGGCCTATTTCCCCCATCATGCCCCCATCCAATTAGGACATCAATAATTGGTCCTACAAGAAGTCGCTAAAAGTTGTTTCTCGCATCGATGGGATTTGTCCGCATTGGGCTAGCGTGGTGGGTAATGGCCCAATCTCCCAATATGGCCGGGACGTTTATATGCTGATGGATGATGATGGGTATAAGTTAACCGACGACGGCGACGTAGGGCGTATGGGTGCAAACACAGACAACCCTTACTTCTTTCCACTTTTTAAAACTATATATAGGGTCTAACAATATTAATAAGCGAACGTTTAAGGGGAGCATCTATACATCACACTGAGCATGCTCACCAAATTTGGTCCAAAACTCTACTACAGGCTCGTTACCGAGATAATCAACAAAAAATACATCCTTTCCAAACCCGTACAGCTGTACTACACGCACAGAAAGATGCTAACAGCCGAACATGCACACTAAACTCGAAGCACACTGAGCTATCTTTTAATTGACGCTTGCGTGCGTGATAGTAAAGATACAGCATGTTTCATGATGTGCATTATTTTAATGGGCGATTTTCTGACAGCCCAAATTAAAAAGTAAAAATTAGTTCAAAAACACCCGATAGATGTCGTTTTATAAAAGCCGGCCACCAGCCGTACCTACCTAAGGGCTGTAATTAATTCTACACTTTTACTTGTCTACCAAAAGAATAAAAAAATTACCTATTTATATTCGGGACATCCAGAACCTATTTCTATTTTGGAATAGAATAAATATTACGCAGCCATACACGTGCTCTTCATGAACCCGCCTTTTACCATGCGCCATACTAATCTATGCTAAGTGCCATCTATGAAGTCATTTACGAACCAATTTCTTTTTTTTTTTTGATCTCGATAAATCGCCCATTGATTTAGTTTGTCAGAAAACATAACTTTGAAAAATCAGTATAAAACTGGAGCCCATTTTTGTCATTGTATTCAGAATGATGTATAGATACCGCCCTTATACGTTCTTTTTTATTTTATTAGACCCTGTATAATATAATATACAGCTACATACCATAGTATCATTACAATAGTCGTTCAATCTCTCGGGAAGGTACGACACGAAATCGACCTGCGTTTTATTGCATTTCTCGGTAAGAACCTTTTTTATACAACTCATTATTGCAGATTGACGAGAGCAGGTGGCTTTCTAGAACAACGAAATAAAAATATTACATTACTTATTAAGTGAAGGTGTTTAAGTTTTCAACAACCTTTTTTGGAAGTTTGTTGAAAAGCAGCTTGAAGGCGGGCTCGCAAAAGCAAGCGAGCAGGGTGACTAGCCCCCCCAGACAAGTGGCAAACGCTCCCCTGTCTGTTCGTAATTTGCCGAACAATGCGCGCGTGCTGCTCTAATTTTCACTAGCAAATGGCACAGTACACAGCAGTGTACGGCGAATAATGAATAAATAGGGGGTCAGCGTTTGCCGCTTAGTCTTGTTTAGGCCCTCAGGTGTCCGGCTTCAGCCCTACCCATAGATTGGAGGCTTAAATAAATTATCAAAGATTTGAGGTAATCTGTGGCTCAGATATAATCCGACTTTTTAATTCAATTCAAAAGCACTTGGAAGTCAATGCTATTGAAACACAAGATTTACAAGTTAAAATGCAAATGGCGTTTTTGAACGTTTTTTTACACCTTTGTTTACTTATGATAAAATACACACAAAACATATAATCACGACTGTTATCCCCGAAGGGTTAGTCAGATACTAGGTAGTGAGGACCGCAGATGCAGTTCACTGCGATAGGGCGCACGTTTAACCAAATTACATCTGCACATGTGCTCAGCGTGACAGGTGGTGAGCCCATCGCCGCTTTATGCTGTTGGATGTATGTGCAGTATTTCGTCCGTTACTCGCCTTTTACGACATCCAAGGGAAGAGAGGGGTAGTATCTTTCACCGCCACGCGACACGGTTAAGTTACAAATAACAAGGTGACAGTTTTTGGACGTCTGTTTACATTATACTAACCCGGCAGCCGGCGGCGGCGGCACAGTATAAATATAAGCTAAAGCAGTAAGGAAGCTACGAACAAACGCTCGAAACGACGCACGCCCACAGACGCACGTCTAATGCGCCCCTAAGCGGATATCGCAGTGAGTGCTCACTCTCAGTAGCGCGTGTCGCGTCGAAACGAGTGTTCACTGTTGTGTATTGAGTGCGCCGTGCGCGCGATTTTTAAAAATGCCGCGAGTGTATTACGGCTGCTTGAACTCGGCTTCTTCAATCAAAACCGGAGCTTTCGTTTTTTAAACTTCCTGCTGATGTTGAAAGGTAATAATGATTTATTATTACTAAATAAAAAGCTTTTTCTTTTAAATAAATCGTTTAGTTGTTTAGGTGATATTTGCCGTACTTACTTAAGTATATTTTTTGAAAATCGATATCTGGGGATCTGTGTGGTTTCTGACAACGACTCCGATAATAGAATAAGGAAAGTAGCCGCCATCTTTAACTTATTAGTCAAAGGGCTACCACACTGTTGTAAACCGACGTTTACAACAGCCGTTTACAACAGTGTGGTAGGTTGTTTTCAACCACATTTCGGTTGACCTTTCCACGACCTTTGTTTGCGGGCGCGCGTTGAAAACCGCTGTGTTGCCACTACCTTAAACACCATTACACACAAACCGCTATCTTCAATCTACAACCTACATACAACGTGGTTACTGAAAAAAGCCAAGTTCGTATATAATAATGTACGTACAGCGCGGTATTAAATGATATAAATTTAATCGCGTTTTTTCCAGCAAATTGATAATTTTTTTTTAAATTGCCTTTACTACTTAGGTATATTAAGGTAGGGATGCCAATAACGCTATTTAAATTCGCAAATAAAACAAAATATGTCAAATATGCTAAATTTTACGATAATGCTTAACATCCTGCTGTAGCCTAAATTTTATTCTTAAAAATACTAATAAAGCAGGATCCTGCTAAAAATGGCAACACTGTGGACTGTGGCAAACCAAGTGGAAGCTCGTTTAGAACAAGTTGTAAACGAGCCTCCCGCCAAGGTGACCTGGTGGGAAACGTTTGTTTACAACAGTGTGGTAGCCCTTTTATTCAACCAATTGCTTTGAAAATCGATATCTAAGGATCTGTGTGGTTTCTGACAACGACTCCGTTATTAGTATGAGACAAAATAGCCTCCATCTTGAACTTTTAAGTTATTCGATCGATTGCTTTAAAAATCGATATTAGGGGATCTGTGTGCTTTCTGACAATGATTCCGTTATTAGAATGGGAAAGTAGCCGCCATATTTAACTTATTAGTTTTTAATTTAAAAAAAATTAAAGGTGACAACCTTACCCCTTTGCTAGTTATCTCAAAAAAAGCGCTAACTAGCTGAGATACAGCGCTAACTAAACAAAAACTTTTTCAATTTTACAAAAATAAGAGGACAACCCTAACGCTCAATTGGCGCGTAGGTATATAAAATAAGAAAAAGGCTAAGCTTTCGTACTGCTTTAGCTTATATTTATACTGTGGCGGCGGCCTATCTTGCTATCTTGATATCGACCGACGGTGAAGTGACAATACCTCCTATCTAACATTTTTCGAAAAATTGACTTTCATATAACATATTAACTATAAGTTCGGTTTCCGCGTATTTTGATGAAACCACATATACGTACTTTTAACGACAACGGGGAAAAATAAATGTGGAAATAGCTTCTAACTAAATGGAATGGTACAACCCGATTATTAGACGCGAAAGTTTTCGAGGCACTGAACGTTTTTTTCGCTTTGTGTAAAATGTTGTCCTTCGCCGTCGATATGCCGTGTTCGGCGGTTTGTCGGCGGGCTCGAACACGGCATATCCGTGTTCGAGCCCGCCGACAAAGAGTCGGCGCGGCGGCGGCGCCGGCGGGCGGCGCGGCGCGACGCGCGGGCGGCGGGTTGGCGGCTTCGGTGTGTGTGTAATAATATCTTACATTAAAGGTGAAAAACTTCAAACGAGCTATCCAGAGTTTTCGGGTCACGTTCAAGTGTGTATAATGCACGACGCAGCTGTCTATAAGCTCTTGGCCAGTCTCTTTCAGACACTTTAATCCACCATCAGCAAAAAAATCTGCAAAAGAATAATATTATGTAATAATTTTTACAAAAAAGGAACTAACTGATTCCAAAAAAAATGTATTAGGCGAACATCTCCAGGAGAGAGAGAAAAGAAGTAAAATAAAAGAAGTGCGCAAGTTTAGGTTGCGATCTTAATAGTTATATATGCAACGTTTGCAGTGCCCGGTCACCGGATAACTGATATCCAATAAAACCAAAATATGTCGAGCTTTTTGGCGGTGGTTCGGAAGTAGTCGTAAGAGTAGGTTATCATAACTCGCCCAGCCCGCATTGGTTCAGCGTAGTGGATTATTCTGGCCCAATCTCCCTATGTAAAAGAGAAGGCTTGAGCCAAGCAGTGGGATATTTATAGACATACATACATAATAATAACGACTATTATCCCCTTAAAGTTAGTCAGAGACTAGGCAATTAGGACCGCAAAAGTAGTCCTCTGCCATAGTCCACTTTTCACATGTGCTCAGCGTGACCTGTGGTGAGCCCATCGCCGCCCTATGTTGTTAGTCTTGTGTGCAGTCTTTAGTCCGTTAGTCGCCTTTTACGACCGAGGGGAGGGAGGGGGTGCATGGTAGTATTCTGTCACCGTTACGCGACACGGTGAGTTAGCCCTTAAAATTATTTGTAAGCTCTACCTACTGTATGTACACCTTGCATCGTCGATGGCCGAATCGTATTGCGCTATTCCCGATATGGGAGGGTTCAATTCCCTGGTCGCGCAAAGAGTTTTATATTTTTCCGATGTTTAGTCCGGGTTTGAGATATGTACATACCTGCATGTCAATTATAGTGACAGCTTAATATGATGGATCATGGAGGCCTTGACCCTCAGAACAATAACTATAGTATAGAAGTAGCGCTATATAGCATAAACAACCTGAATATAGCTACGCTCTGTATTCATATAAGATATTGGTTAATGTTAGAACAAGATAGATATACTTTGGACAGGACGGCGAATTACAAGGTAGTACCAACAACAGTGTTTAGATCTACTAGGGGTGGAGGAGATATAATATCTATCGATATCGATTATATCAAACGAGTCCGATTGAGCGGGAACTTCGATTTTTACTTGTTTTTGTTATTTATTCCCTTGTTAGAATAATGTTCATAAACTTTTAACTGTTTCGATAGGCCAGGGGCTCAATCTACCCTTATCTATCAAAAAACTCCAATTGATAGACTAAACTCTATGTTATCGACATTAGGTAAAAAATCAGGATAAGTCGATGTGATGCTGTTTGTAAAGTCAAAAGCAGTGAGCCTATACAGATTGAACTTTGTACCGCAAGTGTTTACCGTGTTGTACTGTTGAACGTACAGTGGTAGTGCAAATTTAAATTTAATCAAGGATAGAGCGACATATAACATCGGTACTTTGTAGCTAGTGTGGCAGTGCTAGCATCTGAGCGTAGTTCAGCGAAAGTATTTAACTGCCAATGGGTTAGGTGTATAGTATTTAAATAAAACAACCATTATTACATTAACATAATTATGTTGTATTTAAACAAAAAACCCTTTACTTACTAAAGAAAGTAATTTGTAATTTTTACCCGACTAATTATTAGTAGGTACTTAACATAAAAGTGCGAAATTGTGAAAAATATTTAAAGAAAACAAAAACCCGACTGCGTCAAAAATATTAACTGAAAAGTAAAAAGAAGCTTTAAGGCGACTGCAAGAGCCAAGTGCTGCCACCACATGTTTGTAGTTGGGCTAATGTTTTTGGCCTCAAAATTTCCTATTGTAATTTAGTAATTTAACTATTTATTCCAATATAATATAATGAATGGTAACTGGTAATACTTAGTCGAATAAAGATAGAACTACATATAAAAACAATACAACGTTAAAAAAAACACAGAAATATCACATACCAGTGGAAGCTGACTATTTCACTGTTATTTTCTTTATTTCCTTTGCGACATTTTCATTTCTTTATCACTCACATATAGTAGTATTTTGCAACGAAATTCCAGTATTCACACAATTATCACTTTTCCAATACAGAAACGCACGCCAATGATCCACGTAATATACGACAAAATTATATGTGTCATTGTTGGCTGACAAAGGCAATGGTTAGAGCGAATAACAAACATTAAAAGGTTCCAATGGCTCCAGTTTTGACAGATCGCTTGGTACGCATTTTTTCTTCTTAGACGGTTTCTATGCTTTAGTTATTGTTCTGAGCCTTGACCCAGCAATGGGACAGTTTATAGCTTGTAACCATAGAATAAAAACTATTATTCTGAGCAATTAAAAACCTTAGTAACAAAAACGTTTTTTTATATGATACTTACTTTTAACTTTGCCTTCAGAAAATGCATTCTTTATCAACGCATAACGCGCTTGCAAAGAATCCTCTAATATTTCAGTGATGTTGGTGGAATTTGAACAGGCCGACGATACTGACGAATTCGTGAATCGAAAATTATGTTCAACATCGTCGTCCATAACACATGTGCTGTAATAAAACTAAATTGTATTATCAAAAAGGTAAAATATTCTCCTTTTGCCTATGCATTCATTTGCGGGCGGGAGGGCGGTGCTTGCATGCAGCATGCAGCAAGCAGAGTTGCGGAATGAACACTAGATCGAAAATTTTTTTGCAACAATTTTTTATCTTCCAGTTCATTTATCCGTTATTAACGCTTTTTTTTGCTCCGTGAATACCGCCGGGATCTTGGCGGTCGGTGAATCGTTCACCGAAAGCGATTTGATGTAAGCATAACCCGAAGTGCCACTATTTTCACAGCAGCGCTCACCATCTCGAAACGGAAACCGATTTTCATGGTGATCGCTTTCGTTTCGCATGATGGTGACTGTGCAATAAAGCTGTTCACGCTTTATTTCTTCTTCTTTTGGCATTTCTCAGATTCAACAGGTTTCCTGAGATTAATATGTTTTTTTTTTATACACTCTGCTCCAACATAATTAGAGCCTATGTTAAACCTAATTCTCATTCATACCAGTTCTCGCATTAATTCCTCTGGCACTTTCATTCCGCATACTTCACAACCATACATCTCTTTCATTCTTATTTATTGTTGGATGCTTGCGTCATACATCACTCATACCGACTCTAGTAGACACATAAATAAAAATACAGGGTCTAACAAAATCAATAAGCGAACGTTTAAGGACGGTAAATATCTACACATCATTCTGAATAAAATGACAAAAAATGGGCTCCAGTTTTATAGTGATTTTTCAAAGTTATGTTTCTAACAACCTAAATGAATTAAAAATAATGCACATCATAAAACTATAACTTGAACAACTTTACTAACACGCACGCAATCGTCAATAAAAAAATGGCTCAGTATGCTACGAGTTTACTGTGCATGTTCGGCTATCTTTGTGTGTGTGTAGTACAGCTGTACGGGTTTGGAAAGTGTGTATTTTTTGGTGAATTATGATAATGTTTTGTTGATTATCTCGGTAACGAGCCTGTAGTTTTGGACCAAATTTGGTGAGCATGCTCAGTGTGATGTATAGATGCTCCCCTTAAACGTTCGCTTCTTGATATTGTTAGACCCTATATTTGTTCATCAGAATGGATCGACCGATTTGACTGATTCATCTTTTGTTGTGTTCGTAATTGCCAGGACAAGGTTTGTATATGAAAGAAAATGTTAGGAAATTCTACACGGGATACGGGGTACGGGATACAAGGGCGGACTCCGTCGCATTGCCAGTCTAAAGGTGAAAATCCCTGGCACACCCTAAGCTACCGGTTTCAGACCCAGAGGTCCCGGGTTCGATTCCCAGCGGGGGGTACATCTTTGTGTGTTCGGTTTGGTTGGTGGTAGGGCTGTTAAGTCCGCCTGGCTAGCTACCACCATTTTATCTAAGTCTGTCGCCATAACAACGATGTTTATAGCATTGTTGTGTTCCGACTGTCTGAGATAAGATAGCCAGTTTCTCAGTGGTTGAGGATTCCGGGTGAAGCGCGCTTCCACCTTCGGCCTTATCGTCACTTACCATCAGGTGAGATAAAGGACAAGCGCTTACCCGTTGTAGAATAATAAAAAAACCTGGGAGGTCGGTGCGCTTCATACGAAAATCGCTGCGAAGTGTTAAAGCGACGGTGACCCCGCTCTGGTCTGTGCCCCGACCGTACCTACTCTACTGTCTCATCACGCGGACAGAGTCGCGGACGGGTTGCTAGTGTTTATAAGTCTATGAATAGGTAGTGGTAAGTTTATAATAAGTAGGTAGTATAGGTATCTACAAATAATACAAAGGTATCTATGCTCCATAAAAATAGTGAGATATAGAGGAGCTCGATGGCGCTGCGGCTAGCGCGTTCGGCTTGCGATCTTGCCGGCTAAGCAACTTTCGCAATGCCGGGTCGCTGGATGGGTGACCAAATTTAAAAAAAAACATCTCACTAAATATACGCAATGTCACATTTAAGCAGTCACCGGGACAAGCAAATTGGATTTCAAAAGGAATAAAAAAGAGTTATAATATTAAAAGAGTTTATCGATACAAATATTATAGAAGTAAATTAAAATCTGACAAAATAAAGTACCTTAAATATAATAAATTATTAAAAATTTGTATTTCTGAAGCGAAATGATATAATAATAATAGAATTGTGCTAGTGAGTAGAAAGAAGTGCAAAGCCACTTGGGATGTAATTAAGGGAGAGACTTCTGCAAAGATGTTACGAGAACATATTCGAGAGATCACACTAGGTGACAATAATGAGACTGATTCAACTGCTATCGCTACATTGTTTAATGACCATTTTATTACTAGAGCAAACACAATGGACTCCAGAGTGGAGTTACACAATACTCAAATGCGAAGTAGCCTTATGTATTTGTCACCGGTAGACGCCAAGATAGTAGAAAAGATAATTATGTCATTGAATAACACACTTTCGCATGGTTATGATGGTATAGTTACCAAAGTATTAAAAGCCTGTAAAAAAGAAATTAGTACAATTTTAGCTTATTTGATTAACTTATCATTTGAAACCGAAATATTCCCAGAAGAAACTAAAACTTTCGATCGTAAAATCTCTCTTTAAAAAAGGTGACAAAAGGATGATTAAAAATTACTGTACTCTAGTTTTGATACCGGTACTTTTCAAGATCTTTGCAAAGGCCATGCATTTGAAATTGATGTCGTATTTTTTCAAGCATAATACTATTAAACAAGCACAATTTGGTTTTCAGAAGGGAAAATCAACTTCTCAAGCTATGTTTGAACTAGTAAATAATATTTTACAAAACACCAATAAAAATAAATATACTTCGGTTTTGTTATTGTATATGACTAGTGCATTTGACCTGGTATCGCATGTTCGCCTACTGTCAAAACTAGAACGCAGTGGTATTAGGGAACCAGCTTTAAAATGGATACAATCGGCATAGTGTGCCACAAGGGAGTGTGCTTGGGCCACTTTTATTTCTACTTTATATAAATGATCTACCAGATGTTGTGGCACACAAAACAATCCTATTTGCAAATGATGTGTCTGTCGTTGTAACAACTGATAAAAAATGGACTCTTGACATACATAATATTGATATTTATAACACACTGACGTTGCTAAATAGTTGGTTGACAAATAATAATTTAGAAATGAATCTCACTAAAACAAATTTAATTAATTTTAATAACTTTAAACACAGACATGTTAGTATAAATTACAATGATCAATTAATTACTTGTAAAAAAACGGTTATGTTCTTAGGAATCACACTAGACTCAAAATTGAACTAGCACACGCACACAGATAAAGTGCGCAATAAAGTAAATTCGTTTTCATACGCCTTGCATAAATTGAGGAAAGTCGCTAGCAAGGAAACATCCATAGTTGCATACTATGCATACGTAGAGTCGATACTTCGATACGGTGTCATATTATGGGGAAATAGTATTGATGCTAAAAAGTTTTCATTGCTCAGAAGCGATGTATTAGAGCAATAAGTGGCATTGCTCCTGATACATCATGCAGACCGTATTTTATGACGTTAGGGATATTAACATTAGCTTCCATTTATTTAATGGAAATAGGAAAATTTGTGAAACTGAATTTTAAGTTGTTTACTGAAGCAAAGTACCATTATAGAACTAATTCCAGAAAACCACATAGACTCATATTAGAGAGTACTCCTAGAACCGCATGTTATCAAAATAATTGTTACGCAATGTGCATAAAAATTTATAAAATACCAGTATCTACATATAAAAGAACTCCTATAAACTAGATTTAAGTTGACATTTCGAAAATGGTTAATACAAAATACGTTTTATACTATTGATAAATTTATATATAACAAATGTATTGCTTGAAAACAATCTTGTGACATGTATACTTAATTAATTCTAATTTCATTTTAATTATATTTAATTTAATTTAAGTACTATTTGTATGCTAACATGTTAGCTAAATGTGCGATTCTCAACCTCACACTTACCATCACTATAATGTACCGCATTTATTACGAATAAATTATTTGATTTGATTTGATTTGATCTCGAGCCCCTCCGTGCTTCTTGGTTCCGGTTGTTGTCGTAAGATGACAGTCGTTAAAACCTACCAGCCCGCATTGGGCCAGCGTGGTGGGTTATGGCACAATATCCCCACGTGGTATTTTTCAAGTGAGAGGCCTGTGCCCAGCAGTGGGACGTTTATAAGCTGATGACGAAACCGTCATAGGAATTCAAAAGACAACTTACCCCGTCGCATTCGTTGTTGGATCATTATTTATTTCATGATTTACATAATCGATGATGCAATTCTTCCTTCTCGTAAAAGCTTCCTGTAATATTTGTATAGGTATGTCTTTGGATAATTGAGAAAACCGTGTCGCGTATCGGTGAAAGAATACTACCACCCCTCTCTTCCCTTGGGTGTCGTAAAAGGCAACTAACGGACTAAAGACTGCAGATACTTCCAACAGCATAGAGCGGCGATGGTCTCACCACCTGTCACGCTGAGCACATGTGCAGTCGCTATTTGGTGAAAAGTGGTAGAGGACTGCTTTTGCTGTCCTCATTGCGTAGTCCCTGACTAACACTCGGGGACAATAATTGTGATTATGTATAAATGTATAATTGAAAAACTCGTATGTTTGCGAATGATATCAGTCTATAAACCTATAGTCAAGTTAGCTACTTATACTAATGAATGTTTCATAAACTGTATATTTGTACAATTATATAAGGTGATTGCTAGAAACCGCAAGAAATTTCAAGGGCTGATCAGGTCAAGGGTTTTAAACATGACAAAAATGACACAAAAGGAATACGTGTTTTTTTAAATTTTAATTAAATAATTCATTTTATGAATTTTAATTGGATAGTCTTTGAGTATCTAATTTATTTTAAAGCAATAACTTAACAAATAAAATGACAAAAAATAAACGATTATTTACAACGCGCGGGCAACGGCCGGCCTGCCGACCGTCTGTTGACCCGCTCGCGTCAGCTGGGCGATAAATACCTATTAATCTGCAATGAGACCATTGTTGTCATGTTTGAAACACTTGACCTGACCAGCCCTAGAAGTTTCTTGCGGTTTCTAGCAGTCACCTTATATAAGGTGACTGCTAGAAAAAGACAAAAATGACAAAAAAGAAATTCGTGTTTTTTTTAAATTTTTAATTAAATAATTCATTTTGTATATTTTAATTAGGTGGTCTTTGAGTATCTAATTTATTTTAAACCAATAACATAAGAAAAATAAAATTAAAAACAATTAAAAATAACGATTATTTACAACGCGCAGTATACACAGACTTTAAAAAAGCATTCGACAAGGTGGATCACGAGTTGCTTCTTGATAAAATTGCGTTTAACGGCATTCGGGGAAATCTGTTGCGTTGGTTTGCATCATATATTCAGAACAGGACCCAGAAGGTGGTTGTTAATGGTTACCAATCTAAACCAATACTTGTTACATCAGGTGTTCCTCAGGGTTCGATTCTTGGACCTTTATTATTTATTTTATTTATTAACGACATTAAGCAATGTTTTCAAAATTCTAATTTCTTAATGTATGCTGATGACTTAAAAGCTTTTAAAACCATTAAAACTCTTAACGACTGCATCACATTTCAGCAAGATTTAGACAGACTAAGTACATATTGCCATAATAATAAACTTTTCCTTAGTATCCCTAAATGCAATTGTATCACATTCACAAAGAAAATTAACATAATTGAATATGCTTACACCCTCTGCAACAGTCCTTTATGCAAAGTAACTTCTGTGAGAGATTTAGGAATACTATTGGATTCTAAATTGAGTCTAAGCACGCATATAGAGAATCTTATTAACAATGCCTTTAAAATGTATGGTTTCGTGATGCGATCTTCTATTGATTTCAGACTAACCTCGACATACATTTATCTGTACACATCTTTGATCCGCTCTCAGCTCGAATATGCAGTACCTATCTGGAATCCCTACTATAAGAAGTATATAGATGCGTTTGAAAGAGTCCAATACAAATTTTTACGTGCTATGCACTACAGATGTCATAAACATTACCTTACTTATGCCCAGTTGTTCGATAAATACAATCTGCTAAGTCTTCATTCTAGACGACAATACCTGGAAGCTATGACCCTGTTTAAAATAGTAAATAATGACTTTGACTGTACCGATTTAGTGAACAGACTGTGTTATGTTGTACCTAGAACTATATACAGACGTAAGGTGCGCGCAGGTACCCTGTTTGCTTTGGGTACATGCCATACAAATAGTGGACTGCGCTCTCCAATGCGTTGTATGGTTGAAACCTACAATAAATTGTTTATTAACACAGACATATTTGCCTGCAGTTCTGCTAAATTTAAAAGATCCATTTTAGAAATTTTATCTGTTTGAGTAGGTAGTCATACTGTTTATATTTTCATTTTAAATGTTTTAACGTTTTGTGCATTTTTGATTGATTGTTGTTACTCATTCTCAAAAGTAGTAAATTTTTCGCTCGCCAAGTTAAAATTAATAAAGTTAGTGATCAGCAGCTTAGTGGATGCAAAAAGAAAAAAAAGTCTCTTTTGATTAAATACATTGTGTAACTTGTGGATAGCGTTGTGGGCTGCATTATTGTTAAGACTTGTTTTGTGTATTATTTTTTGTGTTATGGTATAATGTAGTTGTTTGCTGTTCCTATTAAATAAAATAAAAAAAAAAAAAAAACGCGCGGGCAACGAACGGCTGGCCGGCCGACTGTTACTGTTACGACCCGTAAGCGTTGTCAGCTGGGCGATAAGTACCTACGTTAGTCTGCAATCACGAGACCCCATTTATTTTCCTTTAATTGAAATGTGCGTAAGTATAAGGTGCAGTTAGGTCCAACGCCACTTTTTAACTGTAATTATGGTAAGTGTTATGATGTATGAACGTAATTTCAATTCAATCCTAGTAAATATCTATCACACCACACATTATGAGAAGTTACAATTATCTTTCCTTACAAATGAAAGATCAATGGGTAGTTGGGTAGTTATCTAATATCGCGTCCGCACGCTAAGCACTTGCCGCTAACTCCAAACCAAATGACCAGATGACCTTTCATGTCCTCGACAACTAAACAGCCTAAAGCATTGTGATAAGTTACCTATGTTATGTTGTTGTTATTCAAGCGGTTATTTTACTATTCAGTCTTACTTATTTATTTACACTAAATTAAGTCAAACTAATGTCTCACATGAAAGGCAACGTTAATACCTAAAAAGCTGCGTAATTAATAGGTGTCGGTAGGTACTTACTTACATGGTGTTAGAAGCATTCCAGTTTATTACATCAGCGAACAGGAAAGGTGATAAGCTTCCCATCACACCTCACAGGCTTTGGACTGTCAAACTAACGTAATATTACATAAAAATTAAACCTTCGCCAAAATAACGTAAATAAAATAAAATTTATTAAAGGACGAACTAAAATAACTCTTGTGATCGGCACATTATTATTACACCTATTTAACGTGTTTAAAAGAACACCACCTGTTCTACCTACAAGTCTAATACGACTTAACACCCATTTGTTACACAAAACATTAATTTGTTACTGAACTGATTACTTTATTCACGGTAGCCTATTCATAATAATACTAATCCTTTACTAATTAACTCATACTAGTTATTAGTTTAATCACCCACACACAAATGCACCTCACACACACACTACACACCAAAACTTTCCCGAGGAAACTGCACACACCTGCTGCGCTGCGCTGCGCAAGAGACTCAAGTGAGTTCAGTGACTCGACTCAGCACAGCAGTGCCACAGTGCGATTCTCTAAGTTAAAGCCGTAACGTTGGTACACCGCCTGCCGCAGCGATAAGAATTTACTCTGTCTCTTTCATATTCATAGAATTGGAAAGAGACAGCAGATCGTCTACGTGTCGCTCGCTTGCGCATCTTGCATCTTTGATTTTATTCGGCAGTCAACTTATGCATTCTGTCTGGTGCATTCGCGTCGCGTGTGCGTAAAAATGCCTAAAGCACGCCGAATTAGTGTAATAATAATTTTGTGCCGATCACAAAAGTTGTTCTAGTTTATCCTTTAATAAATTTTAATTTATTTACGAAATTTTAGCACAGGTTTTCACTTTTGTTTAATCATTATTACATTAGTTTGACAGTGGGAAGCTTATCACCTTTCCTGTGCGCTAATGTAATAAACTGGAATGCTCTATAACACCACGTAAGTACCTGCCTACCTATCAATTACGCAGCAGTTTAGGTACCAACGTTGCCTTTAATGCGATACATTAGTTTAACTTAATTTAGTGTAAGTAGGCAAGACTGAATAATGAAATAACGCTAAAATAGGTAATACATACTTATTTTAGTTTAGTTGTCGTAGACATGAAAGGTCATCGTTCGGTCGTTGGTCGTACCTTAGATAACTACCTACTTTTGATCTTTCATTTGTAAGGAAAGGTAGCTGTACCTATCTTCTCATAATGTGTGATAGATTTTTATTTGTAAGACGTAGGGTAGGATTGAGTTGAAATTACGCTCATACATAACACTTATCATAATTACAGTTAAAATGTGGCCATAACTTGATGCAATCGATAGTCGTTGGACTTAACCTCACCTTATACCTACGCACATTTCAATTAAAGGAAAATAAATGGGGTCTCATGATTGCAGACTAACGTAGGTACTTAACGCCCAGCTGACGACGCGGACGTGTCAACCGACGGCCTCCCGGCAGTTCGTTGAACTTCGTTGCCCGCGCGTTGTAAATAATCGTTATTTTTAATTGCTTTTCATTTTATTTTTCTTATGTTATTGCTTTAAAATAAATAAGATACTCAAGACAATCTAGTTAAAATTTACAGAATGAATTATTTAATAAAAAATGAAAAAAAACACGAATTTCATTTTTGTCATTTTGTCATGTTTAAAACACTTGACCTGACCAGCCCTAGAAGTTTTTTGCGGTTTCTAGCAGTCACCTTATATATGTAGGTATTACATAAGTATAAGTTACGTTTTTGTGTCACGCCCTATGCAATTGTTAATGTTTTATTTATTTTATTTTTATTTTATTGGTTCGAGGGTAACATACAGCTTAAGATAACACTTATTAATACAACTTATTGGAATTGTACAATAGCTAACAAAGTTTCCAATGGTAAACAAACACAAATAGTTGAGCAGAAACTGAACTATAAACTAGGCCTAAGTAAAAAAATTATAATGCTTTCCAATAGTAATCTAAAAATATTATTATGTAATTAAAATAATACAGATAAAAACTACTACTTACCTACTATAAAAACGTAAGTGATACCGTAATTAGTTTTAGATTACCTTTAAGTACTATTTATGAAAAGGTTTTTACTTAATAGATAGGTACTGAGGTTCAATATGAACTGGAGAAATTTCACAGTTTTGTAAGTACGTTCGGGGCCTTTATTGATGAAATTTAACAAAATACTATTAATTTATTTAACAACATTTATAGGTCGAATAGCTTTTACTTACTGATTTTGCTGCTTTACATTTTGAACCGGTTATGTCTGGTGACGTCACGTTGTCAGCACTGACCCCCGCTACAATAAAATGAAGAAAAAAACCACTTATTATAAATGTTTATCATATTAATACAATATTTAAGATGATGTCACAAGATGAAAATGCAACCTGAATTGCGTGAGAAAACTTGAATCTTATTGGACGAGAAAAAAATAATAAATTAATTTAAAAAAAATGTATATGTCTTTTAACCCCTTACCGCATGGAATTTCATATCATTGCAGGAAAAAAATAATTTAAAGTTTTGTGTTTATAGAACCCTTAAAAAATGTTAAAAAAAATGTTGCAGTGCCACTGAATTAATTATTTCATGAAAAGCAAAATGTGCATATGGTACGATGAGCATTAAATGGAATAAAACAGTTTATACCAAATATGGGACGACATGCATCTTAGTGTAATTAATGCAAGCTTGAGGTTCAAAACTGCACTAAAATATTTACATATTGGACTTGTCTTAGCATTGTTTACTTACTATTTCAAATATTAATACCTACCACCCCACAAAAAATATCTTACCAATAAAACAATAGTCAATAACAAAAACCCCTTTATTAGAAACAAACATTAAAGTAAAACATCAATCTGTTTCTAGATGAGAAGGACCTGGTAGGACATGATACTCCAGAAAACAGTTTATTTTTTTGTTTATGCACAAATACATTTTACATTTTACCAGTTACCTAAGTCTGATTTAGTAAAACTCCACGGGAATCGAACCCGTGACTTGACTATACTGCGAAAGAAGACAGTTCAGGAATGAATGGGCAGAATAAACATATTATATTATTAACTCAAGCATAATAATTATACTTGAGTTAGTAATATAATATTGTCTTCAAAAACTTCAACCTACGCGTTCATACTGCATGACGACTGACGAGTCATTTATGAACAGTAACAGTTTTACCGCTATATGCATACCGTTCCATATATAAACAGCACAATTGAGCCAAGACTGCATATCGTCCCAAATATGCACACGACAATATCGCAAAATAATTTGACAATAAATAATAATCTAGGGTGGGTTCTTTTATTTTTACAGTCACATATGATAAATTTATGCATAGAAAAATACACAAGCAAAAATTTTCATAGAATTCTGAGAAATTCGGGTGCAAAGACAGAGCTACATACCTTTGAAGAACAGTTGAATTCAAACTGACTTTTTTCTTATTCTAGCAGGCTTGCCAACATTATGCAGCTACTAAACGTTAAAGTATTTATCTAGTCTACGGTTTTTAAATTTGCCATCACTCAAACATAGAATAAATTTGGAATTTTGACAAAACACTTAAATGTGCAAATATGGGACACAATGCGGTAAGGGGTTAAGTCAAAGTTATTCAATATAAACCTTTACAGGTACTTATTGACGTAAAAAAATATGTCAGTATATTAAAAAAAAGTTAACTAACAGTAGTGAAATCTTATCAACTAACTTAACTACCTACCTAGGTACCTGTTCTACCTACCTAACTAATCTACCACCGTTTCGGTAGAATCGCTACAATCATTTCATTTCATTTCATTACATTTCATAAAGATTATTTTTTTTACGTGTGTTTAAGTTATGAAGATCACATGATACTTCTTGACATCATAATGTTTTCAAAAATAAATTGTGATGCAATAGTTAATATATCGATTTTATAAAACACCTTTTAAAAAACTATTAAGCCAATTACAATGAAACTTTGCATGCTAAAGTAACATACAGAGATATAAATAGTTTGTTAAAAACATTTTTAAAAAGCGTATAAATAACTGAGTTAATGCTATTTTAAACTTTCTATAGTGGACTTTAAATCGAAATAAATCAGCTAAATAAAAATGTTTTCCACAAACTATTTAGATCCCTGTGTTTTGCTTTAGCATGCCAAGTCTCATTAAAAATGGCTTATTGGTTTTTAAAAATTTTGACTTGGAACTTGGACCGAAATGCGTAAACCCTCTTATCCTTTTCAGGTCCGTTACCCTAATGACCTAACAATGGTCTCTAATTTTACCCCTCCCAACGATGAACTCAACTCATACAATATGTGTGTGGTAGGTATTTGTACCTACTGATGAGTTTATTCGTTCTTCAACATTATCATTATCGTGGCCCATCATAAGCCTCCTCTTCTCCTCTCCACTTCCGGCGGTCTTGCGCCCTCTCCATCCAATCAAGGCCTCCATATCCTCAGATATCATCAATCCATCTTTTGTGAGGTCTTCCTCTTTTTCGGGTATTGGCTCTGGGTCTTCAGTTCTCCACGCTAGGGTTTTTTGGGCCCAACGGCTACCATCTATTCTAGCAATATGGCCTGTCCACTTCCTTCTTGAGATAATGCCGACCACGACCTCTACTTTTGTCATCTGCCAGATCCATTCATTTCTCTTCCGGTCGCGTAGGGTTATTTCAAGCATCTTTCTTTCAATCGCCCTTTACGCAACTCTTAACTTCTCAGTCGACTTTTTTGTGAGTGACATGGTCTCCGCTCCGTATGTGAATACAAGCAGAACTCACTGCCCGAATACACGAATCTTCAAATGTAACGGTAGCTTTACCACGCTAAATATTTCTGTTGGCGCAAAATGTTTAATTTTAAGACCGACCTTGATTTACTCGCTTTTGAGGTCTTATGACCACCATCTCCTCAATACACTCTCATACCAAAACCAACCAGAACAATTCGTCAGCAATCCAAGGTTCGAAAGTCTTTTTCTTTCGATAACCATCGCCGCTCTATGCTGTTGGATGTATGTGCAGTCTTTAGTCCGTTAGTCGCCTTTAACAACACCGAAGGGAAGAGAGGGGGTGGTAGTCTTAGAATAATAACATATAGAAGGTAAGTCCGCGCGCCCATTTTGAAGCACTTTTTTTGGAGCCAGATATGGCCCCAAACGCCGAGTTTTCAATGTACACTACGGAGTTACAAGCGTACGTGTGCGTGTCGCCGAGCGCAAGCAAGTAATCGTCACGAAACTGTGAATCGGTTTAGTGCTTCACTTTTGACAGAGCGCTTGTATGAAGACTATCTTTCTTATTTATTATTCTAAGGTGGCAGTATTCTTTTACCGCTATACGCGACGCGACACGGTTAGATGCAAGAAATGCAAGAAAACAATAAAAGCTTCTTATTTCATTCGTGAAAACTTATTTTAATAATATGTATAAGTAAATCTTTAAAAAAAAACAAGTTGCAGCGTCTGAGGTTTTGAACTATTTAATTAACACGTTGTGTAATTCTGTTTATAGCTGTGAAGTTTCTTGCGCCCGTTCTTCTCCACAGCGAAAAGATGTTCTTTACGGGAAGGGTTCATTTTTTTATTGACTATTTAAAAATTGGAGAAAATAAAAGTTAGTCCTCAATCTACACTGACCTGCAAAAATAACCTATCACACTTTTAAAATTTCATTTTTTTCTAAACTTGAGAAGTTAGCGATTTAGAATAAAAACGTTTTATAGCAATATTATCAGCTTTCTATGAAACTATAGTAAATCATACAATAGTAACATTTTTAAGTCTTGTGTGTCTTGTTTATCTTGTGTACTTTAAAAGTTATTACAATTTTAAAAGTGTGATACTTATTTTTGCAGGCCAGTGTATTTGGCTCTGGCACTTCTCTCCGGTATTTTATAGTAGTCGAAAAACAAAAGACATACCTAATAATAACGTTACATAATGCAAATTATAAATAACTCACCGTAAAATGTAAATATAAGGAACACCACTAAATTACGAAACATTTTGACGAAGCTACTTTCAATCATAAACTGCACAAGGAACAGTTATATTACGGTAATGTTCGGTCATATTTCCTCTTTTATTAATAGGACTCATTTTATATTTATTATGACATCATACATAATCATTGAGGTATTATAACTAGAGGCGAAACCACAAAGCAATTTTTTGTGCACTGATTTGCGGTCACCTGCTATGCGATTCTCTAAAGCGACACATAGACGCTAAGCGCGCATGGCTGTGTTCTGCTGTCTCTTAACTATTCTATATATATGAAAGAGACAGAGTCAATTCTCAGCGCTATGCGGCAGCCGCTGCTACCAAGGCTTCGCATTGCAGCTATGCGATTGTCTAAGCGACACATAGACGCTGCGGGCATGGCTGTGATCATAGATGTTACAGCCGTCACATCTTTCGCTGCAGTCACGGCTGTAGTTAAAGTTGAGGCTGTTTTACTTACAGAAAACCAATTTTATACCTACAAGAAATTTTGAAAAAGTGATTCCTTATCACGCCATTTACATCCGTGCGGTGCTTGTGTCGATCAGCGTTGAAAATTATTTAGAAGAATATTAATAATGGTACACTCACCAATGGTGTTTCACGGTAGTCTATATGTATTCTTTGCCGCTGTTGCAGCCGCTGTTAGTTTGCGCTTAGAGAATCGCACTACAGGATTACAATCGCTTGGATCACTCATCATCATCAATCGCTGAGGCGGGCGTTTGCATTCTATGGGCCGCAACAAGGCCGCTACCAGGGTAATCTACTTCAGTGCTCAAAATATTGCTTCACGGTGTTGTCTTGTCTTTAGTTATAATGCTTCAATGATCATAACAGGAAAATGTTTAGGCATGGACATTATGAATGCGTGAGTAATTTTGTACTAAATGCAAATTTTTTAACTTATGTAACTAACTAAAGGCCCTATAAAGGAATCGGAGCGTCAGAATAAAATAAAACAATAATAATATGACCAATGACGCACGCACGTTATAAAGTTAATAATAAATGTTGACTAAAAAACATAAGCATCAAGCACTGACAAATTTTGACGGGAGAAAACCAGACAGTCACCCGGAATGCTGAAGGTGCGTGTTTCGATTCCCGCCTGAGGTTGTCGTCTTTTTTCAGTGTTTAAAATTTTACTTAAGTATGTTTAAGCGTTAATAAAACGCTAAAATATAAAAAAAAACATTAATCTATAACGCAGCTTCATCTTAACCGAATGTTCAAATATTTGTAAAAATATTTCTTTCGGATCACAGAGGTGAAAACTTCTAAGATTTGATGAAGCAATGTTGACTAAAAACATAAGCATCAAGCACTGACAAAGGACATCAGGCAAATTCCTTTGACAATAGACCCAAAAATGTATATCATTTCTGTTTGTATCACAATGTAGGTATGTAAATAGTGGATCGTGGAAACTATTCAGAGTTTAATAAAGATTTTTATTAGAAGAGATATTCACGTTTGAAATATTTTTCTTTGGTAACACTGACACTAGTATAGCAACAATTGTAACTCAAACGAAACGTTTCGTTATGTGCTAAATAAACACAGTGTTCTCGAAAAAAATTACTAAAAGTGGGCGTACCGATTGAAATTAAAATTATTTATTATGCTTTCTTGTTGTACACCAAGATCTTAAATATCAAACATGATACGGAAGGAGCGTGTGGAATTCTGTTCTGTTCATTTAATGATGTGGTTGTAACCAAACGCTTCAGATGACAGTGATTGACAATGTCAGTGACAGCCGATAGGCTGGCTGATAGATCAAAAATGGCATGGCATTCAAATCAAAGCGATACCCATTTTCAAGTATTTGCCTATGCTTTTGTAACAATAAAAATCTAAAAGTTACATTTCTCTAACTTCAGAACTATTTCTCCGAGAAATCCAATCCAGCCAATTTCTGTCAATGTCATTGTCATCTGATGCGTATCTGATGCAATGCGCCTTGTTCTTACGCAAAAAAGTAGTGATGGCGGCCACAAAATGACCGTTTCATAGTCGTTGTTTTGTTTTCTAATTAATTAATTTCACCCAAATAAAGGAGTTTAAAAATAAAGTAGATACTGATTTAGGTATATAATGACTCATAGTGCATATAGATAATAGAGATAAGTTTATACATTTTTGGGTCAAATGTGCCTGATGTCCTTTCGACGGGTGAAATCAGATCAGAGACCAGATCTCGGTAGCCAAGTGGTTAAGGCAGCCGCCCGGAATGCGGAAGGTGCGTGGTTCGATTCCCGTCTGAGGTTGTCGTCTTTTTTCAGTGTAAAATTCTACTTAAGTAAGTATATTTAAGCGTTAATAAAACGCTAAAATATAAAAGAAACATCCTACTGATATTATAAACGCGAAGTTTGTAAGTATGGATGGATGTTTGTTACTCTATCACGTAAAAACTACTGAATGGATTTGGATGAAATTCGGCATACAGATAGTTTATAACCTGGATTAACACATAGGATACCTTTTTATCCTGATATTCTCACGGGAACGGGAACCACGCGGGTGAAACTGCGAGCGGCCGCTAGTTAATAATAAAGGAGCTAAATAATACGGTTTATGACATTTATTTCTCATAAAATAATAAAATTCACTTACAAGAGAAATCGTCCCATTAGAAGAATAAAGTTACACCTGCAAAACATCAACTTCTCAGTAGAGCGTGTTGAAGTTTTGCGCGCAGATAAATGCTCATAGCTCGGATAAGACATGCACTAGCCGCTTGAAATTTTCACAGTATGCAAGGAAGACAATACCGTATTATGCTCCTCCTGCATCCTTGTTTATCCAACTTGTTACTGGCTTTCGAACTCTTATTCCTCTACCACAAGTTTCAAATAAGCCTTATGCAACACTTATCCTAAGACTGGTTCAATGTCTCACTAATGCCATGTGTAACTTTTATTCTTAGATATTCTAGTTTTTGTTTAGGAAGCAAAGATGGATACAAAATTTTGAGAGCTAGTGGTTGGATTTGGTTTATCAATTCTAGAGTGGCTGAGCCAACAAGATGCAATTATCTTCTTCACATTCGTCATCCGTGACGTCACCGGTACTATTTTTTGGGGGAAAAATTGTTGTAGGGTACGGTTTTATCAAAATCAAAATCTCTTTATTCAGTAAACTTAAAATAAGCATTTTGAATCGTCAATAGTTAATGGATAGATGGGCACCCGCCCAATCACCCCGCCCATTCAGGAAGTCTTTTAGCTGTGGAGAAGAACGGGCGCAAGAAACTCCACAGCTTTAAAATAATATACAAGTAACGTCATTTACAAAACAATACAATTAAATAAATTATGAGCGTCAATACAAATTGGAACATGCCCTCCCTGTCACAGAAGGACATTTTCCATTACAACAAAAAAAAAACATTTAATACGATTACAAGACACTTACAAATGAATATTCAATAAAAAAAACAGGTATTGCTCGATTTAAAATAAAACGAAACACGTCTTAATGTATCTTTGAAACAACAGGAAAGACTATTAAATACTGCCAAAAAAAAATAAGATTGCAAGAGCAGACCAGCCTCCACAGGCGGCACCCGTTCACGACCATGACATGTGAATCAGCCATCGCTTCGCTCAACCATGTTTTAGGGAACGTAACGACCCGACACACATGCCACCACCGCAGAGACACTTTAAGAGAGCATGACACACTCGAGCAACTCCAACGAAAGCAAGAAACCAAGACAACTTTAAACGCAACATAAATTTTAAGTGAGTACCTTTGTCTGTAAAACACTGCTGTAAAAGGCTATCATACCAGCGTAAAATTAATTATTAAAAAAAAATAAAAAAAAATTGTTAAGAAAATATAATGTAAAAATATTATTAAGTATAACCAGGCTGTTTTGTCTTCTAAATATTCTTTGACTGTATAATACTAATACCTTTCATGTAAACAAGATTTTACATGATTCTTAAACTTATCTAAAGGTAAATCTTGTACAGTACTTGGTATTTTATTATAATAGTGTATACCTTGCCCTAAGGAAGAGCCGAGAACCTTTTGTAACCTAAACAGTGTGGCATTACTAGTTTTGACTTACTTCTAGTATTGAAATTGTGTACATCACCGTGTTTAGAAAAAGAGTTAATATTGCAACGCACAAAAACTATACAATTATAAATATATTGCGATGCAACAATAAGAACACCAACTTCCTTAAAAATATTTCTCAGAGAAGTTCGTGATCCCAGTATATAAATGGTTCTTATTGCTCGTTTCTGTAAAATAAATATAGTTTTAATATCAGCCGCTGTTCCCCACAAAAGGACGCCATACGACATGACACTGTGAAAATAACTAAAGTAAACAGTCCTAGCAGTTTCAACATCTGTTAATTGTCTAATTTTTCTAATGGCGTAAGCTGATGAACTGAGTTTGCTGGACAAATTCAATATATGCGGATTCCATTGGAGTTTTGAGTCCAAGGTTATCCCTAGGAAAACTGTCGAATCTACCAAATCTATTTTAGCACCATTCATTCTAACATCGGTTTGTTTGGTCTTGACATTTGGTAGTGTAAATTTAATACATTTCGTTTTTTTAGCGTTTAGCTGTAAATTATTAGCAGTAAACCAACTAAGTACCTCTGAGAGAGCATTGTTTACATCGTCAAAATTATTCTTATACCTAGTCACATTAAAAATGAGTGAAGTATCATCTGCAAACAATACAATATCACAGAAGTTTTCTACAAAGAATGGCAAGTTATTGATATATATCAAAAATAAGAAAGGTCCAAGAATTGACCCTTGTGAAACTCCCATTTTTACATGAGAACCGGATGACTTAGTTCCATTAACATCGACAGTTTGTGTTCTAGAACTGAGATACGACTGTATCAAATTAAGCGCAAAACCTTTGAGACCATAATAATTTAACTTTATCGCCAGTGTTCGGTGCTCAACGCAATCGAAAGCCTTGGACAGGTCGCAGACAACTCCAAGAGCGTTCTGAGCCCCCTCCCAGGCATCAAATACATGTTTTATTAAAGCAACACCTGCATCAGTAGTGAAATGACCCTTAGTAAAACCAAATTGCTTACTAAGTAAAAGATTATTTAAGTTAAAGTATTCTACTAACTGTTCGAGAATATTTTTTTCATAAATCTTACTAAGTGCTGGTAGTATTGAAATTGGAGAAATATTTCCAACTAAAAAGAAGAAAATAAATTAAAAGCAAAATAAATATTTTAAAACCAGTTTTTATTTTCAATTTAAAAGATTGTCGTGTTATTTTGTTGCAATTTCCACTTAGCCATAAGCCACAGGTGCGACAAGCTTTTGAACCTCTTTTTTATTTTACATGATTAAATGAGGTGATGTGAATCCTACTTCCTACTAATATTATAAACGCAAAAGTTTGTAAGTATGGATGGATGTTTGTTACTCTTTGACGTAAAAACTACTAAATAGATTTGGATGAAATTTAGCATACAGATAGTTTATAACCTGGATTAACACATAGGATACTTTTTATCTCGATCTTCCTACGGGAACGGGAACCACGTGGGTGAAACCGCGAGCGGCCGCTTGTATGTAATAATCCCGTGGGTGATGTTACTGACACACATTTAATTTATAATTATTATAATTAAAGTACGGAGTAAATCGAAACAACATTTATTTTTTTGTACACCCATCCGATATAGTAACTCGATAAAACAATTTGTTTTGGTCACCCATCTGATGTCGAACCATTGAACATTGCTTAACGTCAACCATCTCATCGCGGGTAAGCTTACCACGGCACCGCCCGTCAATCTCTTATAATTATGTGTATATGATAACGGAAATGTATGTAATCCGTCATTGTATACAATTCCTAAGAAATATATGTAATTCCAAAAATCACCCGGAAATGTGTGAAATAAATTATATAAGATACATTTCCTAGGAAATCTATACATTTCCTAAATAGCAATCGGAAATGTAAAACATTTAAGATACCTATCCTTGGGTACGCAGGGATAGCGGGGGACACTAGCTGCCCTACTCCTGTAGGTCACGTGATAGGTTAGGTTAGGTTAATGTATGCAATTCCTAAAATCGCACGGAAATGTGTGAAATAAATTATATAAGACACTTTTCCTAGGAAATCTATACATTTCCTAAATAGAAATCGGAAATGTAAAACATTTAAGATATCGATGGGTACGTAGGGATAGCGGGGGATACTAGCTGCCCTACTCCTGTAAGTCACGTGTTAGGTTAGGTTAGGTTAGGTTAATGTATGTAATTCCTAAAATCGACCGGAAATGTTGAAATAAATTATATAATTCAAAACATCTCGAGCTCCTCCGTCCTTCGGAAGGCACGTTAAGCAGTTGGTTGTTGTCATAAGATGGCAGTCGTTAAAACCCACCCACCCGCATTGGGCCAGCGTGGTGGGTTATGGCCCAATATCGCCACGTGCTATGTCCTCGTGGGAAGCCTGTGCCCAGCAGTGGGACGTTTATAGGCTGATGATGATGATGATGATGATGTAATTGTACACGCCTACAGATCAACCTATTTAAAACTGCCAAATTTCACCAATCGATATACATATTTTTTTTTATAAAAGAAGGGGGCAAACAAGCTGTCTGGTCACCTGATTGAGAGTAATCACCGCCTCCCATGGACACTCGCAAAACCAGAGGAATCGCAGGCGCGTTGCCGTCCTGTAAGGAAGGAATACGAATTGTAAGAGGAAGGGGGGGGGGGGGGAGGGGAGGACGGGCCTCCGGAACCCTCACTGGCCGGACAAAACACAACAGCACCAAGTGCCATTACTTCACGCAAAGCAAGCATGCAGCAAGCATACAAGCAGGCATGCATACAATCATGCAGTTATAAATGCAACATGCATTCAACGTGCATGCAAGCACACAGCATATATTAAAATTACAAAGTTATTTGTCACAAGTCTAACCTAACCTAACCAACTGAACTATAGTTTTGCATACTTAACTTTTTCTTTATAGCGAGTGGCTCATAAAAACATTTATGATCAAGAAATATATGAGTACAAATATTAGTATGAAACCAATTTATGAATATCGGCGTTATATGTCAGAATGATTAGGAGTTTCGATCGTTAGGTTATGAAGATATTTGTAAAAAATTATTAGTAAAAAGAAGGTGTATGATTAGAGATATTATGAATTCTGATGATTATTGGTTTCGATCGTCAGAATTCAATATTTTTATAAAGAGTGATCATTATGATGAAAAAATGTATGAGAAATATTTTCGGACTTCCGATAATAGGACTTAAAAAGTTATGTGAGAAAATGCGCACCTTTATAATATACGAAGTATATATTTGACGCTCCGCAAAATGTTCATTACATATTATAGAATTAGTTTTATATAAGCTTATATTAGGCATGTATTTAACGCAGCGACTAATAAATCTGATTTAAGATTTATAAAATAATTAAAGTGGATAGCAAATATAATAGGTTGGCAGTAATGGTGGAGTACAGTATTAAGTAAAAACTAGCAGCATTAAAATCCATTATAAGCTTTAGTTTAATTTAAACTGGCATCGAGTTTTTCTTTAGGCTATTGAATTTATTGTTGAGCGGAAACTTTGAAGCAACTAAAAAGTACAAAATAGGCATTCATATATTGTAAAATAGAGATTTCAATTAAAATGATTTTAGGTAATATTTAATAGGATTGAGATCTGATTAACATAATATATGGTGAGACATGTGAGCTGCAAATAAAGTAAAAAATGGCATGCAATTTAAATATTGATAGTTTTATTTCTTGACTTCTTTGTTTCGTATAAGGGCGAACAATTAAAAGGCATAAAAGTTATCAAATCAATTTTTATTTATTTGTTTATTGTTACGTACCTAATTGTTACGAAGTTATACCTAGGTATATCTATACTAAAATTATCGCTGAATAATTAGGGCTGGCTTCGATTTGGTGGGGCGCCCACGCTTTCTTTTTTGTCCTATTGGAATCATTTTTGCCTCTAAAGGCGGAGTTGTTAGTTTTAACCTTATGGCAAGACCCAGTATATGTTTACAGGTGTATATTTTTAAAAATTGTGGACAGTTACATGTGCCTTGTTTCCTATTTGCCCTGGGTAGTACAATTTTCCAAAATAAAAAGTTTTTTTCTTTATATTCATTAAATGTCTGCCATGAGTAGAGATGGGATTTTACCGGGTAAATTCCGGTAAATACCCAAAATGGGTAAAAACGCGGGTAAATACCCATTTCATGGGTAAAATCATGATATGGCAAATATCTTTAACATTTTATGTATTTTTTACCTAAATCGTGTAATGTAGTCAATATAATAATCTTCAGTTATTTTAAACAGTGTTTATCGATACTTTATTTTATTTTATAGTATTTATTTGTATCATCATCATGAGTTAGTTTGTCCTTTATTCTGCTGACCCTTGTGTAATAGCGTTAGACTAAAGCCGAGCGTTTCAAATTCAAAGAATATGGTATTGAGTGAGTGAGACATAGAATTGAAACGGTAAATTAGGCAAACTCGCGTCAATGCTAACGGCTAGTTTGCTCGTGAACCATGTTACTAATTATTGTTCTTTTATGCACATGTTTTTGTTATAACGTAGAAAACGTTTTGTTGATTTTTATATAAATGATTAGGTTTGGATTTTGAATCGAGTCGCCGGAATTTGAAGAAAATAACACTGTGGGGAGGGAGGGGGTCCAAGGGGTTGTTAAATAAAGGTTTATTATTAACATTTTAGCTGCCGCAGTTGCGTTAGAATATTTAAAAAAACATTTAAAAGTTTTGTCAAAAACGGCCATAAACACGAAAATTGACACTTTTTAGGTTATAATAGTACCATCACATTCTATTAATTCTTTTTTTTTTTTTTTTAATACTAAGCCCGGCAAATTACCCCACTCCACCTGATGTTAAGTGGAAATGAGGTCCAAGCGCGAGGACAACTGGTGCAGCGTAAGAGACGTAGCATCAGTCATCCTCACTCTGCCGGCCCACAAAGTGCTTCTTCACGCCTCGTTTGAAGGACCCTATGTCATAGGTAGGAGGGAATACGTGTGCTGGTAGACTATTCCATCTTTTGGAAGTGCGGCAAAGAAACGAGTCACCAAATTTCTTTGTGCGAGATGGAATGTTAGAGACTGTAAATTGGTGACTCCGCAGAGCAGCACGCGTACTCCTATGGAGGAAGGGAGAAGGAGGGATGAGATCAAAGAGTTCTTCAGAGCACTCGCCATGGTATAAACGGTAAAAGACGCTGAGTGACGCAATATCTCTACGCAATTGCAAAGGCTCGAGAGTTTTAGTGACCTCTGCATTGCCGATAATGCGCACAGCGCGGCGCTGCAATCTGTCCAAGGCATCGAGAAGGTACTTTGCGGAGCCGTCCCAAAGGTGAGAGCAATACTCTACGCAAGACCGCACCTGTGTCTTGTATAATAGACACAACTGATCAGGCGTGAAGAATCGCCGCACCTTGTTCAGGACACCGAGTTTACGTGAGGCATTTTTAATCACGGTTTCGATGTAGTCCTTTTGGTTCAGATCGCAGCGGATATCCATACCGAGCATGTTAATACTGCTCTGCAGGCCTAGAGATGTACCCTGAAAAGAGGAAAGGGGAAGGAAGGAATGGCGACTTTTTCGCTGTGAACGCGCACACCTGTGTTTTCTTGGCATTGAACTCCACCAGATTATCGGAGCCCCATTTAGAAATGAGGTCCAACATCCGATCGAGCTCAATGACAAGATTTGCTCGCTTCATTTCGGTGTCTACCCGCCCAGCCGTTGGGTGCCCGTTGTATCCCCCATGCACTGTGCTATCATCTGCATAGCAATGAATGTTTCCAAGAGGAAGCATGTCAGTGATATGCAGAAGGAACAGCGTGGGGGATAGAACGGAGCCTTGAGGAACACCAGCGTTCACTGACATGAACCGCGAAGCGCATCCATCCGAAAGGACACGGATTCTACGCTCATGCAGGAAGCTGGCAATCCAGGTACAGAACTGAGCGGGCAAACCGTATGCCGGGAGCTTGGAGAGAAGAGCTTTGTGCCAGACCCGATCAAAAGCCTTGGCTATGTCAGGGCTAACTGCCAGTGACTCGCCACGCTTGTCAATAGCCTCACCCCAGAGATGTGTGACGTACGCTAGAAGATCACCCGTTGACCGTTTTGGCTGAAACCCATATTGACGATCGTGAATTAGGGAGTGATCTTCTAGGTATCGAATAAGCTGTTTGTTCAATATTCGTTCTAGGATCTTAACAACACTGAAGTTACGGCTATAGGGCGGTAATTAGTTGGATCTGACCGATCTCCTTTTTTAGGGATCGGTTGCACATTAGCTTCTCTCCAAGATCCCGGCACACAACCCGAAGAGAGCGAAAGACGGTACAGACGCGTTAACACAGGGGACAACTCCGCTGCACACATTTTCAGGACTATTGCTGGGATGCCATCAGGACCGTTAGCTTTCCGGACATCGATTGACTGCATTTCCGCACGGACATCACACTGCCTGATTTTAATATCAGACATTGTGTGGCCACAGTGAGGAATTGAGGGTGGCTGTGCATCACAGTCATCGATCCGGGAGTTAGCCGCAAAGAGTTTGGCCAGGAGATCGACCTTTTCCTGCGGCTTGTGAGCTAAAGTTCCGTCAAGACATCTCAGTGGTGGCAGCGAGGGTTGGCAGAAGTTGGATTGCACGGCTTTGGCCAGACGCCAGTAGCTACGGCTGCCCGTAGGATGCGTCAGGAGTTCTTGGCATACTCGTGCAACGCGCTGGGCATCCGCTCTAATGTAGGCCCTCTTACACGACTTGGTGGCATTATGCGAGGCTGCTTTTAGCGAGCGAGTTTCGGGAGCCCCATGAGCTTTACGTCTGATCCAAGCGCGGTATGCCGTCTGTTTGCTCTCAACAGCGCTGGCACACTCGCGATTGAACCAGCGGTTGCGTCTGCCTTTGCTGATGACATAGGAGTGTGGAATATAGTATTCTATTTCTAATACTATCTCATCAGCAACGGCAGTGGCGCTAGCGGTCGGGTCCTTTCCACTAAAGCAGCGCTGCCTCCAAGGGACGGATGCAAAATACTCCCGCATCCCGTCCCAGTCTGCCGACGCGTAGTGCCAAATCTGGCGTTTCGAAACCGCTGTTGGCGGGCGCGATGCCAAGGGCACTGTGCTGGATATCAAGCAGTGATCCGAGGAACCTAAAGGAGCTCGAATCTCCACCCGGTATCCAGCTGGGCGACTCGTCAGCAGAAGGTCGAGTAAGGAGGGCGCATGGCCAACTATGTCTGGGATCCTGGTGGGCTGGTTCACCAGTTGCGTCAGGTCATGCGTGAGAGTGAATGCGTGGGCAGTTCTACCAGCATGGTCTGTTTTGGAGGAACCTAACCACAACTCATGGTGGGCGTTGAAGTCCCCCAAAAACACCAGTTCCGCCGATGGAAACCGCTCCTGCGCATCATCTGCTACCCGACTAAGATGTTCAATTAGTCGAGTTGTCTCCATGTCGCCGTTATGGGATCGGTAGACGCAGACGTAGACACGGCAATGAGAGCCTAAGTCGACGTGTACCACTAGGAGGGAGAAGGAAGGGTCCTCTAGACAGCGCAGACGGCGACAGCAAACATCCGCCCGAACGAATAAGCAAACTCCGGCTTTGGCTTTGAAGGATTCTTCAAGCACAAAGCCGGGATAGTTCAGGTAGGTGGTGTCAGCTGGGCGGATTATTTGCGTCTCCGTCAGGAACAACATTGCTGGCCATGCCGTCTCAAGATGGTGGTGGACGGCATTGAGGTTTGCATGGAGTCCGCGGATGTTAGCGAACTCCACCTCAAACGGTAAGGTTGTGGTGGGGGTGTGCACCGCTGCAGAACCAGTTTTGTTGTTAGGCGCTGTCATATTAGGAGTGGAAAGAGAGAGGCGTGAATCGAGAAAATGATGCCGCGATGCGAATGGTCAAAGTGTGGTGGCCTGTTTCCCCAGGAATTTGCCCACAGACGAGTATTATTAACCCGCCGAACGGAAGGGCCCCCGAACCCCCCCGGGAATGGCCGCCGGGACCCCACCTTCCGGTCACCAACCGGCACGACGGACCACCCCGAGATTATGCGTGGCATGGTGAGGCAGCCTCACGAGCTGGTTAGGCTCGCTTGGGCCCCTGTACTGTGCCACGGGCGGCCAGCGGGACAACCGTTTCTACGGGTCTCCCTGGTCGGCAGGTTAACGAAGTCCTCCTGGCACTGGTTTGACGGAAGCCTCCACAGACCAAATACATCGCAGCATCATCCTCTCGAGCTCTGGTTATACGCTGGCTGATCCCGAAACGCGACCGACAAGCAGTCACTTGACGGGTTTTACACCATGCGTACGGTGGTCACCAACCAGACGGGTCAAGCCCTACCACCAGTGGAGCAGATCATCGCTCGAAAGAGTCCGTTAGTCGCTTCTTACGACACCCACCGGACGGAGAGAGGGGCGGCGATTGGTATTCTTTCTCCGTCACCGCACGGATAAATTCTTACAGTCGGCCAACGGGCACGTCTAGACAGGGCAATCGTGAGGGGTGTGCGGGGCGGGCGGGGCGCGGCGCAACTGGGGCTGTCCATACATTTACACTCCACTGGGGACTGACACGCATTGTATTAAAACGTGTGTAGTCAATTTTCTTTAAATGAGAATTGAAATGTAATATTTAATGCATATCATGCGTTGCGATGCGTAAAGTCTTTTTTCAATGTTTTTTAAATGGATAAACGCCATTTTAGAATTTGCTAATATTTAGGCAAGATTTAATTAGCTATTAAAATCGAGATCAAAAATGGTGGACGCAAGTTTTTGATATAAAATCAATATGGATATTATTTTTATGGTTTTCGGGGGTGCCGATTTCGAATACAACATTACGAGATCCAAGATGGCGGACGTGACTTTTTTATGTTAAATCATTATGGGTATTATTTCCATATTTATCAGCGGTGCTGATTTCGAATACATCATCTATTTTGAGATCCAAGATGGCGGACGTGACTTTTTTAATATAAAATCAATATAGGTATCATCTCCATGTTTATCAGGGGTCCAATTTCGAATACACATCTATTTCGAGATCCAAGATGGCGGACGTGACTTTTTTATGTAAAATCAATATGGGTATCATTTCCATGTTTTTCAGCGGTGCCGATGTCGAATACAACATCTATTTCGAGATCCATGATGGCGGACGCGACGTTTGTTTCTGTATAAATATCCTGCCCCTCGGAGAAAGAATCGTCATTTTCCTCAAGAATCGAGGCAATATCATGAAGCGACAACGGCCTAAAACAACAAAAATCTAAATAAATACATCATCATCATCATATCAGCCATACGAAGTCCACTGCTGAAATTAGACCTCCCCCATTGACTTTCACTTGGATCGGTTGGTAGCAGCCTGCATCCAACAAATAAATACAGTTTATAGTATAATTAGCTTACGAATAGACCTACTGTACCATATACGGTACACCTAATTGAGGTTTGAATATACCTTAGAAAAATAATCTTAGCCAAACTTTATTTCTTGTAATAACATCTACTTTATTCTAAACTTCATAATAATAGTGATAAATAATATAATTCATAATAAATAATGTGAAACTTACCTTCATAAAGACATGGTAATTTTTTTTCCCTTTTTTTGCCAGAAAATATCAATTAGAACTCGAATGCATATCACGTAACCTGTTTGTAATATTTTTATCGTAAGACTGACACTTGAGCCTAAATTGCCACAATCATAAAACATGTTGATCTACCTACAGGGTTCGTCAAAATAATATATAAAATTACCGTACCGAATAGGGTACGGTAGGTCTATATGGGTTTAAGTGCACCCAAAGGTGGTGTTTTCTATGAGAAACTTTTAGCGGGCAGTAATGAGTTTTTAATCCTCTTTATAAGTGTGCCGCACTTTTTGTACTATTATTTTGATGAGCCTATCGCCGCTCTATGCTGTTGGTTGTATGTGCAGTCTTTAGTCCGTTAGTCGCCTTTTACGACACCCAACGAAACGAACACGAAATTTACTCAATTCCTGCGGTGTTGTAGGAATAGTTTGCACAAGCACTGTAGCCAGCTTATAAATAAGGGGCCTCCGGAACTCTCACTGGCCGGACGAAACACAACAGCACAAAGTGCCATTATTTCACGCCGGATATTCGTAAGAGGGTGGTATTACGCCGGGCGAGCCGGCCCAATGCGTGCTGCAACGCAGCGTGGCTCTACCACTAGTGTTGGACTCGACAGATGTAAGTTAGACGACCAGGGCCTACTCTCTTTCTCTAAAACGAAATTTCGGCCGACTTTCGTTTGCTATTTATAGCACGCTCTATATTTTTGAAATTCAAAAAAATTTCCTAAAAACTAATAATCTAAATGCCAAACCTATTTTGTAGAAACGAAATGTCGGAAGGAATGGAAACCGCTTCTCCTTCTTTCGTGTCGTTGGTTCGTACAACAAAGATACCACTATTATATGTGATTGGCCCAGAAAGCAGCCAGATCTATCGCTGCATCCCTAGCTGCCATGAGCTCATCCGTGCTGCACGCATGTGGGGCCAGCGGGCAAGAGAGCAAGTGCTGCATAGTCTGCTCGGCGACACCGCACTTACTCGGAACCTGGGACATGTCGGCGTAACCCCATCTAAATCTGTTAAGTCCACAGCGGCCCACTTGTGTCCGTTGTCTATTTAAGGACTTCCACGTAGACCATGGAAGGTCGTGACCGGCGGGAAGTTCTTCTGCAGGCTCAACAAATCCAGGCGGGGGACTGTATTTCTCTTTCCACAATTTGACTCTTGCATTGCTAGGTTGTGATAGTAGGGTTTTTGTGGTAGCAATAAAGCTGTGGCGGCTATTAAGACGAGCTTTTTGAAAAATATGACCGTAGAGAGGATGCCTGTTGTTATTCTCTTGTTTAGATTTCTTTACGAGGCGTTAGCTATTTCGAAAATCGGCCGAAATTTCGTTTCGGAGAAAGAGAGTAGGTCCACAGCTGCTGGAAAAAGAGTTCCGGAGAAAGACACTTGTGACATTACCTTTGCCATTGCGGCGTCGGTAGCCGAGCGGATAGATGCTTGGGTTGAACGCGAGAAATCGTAATTCAATTCTCCATAGCTCCGTTAGACTACTGACGTGAACCCACTCCGACCCAGTCATTCAAATTAACAGGATGTTATGGGTTAACATAACTATTATTCATGTTTTTTTTATCTATAGTTTTTAGAGGCTTTTGCTTTACAAAAGCATTTGTATTCATGTGTTAAACGCACATTAATAATATTCTTTAAAAAAATAATAAATATATTACAACCCTCCTACAGGACCAGCTGAAACCATTGTTCCATAATCTCTACGTAGGTTTGAGTGATGTATTGAACAAGGCTTAAAGAGTACCTTAACATCTCACTAGCTACTCTTCACTTAGCTCGCACACTACTAAACGAAAGAGTACCTTAACATCTCACTAGCTACTCTTCACTTAGCTTGCACACTACTAAACGAAAAGTTACCTTAACATCTCACTAGCTACTCTTCACTTAGCTCGCACACTACTAAACGAAATGAGTACCTTAACATCTCACTAGCTCAGGGTTCGAAATTATCAAGATAATTAAGCTTCTTGATAATTATCGGATAATAATCACCAGTGTAGCAAATTATTTTTGGTTATATTATATTGTTTCATAGAAAATTCATTTGTTAGATTTTACAGATTTAACACAATAAAATATAGGTATTTACTTAACAAAACACTCGAGTTCTGTCAACTTTGCATAATCCAAAGTGATTTTATCTTGATACGGTAATTCCCATGGCGCGGCACGTTGTCATTGACACTTCGTAGGTTCGGATATTACGTAAGTGCGGAAACACGTTCAAATACTTCTTCGAATGCAGTTCACTTTCACGAACGCATTTTTTTGTTATTATCAATCGATAATTATCCATCTGTTAATATCACGATAATTATCATGATAATTGTTCTTTCGAACCTTGCACTAGCTACTCTTCACTTAGCTCGCACACTACTAAACGAAATGAGTAATAATAATAACCTTAACATCTCACAAGCCGGGTTTGGCGTCGCGCCATCTTGGAGGATCTGAGTTCAATTCCAGGTTGGGCCAATTTAGAGAAAACTGTTTTTTTGAATTGATTTCAGTCTGGGTGTTTTTCTATGTTTATGTATATTTATCCGTTATCTAGTAGGAAGAAAGGGGTCGGTAGTATTACCGCCTTACGGAGAATCGTTTTTGTGACAGGTACTGTCATGTGTAGTTGTGACTTATTATTAAAATAATACTAACAACCCATCTCTTTCCTTGGGTGTCGTAAAAGGCGACTAACAGACTTAAGACTGCACACACATCCTACAGCATAGAGCGGCGGTCGGCTCATCATAATAATACTACCAACCCCTCTCTTCCCTTGGGTCTCGTAAAAGGCGACTAACGGACTAAAGACTGCACATACATCCAATGCATAGATCGGCGATGGGCTCATCAAAATATTTTTTTCTCATAGTAGGTGATGAAAAGTAGAGTGTATTACTCGGGCGCAAATTATATTTTTGGCTCGGGCGACGTACTTTGAATCCCTCGCTACGTTCAGGATTCCACGAAAGAATCCCTCTCTACGCTCGGGATTCTACTCTAGAATCCCTCACTTCACTCTGGATTAAAAAAGCGCCCTCGCCATCGCCCGCCGCATGGGGGGAGCTCGGGGGGCGAAGACCCCTGCCATGACAAAAGTCTAAAGAGTTAATTAGGTTAGGTTAGGTTAGTATGTTGACCAAAAACGCGCGAGCCAAGCGAGCGAAGCGAGCGTACCGCGGGAGCGGCCGGCGAAACACCAGAAACGACGTTTTTGTACGTGCGACGTTTTTTATATACTTTCTCCCCTTTCGCCACCTAAATGGGGGGTCGCCCTTCCCCACTCCCCCAAATGTTGGTTACGCGGTTGTACAGTTTTACCAAAACCTTAATTGTTACATTACCTCAAAATACAAAAAAATAACATAACTTAATTATACTACTTGTCTGCAGCAAGGGGGGGGAGTACTCCTCACTCTACCCCCTCCTACCCATCCCTCCCCCCAATTCAGGAGACTCGATTCAAAAGTTTTACCAAATAATTATATTTTTATTATTACTAGTTTATTCAACAATCAAGATAATATTCATTATTTGTACCAAAACATACAATTAAACATAAATGAATAGAAAGAAAGACGAAAAGAAAAAATACTACTAAACCACAACGTGCTTATTGTTTTTACCCATGTTTTGGGTATTTACCCGGTAAATACCCAAATTGGGAATTTACCCGGTAAATACCCATCGGGTAAATACCCACCGCCCATCTCTAGCCATGAGTCATCACGTGGTATTCCCGTAGCCGTAGCATTTTTATCAAATACTAAATATACATTATTTACGCAATCACTTGTTAAAGTCTTTACTTTAATGTTCTGTTTAGCCCAACAATATCCTTCTGTCCATTATTTAAGATCGATCTTGTGTGTATCTGGGAATGAGTCTTCAAAAATTTCGTATGACCATTCGGTAACCATCTCGCAAGCCACGGTAAGGAACCGGGACAGGGGAAAGCGAAAGGAAACTTCATCATCACAGTTTAATCCACGACTCGGTCCTGCTAACTCTAACTCACTCATTTCTACACATAAACTTGTCGATCATGAACAAAATATAATATTAAAACTTCTTGACGTGATCTTATCGTATTTACTATTACCGGCGAATTGCACAAACAAGTAAACAACAACAAGCAATCGCTAGTCCCGTGACGTTCACTCGCCTCTGCCATTGGCTGGTGGCGCGCTTCACCCCCCGCGCCACGACCCGCGCTCCGCTTCTATCCTGCGGGTGCGCCTGCCGCCGTTTTCATTAATTATGATTCCCAAAATTCCCTAATATTTATTTATAGTATTCGTTTTAATATTTACAGCTGCTCGTATATCAGAGCCAGAAAGAGTTTTTTTAGATGGAAGCCTACAATAGCAATAATATATTATTTGTTATCCCACTGATAATATTAGTCGCCATGTCATTATTTTTAGTAGCCCACCTAGAATTTCAATCGCCCAATGTAAAAAAATTACTTCCATGAAGTCGCAGCTGTTATTTAGTTTTTAAAATACCATTGCAATTGCAGGTTATCCAATATAATTAAAGCCAAATTATTTAAACATTGCCCAGTTATTTTTGTAGATGCGAATAGGTAATACCCCATTAATTTTTCATTCGCCTCGATAATAATAAGTCCTTATATTATGTTACCGGAAATGTATGAAATCTAGGAATTGTATACAACTCCTAGGAAATGTATACAATTCCGAAGCAATGTAGGAAATGTGTAAAATAGTTTTTTAAAAATTATTTAATACATACGTATCCTGGGGAAATGTATACATTTCCTAGGAATTGTATGTGATTCCAATATCGTATTAGGAAATGTATAAAAAGAATGCTTTTTGTAATAAAAAACGTTGTTAAAATGAGAATAATAATTTTTATTAAGGCACTCGTTGAGACAATCAGGTAACAATAATACAGTACAAAGTATTAAATTTCTATTCTAGTATTTCTGTTGTCTAATAAAAAAAATAACCTCGAAATTCATGACAATCGCTACGCAGCGCTTCGCGAACTTATAACCTTATACGTGACCTACAGGAGTAGGGCAGTTAGTATCCCCTGCTATCCCTGTGTACCCATTGATATCTTACATGTTTTACATTTCCGATTGATATTTAGGAAATGTATAGATTTCCTAGGAAATGAGTGTTATATAATTTATTTCACACATTTCCGGGCAATTTTAGGAATTAGATACATTAACCTAACCTATCACGTGACCTACAGGAGTAAGGCAGCTAGTATCCCCCGCTATCCCTGCGTACCCATGGATATCTTAAATGTTTTACATTTCCGATTGCTATTTAGGAAATGTATAGTGATTCAGACAACCCCTGGACCACCAGGTCACCGATCAGGGGTTGCCTGAAGCTGCTGCGATACGCAACGTTTTATTTTTGACCTAACATAATCCCTACCTTATGCTAGGTACCTACCGACTTATCCGATGGTTAACCCGCCTTACAACCTTAGGAGAGGACATGGGGGGGGGGGGAGAAAACAGGATGGTTGCAGCCCAGCTGCCGTGGTGTGACTCCTGGCCGCTGGCAGCATTGCCACGCCGGCCGACTCCAAGAGGCTGTCCAGATCACACCGTCCCACTCGCCGAGCAGTCGCTCCCTCCACGTTATCACCGGGAATCGGTCCCCACTAGCTCACCACGGGAGGCCGACTCACACCTTGTCGCTATTGCGCATTTCCAAAAAACCGAACAAAAATAATGTATGACAGACAACGAATGTCTCCGTACTGCCTTTGGTTTCGAACATATAGATTTCCTAGGAAATGTGTCTTACACAATGATATTATAAACTATAGATATGTTACGTTCATAGTAATTTTCGTTTAAAATCTTTTCCGAGCAATCCAAAACTGCACACATTGACAAGTTTCACTGTTAAGTAAAACAAAAGATACGAAATAGCACGCAAATGAAAGAGATAGTATAATTTTAATGATTGCACTTCAAATGTTTCTTGTTCATAGAGTAACATTTATAGTCGTAGGTGGACACTTCATTGAAAAGTAAGTACATAGGGAAGAAATAAGACATCTTCTAAAAGTAAATCATATTTATTGAAAAATGAAATAATTAATAATAAAAGAAACGAAATAAAATACATATTTTAAATACCTTCAAAATATTTTTATTTGTCACACTTTTGGTTTTGTATTTTGGGGTTATTTTTATGTGCAGAATGGCGACGAATATTTATGTCTTTATCAATTATGGTTTTAATGCGATGTACTCGATGATTGAAAATGGGTGTCTGATGTTTTGAATGTTCGAAAAATGAGCCAAAACATTAGCATACAAAAACTTTTTTAAAATGCGGCACTTTAATTTCTCTACGTCTTCATTGCTAGCAAAATGTAACACTTTTTCATTTAAATGAGATTTTATGACAAATTCGCTTCCATGTTCACGAACTGACCTAATCACTCGGAAACCTAATTCATTAAAAGAAAATAACATTATCAATCTTTAATTATCAGTGTAATGTATTATTATATATAGTAGAAAAACAAATTGGCTACTTGACAGTTTTCAGAAAAGTATTTTCAAAATTACAAACGCTTATTATATACCACGTACAATAATTTTTTTTTCGAGAAAGTTTTATTTTGTAGAAAAAGACATATTTTTCTTTGTTTATTTAAAATTTCTGCGGAAACGGTTGGTCACGTGACATTTGGCTAAATGTCTGTGTCGTCACACCACAATAAACATTTATGTTGAAACCTAAAAGATAGTTTTTGTTTATTTTGTAAAATGTGGCGTCACACATAATCCACAGACAAATAATTGCAAATTTATTTTGTTATAATAAAATATTTACAAATTATCTTAATTAAAAAAACTATTGGATAATTATCGTTAAATTATAAACTGCCATAACCGACATATTTCATATTTTATTGTTACAACAATCAAATAGCCAATTAAGTGAAACTATTTTAGGGTAATTCTCCTAGGAAAGTGTTCTCTTCTCAGAAACGTGTCAATTTTTTATTTTAAATATTTAGTAAAAATGACCATGGCACATGAAAGTTTACTCAATTTGAAACATAATGAATGCCAAGGCCCAGTTTTTTAACCAGTAGTTTCGTAGTTATTTGAGTCCCACTATTTGTATCCATGTATTTGAGAGTATCGTTTTTCAAATAGCATGACTCATACTTTTTCGTTAATTATATCTATTTGTATTAAATAATCTAAAAGACAGTACTATACATACCTAGGATCATAAAATACAATTGCGTATTTAGCAAAATGTACGATAATATTACTGCCTAAAATTGAGAAAACTGAATCTCTCTATTTTTTGCAAGTATTTGTGACTCAAACTAAGGTTTAAAGATTGTCAGAGAGTTGTTTTGGCAAAAAAATGCATAAATAATTAATTTACTGAAACCAGTTACAGTACACAAAACTTACAGCTGCTGCTACAGCGAATTGAGAGTATGCAGAGAGCAAAGTATTTGGCATTAAGCTATATAATATTTAATTATAATTATTTAAATTTAACTAGTTAAACTAGTTACTAAAGCACTATTAATTTATAAATAATTACTGAAGGTCATAATATAATGTGAAATACTTATACAAGTTGGGTAGGACAAGATATGAAATAAAAAATTAAATAATTTTAAGTTTTTATTTTGATTCCTATCATCCTGGTCAGTTTTCGATATATTATTAAATTATACCCTAATCACAATTTTAAAATAATCAGTCTCATATTAATTGGTCTTAAAATTAGCCTAACGAAGTCATATTTTAATTATTATTAAAAATTAAACAAACATTGAATAATAAGTGTGAGAACCGAAAATGATCTTGCCCCGAGGAACTTTACCTCTTTCAGATGGTTCGTTCGAACACCCTATACGAATTGGTGAGATATTTAACCTAATCCCAACAGTGGACTTCCACATTACATGATTCTCTCAAAAACATGAGTATCTTCTCAGAAACATGGCATGCAAGTGCCACGGCAGCCATGTATATGAGGCCAGGTATTTGAGGACAAAGACTTATTTTACAGTTTAAGAAAAAACTAACAAATAAAAAATAAATATACATATTGCTCATTATTTATGGGATAGCAAAAGCAATTAACATAAAAATACAGAAACCATTACCATAGTTATAAAGTTGGTAAAACGATACCATTATTTGGTATTTGAGAGTTGCACCGAATAAATACGTGGCTGTAATGGTACTAACCTTCGTGAGCAAACACCAAACATCGAGCAGCTTGTCCTTCCCACAAGATGTCAGCGACGACACTGGCCCTACCGATGTGCGGGGAAGGGAGAAAGGTAGCACTCACCGTTTACGAATACAAGCGATCTGAGTAAGCGCAACAAAATCTGAGATAGCTTGTTAAAAAAAAACCGTTGTGGTTTTTTATGTACAAAACATAGGATAAGATACAAAATATCATTACTCACGAGAAACAAACCTTACGAATCATTTACATTGGGGATTCGGTCTCTCAGAGATACTTTTTGTCACGAAGATAGAAAGTCCCACGCTATGTATTTGAGAAAATGCTTGTTTGACAGGCATTTTACAGAAAATATGTTTACATAGTCAATACATTTAAAGTTTGACCATATGTAAAAAGTGTTTAGGTATCGAACAGTAGCAAACTTTTAATGCTTTTCCCAATAAAAGTATGACTTTTTCAAAGAAATATCCGAAAAACGTGGTAAATGAGAATGTGCCTTTAATGTTTATTGTATTAGTCCATTACATACAATAGATAGCTTTATAAAAACGAAGTAAAAGAACAAATGCTCTTTAATTGTAGGCATTTAAGTCAATATCAATATTCGATTCTGCACTAACTAATCTATGTCCGCAACGCACGCATCCTTATCGCTCTAGCGTCAAAACTAGATCTCTCTCTCTTTCTTCACCTGAACATGGCGTCTTTGCGTCAGTTATCAGATTGTTCGGAAAAATAATTGAAATATACTAAATAATCTAAGTATATTTGGATATTCACATGTGGTAAGAAAACCCTTGTATTTTGTTTACTTAAGAGTCATAATTGGTGCACTTCCGACATACACACGATGGCATTTTTGATTTATTTTGGTAAGGACACAGGAACTACAGTGCGACACGCTCGTGATTGCGCTCGATGCAGACTAAATACAAGACGTCCCAATTGGGATGTATTTGAGTCTTCACATCGCGCTCGCTTATAACATGTCTGTTGTATATAATATCATTGGTCTTATATAATTTACATACATACATAAACCTAAATAAATTATATAAGACACATTTCCTAGGATATCTATACATTTCCTAAATAGCAATCGGAAATGTAATACATTTAAGATAGCCATGGGTACGCACGCAGGGATAGCGGGGTATACTAGCTGCCCTACTTCTGTAGGTCACGTATTAGGTTAGAAATTCGCAAAGCGCAGCGTAGCGATTGTCTTGAATTAAGAGTTTATTTTTTCAGAAAGGACAATGTTCTGCGCCCATACATTGTTATCCTAAGAACCAACAATTATGAAATATTTGTTTCTAGGTTCGAAATTGCAAGTAAATGACTGTAAAAACTAAGATTTTTGACGGACACTCCTGAGAACCTAGATATCAGGAAAACTTGAGGTTATGTTTAATTACAGAATTTGAAAAGTGATGTTGCACTCTTTTGTTTTATTTCACTCATGCACGTTCACTAACACTTAAATAATCCATCATTATTTCACATTAATATTGTACAAAACACAAATTATAGAAAATAAAACAAAATTATTGCAGACATGACTTCACTTTCCCGCCAAGAAGTCCAGAACGTCAACTTTTTTTTCTTGACCATGGATGCTAGTCTTTCAGTCGTATTATTAGAGTACATTGATTATGCTTAAACTGATGATAATGATGAGTGATGTGATGATAATATTAAAAACGTTTAATGCTAAATGATATTCCCCCCAAACCTCTTGAGTTCTAGTAAAGATGTGGGACTTTACTGAGATCTCGCACGGACTTCTTGAGAGATTTTAAAAAGTGATGTTGCACTGTTATGTTTTATTTGCCAAAGAACGTCAACTGCACAACCAGTGTTGCCAGATCTTAGAGCCAGTCTTCCGTAATAACTGCCAAGTTCCGTATGAAATCCGTATGGGAAGTTTTATTTTATTTTAATGCACAAAACAGGTTATAGATAATAATATGTAAAATACAAACAAAAAATTTTGTATCATAAGGTCTATAGGTTGTAACTCTAAGATATGTATGTACATATTTACAAGTATATATAACTATATTAATGAAAGTAATAAGATAATTAATAACGGCAAAACCTCATTAAAACAATATGGATGTCAGACAGACACAATAATGATTCATAACAAAGAGTTTTACGTCTTGCTTGCACTAACACTAAATAACACCATTAACTCTCTCTGGCTCTCAATCTCATATTAGCCGACCAAGAAAATATCTCAATGGGAATCCTCAGAGTATGGCTCTGTTTTTACTATGCAGTTTGCTGGTTCAGTTCTGTAAAAATCTATGAAAATTAAATAAGACTCGCTAGTTTACGCAGAATCAAATAAAATGTAATATTTCTTAGGAATAATAAAAGCTATTAGTAGGTACTACTTATCAAAAGTTACTACTCATTAAAAACATTTGCCTGAAAATTCCGTATAAAAATCCGTGTGCATACATTGTCCGGTTTTTGAACAATGACATTATTTCACGGACAAATCTGTATAAATGGCAACACTGTGTACAGCAGACTACAGTTACGTCAGTCAGTGAGTGACATAGCACCACAGATTAGTAAAATTCTCCTCGTTAGAAAAGCAAAAGAATCCGACTAACGTTTACAGTTTGGAATAAAATGCGATGTATCGTATTCTAATGATGCTTGGAGCATTTGGCACTAAGTATATCGAGTCAGCCTATTAATAAATACAATACATTATTATTAGGTTTTGTAAGCGCCAACAAGACGTGACAAATGACAGCCGTCTATACGCCGGCCAATTAGAGTGCGTTATCCTCGTCGCACGGACACTGCGACGTATGTACCGGACGAGGTTTTAACCCGCGCCGACCGACTGGCGCCAAATCAGTGCCCTTCGAGATCTCAAGGCGAAACCACGCAACACGCGCCCTTGAACTCAGCCCCGACGTGACCATATGTGTGCAGTGACAGAGCTAGGACTATCAGCTCCCCCTAACGCCTAACGAACACCAGTGCCCTAGTGAAGTGTGTGTGTGTTGCCGCCCTCAAGCCTGCGCCAAGAGCGCCAGCCGCGGCCACCTTCAGCTCGATCCCGTGCCTACAACTCGGACCCCCGTAAGCCCCGTTCCCATCTTATTCCTTTACCTACGTCGCATGTTGGTTCCTCTCGCGCCAACAGGTTTGTTTGTACATATTATAAATATTTTGGTCACAAACCTTTAATTCACTGGCTGAATGCACTCAACTCTCAATACCCAACCCATTATAAAAAAATTATACTCAATATTAATGTCCAAAAAGTTCTTTTTATTATTGGTTACTTATCTAAAAGTTTCCGCCAAAATCTAAATATTGTTATCTGTCGTAAATAATAAGCTAAGAATTATCATGTATGTCATGTTTGTGTTGGTTCTTAGGTTAGTTCGTTTTTTATTACAGAAAGCATTATTTTTATACATTTCCTAATACGGTGTTGGAATTATATACAATTCCTAGGAAATGTATATATACGTTTCCCCAGGATACGTATGTATTAAATAATATTTAAAGCACTATTTTACACATTTCCTAAATTGCTTCGGAATTGTATACATTTCCTAGGAGTTGTATACAATTCCTAGATTTCATACATTTACGGTAACATATTTATTCTTATATAAAACTAATTCTACAATATTTAATGTACATTTCGCGGAGCGTCAAATATATACTACGAATATTTATAATTATACTTACAAATAGGCAGAAGCAGGCAACCTAACCGCCTCTGTGGCCTAGTGGCTAAGCCACCGGTCTCAAACCCAGAGGTGCCGGGTTTAGTTAGTCCCACCGGGCACATCTTTGGTTTGTATTTTGTATTTAGAGAATAAGGATCAACATCGATTGGTGAAATTTGGCAGTTTTAAATAGGTTGATCTGCAGGCATTGTACAATTACATCATCATCATCATCATCAGCCTAGAAACGTCCCACTGCTGGGTACAGGCCTCCCACGAGGACATAGCACGTGTGGATATTGGGCCATAACCCACCACGCGGGCCTAATGCGGGTTGGTGGGTTTTAACAACTGCCATCTTACGATAACTACCGCTTATCGTGCCTTCCGAAGCACGGAGGAGCTCAAGATGTTTTTAATTTGTCACCCATCAGGCGACCCGGCATTGCGAAAGTTCTTAGCGGGCAAGATCGCAAGCCGAGCGCGCTAGCCGCTGTGCCATCGAGCTCCTCTAATCTACAATTACATCACATAGGTATAAACGTTTGCTTTGATGTGAGAATCAACACTGGTAGGTACAACACCTATAGGGATCAGTACCTCTAACTTGGTACTTACATACTACGATATACCTTATAAGTAAATGTTACTAGGTAGGTACCTACTTGGTACTACCTACCACATCACTATAATAATCACTTCATAGTGATATTTCGTCTAATTCAAAAACACTAACCCTAGTACTTACGTAAGTAGATACATAACTTAGGAACCTACCTACTACTTTTTATTAAGTAGTAGGTCATTATTGCGTCGTGTTTGTGTTAAGTACCTAGGTACTTAATTTTCATCCTTTAAGTGGTAAGTGACGATAAGTCCGTTACCCGGAATCCTCAACCACTGAGCAACTAGCAATCTTAACTCTAAGCTGTCGGAACACAACAATGCTATTATCAATGTTGTTTAGCCACAGACTTTAGATAAGACAGTGGTAGCTATCCAGGCGGACTCGAACACGGGACCCCTGTGTCTAAGACCGGTAGCTTAGACACTAGACCACAGAGGCGGGTAAAAAATACATTCACCACGCTATCCAAATGCTGGTTGGTGATTACAAACCCGGGAACAAAATAATCGAAAATGTCATCGAAAAATCCGAATCACTTTGCCCTACCAGGGAATTGAACCCTGGAACTCCGGTTATCGTGCTGAGCGCTTTGCCACTCGGCTACCGAGGCATTTGATAGATATCATTTTTGATTTATCGGTCCACAAATAAAGTAGACAACATTTATTGTTTATAAATGTATATATTTTTCAATAAATTAAAATTCTCAGATAGTTACATTTTTTATTATTAAGTATAATCATTATTTTTAAACGCAATGTTCCCAAAAATAGCATAACCTGAATTCAGTACAAAATAAGTTAGTAGAAATACGTATGTTAATACGTATGTTTGTAACCGTTTTTTATATAAGGAAGATTGTCATAAAAAGAACCAATTAAAGGAAAAAAGTGTCATATACATTGTAGATTGGAAGACTAATGTTTTATGTGTGCATAAAACGGACAAATTAACGAATTTGATATGAACGTAAATTTTTTATTGTTTCTGTGATATAATATTTCCTTATAACTTGGTAGAAGAATGTTTCACGTGATCGTGACTACTGTTTTTGGCATTTTAATGTCTTTTTTATAATATTAAAATACTTAGTAGACTGTAGAAATTAAATATTGACATGGAAGGAATCAGGTACACACGGCGTCAGATCAACCTACCCTAAACTGTCAAATTTCTCCATTGAATATTGAACTTTAGAGCCGAACAGTAAAGTTCAAAATTGATTGTAGAAATTTGACAGTTTTGGGTAGGTTGATCTGACGCCGTGTGTACATATCAAAACATCAAGATAAACATAAACAAATATCACTTTAATCACATAATTGAGGTAATTTCGTTTTTGTAAGATACAGTTTAGCTACACAAATCGTCTTGTATTTGTATAAAAGATACAAAAAATTGTCATACTGTACATTTATATACTATATAACATTATATGAAAACATTTCCCTACCTTTACGATCGTTAATTACGCGCACTGACGCGGCAATTTTCTCATAAAACGCAGCTTGTGTTGAAACGACGGACGCCGCGCGCGCGATTCCGCGCGATCGAGCAGTTCGTAGAATAAGCAAGTATGTGATCGCGCGACATTATTACATATAGCCGGTGCAGAAAAACATTATTCGAGTGCTGTAACTTTAAAAATACTTGCATAAAATTCATAAAAAAATATCAATCTTTAGCTTACGTTAATTTGAATACGATAATGTAATAACACTACTATTGTTATATGTGATGATAAAACATTATGCTTCTAATGCGACGAAATACACAATTAAATTAATTAATTTGTATTGGACTGTTTTATTTTTACGCATTCGTAGTGAAAAGCAGAGTGTAAAACACGGCGCTAAAACCCCATTAAAACTCGGTTTCTATTTACTCCCTCGCTAAAGCTCGTGAGTAAAACTACCTCGTATATAATGGGTCATTTTAGCACCTTGTATAACAATCTACTATTATATCAAATTTAATGTGTTAAAAAATATATTGCGAGTAGGTTGGCTGAAAAAATTCAGTCCAGTATATGATTAATTAAATATAAAATAATATTTTTTTTAAAATATTGCACTTGTTTCGATAATAGGTAAATTACATAGGTACGAATCGAAAGTATAAAGCCTATAGAATATGCAAACGTTAGGTTGACTATTTTTTTCCTGTCATAACATTGGGTAGGCAGGTGTAAACAGGCAAGTCAATATTAGTAATTTGCAACCGTCTCGTTAAATAAATAAAATTTATGTTTATATAAAGATAAGCTCATTACAAACACACACACACCAAACCAGTGCAATGTAATTTTTTTTTTTAAATATTAAATTAATCGTTAAAGTTGTACTGGACTGAATTTTTTCAGCCAACCCACTCGCGATATATTATTTAACAAATCAAATTTGATATAAAATACTTTTCATCTATTAACCTTCCCGGTGAAGGTCGTTCTATACTCGGATCTTAGACTATCTGAGGATCCATGTAAAATGTCCATGGTCTATGCCTCGGACCAAATATCACAATGGACAGAGTCTTTGGATTTTTAGCATGTCCGTCATTTGTTAGTGTGCAGCTTTCTATCTGTACATGTGTGCGTGACTAAGGATGTGACTAGTATATCGATAGTTGCGGGTGGCCATGGGCGGCGGAGATTGCTCTCCATCAGGTGACCCGCCTGCTCGTTTGCCTCATTCTATTATATATAAAAAAATTGTGTAGTAGGTAAAGTGAAGAGCAATACTTTTTACTATTCATATTCCCGCCCATATTATTAAGATTCAAATTTGAACTACGACTGTAAAACTTAAAATGTACTTGACCGTAAACATTAGTAACTATTGATGTACCTAATCTAAAGAAAGAAAAATTTAAGAAAAAATAACGACCTTATTAACTTTACTAGTGTAAACTAATAGCGTTTGCCATAACTGTGAGTTGTTTGAAACAAATGTCAGCGATTGACAGAATGCGCGCTGCAAATAGTAAGGTAGGGGTAGGGTAGGAAAGGGGTTTAGCGAGTATGTGTGTATCGCAGATATGTGTTCTATGCTGGGGTACTTAGCTGTTTTGAAGACAGTGAAATAATAAGTCTAGCACTTGACAGTCACAACGCGTTTACTTAACACAGACACAGATAGAAGGAGCACAGAGCACAGCAGATAGGTATTTGAGCACAAGCAGAATAGTGAAGCACATAAAACATATAAGCAAGCAGCTACACAAGCGAGCGCGTCGAAAACTAGCGGGAGGCAATCAAACGTGCGTACGGCGTTAAGCATAGCTTCTGACTGACTATCGAAGCGGCACGCGGTCTGCGCGTGCGCCGACCAGATTATAGAACAATAGGCTCGCTCGGTGTGTTCGCGACTCCATTCCATGCGACGGCAATCAGCTAGTACTGAATAATGCCGGACGAGTTTTTATTTGTATGGAAATGTGTAAATAAGTAAATGTTATGAGATAATAAAATGCTATGTTAATGTAAATATCATTTTATAAATATGTAAATATAGTAAAGGTTATTTTAAGTATATAATAATTATATGATATAAAATACAAAATATGAAATTGACATTATATAATATTTTATGTTATATATAATATAGGTACATAATATATTATTAGACTAATGTGGGAGAAGCCCACAAGGGGTAGGGTTAGAGCAGGGATAGGGAACCTCGCGAACGAAGTCGCACCGGGCAGCTAGTCTGATATAATAAGAACTTATTAGAATGGGAAAGAAAAAAACTTATTTTGAATTAACACAGAAGACGTAAGCCCTTACCTAAAATTAATTTAACGAACATAGTCGCACCGGTTAACTAGTCTGAAATAAATAAACATAACACAATGGGAAAGAAAAACATTTCTTTTAAATAACACAATACTTAACAAAGTCAATGGCCCTTAAATAAAATTAATTTGGTGTACATATTTCTGACACTATTTTCAACTACAGCATTTTTCATTACAAAATGAATCCGAAGTTGCAAATATTTCTCATAAATCGATTTTATGAGAAGATATTTATGATCTTCAAAAAAACCAAAATCTAACACGTGTTCATTTAAACATTGAAAAATATTTTTATATTTTGAGGAGTGCATAGTCTGTAGAATCACATCCCTGATCATTTTAAACACATGCTTGCTGTCTATTTTGCTATGATGGGTATAAGTCAAAGTATTACGTAGAATCTTTTCACACAATTTCCAAATATAATAAACATCATCGCTTGGATAAATCAGACCTCCTTTATCTTTTTTATTTGTCAATGAATTTCTTTTGGGACCTTCTAAAGCTGACAAGCTTCTAAAGCTGTTTTCACATAGGAAACCCTTTTTAATTTTTTTTATTACAAAGCCCGATATATAATAAATTACCTCGGCAATATATTCGATAAGTTGGGTCGAATTATTTACAAACGAATAACAGTGATCATCATTATCAATATGTAGATCATTTACAGATATTTGATCCAACTCCTCTATCATTCTGTGTTTAGCAAGGGACTGATTAATAATATTTACAGAATTTGGTTTACTCGTAATATTTAAAATGGGAATATCTTCTAAGGGTATGCAATTTCCTTCAGAAGCTTTAAATTCAGCGTGTATAAGCAGCTTTTTATACGCAGACCTAAATTGCTTTGCAGAGGGATTATTATTAAAGCCACCCATTGATCTCACTGCGCCAAAAAATAATTCCAAGTGGTCTTGGGAAAACTTATAAGTACATAAAAAACGCATTTTTGGTTGCTCTTGTAAAAGCAAATCTTCACAAACATTTTTAAGCGTTTGTAAACAAACAATAAATCCCACGAACCCAACTTTTCTTTGCGACTTAATAACGAAAGTGTTGTCATTAAATTTTAGTTTATTTATGTATTCGATACCATCTTCTATAAGTCTGTAAGTTTTGCAAATATTTCTTGGTAGTATTGCTTGTTTAAACCCATATGAATTAAGATTTCTAGAATTCAATAAATCAAATATATTGTTAAACATTGATATAAACTCGCAAGTTGCTTCACAATCTGCGAACTCTTCAAGTTTTACGTCATCTCTACAAAACATTAATGCATCACATACTGATTGGCTAAACATTTGGGCTGCTAATTTAACTTTCATTTTTTGTTTTATATAATCAATATGTGCTTGCCTTAATTTATTTGCCAAATGCAATTGTTCTTGAGTCTGCAGATTGTGCAGCAATTCAAAATACTTAAAACTTATTTCTTTTCCTTTTTCATTATAAATTATTCTTTTATCACCCAGCGCGTTACGAACTAGTTTCAGGCAATGGCATGGATCAAGGAGTATAGAAATTTTTAAGCCATTATGTTCAAATTGTGTATTCAAATTGTTTTTGTCAATACCGCAACCAAGATGCTTTGCCATGGCAAGGTTGTTCGGCGCGCCATCAAAAGTTAACGTCACTATAGTAACACCAGACTCGGCCAACAAATCTAAACAAGTACGTATAAGTTCAGCTTTCTGCAAACCTGTTATACCGTTAATTAAAAAATAACCCACAGGTATTTTAAATGACCCATTAACTGCAGTCATCATAAACGTAAGTGCTTCAGTGGCCAGAGAAACGGAATCATCGTCAACATTGTTTCCAACATTAACATAACCATGAGAACGCTGTCCATCCCACTCCACACACTTTCTAATAGCCATTTCATCTATACATAAAGCACCAATAATAGGTTGCCTTTGTGATCTTATTTTGAGTGCTTCAAAAGACTCTTTTGGTGAACCCAGGTTCACAGTCGACTGTCTGGTACTACTTGCTGATTGTTTTTGGGTGCGGTAAACAGGAATCAAAATGACTACGGACATATTTGTAAGCTTTAGGTGAAAGAAAGTGTAAAGTGAGTGCAAATTTTCGAAGTACAGGTGAATATTTTTTTGGAAGTGTTCTATTATTACTTTTTCGTAGTAACTTTACCAGTAAATCTTTGTTTTTGTCCGCTATGTTAGACAACAAATCTAATGACTCTGAATCCATAAAGTTTTTTGATTTTAAATTATTTATCACATTTAATAAAGTTGCATTCTTTTTTGCAAGTCTACGTCCTTTTTCCCTTATTTTTTTTACCACCTTAAGTCTCCTTGCTGATACCATTCGAGTTTTTAAAAGAGTGGTTAAAACTTTAACTGCTCGCCTGGGTGTAGTCGGAATTTCTTCTGTATTGACACCATTCTCTTGCATCTTCTTCAGTTTTCTAGGACTTATCATTTGAATTTCATCTTGTCGCTGTTGTAATTTTCTCTTTTTAGGTACCTAAACCATTTTTTGAAAAAATTGATAAAATGGCAATAACAATCTAAAATTTACCGTCTTTCTATAAATTTAAGTTCTTTAAATTTAACTTCAGAATCAATACAACATCATAACTAAGTGCCCATTCGGAAGAAGGCCTATTTCCATTAGTAAATATTTACGGGCAACAGTGTAGTAGTAGTGACATCAACTAATCTTACCGATTGATAGTAAGATGGATAACCTTCAAAAATGGTCGGCACTGCATCAGTGTTAAGTTTTTTTATTAATAAACCGCCAACAAAGCAGAATTTTTCAAAATGTTTTGAACAGAGCCTTGAATATTTTGTAGGCTCCCAGTTATCACGTCTAATAGCTTTAACCCATTCACGTCTTATTTCCGGGCATTTTGGGAACCTAAATAAAGAATAATAAAAAGAAAATTAGTAATATCGATAAAGCTTCGATACACAAATACGTACATCACTAATCAATAAGCCAAAAATAAAGCCTTTATATTACATTTAATTAAGATTTAAAACCTGATTCTCATGAATAGTGTACCATATAGTATGATTAAGAATTAGCAAAAATTAATGCTTTGCCGTTTTTATTATTAAAAAACTCATAGTAAAGCATACATATTAATAGAAATCACTAACGTATGAAATGATAATTCCTGGTCTTTCACACCTCTTTTTTTTGTCCTTGACGAACAATAAACCGCTGAACAAGACATTATGTCAATTGTATATTACACAAATAACACAAACACTAAGATCTCTTAATATTTCAATATTATTTCGCACAATCCGGCAATGTTTTGACCAAGTAGTCGGTCATGAAATGACACGTCTCACACCGACAGTGCGTCGCTGCCAAACGTACAATCACTATCTCTTTTACTCATATCACACTACAGTCATACAGGCTGAGATACAGATACTTTACTTTCCTACACGTATGTAAAAGCGGCAACGTCGTAAGACTCTGTCCATGTGATATTTGGTCCGAGGTCTATGCCAATGAAGTATGTATACCACAGACGCTTCTTATTATACGTCTGTGATGTATACAGATAATTCTCTTCCAACTGTAGACAGAGGATTATCTGTCCGAAAATCTCCTGTCAAACGTACGTCAAATTTACGCCTCATAAAAATTCTAGTGTTGAAAAATGAAATAAAAATATTAAATAAGTACTCAAGTACTATTGAAATCCATTGAAATTATCTTTTTGTACAACAATAATAGATATTTAACTTAAATTATTTAGCTCTGCAAAGAGTCAGTAAAATTACGAAGTATGTGAATAATAATATAATAAGCTATGCTGTATTGTGAAAAAGGAACATCCTCTCTTTTTTCACGAATTGATAAAGTGATTCAAGTATGTAACGTTCAAATCATTAATTATTTGTCTAATAGTTCGCTTAATGTGAAAAACAGAAATAAGAAAACTCAGAAAGGTACTAAATATAAAGACGATGGTGTAGGAGAACCTATTTACAAAATTACAAAAGCGTTAGTAGATGCTGACGTTAACAAAATAACTGAAAATTTTGATATGAGTTTCGATTCAGACCAATTAAGTAGTGAATGTTCACCAAAACCAAATGTGGATAATAACGTATTATGTAAATGTAAAGAATATATTCAACCAAATCTATATAAAATAAATAGTATGAGTTCATTAAATGAAACCACTGTTAAAGTCCATACAGGTAAATTTTATAATAAGAAAGGAACATTTCCTAAAGATCAAAGAAAAAATTATAATAATAACAGAGTAAACAGAGTAAAAGTTATAAAAAATAAATATAGACGTCAAAGAAGGGTACATTTCTCTAATCTTATAGACAATGCAGTGCAGATCAGTGCGATAAAAAAAGATAAGTCAGTAAGCCAAAATGATAAAAAATTTAATGGAAAATCTTTACTTACTTTATATCGTAAACGAATGAAAAATAAACGTAAAACAGAAAAAGAACGCCCTACGCATGAAGCAACTCTTAAAGAATACTATGATCATATTCTAAGTATAAAGAAGTTAGATGATGAAACTTTTATTATGAGTATATATTTACAGGCTAAAAGAAAAGGCAAAAAAGACTTTATATGTGAATGCGAATATAAGAAACAAAAACTTCCTTTTGTTAAATGTACAAACAAAAATGGTATTAATCAACCCTGTTGCAGCTTAAAGCAGCTTAAAGTTGTTGCAAAAGTAAAAGACATTATTTTACAACTTTATAGAGCTTGTTCGCAGAAATTTATAAACCAACTTAATATGAACTCTATAAAACCTACAGATTCAGATAAATTCTATTACGAGTATAAGGGTGTTCGCAGAGATGCGCTTTTAAACAACAATATGAATATTACCTGTACATGTAAAGAAGAAATAAAAATATGGAAAGACATTAAAAATGAACTTGGACCATCACAAACACTGTTACGGGAACTAGCAAATTTGTGTAAAAAATGTCAAAAAAGACTTAGTCACAGAAATGAAATTATTAAATTGACGAAACCTGTAGAGGTGCAAAATGAAAAAGATCAAACAGGTGATCCATTGTTTGAAATTAAAGTTGACAACGTTGACATGTGTGTGTTAAATCCTTCAGAAATAAGAGACAAAGTACTAGCTTTAGGTATAGAAAAAAAAGGAACTAGATGTATATGTCCTTCACATACTGATCGTGAAAAATATGTACTTGAAAGAGAGGCTTGCGTTAAAGATGCTTGCTATAAAGCTTTTAAAAATAAAAAGACAGATTTTGCCTGCAGGTGCTTAAAAAATAAGGTTTGGACATGTTCTAACTCATCATGCAATAAGTCTGAAACTGGTATTAAAGCACCTTTTAATACCATACCTTTGTTTGAGGTGCAAGTAGACAATCCTCGAGAAAAACGAAACAAAATTAAAGATTTCAATAGAAGATCTAAAAAGCATTGCCGGAAAGGAATCTGTAAAGAGAATAGGAAGGAGAGAAATACGCGCATTGTGTGTAATTGTACAAAACGTGTTGAGGTTGATGCATGTACTGGACAAATATGCGGTGGAAAAATAGGACCAACAGAGATCACTACACAGAGTAATAAATGCTGCAAACGTGGAACGCATCAAAAACACAATAAGACTCTACGAGGAAATATCGATACAGACTCATTAAAAAATATTAGTTCAAAACTTTCAGATTTCTGCTACCAAATTGTTAGTAAATCTGAAAACTGGACCAACAATATTAAGAGGCAAAAGAAACGGAACTTTAGTAATAACAATAAACAGTGTCCAGATAATATTATATGTACGCAGTCTGAAAACGCAAATAAAAGAATAACGCGTCATAAGCGCACTGGATTCAAACTTACAGATAAAAACAAACGTCATCTACATAGTAATGATTTTTTATCCCAAGATAGCGAGATTATGCCTATGGGAGATTTTTGTTCTTGTGAAAAAGACGCTGATGATAAGAATATAAAAATAACTCATAAAAACTTAATTAGTAAGAGAAATAACAAGGGCTCAGTAGTAGTAAGTGAGCAGAATGATGTTTCAGCAGTTATAAGTAATGAGATTGCAGGTCCTCCTAAACAGAAGAAAGGTAAAATGATTAAAGTAAATGTGTTAGGTGATGATAATATTGGTTCTCAAAAGCAGAAGAAAAATAAAAAAAATAAATTACATGCGTTAGCTGTAGCAGCAGTAGGTGATAATAATGTTAATTTTCAAAAGCAGGAGAAAGGCAAAACGACTAAAATTAAAATTTTAACGAACAATGTGACCAACGAACATAAAAATAAGAATAAAACAGCACCTGATACCAGAAAAAACAAAGATATAAAAGATAAAGTGGTACCAGTTATAAAAGAAAAAGGATCATATAAAACAATAATAAGAAACGTAACTGATATTTTAAAAGACCATCTATCTAAGACAAAAATCAATAAAAACAATAAAAAAGTACCAGAGGCAGCACACATTCAAACAGAAAAAAAAATTAAGAACATTAGCAATCCTGTTAAACAAGTTGAAAAAAAGAAAATAAATTCAATATGCATGTGTCATCATGAATGTAAATGTAACTCAAAGGAATCTGAAAAGATAAAACAGAATCACAGTCAAAATCAAGCTAAACAAGTAACTGTTAAAAAGCAGGAAATAGATTCAATATGCAGGTGCCATCATGAATGTGAATGTGGCTTAGAAGAATATAAAGAGAAAAAAAAAGAAAAACGTAAAATTAAAAAACGAAAAGGAATAGCAAGGCTGAGAGGTTATCAATTAAAAAAGGCCCAAAGAAAGAAAGATAAGAGAAAAAGTAAGAAGAGAATATCTAGGGCGGAAGAAAAAAAATGGCTGCAAGCAAACAAAGAGAAAAGGAGAGAACTCATAAGAGAGAAAAAGATAGCCAGAATGATAGAGAAAAAACGACGAAAGATTCAACAAAAAGAAGACCTTGAAGTTTTGAAAGCACTTAAAACCGAGGATAACTCTAAACAACCTAATTGTTGTTTTGCGATTTTGGGAGCTGTATTATCTGCTGTTTGTTTGTCCCTCAAAAATTTCCTGTATGTTTTGTTCAAAATTATCACAGACCCTAAAAGGAGTTTGTGGTACGCAAAAGAACGATTGCATGATCGCGAAGGAACTGCTGTAATGATGAAAAGAGCGTTTATGGAAGCGTGGCGCATTAGGAAATTAAAAGTCGTTAAATCTTTAGCCAATTCTGAAACTATAACTATTTTGTCAGATACGATTAAGGATTCTGCATTCTATCAGACGGTTGGAAAAAAAGGCAAAACTCAAAAAGAACAAACACGTATAGCAATGGATACGAAGAAACGCAAGAATAGAATAAGAAAAAGAAAAGATCAAGCCCTTTATGGGTGTCAGCACGTGCTTTTGACCACTTTGAGAAAGACTCCTTGCCTGTGGTGTTACCACATCTTTCCGCAGTTGTACCCACAATGTTTAAATCTTATTCACTTTATCAAAACTTTCTGGTACTTGTGCTTATTTGCGTTGGCGTTCGCATGTTGGACGCCTTGTATTTTAATATGTGAAATTTTGCGTGCTTTTTGTTGCTGTATGTTCTGTACTGGATGACGTGTTGTTTGTTAAGTTAATAAAATAGTAATTGCGGTCTTTGTATTTAATTTATTGATAAATAACTAAGGTAAACTCTCCTATTACAGCGGAAACCAAAATCTGCTCCTATTATGGTGTTTTTTTATTCTCAGTTAAGTTCAAGATCACAAAAATTTTAATTTATAAGATTTCTTACGTTTGCAAATATAACATAGAGGCAACTGACTACCTCAGGTGGGTATCGAACCCACGTCCTTAGCAATCCGGGCAGCTCTGCGTTGACCACTCCGCCACCGAGGTATCGGTTAGACCTGTCGAAATTTTCAACGCTTTTGACTGTACTTATGATTTTATAGCAACAAACCTCTTAGAATGTACGTCATTTCAGATCTGAATGAAAATATTTTACAATATCTATTTTAAACATTCAGTTTGTTAAAACTGCTTTATAGATTCGTAACATTTAGAATGGCTACCTCACGTGGGGTAGTCATTAATGATTAGAGCCACTTTTAAAATCAGTCAATTTGCCCATACAAAACGGAACGACTCACTCAGGTAAGTGGCAGTGTGCTTGAATTTTATAGAGAATACTGTGTATGGATATGCGCTTTGATTACATAATATCTAGATAGAGTCTCTACCGCGAGAAAACGTCCAAAAAAATATCAGCCAACTGTTGGCCGCTAAAGTTAAACCTAATGGCCTCAGTACACAATGGCGTGTGATGGGCCGAAACACCCGTTTAATGTACGCTATGATAGTCTAAGATCCAAGTATAGAACGACCTTCACCGGGCCGGTTAATGAATGAAAAGTATTTTATATCAAATTTAATATGTTAAAAAATGTATTGCGAGTGGGTATGTTAAAAAATATATTGCGAGTGGGTTGGCTGACACCAGTGTAACAATCTGGGGTGACCACGAGTCTGTCACCGAAAAATTTTAGACCAGTACCTATTATTAATGATTAAACGAACTTACCTTGTACGTGAAGTTCTATCATAATTATTCGAAGGCTTCGTCCGAAGGGATTAGCAAATAAACTTGTAGTAGCGCCTAGTAGATCGCCAGTCACGCACTTTATTTGAGGGTAGACAAAAAACAAAAAACATTCCATGTCGACCCCGGCCGATACCGGCTCGCTCCTCACGCGTCATTTAGTTTAGAGAACAGGAAAATATTTCAGAAACAGGGGCAATGAATGATATTGATAAATGGGGAGGGCGGGTGCTAATCCCTTCGGACGAAGCCTTCGAATAATTATGATAGAACTTCACGTACAAGGTAAGTTCGTTTAATCATTAATTATACTCAGGCTTCGTCCTCAGGATTAGCAAATAAACTTGTAGACTTTTAGAGAATGAAATATTTTACTTACTGATTTATAATTTAATGAAATCAATTTTCGAAATTATCTAATTTCTATAACTATTTCCATTAACAATTGCTCTTGCGAGAAGGGAATTATCTTCTGACTTAACATTACTTATAGTTCTATTATAGAACCGATAGAATGTACTAGAAGAACCGCTCCATCCAGCGGTTCTTCTTATTTGATCTAGATTGACACCCAAGTTATGAGCCGTGGATGTGGCGGCATGCCTAGTGCTATGCGCTGTGAAAATATTAACGTCGATTCCACTATCATTTAAGGTCTCCTTGAGCCATCTGCTTATAGTCTGTGAGCCCACAGCCTGATGTGGTTTTCTAAAACTTATAAAGAGTGATTCATTTTCTTTATGAAGGGGGCTCGTTTTGCTTAAATATGTTAATAAAGTTTTACCATTGATACCTACCTAGAATTATACCTAGAATTGGCTGGAAACATCCCTTTCGTGTAGTTTTTAAAAAGTCAGGGATCTTAATATTCGCTCTTGAGGAGAGTGTTTCAATATTCTTTATATTTATTTTTGAAAAAGTTTGCACCCTGTGTGCTGTTGATAGTGCAAGCAAAGTTATAAGTTTTTTTTTTATAATTTTTCAAGGTTAAGTGTTTCATTAGGATATAATTGACTTAAAAAATTAATTACTATGGATGTGTCCCAAGTTACGGAATATTTAGGTAAAGGTGGACGCAAGCGAAATATTCCTTTAAAAAATCTTTTGATTCGGTCATCTGCACCAAGGCTGTTACCCATTATTAGGGCCAACGCTGATCGACAGGAATTCAGAGAGCCGTAATTAAGTCCTTCTTCGTAAAGCTGATTAAGAAAAAAAATACTTTGTGGAACAGACGCTGAATATAAATCATAGTTGTGATTATTGCAAAAAATAAACCAGCGCCTCAAATAGACATCATATTGTTTAAAAGAATTGTCTGACAGTGAAGCCGTCATAACATCAATCGCTGATGGTGGTACACTCCTCCTTAACCACGCCGTCCGTATAATATCCCTGCCACCAGGGTAAGCTTGGTGTGTATGTTGCAGTTGCTAGAATAAAAATTGATTGGATTTTAATTTGCTTCGAGAATAACTAAATCAGATAACAAGAGGCTTTTGAAAACTGGATACCAGGGTTGCGTGGGCCACAATGGCACAACCATAATACCCATAGCCTTATTAGATATTATTTTACTTAATGTTTTTAAAATTATGGAGAAAGGTGGGAATGCATAAAAGAAGTAATTTGTCCAAGTTATCGTAAATGCGTTAATTGCCATTGCATCTGGGTCTTTATGCCACGAAACATAGTTACAGCATTTTTTGTTTATTCGACTAGCGAATAAATCTATATTAGGTTCACCAAATGACGACGATATCATATTGTACGCCTAGTCTGCCAATTCCCACTCAATGTCTGGGTGTACACGCCTGGATTCTGTATCTGCCGTCTTGTTATCTGATGAATTTATATAAGAGGCTAAAACATATATACCCCGATATTCACACCATTGCCACAGTTCCTTAGTAACCTCTGTGAGGTGGGGGAACTGAATGCCACCCATTCGATTGACGTTTGAGATTGAGTTACACTGAAATAATTACACAAACATGCACGCAACACATTCCAGCGAAGGGGATACATAAGCGACTTACCGTCCCGTGGTGGTCTGACGACTTGTTCCGAATGAAGAGAAGATTAGATACTATGAAGCGTAGAATCCGATGCGCAGCGCCGGTCCGGAGAGCGAGGGTGGTGCAGGAGTACCTGAAACAGAAAGAGGACTATGAAAAGGCTGCAAAAGACGCTCAAACTAAAAGCTGGAAGGAGTTTTGCCAGAAGCAGGAGAAGGAAACGGTATGGGACGGAGTGTACCGCGTTATAAAACAGATGGAGAGGAGGAGAGATGACCTGCCACTGAAGAAGGAAGGGAAAATCTTGGGAATGGAAGACTCGGCCAAGTATATCGCCGAGAGATTTTACCCAGCGGATGAGGAAGAAGGGGAGAGCCAAGAACATCGGGATATTAGGGACCTAGCAAGAACCGTAAACCAACAGACGGAGGGGGAAATCCACGACCCACACTTCACAATGCCGGAATTGCTAGACACAATTAAGAGCTTCAACCCCAAGAAGGCCCCGGGAGAGGACGGCTTCACATCGGATATTTGTCACAGGGTGATAAGCCGCCACCCCTTGATCTACTTGTCAATAGCAAACAAATGTTTAGAGCTGGGATACTTCCCAAACAAGTGGAAAAAGGCGGTGGTGGTGATATTACGAAAACCAGGCAAGACCGACTACACGGATGTGAAGGCGTACCGACCCATTGGGCTCCTCCCGGTATTGGGGAAGATCTTTGAGAAGATGGTGATAGCAAGGGTAAAGTGGTACTTGGTCCCTAAATTGAGTCCAAATCAATATGGGTTCGTGCCCCAGCGGAGCACCGAAGACGCCCTCTATGTCCTAATGAACTACATAAGACAGAAGCTAGAAAATAAAAAGATAGTAGCTATAGTTTCATTGGACATAGAGGGGGCCTTTGATGCGGCCTGGTGGCCAAAAATTAGAACCAGACTCGCAGAGGTAGGCTGTCCAGTAAATATCAGAAGAGTGATAGATAGTTATTTGACAGATAGGCAGGTCCAAGTGAGGTACGGGGGGAGAAAAGCGGAGAGGAGAACGGAGAAAGGGTGTGTGCAGGGCTCCATCGGAGGTCCAATGCTTTGGAACCTTCTGCTGGACCCACTTCTATGGGAATTGAGCGGGAAAGGCCACCATGTACAGGCCTTTGCAGACGATGTGTTGCTGGCTTTCGAAGGGGACTCAGGGCTGGAAGTCTCGAGGAAGGCAAATGACGCGCTCTCACATGCTTGGAATTGGGGTGTCATAAATAAGCTAAGGTTTGCTACCAATAAAACGGTAGCTATAACGGTAACCAGGAAGCTGAAATATGACACACCAAGGTTAGGCATGGGAGGGCGCGACATTACTATGCAGAGAGAGATGAAGGTCCTGGGTCTCACAATCGACGACAAACTGACTTTTAATGCACACGTCACCAGCGTCTGCAGAAAGGCCTTGAACATTTATAAGCGGCTCAGGACTGCAGCGAAGGTTAGTTGGGGGTTGCACCCAGAGGTTATAAGGCACATTTATGTCATGGCGGTAGAGCCAATAATAACATACGCGGCGGCAGCATGGGCACCAGCTGCCAAAAAGATAGGGACCCAGAACGAGTTGGCGGCGGTACAAAGAGGCTTCGTGCAAAAGCTCTGTGGGGCATATCGCACGGTGTCTCTAAATTCGTCTCTTTTGCTGGCCGGGATCCTGCCACTCGACCTCCGCATCTTGGAGGCCTCGGCCTTATACTATGCGAGGAGAGGCAGGACCTCGGCAGTGCCGGATGACCGGGATATGGAGCTGCCAGCTCGGTTTATGGAGACTCCGCATCCCGCCCTGAGTGTTGGGAGTGAGTTTATTGCATTAGAGGACCAGGAGACCCTGGACAGGTATGCGGTACAAGACATCCAGATCTATACAGACGGGAGTAAGATAGATGGAGGTGTCGGCGCCTCCCTATCTGTTTGGAGGGGGGGAGCTGAGATCGCGTCGGTCAAAATCACCCTGGCACGATATTGTACCGTATACCAAGCCGAACTGCTCGCAATACTCAGGGCGACCGCGGAAATCGTCAAAAGGGGTGGAGCGAGCTACGGAATCAACAGCGACTCTAGATCGGCTCTAGAAACTGTAACAAGCCGTGGCTCGCTTCACCGCTTAGCGATCGAATCACGGGCGAACTTGCGGAGGGCCTTCGGGCAAAACAAAATGGTGAGTTTGTTTTGGGTGAGGGCCCACGCGGGTCTGCCCGGAAACGAACGCGCTGACGAAATAGCGAAGGAGGCGGCATCTTCGTCACGGAGGAGGTTGGATTACGACCGGTGTCCGGTTTCGTTCGCCAAGCGTTTCATACGCGATGAGACGATTGGCGAATGGGCCCGGAGATACGAGTCGGGTGCAACGGCCTCCGTCACGAAGATGTTCTTCCCGAGTGCAACCGCGGCCTATAAACTCGTTAGGGAACTGAAACCCACAGGCACACTAACGCAGGTGATGACAGGACACGGTGGATTCTCCTCGTACTTGAACCGATTCAAGTGCAAGGAGAGTCCATCGTGTATCTGTGACCCCAACGAAGAGGAGACGATAGCCCATATATTGTTAAGTTGCCCAATTTATGAATATAAAAGAATTAGTTTTGAGGTAATGATTGGTGCGAAGTTGAAACAAGGCAAAATATACGAGCTTTTAGGAGATAAACACAAAAGAACACCATTTATTAAATACTGCGAAGACATAGCGATAATGGCAATAAAAATAAATAAAAGTAGATAATAATATGTAACCACTTGTATAATGGTATACGTAGCGTATACATAATATATATATAGGTATAATAAAATGTAAGTTAGTAATAAAGCAAATGTGAAGTAGCAGAGTAATTAGTAAATAAGACAAAATTGTTAAATAGAAAATAAGATAGAGTAAAGTATAAATTAAGTTAAGTTAAGATGAAAGGGCACCATAAAAGGAGCAGTAAAAATGGAACGCTTATGCGAATAAAAACTTAATATAAGAATTAGATAAGAAATAGGAATAGAAAGAGTAATAGGGCACCAAAATTGTAATAGAAATAGAAAACTGTATAAGTAAATGGAATAAGTTAGAAATAAATCAGTAATCAATGGAAAGGGCTCTGGAGAAAGAGCAATAAAAATGTAAAGTGTTTATACGCATTTACTAATTAAGTTGAAGACTAGGGCAAACAGAGTATTAGGGCATATCAATATGCAGAAAATGTTTAAGACATAAGGAATTAGATAAGAAATAGAAAGAGTAGATAGGGCACCTAGCGTGCAGAAAAAATGGAAAATGAGTCTTTTGAACGAATTATATAATAGCCTAGAATAGAATTAGGAACACAATAGAATTAGATAGGGCACAATCGTGCGGTAAAAATGTGAGCACTACGCCAGTAAAGCAGAATAGAGAGCCGCAACAGCGCGGCCTAGATTTGTTAGCAGTACCACCTAGTACAAAACGTCTCCGACATGACCCACGTCGGGGGACAAGTTTAAAAAAAAAAAAAAAAAATCTAGATAATTTATGTGCATTTTTTGTTCCTGAACTGTCCATAACCCGCTGGCCTTCTCATCCCTACAAGCAGCCCCCCCACCCCGTAGTTGAGGCATCTGAGAAAATTTCCAGATCATGTGTGTCCTGTCTTATCTTACTAAAAGGTCTTTGAATTGCGGTATGCCACCACTGTAAGTCAGGTTGTAATTCTAATGGTAACTGCATGTATTTATTATAATTATCATCCCCTAATAAATTTAGATATTTAATACGTTCAAACAGCTTCGTATATAGCCAACTGTATTCTACAGCTGGACAAATGGAAACTAATAATCCGATGAAGCGAGCAAATTCTCGAACTTTACATCGCATAAGGGAAATAAATCTTTTGATTTCATTTTTGATACTAATAATTTTTTTCTCAGGTAACGTGATCTGGAATCTTTCTGAGTCGAGTACAAATCCTAAAAATGTACATATAGTACTCGGTATCATTGAGCTTTTCTCTTAGTTTATTAAAAAGCCAAGAGAAGTTATTAACTTTTTAGATAATAATGTATTATGTAAACAATCTTCATAAGATTGTCCCATTAGCCAATAGTCATCTAAATAATTAGTTGATATTAATCCAGCCAGTCGTAGGAAGCGGACAATAGGTTTCATAATTTTTGTAAAAATTAATGGTGCTGTACTTAGGCCAAATGGTAATACGTTAAATTCATAGAGTTCCTGCTCAAATTGAAACCTTAGGAACTTTCTTGAATCAGGATGAATTTTTGTTAAAAAATAAGCGTCTTTAATATCAATTTTAGTCAAATAACAATCCCTTTTAATTAATTTCAAAACAGTGCGCAAGTCTTCAATTTTGAAATGGTTTGTTTTAATAAATTTATTTAGGTTCTTTAAATTTAAAATAAAACGAAATTTACCATTTGACTTGGGGACCAAGAACACGCTTGATAGAAATTGGCCTCTAATGTGTTCGCATTTAGAAATCGCACCTATAACGAAATTATTTCGTATTGCTTCAAGAAAATTATATTTTTCTGTAGCAAACAATGTCTTACTAGAGGAATATTTGACTGGCTGACAGGGGCAATAAAAGGAATTTTATATCCCCTTACGCAAGATAACACCAACGGATTTTCTCTAACTTCTTGATTTTCTTTAACAATTTATCGACACTGTCCTCACTTTTGCGTTTAGGCATGATTAACTTTCACTTTTAACGATAAGCGCGTTTTAAATGACACGTACGTGGCGTTCGTGGCGAGCACTAAAAAGCGAATGACGCGTGAGGAGCGAGCCGGTATCGGCCGGGGTCGACATGGAATGTTTTTTGTTTTTTGTCTACCCTCAAATAAAGTGCGTGACTGGCGATCTACTAGGCGCTACTACAAGTTTATTTGCTAATCCCGAGGACGAAGCCTGAGTATAATGATTAATTAAATATTACATACCAATCAACGAGCCATCGGTGAAGTGTACCGTAAAGGTACAGTCGAACCAACTGAATCATGACCCACTTCGCCCATCATTCCTTTAAAATCATAAATGTAGTTAGGTTTCTTCGCTTTTATTCATGTTGCACTTAGTACGTTTTAAATATGAATAAAAATGTGTCATTACGGGTCAGAGATGTATGCAATTTTAACCTTTGTTATCACTGCACTAGATATGCTTTAGACAAAGCAGTCTTAATTTGAATTTCTATTAAGATGTCATTCATACATAATCCAAACTCTTTTCACTACGGAGAAAAGGTATTTTAGTTTTAAAAATAAAGTGACGTTGCGTCTGATGTCAAGTTGTAGTCTGTCTGAAAAAATTGAAACATTAATTGAATTGAATTTGATTGAATTAAAACAAATCGTATAATGACAATTTGGCAGAACAAAAAGCTCGAATAGTAGTGCTCAGTGAACAAGGCTCCAGCATTCGGGATATATCACGAGAGTTAAATATAAGTCGGCACACAGTCAGAACCTGGATCAGAAGGCACGCTGAAGATAGTACCCTTGAAGACAGACGACGATATAATCATAGCGTTCGTCGGATCACGAACCAACAGAGAACGGAAATGCAACACCATTACGAAGAACATCCTTTTACTGATACCCGGTATTTTGCGGCACGTTACGACGTATGTTTACAAACAATAAGATATAATTTGCACCGCACTGGGCTGCATTACAGGCATTATGCATTATGCTAAGAAAGCTCACTTAACGGATGCACACAAAATTGAGAGATTAAATTTTGCACGTAATTACATAGACTTCGACTGGACCAACACCATCTTTACAGACGAAAAATCGTTTTGCTCTTCTCAATATGGTCGCTTAACTTTGTGGCGTTACGATAACACTTGATACACAGAGGATCACATAGTGCCCAACCAATTATCTGGCCGAATTTCAGCTAACATGTAGGCCTGGATGGATGCTGGAAGTGTAGGCGAACTTGTTCAAATTTATCCTCGTCAAAATGCTAAGAACTATGTCGATTTATTGGAAGAATCAATGTTACCGACTTTGCGAACAGTTTACCCGCGTGCAGTGCCAGTATTCTCCTACGTTCATGATAACTGTCCAGTGCATACTGCCAGAATTGTCTCCAATTGGTTTACCCAACATGAAGCTCAAACCCACAATTTATTTATAAAGTTATTTTCTAGTTTTTCAGTTTACCAAGTGAATGCCATTTTTTTAAACTTAATAAAACCTATTGATGATATTAATAAAATAAAGTTTATAATTCTTCAACTTTACTATTTTATTATATAGTGACCACGACATATTCCAAATGTGATTTTATAAAGTAACTGGGCCCGTTACAGACTGGGGTTGTAAAGCGGTAAAATTACCCCGCTAAAATACGGTAATATTCGGTAAAAAACGTTTTAAACGTATTCATACCCACAAGGCCACTAACTACTATTACGATTACACTATTATTACGAAAGTGATTATGTTTGTGTAAATGTCTTTACTCTAACAAATAAATGTATTGAATGAGATTTGACAGATATATGGATGAATTCAAGTCAACTGATCGCCGTTTGTTCAGTCCTCAGAACAATAACTAAATATTGTTCTTAGGTTCAGTCGCTCACCGTCACTGACAGCGGAACGGCAAGAGCGCTTATCGCCGCACAACACAGCACAATATGGTCAATTGCACTAATCGGCAACGTCGCATCATGGTTTTCATATTTGCCTTGTCAGCTGTCAGTGTCTTATAAAATGATAACAGGTTCGTTACATGCGTTACATGTAATGTATGTTCAAGCTAATTTCAACCTACTCGTATTAGAATGACTATAGGAAAATGACCTTAAGGTGGGTCATGATTTAATTTGGTCGACTGTACATCGAGGTAATGACTATCGAGGTAACGTCATTTGAACTAGAGTATCAGACCCGCCTATAGGATAGGTATGTAAACGTTAGGTTGACACGGATCCTCTACTATAACGCGCTCAGACAGCTATCAGTATTTTAAATCGTTTTCAAAGTAAGTAATGAGGAGTTATGGAAATGTTTAAAGCATTAAAGGAACTATCGCTGAATGAAATTAGTGCATGGCGTGAAGAACTTAATAAGTCCAAAATGGCAATTTTTCATTTTAAAGTTTAACATTTTCTCCAAAATGTGTTTTCATCTTGAACTCATCTTTAATTATAGCTTGATCTATGGATAATTTTATGTGATCTTTCAAATTATTTTATGTATTGTCAAAAAATCTGTTTATTTTGTAAGGTATTTATTTATTTATTTATTAGGTACATAAAACAGATAGAAATTAAAAATATAACAAAAAAGCATCACAAATTCTATAAGAGCTAAATAATTCCTATCTAAAGAAGCCGAGAATTTTCCAGACATTTTATAAAATTCATGTATTAAATTTGTCAATGTTGTTATTATGTGCAACCAGTTCATTGTATAGACGGCACATTCGGACAATGGGATTGTAATGTGATGTATTATTTTTATAAAAATTTAGTACAAAAGTCTTTGGCGCCCGGGTCGATACAAAGTATTTATTTGAACTAAAGAAATCCGTTTATTATGACTCCGCCTATATTGACCAACCGATTATTATGACGTAATTACGCTACGAAGTTTGTTTTTCATATAAAATTATTTATAAAAAAGTCGGATATAATGACTTCCCTTACAGTGACATGTCGCTAATTATGACCCATTTTTATAGTCAATAGTCAATAGTCAAAATATATTTATTCAATAAACTCAATTAATAAGTACTTTGAAACGTCCAAATATTTTTTAACCTACCACCCATTCAGGACATCATTTTTTAACTGTGGCAAAGAACGGGCGCAAGAAACCACAGCGCACAGAAGCAACGACATTTACAAAAAATATATGAGTGAATTTCTCAGGCGAAAATTTTACGCGTCTGGGCTGAAAATGCAGTACTACTTTACAGATGACACCACGATTTTTTTTCTCAAAATTAAAGAGACATGTTTAAAAATGAAGTCACTTAGATTATACTTGTAACACTATTAGTTTTTATGAGAAAAATCAATAAATGACGAATTGTCAATTTCTGTGTCTTGTCCACAATTACTTTCATACACAATATTTACCTCTCAGGGAAATAACCTCCAACAAATATAAAAAAAGTATTTTAATTATGTTATTGTATTAGTTGACCTACAACAAGATAATTCAATTTGAATTTTTAGACCTATAGTTATATTAAATACATGTCAAGTTAGTTTTGTCCGAGCGAAAGTAGCAATTTCTATGGTCATTTTGTTTCGCCGTTTATACGTTCCACTGTTAAGTATATACGGACAATAAATACCTGCGCAGCAAGGATCAGCCGTGCGCTGACTGACGCGCAGTGGGAACGATTGTGCACCATCTCGCTGCGTCTTCCCGCCAAAAATGTAAGTACGTGATTTCAGTTTACTCGGAACGAAATTTTGCAATCTCTGTGGTCAGGTTTAAAATGTTTTTATTTTGAAGTAAAAATATGACTCTTATGCATGTTAATGAGCCTTTATGTACATGTTTAAGACAACAGGGATAAATAGTTATAACCTTGATATTTTTTTGTAATTTAATAAAAAACGCTATCTTTCCAATTTCTGTGGGCCAATTTCTGTGGTTTCCATGGCTTCTGAGTGTCCACGGAAATTGCAAGATTCCACAGAAATTGTATCAACCAATTAATATATATTATTATTAAGAACTTAGGTACTTACTGATACCCAAATTACTTTGCAAGAAGTTACTTTGAAGGATAAATTGTTTACTATAAAAAAAACCAGTCTCAGGAAAGCTCGAACGGGATTCGAACCCGTGACAGTGCAGTAATTTATCATCGCGTAAAGAATAAAATCAAATCCCAGTCATTCTGTACTGTGAGTGAATCTTTGCGTCAGGAGGCATCTGCAGTATGGGCCCATTTGATACCAATTTTGCAAGAAATCGAAGCTACTACACCTCATATATCAGTTCTTCATCTCATATCTGATTCTCCGTCAGCACAATATAGAAACAAAAAATTATTTTATATTATATCGCGGCTTCAACTACACTTGCCAGATTTGTCCCGTGTGATATGGCATTACTGCGAATGCGGGCATGGAAAGGGAGCACCTGATGGTGTAGGCGGTGTTCTTAAAAGATCTGCAGATAGCCTGGTTGCCTTTGGCAAAGATATAACCGATATCAATTCTCTAGTGCAAGGTCTCCATACAACTGTAACAGGGGTTAAAATTAAGATTGTCAATGACTATGAAGTCAACGAAAAGGGTTGGCTTTTGCAAAAAAACCTAAAATATTTCCCAGGGACTATGAAGATTCATCAGATCGTTGTTCATCAGACAGGGCAAAAACTTCGAAAGCTCTTGCAATGCGATCATTGTCATGTGTGGATGAAAACTGTCTATACAAACCTATAAAATGCACTCACGGGAAACATTTAGGTTTTTGTGAATTTCCAATTCAAATACAGGATTATGCATCGGTCGTTCCTCCTGCAACACAATCAGCATCGTTTAGTATGGATTCCAGTAATAAACCATCAACAACTCACAGATTTAGAGGATCTGAATTATTTTACTTGAAAACCAAGAATTTACCTCAAGATAAGGCCATCGTATCAGCTGACGCTTCGCACGACTTAGACAATATAGACAATAATGACAATCTAATTCCATCAGCCTCATTTTTCCAAAATATTAACAGTGATATAATGTCAAAATTTGAAAAAAACCATTGAGACTGATAATGATGCTAACGTTGAAGAAACCAAAAAAATAGATAATAGAAATTATATAAACATATTTGATAGTGACGACGAAAAATTTTCTGAATTATTTTAGTGATCGTTTGATTTACATAATAATTCTCAATGTCTTTGTTACCTAAACGTTGACTGATGTAAACATCAGTATTTTTTAAACATTATCTATAAGTAGCTTCAAAGCTATGGATCTTATTGGGCTGCTCTTATGATTATTAAATTAGTTGTTAGTTTCTCATTTTGATACTTAGAATATAGGTAGAACTACACATGAAACTTTAATATTACTTGAAACTTACTAAAAGTGATGCTCACGGAATATTAGTAAAGTACTTAAGTATTGCTAATGTTTTGTTTGATTTTTAGTTTAAGTAAAATTATGTCTACAAAGATTTATTTTGTTTAATTTTTGTTTGGATTAGTTTAAAATCTAATCAGATTTAGTTCATTCCAAGTTGTTCATGTTACATTAATTTTGTTATTTATATTATTAAGTTAAAACTATTTTTGCAGAGACAATATTTTTTTTAGTTTTGTTAACAATTATTTTTGTAATGTAAGTTTAATAAATAATTATAAGTAAATTTTACCCTATCATAGGAGTAAATAAACATCAGTTCCTTGATTGAGGATTGAATGAAGACTTGAAGACTGATTTAGTAAATTTACACACCGTTGTAATTTTTATAAATGCTTATTAAAATGATTCGTATAATGTCTGTTTTTTAATTCGTTACATAATGTTTAAAAATAATTAACAAGTAATTTTGACAATTTCAGTGAACATATACAATTTCTGTGGCAAAAATAAAATTTCTGTGGCACGCCAATTTCGGTGGCCAAAATAAATCTCTAAGTAATATAATTATATAATCCCCTTTCAGAAAATATATGTTAAATGTGGATGTTTTGCGCTTCAATATTAAAGTTTGTCAAAAAACCTAAAAATAAAAATGTACACGGAAATTAGGATAAAAATTCAGTTGTTGAAATTGACTCATATATATTATATGTCGTTACCAGGTCACAAAATACAAAATATGAATTTGAATGTAAATAGTTTAATTAAATATGGTGCTCTATATAAATTAATTATAGGCAATTAGAAATAGCTGTTGGAGTAGGTACTTGGAGCATTTCAGACCCAAGCTGTTTTGTCTTCTGTATAATCCGACACTTTATAATAAGCTTTTTTATAAAGCTTTTCTTTGATTTTGATTTTAAATTTATCAAAATCTAATTTCTGAATATCATTCAGAAATTAGATCATTTAATAAATTATGTCCGGTTATAATGACCGACATAATTCTTTACACCTCCGGTATTGTTCGTTGATTCCCGACGACGTTCGGCAAGTGGCTCGTTTTTGTTTTGAATCTCTCTCAGTGAGTACCTAATTGACGCTTGAAGGTCACGCATTGTTTTTCGTTAGTCATTTGTGTTTACCATAGTACATACTGTGAACATATTGTGAAAAAAATGTCATCTCAACGACGTAAAGCCGGCAATGTGGGAAGATTATGTTGACATCGATAGCGCTCTCCTCACATCCGAAGAACCCACCGATGAAAATATCGTACAGAACATTAATGCTAAGGAACAACTCGAAAGTGATGGGGAAGAGGAAGTCGAGGAAGAACCATTACCTACCGCAGAAGAGCTGCAGAATTATTATCACGATTTGTTCACAGCAATATTGAAAATGATAATATGACCATAGCGATGTTTTCTATACACAATAGTATTATAGAATGTTTTTACAATAAAATTAAAAATCAAAAGCAGACAAAAATTACAGATTACCTACATTAAAAAATACACCTGTATGTGTTATAATGTGCTTATTACGTGCAATTTTCATTTTGATTTAATATGTATGTTTTTACTATGTTTCTCTATTAAAATACTTAAGTACATACATATTTACATAAAAAGGTTTTTTTTTCACAAAACGCTTTGTATGACGTCCGCTTATTATGACGTGTTTGTCATCTCCTTTCGATGTCATTATAAACGGATTCTACTGTATGTCGATGTTGTTATTAAGTGCAACCAGTTCATTGTATAGACGGCACATTCGGACAATGGGATTGTAATGTGATGTACCTATTAGTTTTATAAAAATTTAGTACAAAAGTCTTTGGCGCCCGGGTTCGATACAAAGTATTTATTTGAACTAAAGAAAGCAATTCAGGGGATGCGATTATTGAATGCAGTATTTTAAACAAGTAAATTAAATCATACTGTTATCGACGGACCGCAAGCGAAATCACAACGAACTTAATCATTCGAAGTTCGTAAGAATGAAGAGACCTGCCTAAATGAAATCGATAAGATAGAAATCTTAAGCCCTTTTTCTGAATGCCTTCAATACTTTCTATTCACTTGAGCGTCCAAGCCCGTATATACAACATGGCGCCCAGCGTCCAGCTGTTTCCAGAGCTGCTAGAAGAGTGTACAGAATACTACGAACCCTGACTGAGCTGACAAAAAAGCTTAGAACTAAACAACTACTCAGGCTATATCAAAACTTAATATACGTACGGAATGCTTAGAAACGCAGTATTTTAATAAATTAACAGTTAATTACGAAAAACTATAACAAACATTACAAAAATAAGCATTCCAAGTAAAAAAAAAATACGTAAATATATATCGACATGTAGAAGTTATTATTACTTGGTAGTCACTGTTTGAAACTATAAAGAATCATACCATGTTCGGTAGCTAAAACCATAACGATTGTTTTGATGTGCACATTACTTAGAGCATTCAACCAACACATTATTAGGAAAAAGGATGATTACGAAGAGTATTAACCACTATGGAATTAGGGATGCTTCTTTGAGCCTTCTAATCTCATACTTGAGTAACAGGATTCAGAAGGTCGACATTAACGGTAAAAGATCTCCGGGATCAGTGGTTACAATGGAAGTTCCGCAGGGTTCAATACTAGGTCCATTACTGTTTTTGGTTTATATTAATGACTTACCTTATTTTGTAAAAGACAGTCATGAGATAGTATTGTTTGCTGATGATACTTCACTTTTATTCAAAGTGAAACGACGACACCCAAATTATGACGATGTGAATAATGCGATCTCAAAGATTGTTCACTGGTTTAGTGTAAATAACTTGCTATTAAACGAGGGAAAAACCAAATGTGTAAGATTTGTATTGCCTAATGTTAAGCAAGTAACAACTAGTGTAACAAATTAGCAGTACCTTATACTAGGCTCCATAAAATAAATAATTCTTTTAAGGGTCTGTATTAGGTATTTTCTAAATAAGTAATTCTAGTAGTAGACTCCATATTTTAATAATAACCGTTGCCGTGACAACCCGATAACATGACAATTTAAAAAGAAGTATAAGAAAGAATGAAATGAAATTGAAGCAAAGAGGCCACATTTATATATATACATAACACCTCCGTCCCAAATCGTCCAGTTGTTAAGTTCCGAAAGGTGTTCGGTGTTATATACTAGTACTCTCTTGGTATTAATGTACGTACCCTGCCCTGCATCTCATCAACATGTCTTTTGCAAATCTGACCAGAATCAGTCTCTATTTGATAGTGCAATTGGCCTAATATCCTTAAAACGGTTCCGAATTCCCATTTAATTTTGTATTCTGTGTACCTGCGTATTTGCACTCTCTGCCCAACAGTAAATGAGCGTACCCTTGCCACATCAGTCGGCGGACGTGTTTCATCCCTCGTCCTCGCCTTGAAATGAACACTTTTGATGTTTCTTATCTCCCTGCCAAACATGAGCTCATATGGGCTTTTATTTGTGTTGCTGCTCGGCGTCCTCCGTAGGCGTTTCTTAATACATAGCAGTTTGTCTTGTATAGAGCCTGGCTCTACCCTGATGCATAGCATAGCAATACATAGGTATTGCCTTTTTAATCGTTTGTACGTATCGCTCTGCCTGTCCGTTCGTGGCCGGATGGTATGGGTGTTGTAAGATCGTATTATATTCATATCCCAAGGGGTGGAGTCATCGACTGTATCTGAAGAGTTGTCCGTGTCCGGCACTTCCGCGTGCTCAGGCTCCAGCTGGTTGTTCCCAAGTGTAAGTATTGAAGTGAAGCCGTGACGTAAGTCGACGGTGCGTTCGGTGATGTAGAGCCCAAGCCATGTAGCTTTAGCTTTAATTGTAATATGTACTGTTCCCAGGTGTGAGTATTGAAGTAAAGCCGTGACGTAAGTCGACGGTGCGTTCGGTGATGTAGGGCCTAAGCCATGTAGCTTTAGCTTTAATTGTAATATGTACTATTCCCAGGTGTAAGTATTGAAGTGAAGCCGTGACGTAAGTCGACGGTGCGTTCGGTGATGTAGGGCCTAAGCCTTATAGCTTTATCTTTAATTGTAATATGTACTCTTCTGTAGAATGCCGCTGTTCAATTTCTGCTTCCGCATCATGTGTTTGTAATAACTCAGTTTCATTTTGTACTTTTTAAATTATTGTTCGTAATTTGTTAGACTTGTCAAACGTGTACTTACTTCGTAATCCGAAGGATTTTGTAACTGTGCACAATGACCTTTTATAAATAGACTAGTTATACGTGAATGAATTGCATTTTAAAATGGCGAAATTGTTTCTATGACGTAATACACGTCGAAAGGGAAAATCATATCATTAGCCTATTGTTAAAAAGAGATAGACAATATTTGGCTTTTGGTAGTTGACCAATGAGCTCATAGAATTTATGCGCTATCTTGGCCGCCATTGTTTTTCTCTTTCACTCTTACAGAAAACATAGTACATGCTTCTCGCTCACGCATGTCGAATTGGCAACAGCACAAATGTCATAACTAAATGAAAATTCTCTATTTTATATTAATATTTACAATACTTACAAATGAAATTAAACACTTTTCTTGTCTCTTACTGTTGCAGTATAGTTTTTGAAATTTCTGCATACACAGGAAGGCATTTTATCTAACAAACAACATAAAAAACTTTAAAAAGGTACAAACGTAATGACGTGACACTGACTGACGTGTGACTGAGTGAAGTCCAGGCAATTACCTTGATTTGTCCTTGCCACTACGGAGGCCAGGCAACGTATCTAAACATAAAATATCATTGACTGTGCAAGTGTATGTTCAAACTTGGTCAGCTGGCCGCGTATATTTGCGCGCAGGCGAGTAAGTCGCACCAGTCTGCCTCCATCCTCGTCGCCAATATTAGGTATTTTCTAAATAAGTAATTCTAGTAGTAGACTCCATATTTTAATAATAACCGTTGCCGTGACAACCCGATAACATGACAATTTAAAAAGAAGTATAAGAAAGAATGAAATGAAGTTGAAGCAAAGAGGCCACATTTATATATATACATAACAGTCTGTGTGTAAGATTTTACAACAAGGTACCAAATGATATTCAGAAATTAGATCTTAATAAATTTAAAATCAAAATCAAAGAAAAGCTTTATAAAAAAACTTATTATAAAGTGTCAGATTACACAGAAGACAAAACAGCTTGGATCTGAAATGCTCCAAGCACTCCAACAGCTATTTCTAATTGTCTTTATTTAATTGATACTACATTGTATTGTAATTTTGTATTGCATCATTTTTTTTATTTATTAAATTCATATTTTGTATTGACCTGGTAACGACATACTCTTTTTTTTTTGTTTGTAAATGTCGTTGCTTTTGTGCGCTGTGGTTTCTTACGCCCATTCTTTGCCACAGTTAAAAAATTATGTCCTGAATGGGTGGTAGGTTAAAAAAGATTTGGACGATTCAAAGTACTTATTAATTGAGTTTATTGAATAAATATATTTTGACTTGACTTGACTGGAACATTTTTAGCACAAAAAAATCCTATGCAAAAAAAGTGGCGAACCGTCCAAAATTGTCAACAATTTCATTTTTTTTCTAAAGGTTCTCGTACACTATGCCATATGTTCTGTTGCTCTACGGATAAATCAATATCCATACAGCCACCTCAAATTTTCTTGCGGAACTACGAACTAGGTGCAGTGGGCAACAACCTTATCAAAGAACGTTGCCGTGTTTATGGCGCTTGGTCAGAAAAAAAATTTAGTTGCTATGTCACTGTCTACGAATGTAAACAAACTTAACCAATCTTTAACGATAGTTAGTTTGCGATTGTTTTGATGTGCACTTATTTAGGAAATACGGTGAGTAGAAGAGTATTTCGACATTTTTAACACGTTTACTGCCAAGGGCCTAACATAAAAATCCCGCCAGGTGCCACACTATAATTTTTTGATAATGTTAATGTTATATGCATAGATTAATGATTGGCCTCGCTGCGCTCGTCTAGATACCGCGCTACCTATAAACTACAGCTCCGTAAATGCGGCAACTCATTATTGTAGTGTGTTTATGACAATATGCAAGGATGCTAGTGTGCGTGAAAAAATTGTTGCCAGCTGCTCAACTGTTACCCGAGTTAATGGGAAAAATATTTTTGTTGTGATGTATTAGTTAAGTTGCTGGTTATAAATGTCGCTCAGAAAATATTTAAAAATTAACAATTAGAAGCGAATATGTATCAATATAATTGTATATATTATTATGTAGGTTCGACGTAGGTTTCTTCTGTAGAAAAATGGTAGGTATGTATAGCAATGATTAGACCTTATTTTTTTTGTAGTTTTTTTTTATTACTACCAACCTCTTTACATACATCCAACAGCATAGAGCGACGATGGGCTCATTAAAATAATACTACCAACCCCTCTCTTCTCTTCGGTGTCGTAAGAGGCGACTAACAGACTAAAGACTGCACATACATCCAACAGCATAGAGCAACTATGGTTCATCAAAATAATACTACCAACCCCTTACTTTTCTTCGATGTCGTAATAGGGGACTAACGGACTAAAGACTGCACATACATACAACAGCATAGAGCGGCGATGGGCTCATCAAAATAATACTACCAACTCCTTTCTTCCCTTTAGTGTCGTAAAAGCGACTAACGGGCTAAAGGCTCACCACCTAAGCACATGTGCAGACTGTGCAGTTGTTTCGTGCTGAAGCGTGGACTGTGTGGGCGTGGTCTGTGTTGTCCATGGATTCAAATGATTACTAATTTTACCATATACTTTAATAAAAACTATCTCAAAAAAGTTGTTGATATAAGTAAACATTAATAAGTCGAGTTCATGATTATTCTACATATGACTAAATACTTTTTCGTTTTTGTAGGTACATTGTCATGTAACAGACAAAAATTTAAAAAAAAATACTTTTTCCCCTAAGGCAAGAAAAGCTATTTTAGCCTCGCTTAACAACGCTACAATGACGGTCTTTTTGAGCAAGAGGAGTGAAATAGTTATTTGTTATACAAGATTGCAAAGTTGCTTTTTAACCGCGTGCTCAATTTTGATGACCGAGCAAGCGAAGGATTCTAAAATTGAATCACGAGTACAGCGAGTGATTCAAACATTAGAATCCTGAGCGTTAGCGAGGGAATCAAAAGAGCACGAGGTGAAAAATCTTTGCAATCGAGTGCAACACGTAACTTTTCATCCCACCTCAGCGAGGAAATGACTAAATGCAAAAAAAAAAACATTTACATTCACAAGATACTTTTATTTCAGTTTAGGTATTAACTACTACATTATGACAGGTAAGTATTACAGAATAATCTTTAAATTATAACAAAATAATACTAAGGTATAATTAAGAAAATTTTAAAGTAACGTTGCTACAGTTATTTTTTAACAAATTAAAAAAAAGTTGTATGATATATTCGGCACCATAGAGGTAGCAGTAAATAGGTTTAATGTTTTTTTTAATTCACAAACTTAGTGCACACGATGTTCTAAATTCAATTTACTTTATCCTCTAGAGAATAAAAACGGCTTTTCCATTCAGATATTGAAGATTAAAAATACTCTTTCCGAGATGGTGGGATGAAAATATTATTTCAAACATGAAATAATATGTTCACTCCTCTTGCTCAAAAAGGATGCGTTCATAGATAATGTATGAAAAACACTGTGCCGGTACTGTGTCGGAACTGTGGCTTCACTGATATATGTGAAGCAACCTTTAACCTATAATATTACCCGAATCATAAGCTATACACCTGTTCTCAGTTTCATTAAAATCCGTCCAGCGGTTTTTGTGTGATGCGCGTCAAACAAACAGACAGACAAAATTCCAAAAATGATTCTAATGTTCACGTATCCTTCATCCCCTAGATTATGTTTTTCGCAAATATTTTTAATGTAAGTACAGACACGAAAAGTTTACATTTCAGGAACATAGGTCAAAATGAAAAAAAATAGCTTTTCCATACTTGAGTCAATCAGCTGATTGCGCATTTTGAATAGGGAAAAATAATAAATTTTCGACCCATGTTCCTCATGGAAAGTTGTTCAGTTTCATCGGCAGAATCCCCTCGATATAGTGTCAGCTAACATTTTTACACCTTATTATAGATCACAAATATAAGTAAACATGAAATAAAATAGAACTAGGTTAAGTATATAGTAACTTTGTAAGACAAATGAAATAGGTTCCTTTAAAATAAAAGACAACAACAATAAATTCATCATCATCATCATCATCATCAGCCTATAAACGTCCCACTGCTGAGCACAGGCCTCCCACGAGGACAATAGCACGTGGGGATATTGGGCCATAACCCACCACGCTGGCCCAATGCGGGTTGGTGGGTTTTAACGACTGTCATCTTACGACAACAACCGGGACCAACGGCTTAACGTGCCTTCCGAAGCACGGAAGAGCTCGAGATGTTTTTAATTGGTCACCCATCCAGCGACCCGGCATTGTGAAAGTTGCTTAGCGGGCAAGATCGCAAGCCGAATACGCTAGCCGCTGCGCCACCGAGCTCCTCAATACAATAAATTCACATAATAAAAATCTCAACCACGGGGACTTTATTCTTGTATAAGCGGTAACACTGAATGGCGTTTATTGTTCATATTATTTTATGATGAAATTTCGAAATTATACGATACTTACTGATGGTATGTGATCCCAGTGTCCTTCTTATTTTTAGAAATATTATTTTTACACAGTTTTACTACGCAAACTGGCATTTTAGTTTGAATTAAGCCCAAAATTGAATAAAACATTCGGGACGTACACGTTACGTCACCCACAACTGTCAGTGTGACTGGCTCGGGTACGCCGATTCCGGCGTAGTATTTGTTGCCGCATTTGACAAGTACGACGGAAGTATCTAGTCGAGCGTAGCGAGACCAATCATTAATCTAAGGTTATATGTTTGTATTAATTTAATATAAATTATTTTTTATATATATACATATATCTGTATATTTCTCCTAAAAAAGGGGGCTACTCGGATCCGAGTGGTCGGCGCTGTGGAGCCAAACACTGGGATCCGAGTGATCGGCGTGTAGGGTTCTGTGGAGCCAAACACTCGGATTCTTATAAACTCTTTTGTAAATTGATCGTCTGCTAATTAAAATAAAAAAAAAATGAGTAAATATTTTTTTTTATTTATATTATTTTAATTATATTATCACAAAAAATCAACAGTATAAAAATGGTTTGTGATATCAACAATAAACTACTGAATTAATCAGTGAGTGACAAAAAAATTTAAAACAATAATGGTTTTACAATAAAATATTTAAAAAATCAACAGTTACAAAATAATTTGTTACTTAACAATAAAATAATAATGATTTGGCAATAAAATTACGACTAAGTATTAAAAAATTCAAATGGTTTTACAATAAAATATTTAAAAAATCAACAGTTACAAAATAATTTGTTACTTTAACAATAAACTAATGATTTGGCAATAAAATTACGACTAAGTATTAAAAAATCAAATGATTTTACAATAAAATATAAAAAAAATCAACAGTTACAAAATAATTTGTTACTTTAACCATAGAATAGAATAGAATAGAATAGAATATTATTTATTTGTGAAATGCAGGTTAGGTACAATGTCATAGGTGTTAAACTTATTAATTAGTTTCATTACACTTCCACCTTCGTCAAGGTATACAAATATCTAAAAGTTATATAAAATTATTAAAGTAAACAAATTCATAATTGATAAAATATAAATTACACATATTATCGTACCTCGAGAAGAACAAAAGCATAAGTTGGCTTATGTCGATTTCTTGATTTTTACGTCATCGAAAAGAAAAACACAGCTTACGTAAGCTCAATTTTTTTCAGATTTTTCTTTTACGTATTAAGAAAGCAGTGTTAAAATTTGTTGTTTGTGGATTTTTGCCTTGGACAAAAAATAATTTGACAAAAAAGTAATTTTATGGGTTACGCAGAAAATAAACAAAAATTTACAAGTAAAAAACTTAACAACTTTTTACATCTGAAGAAATGTGTTTATTAAATTCAGTAAACTTTTAAAAGTCTTTTTTGTCGCAAAGTTTTAAACTTCCAATTTAAGTAAACTGTATAACTTTATTGTTCCTTACACTTAATTATTGCTCGCCACAAATTATCGCGATTACCAATAGCTATTTAATTAACTTATTTACAAATAAAAGCTGTTTGAGTGATTAAACAAATGGATTAGCATATTTTCTAAACATAATACCGGTTACGACTTTGTTCCCCTAAAAATATAAATGTTCATTTCACGTAAGCTCTCATACTCACGAATTCTTAGTAATGATACCGAGTAAGCACGAATAAGTGCAAGTGTGCGGGGGACGGGGTGGGTGTGCCGTTTCGATAACCGCGAGTATCCAAGATTATTATGCGGAGTGCAGCGCGAAAGTACTATTAATTGGGCTGTGCATCAAAAATAGATCGACGTGAGAGTTTATTGTGACAAATACAGTCATTATCACAAGATAATGAACACCAGATGTAAAAAGATTATGGACATGCTAGGTAAGTACAAAGTTAAAAACCAGTACAAGCAGTAGTTGTGAATTCATTCATTTAAGTAGGTAGTTATTTTGATTCATAATTACGTAGTTGTTGTTACCTGAAACCTTACCGTGAACCTTAGTTACATTGTTTTATTCTAGCTAATTATTATAGTCTAGCATTTGAAATAAATTTATGTCGTTATTTAGCCGAGATAAATTTATTAAATGTTTCTATCTAGCCGCCACCTCGAGTCGTGTTGTCGCTGAACCGTAAGTACCTATGTAGTTAGTAGTTATTAGGTACTTTTGTGTCCATATTTATAAGCCTTAGTTGACTTCTAAATAACTAGCGCAAAATGAATTATTGTCTTTGCTTCTAGCTATTTAGAAGTTTACGAATTACTTAATGTTAACTATTAGTGCCCATCTTGTATATCTACTTGTTTGCAAAGGGCCGCCAACTCTGAGGTACGGGATTCGATCCGCGGATAGGTCAATGTAGAAAAATATTGTTTTTATTTTTCTCGTATGCAGATGTATGGGCAGAGTTTGAGGTAGGTAATTTTGTTTCTTCTGAGTTTCTTAGAACACTGCTTTAGATACTTAAAATTGCTGTAGGATTTTTATGATCAGTTAACGTATATTATTAAAAATTGCTGTAGGATTTTTATGATCAGTTAACGTATATTATTATCATTAATTTATAGGATATTAGAATATAATAACACCTCCTCCGTTTATCCATAAGGAAAGCCAGTGCCCCAGCAGTGGGGACATTACAAATGGCTGATGACGAACAATTGAACGTCATAAAATGTTTTGCAGTTTTTGGTACAGGTGGTCTATGTATGTGTTTTTTTATTTAGTCCAAATTGTAAGCATGAATGCGTAACAAAGAAACTAACTAACCATACTACATAAGTAGGAATTGAGATTGGTTACTAATAAGGACAACAAGCATAGCCTGTATTGTTGCATTGAATTTGATTGCTATTGAATGGGTAAAGATAATAAATGTACTCGTTTTTTTCTTTCTTTCTTTCTTCCTGTAACTCTACTATTACAGAAAAACCTGGCGAGGCTTTAGAAAATATTTACGAATATTCTGGTCCATCAACGAGTCGTCAGTCTTAAGGTATGTACAGCTATGATGTGGTTTTTCTAAATAAGATAAAATAAATAAAAATATAGAGTTGATCGTTATTTGTTGACCGTAATCACAACTTTACTTAAACATTTGATTTTTTAATGATAATGATATAATTTACTTTTACAGTAAAACCTGGTGAAAAAGAGGCTTTAGAACATGTTTACGCATATCCTGTTCCATCAACGAGACGTCAGTCACAGGGTATGTACACCTGATGTGGTTTTTTAAATAATATAAAACAAATAAAAATATGGAGTTGGTTGTAATTTGTTTGCAATAATGACATCTTTACTTTAACAACTGATTTTAAATGTTAAGTATATCATATAATTTATCTTTTGATATTGTCGGATTGCCTTTTTTCATTATTATTTTAATGATATTTAATTAGTAATTAACCTGACAATAAATAACGTTTATCTGTGGATTGAAAAATCAGCTTTTCTTTTCTTATCAATGTATTTAGATCGGTGTTATTAATCACAAACTTCTCTTAAAGAAAACCTCGGAGAAAAGGAGATTTTACAAGATGATTATGTAAATCCTGGTCCATCAACACGCCGTGGATCAACTTGTCGAGGTACAGCCAATGTCGACTACAACGAGAAGAATTCAAGTGATGTGGAAGAACCTTATTCTCCAGTTATATCAGAATATTTACCAAGTCATACCACAAGTCGTTCCCCAAGTCCAGTAAGGGAATTAAACTCTCCTTTGCCATCGTCACTTATTAATGAAATGATGAATAGTCCTGAGAATAATTCAGAAAGTCTTAAAATTTGATAACCCTTTTCAAATTTAAAGTATGGTTAATTTCGTAGCATCTCCCTTAGTTATTTACACAAATGAAAACGTTTTGGATCATCCTAATCCTTTTAAGGAAGTAAAAGCAGATCCAAAATTACCTGAAAAATTACTATATGTGATTTTGAGCAAGAAAATTACTACGTACTGGACACTTGTAATCGTTCCTCGTCGCGTAAACGCAAATTTAATGGGATACCAGCAGAGTGTGAAATAAAACTAGCATACAATGGTCCGTTACCAATATCAAAAGCCCTACATAAAGATTTAAATAGCTTATGTGAACTTACCGCAAAATACCGCAGTGTCTCAAGACGAAAGTCTTCGACCAGTGTGTGTTGCCAGTGATGACATACGGTACCGAAACGTGGTCGCTCACTATGGGCCTTATTAGCAGGCTTAAAGTCACGCAAAGAGCAATGGAGAGGGCTATGCTCGGGGTTTCTCTACGTGATAGAACCGATGGCCGTTGGGGCAGAACGGTTCTCGAGTGGCGACCGCGCACCGGAAGACGCAGTGTGGGCAGGCCTCCAACAAGGTGGTCCGACGATCTGGTGAAGGTCGCGGGTAGCCGCTGGATGCAAGCAGCACAGGACCGGTCGTGGTGGAGATCCTTGGGGGAGGCCTTTGTCCAGCAGTGGACGTGTTCTGGCTGATGATGATGATGATGATGATGTGAACTTAAAGCCATACCGGCTCACTACCAAACCTTTTTCAAAAACCTAACCGCAGAAAATGAAATACTACATGACACGTCCGATAAGGAATAAAGTTTTTTAGTCTTACTATTAAAAGTCTATTCCTCATCGGACGTGTCTACGTCGTGGACGACAGCTAGTTTGACACATTTAACTCTGAGTTAATGCTACTTTGCATAAGTACTCTGAGTAAAATGTTAACCTAGCTTGGCGCAAGTGGGCCTTAGTAATTAAATTTATATATGCAGGTCAGAAGCTGTTTTTATATGTCTGTTTTTATTTTTGTTTAAGTCCTTTTTATGTCAGCAGATAATATTAGGTAGTGTGTTTATTTATTAGTTTTATAGATTTTAATTTTGTTACGCATGTCAGATGATTCTTAGTTTTTGTATGTCCTAATAAAAAGTATAAGTTAGTTTCATAATTCATTATAATAAGTGAGCATAAGTATTAGATATCGCAAAACTCTGATCTCATTATATATTGTGAAAGTTATAATTTTATAATTTGATTTTAAAAAACAGAATATTTTTATAATTACTATTAAAAAAATATATTATTGCTCCGTATCCATTTAAAAATTGCGGCATTGTCTGTTTTTTATTGCAATAAAAGTTATTTGATTTCAAAAATAATATGCTTTTTATCATTTCATTAAATTATTAAAGAATTCTCCGTTAACAATTCATACTCTCGTCATAAGAAAATAATAATCTAGACAAAAAAGGTGTTAATGTTTTGACCCAAATACATTTCTTACATTTTTCATTAATAATAAAGGTGTAAGGAGTGCTTAATTTTATTGTTCAACAAAAAAAATCAGTGAAAAAAAGCATAATATCGATTACATTTCTGTCAGGTTCCATTGCCTTGTGACGTATTCACGAATATTTTTTCTAAACAAATAAATTTTTAAAATAACAGTGACATTTGTGTTTTTACATTTCTCTTTTAACAAAACAGGATAATAAAAAGTGACGTTATTTAAATAAAAGGAAATAAGTAAAATTGTATTAACTTTTAACTTTAGCTTGTATTATTAATAAAAACGTAATTTTTATACCAAATTTTTCATAAATAAGGCGATGTCATCAGACTTTTTAGTAAAAACTTATTAAGATTTTAGTAGTTTTTTCGCTCTCCTGTAAAATGTACTTTTTCCACTTATGCTTTTGTTCTTCTCAAGGTAATCAAAATATAAAATTATACTAATAAATGTTGAATATTAATAAAATAAAAATTACACATGTCCAAAATCATTACTTGATAATTAATTAATAAATTCAAAATTGATAAACTATAAATTCTAAAATCAATTAGTAGTTTTAATATAAACGAAAATACGAATGACAATACAATTACAATTTAGTAACGAGCGCTCGGATGCATGATATGATAATATAATAATAGTAATAATAATTAAATCATTTTTAAACTACACTGTGCCATAATAAATTCAGAAATAAATAAGTCAAATAACAATTACAATTGAGATCATTTTACGTCAAAGATAATACTATTATGTCATTCAGGAATTCAGTGGTCGAGTAATATGCTTTATTAATTAACAGCTTCCTTAAATGTTTTTTAAAAAGGTTAATTGGCAGGTTCTTAAATTCATTGGGAACTTTGTTATATAATTTTGGGGCCATACCAAAAAAGCTTTTTGCGAAGAGTGCAGTTTTATGTTTAGGTGCACATATTTTGTGTCCATGTCTATGACTTCTTTGTGGATTCTGTTCATCGAAAGTAGGGAAAATATGTCGGTTCTGGTGGACAAATACTGATACTTCAAAGATGTACAAAGATGGAAGTGTTAGTATGTTTAACTGCTTAAAAACTGGTTTACAACTATCATCAGATTTTAGACCCTTTATAGCTCTTATACTTCTCTTTTGTGCCTTAAATATTGCAGTTTTATTAACAGAATTCCCCCAGAACATGATCCCATAGCGCAAGACTGATTCGACGTATCCATGGTAGGCCATTACAACAGCCATGGTATTTGTTACCTTAGAAAGTCTGTATAAGGCAAAGGCAAAACTACTCAGTCTTTTGCAAAGCGTCTCAGTGTGAGATTTCCAATTGGTTTGGTAGTCAATTTGAATACCTAGGAATTTGATGTCAGAAACAGATTCAATTTTATCATCATTAGCTTTCAGGGTAATATTTGGTAAATTTGTGTTTTGCCTAAAATGCATTATTTTTGTTTTACTAGTGTTAAGTTTTAGGTTGTTTTCTCTTAACCATGTAGTGAGATTCCTCATAGCTTTGTTAACTTCTTCCTCATAAGTGTGACTATTTATACATTTTATTATAGCAGTGCTATCATCAGCAAACAGTATCATGGGATGGTCAATGGCTTTAGTAAGATCGTTTATGTACGCAATAAAAAATAAAGGCCCCAGTATGCTACCTTGTGGCACGCCAATCTCCGTTTTTCTGCAAAGTGACAGGTAGTCTTTCCTCACCCCCGATTCAGCGCATAGTTTAGTTATTGAAGTGTACTGTTTTCTGTTGCTAAGGTAGGATTTTATAAGATCATGAGCAGAACCTCTAACACCATATGAGTAAAGTTTTGATAAAAGCAATCCATGATCAACATAATCGAAAGCACTCGTCATGTCCATATAAATTGCACATATATGTTGTTTTCGATCAACAGAAGCAATGACCGATTGAAGTAGGTGGAAAATCGCCAAACCTGCATTTCTTCCACGTCGAAAGCCAAACTGATCCTTGGACAACAAATTGTATTTTTCGAAGAAATTATATAAGTGATTATGAATTATTTTCTCGAATATTTTTGAAAACACATTTAATTGTGCAATAGGTCTATAATGCCTAATATTGGTTTGTACGCCTTTTTTATGAATAGGCTTTACAATGGCGATTTTAAGGTTATCAGGAAACACCCCAGTGCTCAACATCAAATTTATAACATGATTTAAGGGAGAAGCTATATACATACTAAATTTCTTTATCAACGTAACAGGTATACCATCTATTCCCACAGAATGTGTCATCTTCAGTGATCGAATTGTCTTTACTATTGTTTCAACCGTAGAAGGCGGGATAAATATTGAGCTAGACACGTTTGAGAGCTGTGTGTAAGACAAGTTACCATTTCTGCCTTGTTTAATAGAATCTACAAAATAATTATTAAATACGTTTGCCATTTCCGTAGGATCGCACACTGTTGAACCATCATCGGCATAAATTAATTTCGCAGTTTCGGTAGGGTACTGATTTTTATTTCTATTAATTACTTGCCAGGTAGCTTTTGATTTATTAGCCGATGAACTAATGTGATGGTTATTTTGAGCTCTTTGCGTGAGGTTTAATATTTTTTTATATCTCTTTGAATATTTCTTTAGTAAGTGCTTATTTTCATTTGTTAGGCACGATCTGTACGTCCATAGCAGTCGCCTCTTCTTTCTGCTACAGATACGAATACCGCGCGAGATCCATTTCGGTTTTCTATTACTTTTAATAGTTATTAAATTTATAGAAAAGCACAAGTCATGGAATAGAGAAAATGTCGCTATAAAAGCACCATAGGCTTCATTGACATTTTCCGCTTCATAGACATCAATGAAGGTAACTACATTCATAGCTTCCTCGAATTTTTTCATGTTTTCCTCACAGTAGTCGCGTCTACTAATTCGCCATGATTTAATAGGACAAGTTTTTTTGACAGGACAATTCAATGTTTGAGATGTGTGATCAGACAATGCAAGTTCGGTCACTTCACTCTCACAGCCGCGAATATTATGAGCAAAGTTGTCAATGCAAGTTCCACTACTCAACCTAGTTGGTTCTCTGATTTGCAGTTTTAAATTATAGCTTAATAAAATGTTCTCAAAGTCAATAGATATTCTGCTTTTCTTTAAAATATTAATATTGAAGTCACCACAAATAACATTATTTTTATTATTATTGCACAATTTCTTAAGTAATAAATCAATTTGGTTCATAAATAGTTCAATGTCAGAGTTAGGTGGTCTATAGATACATATAACAATAAGATTTTCATGAGACAAAGCTATGGCACATGCTTCAAGGACACCTTTTATACAAAAATATGAGACATCCATTATCTCACAATCAAAACCCTCGCGAATTAAGATGCAAGAACCGCCCCTACGGGTGTCTCTTGTATAGCTTGTTACTAATTTGTAATTGTGGATATATAAATTACACAAGTCCTCTTTACACATAAAATGTTCTGTAATACATATAATATCTATATTTTTATTATTTAGTGTAAATTCATGCATTGCGACCGCCAATAAATCTGATTTATTCAATAGACCACATATATTTTGGTGTAGTATTGTTATCGATTTAGACACGAAAAAAATTTTGCTTCTTATCATGTTCCTTTGTATCAGATTTAATAGAATTGTTATGTATTTGTAAGTTACTATTATATTCAACAAGTTCTAAGATAAGTTTATACAAGCAATTTATTATGTTTTCAAAACCTATATTGTTCAACTTTCCATGATTATAAGAAAACATTTCATCTGAATATTTCAAACTCAAACATGAGTCTAACAAGTAAGCAAAGCCATGACAACAATTGCTTATGTGCAGATACTTATTAAAAGTTTCAATTCTTTTATTAAATAATGTTACATTTCTTTTAATTCTAAATGTTGGAGAGACAATTATAATGTTTGTGTGGTTTAGTAAAATAAGTTTTTCTTGTATTAGGGTGACAAGTTTATTGTAGTCTTTTGTCTTTTGGAAGTCTACTTCACTTATTATGATTACACAAAAGTCGTTTAAAGTTAAGTTTTGTACTTTTTGTTCGACACCTAGCAATAATTGCTCCATACCTGCACCCGGCGACAAATAGTGACAAATGTTAAATTCCTCATTAAACACTTTTTGCACCGTTTTTAACACTTTATTTGTTTTGGTACTACTTAAAATTAATAATTTGTTTTTCTCTAGAGTACCTATCTTTTCACAATCATTAGTTGGAGTTGGAGGTATTTTCGTCCGTGTTTTGACAGACAGACATACATTACAGAATTTACGATAAAATAAAAAGTACGATTAAGTAATTAAAAGTATACCTTAAACTAAATTTAGGAGTGAGCATTGCAAAAACATTTTGTGCAATATCCTGGAGTACCATCACATTCCTTGCATTCTAAGTTAGTTTGCACTCTCTTTGTCTGTGCTCTACACCCCTTGCACTCTTTTCTCATTACTTATTTTACAAGTTTCATTGTTCTACCAATTTTTTTATGTCTTGTTCTAATTTTGTCTATTTTAGTTAGTTTGTGCTGACTTTTAATGTTTTTTGCGGGCCTGCAGGTATGTTAGGCAAAAGTCTTTCCACAATTCTCAAGCGAAAATCATATGGATTATTTTTGGTCGCTCATACTGTACTTATTATACATGAAATATGAGTTGCTGAGACTCATTTGCAACATATGAATGAACATTTTCTTATACCATCTCAGGGTTTTTCTTTGCAATGGGTAATATGCTAACATCTGGTCCTGCAGATCTACACCAAACATGAATTTATTGTAATGAAATATGGCAGATGGCTTCGTTATTTATTTATTTATTTATTTATTTATAAGCATGCGAGTCTGCTGGCTTACAGCTTGGGCCTTGGCAGACTAATTATTACATTTTAGTTACCAATTAGATTCAAACATATTAAATATAGATAGGTATTACAATTATGTCAACTTAAAATTACATAATATGTGCAAAATGTCAAAACACGAAGAATTATTACAATTAGATAACAGAATTAAATTCGAACAATAATTAAAAGAATGTCACGACCTTAAAATAAAAAATAAAAATAGAGAATTAATAATAATAACATTGCGGATAAAATTACAAAAATGTCAACTTATTATTAAAATGTCAAAACAAGAACAAACGAATTAGACTACAGCAACATATCATGCGCATACTTACTGACTATGCTACATAGCTGACCAAAGTGGTCAGCAAACAAATCCACATCATGACGCCGAACAAGCATGTCTCCCACAAGCCGCAAGGCGCGGTTGGTGGGTGCCTGGGCCGCGTATCTCTTACGCGTAATAGCAGAGTACAGCAGACACGGGCGCCGCCGCGGCTCAACCATCCCCGCTTCATCCCACTCCATGCGTTTGGGAACGAGTAACCTTACCTTATCTAATACCGTCGGGCTATCGATCCTGTGGTGAATTATTCCTAAATAATGCTGTAAAACATGCATTACCCGTCTAAGTTTAAGTGTGTCTAAACCCACCATGCCAGTCACAAATAGGGAAGGATATAGGTGTGGATAGTATCCGTACCTTTTCTTATATAGCCAGCGTGCAAATTTGTGTTGTATCCTTTCGACTTTAAGCGTATACTTGTCTTCGCAAGGATCCCAGATTACAGCAGCATATTCTAATTTACTGCGAATGTAACCATTGTATAGCACTCTTGCAACACCCAAGCCATCAAACTGAGTGGAAGTTCGCAATACAAAGCCAAGCATTTTGCTAGCTTTTTTACATACTGTTGTAATGTGGTTATGAAAGTCTAATTTAGCGTCCAATGTTAAACCTAAGTCACGAATTTCGCTTACTCTTTCCAGTGGAGCGTCATATAACTTATATACTACATTTAAAGTGGAACGTATCCGCGAGAATGTAATAATTTTACATTTTGTGTTGTTGAATGGAAGTCGATTAAGTCTACTCCATTCGGATACAGCGTTAATATCATTTTGTAGACTATTGTAATCTGATTCGCTACTAATACCTAATGATAGTTTGAGGTCAACCGCAAATAAAAGACATTGGGATACGCTAATTCTTTCCGGAAGGTCATTCACAAAAGTCAAGAAGAGAACTGGCCCTAACGTACTACCTTGACTCACACCAGAACGCGTATAGTAGTCCTTTGAGGTATAACCCTCCACCCTAACAAATTGACACCGATTACGAAGGAAATTAGAGAAAAACTCGAGGAGTTTTGGTGCAAAACCTAAAATAGCTAATTTCTGTAACAAAATGTCATTGTCTACTAAATCAAAAGCTTTTTTGAAGTCAAAGTAGGCGGCATCCACCTGCCGCCCTACATCCATTTCCGCACTTATGTAATCAACATGCGCCACAAGATTCGTAGTGGTTGAACGAGCATACCTAAATCCATGTTGACTATCATGTAATAAATGTCTTATTTGCTTCTGGACCCGAACACTTAATATTGCTTCAAAAATTTTTGCGAAAACCGATAGTATTGCAATTGGTCTATAAGATGAGATATCATTCCCAGCCTCACCCTTGGGTACAGGAGTAACTCTAGAAACTTTCCAAACCTCTGGATACACTGACCTACTCAAGGATAAATTGTATAAGAATAGAAGTGGCGCCTCAAGAGCTGATATGCAATCTCTGGCCAAGAACACGGGAATACCATCAGGGCCACCTGATGATCTCGCTTTAAGACGTTTTACTGCCACCTTTAAATCAGCAACGTCAACGTAATCGACAGTAATGCAAGTCGCGCTAGCATGTGTGTCAGCAGCCCGCGCTGCCTCGACAGGGTTCAATGACGGCACCTCGTCTTGGAATACTGAACCAAAGTAGTCTGCGAACGCGTTAGCTGCGTGCTGCCCAGATACCTCCACTCCCCCATATGTGTAAAAATTGTCTTGTCGTCTGTCCTTCTTCCTATATTTAACAAATTTCCAGAATTTAGCTGGATCGTCTATAATATTGTTTTTTGTCAACTATAAGTGCTGCTGATAAGCATTGTCAATTAAAATTTTAACATGCCATCTATAGTATTTAAATAATTCTTTATTAAACTGCTTTCCTTCGGCCTTATAACGTTTTAAATGGAAGTATTTTTCCTTTATGCAATGTTTAATTTCGCGATTGTACCATTCCGGATATACATATTTATAATTTACTAGCGGCCGCTCGCAGTTTCACCCGCGTGGTTCCCGTTCCCGTAGGAATATCGGGATAAAAAGTATCCTCTATGTTAATCCAGGGTGTCAGCTAACTCTATACCAAATTTTATTAAAATTGCTCCAGCCGTTTAGACGTAAAGAAGTAACAAACATTCGCCTTTATAATATTAGTGTGATTTCATTCAATATTAATACATTCAGAGTCGAGTATGTAATAATTGCATTTTCAATACAAGTCAACACGTTAAGATATTGGTCATCTATATAGTTTGGCGGTAAATACACAATACAAAATAGGAATTTTATACTTTTCATGCTAATAATAGCAAAGATAAAATCCATATCAGACGTTTGAGCATGATCGAACTTGTATAACTTGGCTTAGAGCAATCCTACAACTTTTGTGCCATATTAACTATTACTCCAAATGGCTAGTTCTAACAATACGTACTATTTTTTTTGTAACGGTGCAGGTAATATCAAAAATTACAAGAGTTTGTTTAAATAATTAATATCTTTAACATGTAAGGCAGGGCTTTGTTCATCTTTGCGAAAATATATTTGCCCGAAACGCATCCATACGAACTTAGAACTACACACATCAAAAGTGTCTAGGGATCAACATATATTTTTGCAATAACTTTTCTCCTGATTGATATTAATTAAAATTTTCTTTAAGGATTCATCAAATAAAGTGTTTTCGTTTGTCTACAGTAACGATAAACCAAGTCACCTTTGCATTAATAAAGAAATTTGCCATTTTCCTAATAAAGGGATTTTTGACATTTGAACCACTAACATTAAAGTTCGAATAAAAGACTGAAATAACAGTTTTCTTTAAAATTTTATTGGGTAACTTAAACAATTAATAATCCGTGTTTCTACCGCGAACACTAACAACACAAGAACATCGGTTTGGCATACTCAAAATGAGTTCATCCAAATCACGCTGTGGAATGGCCGCCCATGTTCGTTGCAACAACAAAAAAAGGTCTTCTTGCGACTGGATACCCTCCATATTCGGCAGAGCTCTTCTCTGTAGCATATCCCATGCATGCTCAATCGGGTTCAAGTCTGGCGACTGAGCAAGCCAGGGCATGACATTGATGTTAGCTGCGGCGAGAGTCTGTCATACAACTCTTGCGGTGTGCGGTCGTGCATTATCATGCATTAACTGAAATAAGGGACCGATTTCCACTTGTAGAGGAACGATGACGTCTGATACAATCGTCTCAGCATAAATTTGAGCGTTGAGGTTGCCTCTGATCCAAATCAACTCAGTTCTTCCGCCGATCCAAATACCCGCCCATACCATGATGGTTCCACCACTATAAGGATGGACTTCCTGGCAGGATTTTAATCGCTGTTGGCGTCCAGGGGTTCTCCAGTGTCGTATACGTCTTGTATCCGGTCTCATACCAAAACGAGACTCATCAGAAAAGCACACGAAACGCCATTGTTCTTCTGCCCAATTTCTGTGTTCAAGAGCCCATTGATATCGAATCCTACGATTGTGCATTGCTATAGGTGGTACCCTTAGCGGTCTTCGGGAATGAAGGTTCACTTCATGCAAGCGGTTTCTGACTGTTTGGTCGCTAATTAAGTTCCCTGAAGAGTGATGAAGCCTCACGGCTAACATCATGGCGGTTATTGTTGGAGCTCTTCGAGTTGTGATTTGAATGTATCGGTCTTGTCTTTTTTTTTTTTATTATTATAAAAGAGGGAGGCAAACGAGCAAGCGGGTCACCTGATGGAAAATAATCACCGCCGCCCATGGACACCCGCAAAACTAGAGGAATCGCAGATGCGTTGCCGGCCTTTAAGGGAGGAATAGGTTTAAGGAAGGAATAGGAATTGGGAGGGGGGGAAGGGGCCTCCGGAACCCTCACTAGTCGGACGAAACACAACAGCACCAAGTGCCGTTATTTCACGCCGAATATTCGTGAGAGGGTGGTATTACGCCGGGCGAGCCGGCCCAATGCGTGCTGCAACGCAGCGTGGCTCTACCACTCAGTCAGTGTTACTCATTTAGCACCACCCAGGGATCACGTGTAGGGTGTCAAGGGTAAACCTACGGACGCGAGCAACTTTAACTCTCCGTGTGGTGCAGCGATACCGTCCTCCATGGCGCTCAGCCACGGTACCAGTGCTTCGGTAACGTGTCCAAAGTCGACTGATAACACTCTGACTTGTATTCAGAGCTAAAGCCACAGTACGTTGCCGGGAACCAGCTTCTATCATTCCCACGGCTCTGAGCATTTCTTCCCTGCTTAAATGACGTCGCCGCTCCATAATAACGTTTGTTTTAATCAGTAGTAGGGAAACAGTAGCACTAATAATGTCTTCAATGCGTTGTATGTTTTTATAGGGAAAATATTGACAGCTGATTTTCATCTTTTACTAGAAATTGATTGAAAGTTCCTGTTTCAAATTATGAAATGCACCAAAAAGGATCCATATAAATTTATAAAATCATAAATTTATTACAAAGCCACATCTCAATCTCAAGAAATCCGCATAAAAATGCTTGATCCCTAGACACTTTTGATGTGTGTATTTTCTCTACAAAATTATCTAGCCGCACTGTGCACCTCCTTTGACTCAGGAGATAGATGTTCGGCCACATAGAAAATAATAATAAGTGTGCGGTTATGCATGTACAGCGTGGGAGAGTAGTAAATTCAACCAATTTACAACTCTCCGAAACGATAAACCTCAGTTCTCTCTCCGAAGTTGAAACATATAAATATCTTGGTATGTCACAGTCTTTGGGTGTTGAGGACAGGGACATAAAACAGTCATTACGGGAGCGTTTCTTTTGCCGCCTGAGAAAAGTAAGTACTTAACAGTCTTTTATCGGGTGGCAATAAGACGCGTGCTTTTAATGGCTGGGTTATGCCTCTCCTCACATACTCCTTTGGCATACTAAGATGGACTCAGACCGAATTGGACGCCTTGGATAGAAGAGTCCGTCAAATGCTCACGACTTCCAGAATGTTACACCCGCGCTCATCTGTTATGAGGCTGTACATCTCGCGGAGATGTGGGGGTCGCGGCTTTTTAAATGCCAAGGACCTACATAACCGTGAGGTGTGCAGTCTCAGGGATTATTTCCTTAACAGTGAGTGCGGGATGCATTTGGATGTCGTGGCAGTTGATAGACACTTTACGCCGCTCTCCTTGGCAACAGAAAACTGGCGCAAACCAGTGGTGCTAAGCACTCTCGATCGCAAGGACATATGGAAGAGCAAGGTGCTACACGGGCGCTACTATCGGGCTCTAACTGGGCCTGATGTAGATTTGCCTGCCTCGGTGAACTGGCTACGTTTCGGTGACCTCTTTGGGGAAACCGAAAGTTTTGTCTGTGTCATTGAAGATGAAGTTATCAAGACGAATAACTACCGGAAATATATTATGAAGGGCGGTACGGTCGACATCTGTCGGGCATGCCGCCGTCCTGGAGAATCACTCCGACATATTATTTCCGGTTGTTCTCATCTTGCTAACGGAGAGTATTTGCACAGACATAACCAAGTAGCCAGAATAATTCACCAGCAACTTGCTCTTCAATATGACCTTGTTGAATCAGAGGTGCCGTACTATAAGTACGCACCTGCGCCAGTTCTCGAAAATGGTCATGCAACGCTCTACTGGGATCGCTCTATCATCACGGATAGGACTATTGTCGCTAATAAGCCTGATATCGTGGTGATCGACCGATCTCAGCGCCGAGCAATATTGGTTGATATCACCATACCTCATGACGAGAACCTCGTGAAAGCCGAGAAGGACAAGCTCAGTAAGTACCTTGACTTGACTCACGAGGTTGCCGCCATGTGGGATGTGGATTCAACTATTATTATACCGATAGTCGTTTCAGCACACGGTCTTATAGCTAAGAGCCTCGATCAACATCTAGAGAGGCTCTCGCTAAAAGGTTGGGTCAAGGGTCAGATACAGAAGGCAGTACTCCTTGACACGGCACGTATTGTGAGGAGGTTCCTCACTCTGCAGCCCTAACCACCGATAGCTTGGGTCAATCCCCGCTGCCGGTGGCAACCTAGGTTAAGTTTTTATAATATTTTATATTGTAAATATGTTTTTTTTATATAAAATATTGTAAAAGAAATTTCTTAAAATATAATTTAAATAAAGAGTATAATAATAAAAATTGACACCGCTCAAACAAGACGTCTTTTTGGAAAATTTTCTTTTTATATTGCAATTTTGCTTTTTCCACCCTTTACGACAGCAAAAAAAGTCTAATATAACTAAGTAAACAATGCCACAAACAAATCAAAAAAGAAATAGTGCTAAAACCAGCAACAATTTATAATATTTGATCTACACCTATTTTTATGCATTTGACATTAATGTCATCTTTGTCAACAAACCACTAGCAAATGTGATAAAAATGATAACAAGATACCAAAAACGTTTAGCGGAATCTACTAGCGCGCACCCACCACCTCCACCCGTCGCGTCATGTCCGAGCTCATCGTCGGAGGACGACTTCGTCACTCCCACGGAGGGCAGCTCGTCGAGTGATGACGACGGGCCTACGCCGCCGCCGCCGCCACCACCACCTGCGCGACGACAAGGACGGCCACCGCTGCCGGCACGCTTGGGGCCTGTGGGGCAACCTGCTCCGCGCCCGGCCCTCGCTACCGGTGGTGTAGCGCGTCGCATGCGATGGACACAGTCTATGAATGAGAACTGCATGCGCGCCTACTACGGGGTTACAGAGGGAGGAACTAACTTGACCGCGTACCGCGATAGGATACTGCGTCTGTTTCAGTCCCTTGAACCAGCCGCCGTCGTCTCTGCACAACGACTGTCGGATCAGGTGCGGGCCATCCAGCGGCTCAAGTTGTTGGATGACTCTACGCTTGATCGACTGCGTCTGGAGGCGTTACCTATTCATACTACCTTTACTTTAGCGCGGGACTCGCATGTTGCGTTGTTGGCGCAGGGGCCGACAGGCTCGGCTTCGACAACTGCCCTGACGGATCCCGCACTGGACGTAGATGATTGTATGAATACGAACGTAAGTACCCAGACTAATGAGCAATTGTGGAGGGTTTTGGAAGACGCAATTTTGCGTCCCCTAGTCCCCTATATGCGGACTAGCGAAACATTAGTTGATACACACTCGATTTTGTACTGCGCTGCCATAGCGGCGTGTCGCATCGCTCGTGTTAAGTTTCCGGACACTGACCGAGCACCTCGACACCCCGCTGTCCCCGCGTGGCAAAAAAGAATCGAGTGTCGTATCAACTCGTTTAGGACTCTCATTGCAAAAATAATATGCTTCAGAGGGGGCAACCATCGTCCACGAGTCATGCGTTTCGTGAACTAGGCCTTTGCTGGGACCGGGATTAGACCCCGGGACTACATAGCTTGTGTCACGGAGCGCATTGACTTTCTGAAGTAGAAAGTTTATTCGCTGGCAAGCCGTATTCGTCGCTATAGAGCGCGTGTTGATCGATATTGTCAAAATCGCCTCTTTCAAAATGACCAAAGGAAGATGTACCGGAGTTGGGAAGGAACCGACCAATGTGTGAGCGACGGGCAGTGTCCGGATGCTACTACCATAAATAACTTTTGGCGTAGTATCTGGTCGGTACCAGTCGAACACACTGAGGGTGATTGGATTAGCGTCGTTGAGCTTGCGTGTGGGTCTATCGAATCCATGGGGCCTGTGACCATTAGCCCCGAAGACGTTAGTTGTGCGATCCGTACGGCTCAGAACTGGAAAAGTCCTGGACCGGACGGGTTGCACAACTTTTGGATAAAGTGGATTAGATGCTCACACGACTGCTTAGCGACGCAATTCCAAGAAGCCCTCGAAGTCGGTTCCTTGCCAACATTTATGACAACCGGTGTCACCTTCCTGCTCTACAAGTCCGGTAGTACCACGGAACCGAAGAACTATAGACCCATCACATGCTTGCCGACGCTTTACAAGCTCCTTAAAACCATTCTGAGAATTAAAATTAATTCGCACATTGTTGCGCACAATATTTTGGCTCCCACTCAGAATGGATGTAAGGTTGGGTCTCGTGGTACTAAGGAGCTCCTCCTCATCGACACGACCATTTGCCAACAAGTCCGGCGGAACAAAGGGGCTCTCTCCACCGCCTAGATTGACTATAAGAAGGCCTATGCATCGGTGCCTCATACCTGGTTGGAGAGGATGTTAGAGCTGTATAAAATTAATACAACTCTGAGATCTTTTCTAGGTTCTTGTATGAGACAGTGGACCACAGTCCTTCGTTAACCGGGTGGTTTAGACGGCCCCTCTGGTCCGCAGGACTTCGTAAGGATTGAGCGAGGCATCTTCCAGGGTGATAGTCTGAGTCCGTTGTGGTTCTGTCTAGCCCTGAATCCTCTTAGCACATTGCTAGAGGATTCAGGGCTGGGCTATCGGCTTAGGAGGCAGGGTGAAGTTATTTCGGACTTGCTGTACATGGATGACCTCAAACTGTTTGCACCGAAACGTCATGAATTGGTGGCGTTGCTGAAAGTCACTGAGACTTTTAGCAGCGCCATCAACATGGGGTTCGGTGTAGACAAGTGCGCGGTCATGCACGTACAGCGGGGGAAAGTTGTAAATTCTACGAATTTGCAACTTTCTGAGACGATGACTTTCAGATCTCTCTCCGAAGCCGACACCTACAAATACCTTGGTATGTCACAGTCATTGGGTATAGATAGTGAGGGTATAAAACAGTCGGTGAAAGAACGCTTCTTTGGTCGCCTGACAAAGGTACTTAACAGTCTTTTGTCAGGAGGCAACAGGGTGCGCGCTTTCAACGGCTGGGTTATGCCCTTACTGGTATACATCTTTGGCATACTAAGGTGGACTCAGACCAAGTTAGACGCCCTGGACAGAAAGGTTCGATAGCAACTGACATCACATCGCATGCTCCACCCACGCTCGTCTGTTATGAGACTGTACATCCCGCGGAAATGGGGTGGTCGAGGCTTTTTAAATGCCAAGACCCTCCACAACCGTGAGGTGTGCAGTCTCCGAGAATATTTCCTCAACAACGAGTGTGGGATGCATCGCGATGTGGTGTCAGTTGACAGGACCTTTAGGCCTCTCTCCTTAGGCAAAGAGAACTGGCGCAAGCCTCAGGTTCTGAGCACCGAGGACCGCAAGGATGTATGGAAGAGCAAGGAGCTGCACGGCCGGTTCTATCGGGCCTTAACAGGGCCCAATGTGGACCTGCTCGCGTCGGTGAACTGGATACGATTCGGGGACCTCTTTGGGGAAACCGAAGGTTTTGTCTATGCAATCGCGGACGAAGTTATCAAGACGAACAACTACCGGAAGTATATCATGAAGGACGGTACGGTCTACATATGTCGAGCATGCCACCGTCCCGGAGAGTCACTCAGGCATATTATTTCCGGTTGTTCTATCTTGCTAACGGCGCGTACTTGCACAGACACAATCTTGTAGCCAGGATCATTCACCAGCAACTTGCTCTTCAATACGGTCTTGTTGAGTCCGAGGTGCCGTACTATAAGTACGCACCTGAGCCAGTTCTCGAAAATGGTCGTGCTTTGCTCTATTGGGACCGATCGGTTATCACGGACAGGACTATTGTTGCCAATAAGCCTGACATCGTGATAGTCGATCGGTCCCAGCGACGGGCAGTGCTAGTCGACATCACCGTCCCACATGATGAGAACCTAGTGAAGGCTGAGAAGGACAAGCTGTGCAAGTACCTTGACTTAGCTTACGAGGTTACCGCCATGTGGGATGTTGACTCGACTATCATTGTCCCGATAGTCGTATCTGCAAACGGCCTAATAGCGAAGAGTCTCGACCAACATCTCAAGAGACTTTCGCTAGACGGCTGGATCAAGGGACAGATACAGAAGGCGGTACTTCTTGACACGGCACGCATCGTCAGGAGGTTCCTTTCTCTGCAGCCCTAACCACCGGTAGCATGGGCCCTTTTTTCTTTGTTTTTGTCGGAGAAAATGCTTCTCTGCACTGGCATGGGGCCTCGAGAGGAAAGTGAGACACCCCATGCACTGTCCGGGGCTGGAACCCATGTGTCCCCACCCGCCCCCCCGTGGGGGGAACGGGTGAGTAAGGACACACGGGCCCGACCCGGTAAAAGAACCGACATCTGCCGTCAGGGGCGCGACGCGGCGCCGCGGTACCATATTACATGCCCCGCGAAACGCCGCCCGCTATGGACCCAGTCAGACCTGGGTCCCCCGCACCACGAGGAGCAGTCTGGCAGATGCAGACTGCTCCCCAACGGGAGGAGGGCTTGTGCAATGCAGCCTAGTGCTCCCCAACACTAGGCCGCGGCCCTCCTAGGGGGGAGGAGGTTTCCCTCGACCCCCCCCCCCTCCGCTATCTTCCCTGCGTGGGACCGCGGCCCCGCTCGCGAGCCTCCCACGGCCTCGCGCGCGGGACCGCGGTCCCCGCAGGGGAACGTCGTTACCAGCTTAAGTGCTACCTGCGCCGGAGCGCAGAAGCCCAAGCTGGCCCGCTGAGCCATGAGGCTCGGGGGACCTCGATCCCCCCTCCGCCGGTTGCCCGATTTGATAAGGTTAATTATTCAATTTTATCTTACTATTATATAACTGAGGTACACTGCTCTCCTGGTACTTTAATAAGAAGTCAATGATACGAGTCGCATACTTCCTTCGCGTTGTATCTTCTTCGGACTGTTGATTTCCTAGTACATCTTAGACGAAGGACTACATTGAGAAATAGTACTGTGTTATGGTAGTTATTTTTTTAAAATTATTATTTGCTTTATTTGAAAATAGTTAAGATGCGGGTTTGCCACGGCTGCAAGTCAGAACTAAAAGTCAGAAATTTTTTGATGTGTAATACATGCAAATCGGAATACTGTTTCGAATGTTTAAACCTGACAAAGGAAACTTACAGTGAGCTTACTCGTGCAGAAATGGAGTCATTGTGCTGTCCCTACTGCCAGAATATTACCCGTCGAATCAACAACGACGGTACTCCCTGCCGCCAACGCCGCAATGTATTGTCATCTGACGAATCAATGAATGTCTCGTTTGTCAATACGACTCAGTCCGACTATATGCAGGCTTCTTCCAGTTCTGTGGTGGGTTCAAATTCGAATTTAACACACGAGCCTGTTTCAATGGATAGTATCAGCAAGCTTTTCGACGTAAAGCTCGCACCCGACTCCGCAATAATAAGAAATCTCAGGTCAGCACTTAATAAGGACATAGAAAATGTAGTGGCAGCGCATGTGAACCGAGCTTTTGAGAAACTAAAGAGCGAATTTACTTCTACGACCGATTATTTATCCGCAGAACAAAGGGACATAAGAGCGGAGTTGGGTGAGAAGGATACTCAAATCAAACAACTGCAATCTGATCTCTCTAAATCCCAAAACTCGCTAGCGAAGCTTCAGTCCAAAGTCTCAACCATAGAGAACATTTCACGCGATTTAAATCTTGAAATTCATGAAATACCCGAAACCAAGAATGAAAACTTAATGGGTCTATTTAGTAAACTATGCGAGTGTCTTAAAGTGAATATACCGGATTGCGATGTAAGGGCTTGTCGTCGAGTTGCCAAAATGGATGCTTCTACAAAAAGACCACGAAACATACTTGTTACCCTTTCTTCACAACGACTCCGCGATCTTATCATATCATCGGTTACTCGTTTTAACAAGGCTCATCCTAAAAAAAGACTTGCTACCACTCACATTGGTTTTACCGGTGAAATTCATAGGATCATGAATTTTAATTTTTTTATTATTTGTAGTAGTAGTTTGAACAAACATCTAACTATCACAATATAAATGGTTTTATGTTATTAATGTTTGGTTGCTGCAAATCAAGCGTTGCTTTGTGCAGAGACCGCAAGTAGTTAAGTGTGCAAATTGTAATTTTTGTAAATAAATTATTATTATTCTTCACGTATTTATTTATTTTCTTAAGTGTAGGTTTTTTATAATATCCCATATAAAATAAAAAACAAAACTACTATAGAAAATAAAACATTTAACATTATAAAAAACCTAAACCTAGGGCGCCGCCAGCAGCGGGGCAGGGCCCATGCTACCGTGGGTTTGCCGTTTTCGTGGACAGAGGCCCCAAAAGGTGCTACGTGTGCTACGGTGTGGGCCACCTGAGCTACTCCTGTAGCGTGGGGGTCAGCCGTGGCGCACTGTGTTTCCGCTGTGGTGCCGCGGGGCATAAGGCGGCAACATGCAGGGCGGAGAAGGCGGACTGCGGCGTCTGCAGGGAGGCGGGGCTCCCCCATGAACATCACATGGGGGGATGAGGTGTCGTCCCCCGGTGACGAGGGCGAAGTGGGCCCCTTGGCCGCGGGCCCCGCCGGCGGCTAAGGAGGGCGCGATGGAGGTGGTGGAGTCGCCGGCAAGGCCGGACGAGGCCGGGCAACCGGCGGAGGGGGGATCGAGGTCCCCCGAGCCTCATGGCTCAGCGGGCCAGCTTGGGCTTCTGCGCTCCGGCGCAGGTAGCACTTAAGCTGGTAACGACGTTCCCCTGCGGGGGACCGCGGTCCCGCGCGCGAGGCCGTGGGAGGCTCGCGCGCGGGGCCGCGGTCCCACGCAGGGAAGATAGCGGAGGGGGGGGGGTCGAGGGAAACCTCCTCCCCCCTAGGAGGGCCGCGGCCTAGTGTTGAGGAGCACTAGGCTGCATTGCACAAGCCCTCCTCCCGTTGGGGAGCAGTCTGCATCTGCCAGACTGCTCCTCGTGGTGCGGGGGACCCAGGTCTGACTGGGTCCATAGCGGGCGGCGTTTCGCGGGGCATGTAATATGGTACCGCGTATATATACAGACTCAAATATTGAAATGAAACACTTTTTACGGATTAACTCGCGTTTAATTTACTATTTACATAGTTTTTATATTATCCTGACGTTTCGAACCCTTTACAGGGTCCGTGGTCACAGGGAGACTGAGGTGTTGGTCGTCTCATTGTCAGAAGTTATTTGCCTACCGTCAATAATTTTTATATTTTACCGGGTGCGTTCAAGTTTACACAATACGAGCTAACAATATTTTTAGGTCTGGCAATGTGTTGCTGTTGGGGCTGGGATTTGATGACCTGTATGATGGGGTCCCAGGCAGGTGGTAAATTTCAACCATCCTCTCTATTGAAATTACGATGTTTTTTAATTTCAATAGCCTCGCGTATCATCCTAGGGATGAATCGTTGTTCCTTGGCGAGTATTTGAGGTTTGTCAAATCTGATGTAATGGTTGGGTCCCTCGAGAGCATGTGCATGATAATATAAAAACTATGTAAATAGTAAATTAAACGCGAGTTAATCCGTAAAAAGTGTTTCATTTCAATGTGTAGTGCTCGCTTAAACCTCAGAAAACAGACTCAAATACTTTAGCGAGGCGGGATAAAATACTATAGGGCAATGATTAGGGTCGATAATTTTCACAGTCAGATCTACACCCATTTTTAAAAATAGAGACGACATGGGCAACCTTCCATAATGCAGGAAATACACCCGAATGAAGAGATTTATCAAAAATAATTGTTAATGGGAGACATAATTCTTTGGAACATGCTTTTATAAAAGCTGAAGGTATGTTATCGGGTCCCGCGCTACAGTCTAAGAGCCCTTGAACCCCAGACCTTCGTTATTTTATAGAAGCTGAAAGTTTGTCAACGCGTGCTCCCAACATAGGTAAGAACGATGGACCATTATGAAGTTTGGGTTACCGTGGCTTTGGCAGGTAGACGGTAAAATACCGATTTAATTTCATCAAACAATAAATTGTGATTTTTTGGTATTACCTTCAGAAATTATTATTAAAAATCACGTCATTCATTGCCAGACACTTAACATCGTGGCCACCCCTTGCCAGACATGAGAGATATGTTGATACATGGATATATAACAATTTTATATATTTTTTGTGACTCATCGCATACAAGGTGTTGCGAAACTACCCGTTATACCCAAAGGTTGTTAAAGTACATCTTATAAAGAGTCGTCTGTAAATTTCTTAGAAACTTTGCATTAAGGTTCAGTTTTTAGTAAAAAGAGTTATTTTTAATGATTTATAAAAATACCGTCTATGTATATACACATGACTATTTCAGATTCATGACCTTACTATCTACCAGGAGTAATAGTGACTCTGTCTACTAGAGAGTAGACACTGTATCTACCTAATCTACCTATGATTAGTTAGATTGTCTGGATCTATTCTATGCTCCTGGTACCCGCTGCACAGTGGTCAGAACAGGAGTCGTGACGTAGTCAGTACATAATATTTTTTTTATTATTATTAGAAACTATGAATTAAGTATCTAATTATTTAACGCGAAAACAGATTACACCTTTGTTTCTATTTACCAAACATTTTTGTTTTGTCTTAGGTAAAGATTTAGGTAACATGTTTAAACAATTTTAATTTGGTCTTTGTACGCAATATTTTACTAAGCGGATCGAATTCACTCAATAGCCTTCTTATCTTCGCATTTTGGTATTTCTTTAGATATCAGAGCTTTGAGATACCAGATTCATTTCAAGTTAAATAATGTTTATTTCTTATGCAAAACAAATACCTATGCAATTTTTTTCAAAATTAACAATTACGGGATGCGCTTGATCTATATCTTACCTTATGTTAAGTGGCGATAAAGCCGAAGGTGAAAGAGCGCTTCACCCGGAATCCTCATTTTATCGAGAAGCTAGGGGCTTATTGTCTAACTTCAACACCAATCGAAATTCCTTTCAAAGGTTTAACGATTGTGAAAGCGATTTTGTGATGGAAATTTATTATTTAGTTTACATTCAGTAGCTTTCAAAACGCGTCACGCACGATTGCAATCGCTTTCCTTTTATCGAATAGTGTATCAAATGGTGTAAAGTTTGTAAATATCTTAAGTAAATTTTTTTTTTCGCCAGCCAGCCAGACCTCGGTAGCCAAGTGGTTAAGGCAGCCGCCCGGAATGCGGAAGGTGCGTGGTTCGATTCCCGCCTGAGGTTGTCGTCTTTTTTCAGTGTTTAAAATTTTACTTAAGTATTTTTAAGCGTTAATAAAACGCTAAAATATAAAACATTAATTTGTAAATATCTTTCAATTCAAATGTCAAATTGAAAAGTATTACGATAGATGTGGGAGTTACACAATTGGCCCCCATGTTATCATATCTCTAAACTCATAATTAAGAATCAAACGAACTTACCTTGTGAAGTTTGATTCCAATTATGCGAGGGTCTCAACCGAAGACGATTACTTATTACATGCAGCAGTACATGAGATGGTGCTATCTTCTTCACACTTTTAGATATATCCTAAAAAGAAATATCTTATTTCCGTTCTCTGCACTGGCAACCCCGCGTCACGAGACGTCATTATTTCAGAGAATTTTGTGTTATCCTCCACAATTTTTTATTTTATTTTTTGGGTTGGGTTGGGTTGACGTAATCGTCTTCGGTTGAGACCCTCGCATAATTGGAATCAAACTTCACAAGGTAAGTTCGTTTGATTCTTAATTATACTTCGGGTCTCAACCGAAGACGATTACTTATTACATGCAGATGTTCAGAGCATTGTGATATTAACACAATAAAAATAAAAAATTATGTCAATTTAAACTTTACAATATATAGGTAGTTTTTTATAAGTGCTTAAGCCTCCTTTAAACCTTAAAAGATGCATTTAATGGCTATCGATGCATTGGTCGTTTTCTAAACAATGACTTTAACAATTTCATTTATTTATTTGATTTAGTATTATTATTTTGTTGTGTAAACAACATTGTTTTGTTGTGTAAACTGCATTGACAAATTCATTCTGATTTGTACCTGTTCACCATTTCTCCAACAGTATTAACAAATACATTTAAGTGACTCAGCCCACAACAACTCTGCGAAACACCTCCAGACTAGATCTGTGAGCAGTGTGAGCAGTAAATGCCGAGCGAGTATTGTGACTGTGAGCTCCAAATAGACAGACAAATATCGGTATCGGCATGTCGTCCACTGTCTTGGAATCCTTTTTTTTTATTAAACTAACAGACTGCGTTTTTTGAGCAGAAACAATAGATTATTACTTATGATTCTTACACTATGTAAGAATCATAAGTGACAAATCAATGATTATGATCTGATTCTAAGGATAGTCCTGAAAATATGGTTTAATTAACATGACATTTGTGTCCCATGTTGAATTGTATTTTTGATTTGGAGCAATAAATCTTAGTTAGTGTACACTTAACAAAACTGTGTTAAACACAGTCATTTATGTAAAGTAAATTACTTCCCTTAGATGACAGGTAAAGTGGACCTATGCGTATTTAAACAACATAGAACCTTCCTCAAACTTTTTGGTTAGAAATGATAACTTTATAACTATCAGCTTTGAAAAGATTCAAGTTATTATTTTTCGAATAAAGCTACCAAGATATTATCAAATACAGTATTGATTTAATGTTACTGATTTTGTTGCAAGAGATGTAAACATATATCTCAAGATGCTCGTGGTATACCATGTCTGGTCAACGATTCACTAATAATTTGGCGCCACCTGGATAAGGCTATCTAGAAGTGGATGGCTCGCCTTGAAAGGAAATTACTTATAACAAATATTATTTAGGGCCGAAGAACATTTTTTCTTGGACAACAAGGTTGGGCCACATTGTATACCAAGGATGTAAATTCTAATCTGTACCAAAACAATACCTTCTGCTCAAATTATTATTTCTATCAAAATTATATTAAATGTAATTGTTTTTTTTTTTTTGTTATGGCTTGGTCAGGATTTTGTGATGCATTCTGCGTTTGTAAAGGTTTGTAAGGTCAAATTATGGCTTTGCCAATAAACTAATAATATGTGAAAATGCATGGTAGGAGAGTTACCTACTCCGTATCTAAGTATATCCGTATAATGTTTTCACAAGACTGGATGTAGGATGCCAATACAAAAAAGTTTCTGAATCAATTAATGCTAAGAACTTCTCTTTTTCAAACAACTTGGTTAGGTAGGAAATTCAAACCGCAACGGCCCTGTGCATGCTGTAGTCAATATTCCTGAATTCATCTAAATCCCTCATTATACATTTATGTATAAAAACAAGTTTTGTTGCTCAGTTTTTTAGTAATGCTTTTGTAAGTGTTTGTGACAAACCCTATGACTTCAAAAAGGTGCTTGTACTCGTAGTTTTATTATTCAATACACACTCGTCATAGTTTGAGCTTATTTTTCGTGCGTAGGTACAAAACATAAACTAAACAATTATTGTAGAAAATTCAAATATTATGCGCAATTGTTCTAGAACCGGTTCCAGTAATTTCGCAAACACAAATAGGCCGAACAGAAGAACATTAATTTCAACTGTGGCCTCAAAGTAAACCTTAACTTTTTCCGATCAGCTTTAATTGCAGTAGATACTTAATTAAAAATAAGCATCTTGAATACCAATTGTTGACAATAGTAGTTGTGATTTAATAATTTAAGGGCAGTTCGATTCTTTTAAATATAATTATTTTGAAGCTGCTTTAAATTTTAAGTGAATCTGTGAGATCCTTTACCTTTTTTTTTTTGTAAACTTTTCCTGACCTTTATAAACACAACAAAAGAGAATCAGACAAATCAGTCGAGCCGTTTTCGTGCGCTTAGCAACACATTTGGCGATTCATTTTTATCTACATAGATTGAGATAGTAAGTAACAGACATGGTTTTGGGGTATAGTTGTTTTGTATAGGTTTGCCGGGAAAATGAATAATTCATTTACGAATCCAATGTAAAACATTACGATCCCTAGTGAGCTCACACTTTCTGTCATTCAATCATAAAAATAGACCAAGCGACTGCAGGAGCTCTGATTCCAACGTCTCCCTGTCAGATATCCGGCGGAACCTCGGCAGTCCCTCGGCGGTGTGAATGGTGCAGGTGGGTTTGATCGCAGCTCGATAGCTGATGATACTACTACGCGCAGTGGCGCCCCCCCCTAGAGTTTAAAGAACCTCGAAGTTGATCACAACTTCAGCCCGGGCATCAGCCCGAGACCCTGTACAGAGCGTTGGATTTTTGTTTTCTTTCCGAATCAAACTTGGTTATGGTATTAGGAGTCTTAATATTATTATGCTCAGAAAGTGAAGTTTTAAAACTTTTATTCATATTTACCTCCAACAGAGCTTATTATTATTATTATTTTTTCAATTTCCTAATTTAGTTTTGGAGCTTCGAGGCTTATGTACATTATTACCATTTGTTTTTTATTATTATTGTTTTTTTTCATTTATTTAAGTAGGTAAGTAAGTACTTATTATTATTTTCTTTTCTTTTTATTATTATTATTATTATTTTTTTTTAAATTATTATTATGAGTAACCCTTTATTTTTTATGAGGTTCTTCTCTGAGAAATTGTAAAATCTATGGGTGTTCAATGAAAGCAGGCTATCGTCGGACTGACCGTCATATACGGCGACAGATCAAAGATCCTAGTGGCGCAGTTGGCACGGGCACAGGCGCTAGCGCTGCAAGCAGCGCGAATGGCCAAGCTTCGTTTCTCCCGCTACTGGTTGAGTCATTGTAAACATCAATCACATAGTTTAAATCATTATTGATAAGTAAACCCGTAGATAACGAAACGTTAAAAACATGTCCACTTCCGGTGGAAATCGAACCCACGTCCTCAACGATGTTGAGACTCTGCTTTGTTCCACGGAGGACGTAGAAACGTAAACTGTTAGGGTGAAATAGGTATGGCCTCTCACGGTTAATGTGGAGTAAAAAATCCTCAACACAGTTCAAGTGGAGTTAGAAACTATGAAACGGCTAGCGTGGAGTAAAATAAAGCCTCAACACTGTTAAAATGTACTAAGTACATATTCCCGAAACGGCTTGCTTGAAATAAAATATAGCCTCACTCAACCCTGGTAGAGTGGAGTGAGTATCTTCGACACGGCTTGTGTAACCGCTGTGTCGCGGAGTAAGTCTAATTATTATTCTAATACAATTAATAATTATATATAATGCTGAGATCTGACCTGAAAACCGCGTGGCGACTCCTTTGCTTCCAATCCAGAGGCGCTCCTTGGAATTTTCTTTCTTGATGTATCCACCAATTGACAAAATCAATATAGCCTCAACACTGTTAAAGTGGAGTGAGTATCTTTGACACGGCTTGCTTGGAGTAAGATACAGCCTCAACACTGTTAAAGTGGAGTAAGTATCCTCGAAACTGCCTGCATGCAGCCACAACAGTGTTAAAGTGGAGTAAGTATCCTTGACACGGCTTGCGTGGCGCCTCAACACTGTTGAAGTGGAGTAAGTATCCTCGACACGGCTAGCGTGGAGCCTCAACACTGTTAAAGTGGAGTAAATATCCTCGACGCGGCATGCGTGGAGCCTCAACTCTGTTAAAGTGGAGTAAGTTACCCTGACACGACTTGCGTGGTGTAAAATAGAACCTCAGCACTGTCTAATTGGTGTAAGTAACCTCGATACGGCTTGTATGGAGTAAAATCAATGACATTCAATGTCATTGAGTAAAATAAAGCATCAACACTGATGAGCAGTTATATATCCTCGACACATCATACGTTTAGTAAGTTAAACACTGTTACAATGGTGTCTAAGTAAACAGTTTTGCATTTAAAGAATTTCTTGTTGTAAATGGCTTTTAATTTTGTTACAATCATTATTTTAGAACCCAAGAAAAACCAATAAAAATGAGGGTAGATAATTTGAATGATAAATGATCTTAGTTCCTTACAACTATGATACATTCCTTAATAGTTAATTTTCCAGGTAAATTAGCGTTATGTTTCAATACCTGCGTGTCGTAATATCGATGATACGACATTTATCACTATTCACCGACACCGATGATGATAAACTTTTTTTTAATTAAAAATGATTTCTTTACTTTACGAAGAATACCATAATGATCACTGTCTCTCAACTTCGAACTTTAACATTTTCCCATCATATTAAATACAAATTTAATTTCGTTACGAAAAGTACGTGTGATTCCGATAACACAAAAACACGTAATGACGTCTCGTGACGCGGGGTTGCCAGTGCAGGGAACGGAAATAAGATATTTCTTTTTAGGATATATCTAAAAGTGTGAAGAAGATAGCACCATCTCATGTACTGCTGCATGTAATAAGTAATCGTCTTCGGTTGAGACCCGAAGTATAATATTTGATTATTTGCGTTAAAAAACGCTCATAGAAACTCAAAGATAACGAAACGTTGAAAAAAATGTCTACGTCAGGCGGGAATCGAACCTGCGTCCTCTGCAATGCAAGCGGCTACGGTGACCACTCCGCCAGCGAGGTATTAGTCCGAGGTATTAGCACAGCAAGCGGCTACGTTGACCACTCCGCCAGCGAGGTATTAGTCCGAGGTATTAGTTACTCATGTGGTATTAGCACAGAATTAATAATAGTACGTATTAGTTAGACCGACGAAATTCAACGCTTTTGACTTTATGTTTTATAGCCACAGTGTCTTATCAAACCTTTTAGAATTTAAATTTTTAGGGATTGTTAAGATAAGACTGTTTTCTAGATTCATAATATTTGATTATTTGCGTTAAAAAACGCTCAAATAAACTCAAAGATAACGAAACGTTCAAAAAAAATGTCTACCTCAGGTAGGAATCGAGCCCGCGTCCTCCGCAATCAGGGCGGCCGCGTTGACCACTCCGCCACCGAGGTATTGATTCGAAATTTTTCAACGCTTTTGACTTTACGTTTTTATAGCAACAGTGCAAAGACTATATAACCAGTGCTCCCTGCAACAGTGTCTTATCAAACCTCTTAGAATTAACATTCTTGAAGGAAAATATTTTACAATATTTTAAACATTCAGTTAATAGGTCAAGGATCATAAGACCGCCGGCGGTCGAGAAACAATTGATTTTCCATTGTGTCTGTTTTTACGGTGCATAAGGGGTTAAGATAAGACTGCTTTCTAGATTCGTAAAATTTTATTATTTGCGTTAAAAAACCTCAAATAAACTTTAAGATAACGAAACGTTGAAAAAATGTCTACCACAGGCGGGAATCAAACCCGCGTCCATTTTTGGAGGACGTTGCTATGCTATAAAAACATAATGTCAAAAGCGTTGAAAAATTTCATCGGTCTAACCAATACCTGGGTGGCGTAGTGGTCTACGCAGCCACCCGGATTGCGGAGGACGCGGGCTCGATTCCCGCCTGAGGGAATCAATTTATTTTCAAAGTTTCGATAACTTTGATATCTCTAAACTGTTGGAACACAACAATGCTCTTAACATTGACGCTATGGCGACAGACTTAGATAAATGGTGGTAGCTAGATAGGCGGACTTGAACAAAACTTACCACCAACCAAACTAAGTACACAAAGGGAATTGCTCAGTTTGTTAGGGTGCTTTGGCCTGGCGTGAAAATTAACTATAATATTAAATGAAATCCTATTTAAATATTTCATTCCTAAAAGAAATTAACTAACTTATCACAGTTGCAGTAAATTGTAAAAATATGCCATATCTAGCATGCGTAATATTGTGACTGTGTTTAAAACTCATAAAAAATGATTATTTCTTTCTAAAATAAGTTAAGTAAAGATTTACTTAAAAGATATTTACTGATTTATGGTTTAATTTTAAGGGTGTGTAAAGAAAAAAATCCTAATGAGTATAGTATATATACTGAATTGACTGAGTTTCTAGAAAAGATTTTAATTACATACGTATAATGGTTTAATTATTAATTTCAAACATTATTACGTACAATGGATTTAATCAGAATCGTATGTAGGTAAGTAAATAAAATATTGTCTAGAAACTGGGCAGGTGGTGTAATATGATTTTGGTGCCTTGCCCAGCTTAAATACCACATTATTGTCATAACGTGAGCGCAGCACAACCCACCGTTCTTCGGCCTACCAGGCAAACTAATTACAGTGAAATTATTATAAAATCTGTACAAAACCACTTAATCGACCGGTTTCTGTTCTTCCGGCACTTAGTAAAATTTACGAATCTATAATCTATACGCAAATGAATGCACACTTTAGAATGAATAAAATTTTACACAGTGATCAGTTTGGTTTCACGAAAGGACGGTCAACTATAGATGCTGGAGCAAAACTGGTCAAAAACATACTTGACACTTGGGAATCTTCGCAGGATACAGTAGGTATTTTCTGCGACCTCTCTAAAGCCTTTGATTGTGTTGATCATTCAACTTTAGTTGGGAAATTATTTCAATATGGCGTTCGTGGTAATGCACTAAAATTAATAAAATCTTATCTGCACAATAGAAGTTAGAAAGTAGGTATAAATAATGTAGTATCAGGAGGTTCGATAGTCAAAATGGGGGTACCTCAGGGATCTATTCTCGGTCCCTTTCTGTTTCTTGTTTATCTTAATGACCTTCCATTCATGGTTAAGGAAATGTCGGAAATAGCGTTATTCGCTGACGACACTTCTTTAATATTTTCTTTAGATAGGAAAGACCCAAAGGTTGGAGAAGGAAAAATTAACGAAACACTTAACATAGTATCACAATCGTTTTCTGTTAATAACTTAGCACTGAATGCTAACAAAACTAAATTTCTTAAATTTTCTCCACGGCTCAGTCATTTAAATATTGAATTAGATTCGGAAACGTTAGAAATTGTTAATGAAACGTCTTTTCTTGGTATTAGGATAGACTCTAAATTACAGTGGGGTTCTCATATCGAGGGTCTGGCAAAGAGGCTCAGTTCGGCTGCTTTTGCTGTTAAAAATATAAGAAAAATTACAAATCAGTCTACTGCTAGGCTGGTTTATTTTGCTTATTTCCATAGCGTTATGTCATATGGATTACTACTATGGGGAACGGCAGCAGACGTTAGTAGAATTTTCATTCTCCAGAAAAGAGCAGTTCGGTTTATATATCAGTTAAAAGCACGTGATTCGTTGAAGGAATTATTTAAAGATATAGATATCATTACTTTACCGTCCTTGTACATATTTGTAAATATTATGTACGCTCGTAAAAATCTACACCTTTATACCAGAAACAATGAGGTTCACGGATATAACACAAGGAACAGGAACAAACTGTGTGCTCCGAAGTTCAGACTTAGCAAAAGTAGTAAATCTTTTATATGCAACTCAATTCGTTTTTATAACAAAATACCTGACGACATCACTGCATTGACAGACAACAAATTCAAAACGCACATTAAACGTGTGTTAATTGCGAAAGCTTATTATAAGATCAATGACTATGTTGCAGACAAAAATGCATGGAAATAAGTCTACTCTGTACTAGTGTTTATTATTAGTATTTTTAGTCTATTATTAACTATTCTTTCATTCAATTATTATGAATTGTTGAAATTATTTAGTTTAGTTATTATTAATTTTATTGATGCGTACAAATTGTACTAAATTATGTTTAATAATTTGTACCTACTTAATTAGATCTATGACACTGTAAAGTAACATTGTTACTTAGAGGGAGAAAAAAGTAAGGCCTCCTGAGTTTTTTGCCAGCTCTTCTCGGTCGAAGGCTCTCCCAAAATCCGAACTGGTGGTAGATTGGTTAGGTAGGTAGATTAGGTAGGTAGAGTAGGTTATGGTCTGTGCCAGCTAGATGTGCATGAAGGGTCATTTACCCCATTTGTACCAGTGGGGTGCTGCAGTTTAGGTACGTTCGGCCGGCGTGCCTCCCAGGAAGGCCGCCTAGGCGTATGACAGTAAAGGTTGCCGCTCGGCTCTCACGTCGCGCGTCGTCGCTTAAGGCCAGGTTTCTCTCTCGCGGCTTCTCTCTCGCTCTCTCGATGGTACGACGGTACGGGACGGGTATAACAGCGAAGCGGCGCGTTTTATAGGTTTTATTGCCTATATTTATAGACTTTATATATAGGATTCTCTGCTAATTTATCTGCGAATTATTTGTCTTTCGTTGAGTACAAAAATTAAATGTAAAGTATCAGTATCGTATCTATATATGTGTATAGTGTGTATGAATGTATTGTACGTGTGTATATATATGTATGCATGTATATATATTATATTTTAAAATAATTTTATATCTTATTTGGTGGATTTGGATCAGTCGTATTCGGTTGCATTCGCATCACTGTCGATCGAGTTGGACTTGTGCCGATGCTGCGTCCCTAGCCTGGCTTCTGCTACCCTCGTCATTTTTTGTCCTCGGTCCTGTGGGGGTGAACCGGTGTCGCGTCGTGTCGCGTAGGCAGGCTGGATCGGAAGTGAATATGGCCGACGCGACGCGACGCGATGTTGGTTTGCCCCCGTAGGATCGGGGATGGGGAGTGGTGGGGGTGGTGGAGGTTGGGTTGGGGGCGTGGCGTCGGTGCGGGTCTGGTTCGATTGATGGTGATGTGAGTGTGGTTGAGTGTGATTGATCTAAATCTACCACTTATTTATTAGGTATATCTCATCTCAGCTGCAATTTAGGCAAGCAAATAGGCACAATCATCACAGGTTATTTAAGTTTAATATTTAGTATTTAATTTTTAGTTATAGTTTTGATTTTTTTTTTCTAACGTTGGTAAACGAACTCGCGTTTACACTCACGGTTGTAGCTGAAAACCAGCGATTCGCGGCTAGCGAATATGACGATGAGCTGCCACCCTTTTGCTGCTGCGGCACACACACACATATTTATTATTTTCTTTTTTTTTGTACTATGTTTTTTATTGTGATTTTGTGTACCAACATGTGTGTGTCTTTTAGCAGTAAATAAAGTTTTTATCTATCTATCTATCTATCAGTAGTTTAGTCATAATATTGAAAAAAACATTACAAAAATATATATATATATATATTTTATAATCGAGTGATGTTTATTGGATTTTGTAACTGAATGAGACTTTGAATAGATTGGATCCTTAACTAATACATAGTTTTTTTTTTTTCCAGAATTTAAACCATTATTTTCTATGTCTCAGATGGTTTGAAAAAACTTAAAGCGCGATCTATCTAGCCTTGAGAGGAAACACTGCGTCGGCGTGGCGTTCGGGATTCTCATGCGGGGCGCGGGGGAGCGGCGTTTCATGGTCCCCTGATTCCTCCTTCAGAGGTGGACCAATTTTTATTTAAGCGTCGGTTGGGGGAGGAGGTTTTCTGTGTCTGTATGTTTGATTTTTTTTTTAAACGAGTACTTAATGTTTCTGAAGACGCCTTAAAACGAAGTGATTTCGCTTAATTTTGAAGGCTCCTGGTTATTAAATAAATGACTTAATGCAAAGGAATCAAGCATACGGACGTGAAGGGTCTCTTTCTTTAACCGTTGCTTCAGCAACGGTTAAAGGTGTGGTGGGGGTTGGTCCGGTTTTGGAAGGGGGCTGCGTCGTTTTTCTGTGTTTTGTGTGGGAGTTTTGGGTGCCGCGTCGGCGTGGTGTTTCCTCTTAACTCGTAATCGCTACGCGCGCGCGTAAACCCTGCGCTCCTGACGGACGTCAAATCGATATCGAGTCGGCTGTGCTTATCGGAATATGAACGCTCGGGTCACGAGATAGGTTTCAGTTTCGCGTGGGGGTCGTTGGAGGGTGAACCTTCTGTACGGTAGTAGTAATAGTTATTCTGTGCTTGTACCAAGACGAAAAACGAAACAATTTTAAAACACACAAGTTTATGCTTATTAATTTTTGACGTTTTTTTATGCTTAAGTTTTTATAAAAAAATATATTTGAATGATTAAAAATGTCAACCTTAATGGTTAGGTACTAATGTTTTCCAAAACTCATTTCAGCCGCTACTTTATTTTACTTCAAAAACTCTCCATTTTATATTACTTACCACAGTATCAATACGATAATTGGAAATCATATTACACAATTCTATGACCGCGGCTTATATTTCGGTTCGACGCGATTCTGTTTCGGCGTGCAGTGGTACTGGGGGTAGCAATGCGCATTTGTCTGGCACAGACTATAATAGCTCGTTAGATTAGTTATTAAGTCTTAACTATAAGTTAGTTAACTGTTTTTTTATTATTATTAGTATTGACGTCAATAAGTGCCTGTAAAGGTTTACATTGAATAAATAATTTGACTTTGACTTTGAATCAGTAAACGTTCCTAACAAAAAAAACATTTTCTTATTCAAGTAGGAGGTAGGTACTAGAAATCGATTATTCATAATTATATAAAACTAATGTTATCGTAGACATTAGCGTTCATTTGGTAACCCAAAATTGAGCTTGCAAAGCTGCAACTAAAAAGTGGCGGTGCTTTGTGCTTGCAATCGGCAAGAATACTTTTTATTACAACTTTTTTTACAGAACACTTTCCTGCGATGAGTGTTGCGCCAATAATAATTATTGAATTTATTATGTTTATTCGTAACAATAGTTTTTACTGAGAAACTTGTTCAAACCAGGCCGAAATTGGCGATTCCCTTAGCACTTAGTGCTAGGAATCGAGGCTTCATATGGACCTCTGGGTCTGAGACCGGTGCCGTTGGCTTAACCACTGGATCAGTGGTTAAAATGGGAGTTCCGCAGGGTTCAATACTTGGTCCATTCTTGTTTTTGGTTTATATTAATGACTTACCTTATTTTGTAAAAGACAGTCATGAGATAGTATTGTTTGCTGATGATACTTCACTTTTAATCAAAGTGAAACGACGACACCCAAATTATGGTTTAGTGTTAATAACTTGCTATTAAACGAGGGAAAAACCAAATGTGTAAGATTTGTATTGCCTAATGTTAAGCAGGTAATAACTAGTGTACAAATTAAAGATAAGAATGTGAATCCTGTGGACACCACTGTGTTTCTAGGCATCACGTTGGATGCCAAGCTTCAGTGGGGCCCACATATAGCTAAATTGTCGAATAGACTTAGCTCTGCGGCTTATGCAGTAATGAAGATCCGTCAGTTAACTGACGTTGATACAGCTAGATTAGTTTATTTCAGTTACTTTCATAGTGTAATGTCGTACGCCATTTTACTGTGGGGAAATGCTGCCGACATTCAAACTATCTTTGTGCTGCAGAAGAGGGCTATTCGAGCAATATATAACCTACAGGCTGGTGACTCTCTCAGAGAGAGATTTAAGGATATAAGTATAATGACAGTTGCATCACAATATATTTATGAAAATCTTGTGTATGTTCATAAAAATATTGAAATGTTTTCAAAAAACAGTGATATTCACAAATTAAATACCAGAAGTAAGAACAAATTAGCAGTGCCTTATACTAGGCTCCATAAAATAAATAATTCTTTTAAGGGTCTGTGTGTACGATTATACAACAAAGTACCAAATGATATTCAGAAATTAGATCTTGATAAATTTAAAATCAAAATCAAAGAAAAGCTTTACAAAAAAGCTTATTATAAAGTGTCGGATTATACAGAAGACAAAACAGCTTGGGTCTGAAATGCTCCAAGTACCTACTCCAACAGCTATTTCTAATTGCCTATAATTAATTTATATAGCGCACCATATTTAATTAAACTATTTACATTCAAATTCATATTTTGTATTTTGTGACCTGGTAACGACATATAATATATATATATTTTGTAAATGTAGTTGCTTCTGTGCGCTGTGGTTTCTTGCGCCCGTTCTTTGCCACAGTTAAAAAATTATGTCCTGAATGGGTGGTAGGTTAAAAAATATTTGGACGTTTCAAAGTACTTATTAATTGAGTTTATTGAATAAATATATTTTGACTATTTTGACTTGACTTGACTTGACCACAAAGGCGGTTAAAATTTTTCATAAGAAATTATAAAATCTCTCAATAATAATAAATAATAACATTAATAAAATCATTTGTTCAATCATCATCATCAAGGCCTTTACGTCTATTACAGATGATTCATGGCGTAGTAGTACATTACATAAAATTACAAATTACTTCATTGACAATCTTTATTTTTAATCTCAATTATCTAATTCACAACAACTGTGCAATTTCTTCTGCCCGCACGGCGCACGGTGGGCTGAAAATCGGCTTTCATTTTATCATCACCCTGTAAACGTCCCATTGCTGGGCACAGACCTTCCCACATGGCCTACAACACACGGACAGATTAAAAATTCAAAATCATTTATTTTAAGTTTCATTCCATTGTTATTAACCATTATGAGTATTTGATACTTGAATAAAGAAATTATGAATAATATATAATATAATAAACAAATTATTATTAAAATGAAACAACTTTTACGGATCTACTCGCATTTATTTTAAAGAAAACAAGAAATTATTTTTAATTGATAATATTTTTTTCATGTTCTTTTATTTATTTTAGCTATTGTACCAATATGTTTTGTTATTAATTCCATAAATTAAGTTTTGGAAACCTTTTGTATAATTTGTATTTATAGTACTTAAATATTTTTTTTAATAAGTATATTGTTTACCTGTAGTTTATTTGATTTGATTATCAATAAAAAATACTAAACAGCATTTTTTATATACTTTTCATATTTTAGTAAATGACATTTTTCACATCAATTTTCTGAACTTAGACACAAAAAGGAACCACTTCATATTTAAAAATAAATTAAAATATTGCGATGATTTAAAAAAAAAAACGGCAGCAGTAACCGTTATGTGGAGTACGACAAAAATTAGTACTATAACCTCCTGTAAGGATATTAAGGTTTTCCTTGCCGTTTCAGAGATAATCGGATTTTTCATACTTGCTCCATACAAAAATAATATAAGGTGACTGCTAGAAACCGCAAAAAACTTCTAGGGCTGGTCAGGTCAAGTGTTTTAAACATGACAAAAATGACAAAAAAGAAATTCGTGTTTTTTTTATTTTTTATTAAATAATTTATTTTGTTAATTTTAATTAGAAGGTCTTTGAGTATCTAATTAATTTTAAACCATTAGCATAAGTAAAATAAAATTAAAAACAATTTAAAATAACGATTATTTACAACACGCAGGCAATGAACGGCTGGCCGGCCGACTGTTGACCCGAGCGCGTTGTCAGCTGGGCGATAAGTACCTACGTTAGTCTGCAATCTTTTGAAATGTGCGTAGGTATAAGGTGCAGTTAAGTCCAACGACTATCGATAGCATCAAGTTAAGTTATGGCCACATTTTAACTGTAATTATGATAAGTGTTATGATATATGAACGTAATTTCAATTCAATCCTAGTAGAAATCGATCACACCACACATTATGAGAAGTTACAATTATCTTTCCTTACAAATGAAAGATCAATGGGTAGTTTTCTAATGTCGCGTCCGTACGCTAAAGCACTTGCCGCTAACTCCAAACCAAATGACCAGATGACCATTCATGTCCTCGACAACTAAACAGCCTAAAGCATTGTGATAATAAGTATCAGTCTTACCTATTTATTTACACTAAATTAAGTTAAACTAATGTCTCGCAATAAAGGCAACGTTAATACCTAAAAAGCTGCGTAATTAATAGGTGTCGGTAGGTACTTACATGGTGTTAGATAGCATTCCAGTTTATTACATCAGCGAACAGGAAAGGTGATAAGCTTCCCATCACACATAGCAGGCTTTGGACTGTCAAACTAATGTAATAATAATTAAATAAAAGTGAAAACCTGTGCTAAAATTTCGTTAATAAATTAAAACTTATTAAAGGACGAACTAAAATAACTTTTGTGATCGGCACATGATTATTATTACACTAATTCGGCGTGTTTAAAAGTTCATGTATTATGTATTTACAAGTCTTATTTACACCTTAAAACTAAAAAACTCTCTCTTCGTTTAAGCGCATAGCACCACTTACTACCTCGTCACTCTCACGATAGCAAAATAGCATCTCAAGATATTGCTGGTTCGTATACTTAGGCATTTTTACGCACACGCGACGCGACGCGAATGCACCAGAATGCATACGTTGACTGCCGAAAAAATCAAAAGCAGCCGTGTGTGTGTAGGTCACGTGATTAGGGTTGGCACGCACAAGAAAATAAAACCATTACTTACTTAGATCCTAGAAGTTACTGACATGTCAAAACTTTGGCCTTTTGTTGATAACAAACTCTTTCACATTTTTTTTACAAACATGAATAGACAAACTTAAATAATTAAAGCTATCGTCCAAACTTGCATATTAAGCGAATTTACAATTATAAAAGTTATTAGATTAGATCAATAATTTATCTGTTAATTTTTATTAGTTAATTTGGTAAACCAAAAAACTTATACTATCAAGTAAATGTTAATAAATCTGGATTGCAATTCAATAGAAAAAGAAAACAAAAACTTTAATTATCTATAACCACAACGCACCAGCAGGTTTACATTGTACACAAACTAACACACTTGGAATATCAATTCTAAGATTAACATGTTACTGTATTGACTACAGTTTTATGGGATTTGTTGTGTTGGTCATAAAAATATCCAAAAATGTTTGCTCGTAAAAGTTTAAAAGGATCATCATAACATAATGGTTAAACAAGCTACTGATGGTAATGATTGAGATTCAAACTGGTACGCATCGCATCACTACTAGTGCGGCTAGCTGTTTTTGGTCTGCATCACGTGAATTCAGAATTAAGAAAAATAAATCAACAACAAAATTAGGTCTTTTTATGTGGATGCTACATAGGTACTTGAAATCAATTTATTAATTATTCGCGCCACCGTTTCTTTTTTCTAATAAACAACGTTTTTCTTTTATCACGAATTCTTATCTTATTAACATTGAGATATTAAAACGTCGAAAAAAGTTTACTACCTCAGATGGGAATCGAACCCACATCCTCCGCAATCCGGGAGGCGGGCGGCGTTAACCACTCCGCCATCTAGATATTTTTTGACATGTCAAAATTTTTCAACGCATTTGACTTGTGTTTTAAGCAACAGTGTCTCATCAAACCTCTTTTACTTTACATCCATTACACAATTTACACACGATATGAATTACGAATTCGAATTCATATCGAAAAAGAACCGCTCATAGTTAGCGGCAGCCCTAAATAGATATGGATCGTCGCAAGCGTCTTTGAAGAAACGCCGCCACACACAGTGTTGCCAATTTTATGAATATGAAAGAGACAGAGTCATTCTCATCGCAGCGGCACCAACTTTACGACTTTAACTTAGAGAATCGCACTGTGGCACTGCGCTGCGCTGTCTGTGCTGAGTCAGTCACTGAACTCACTGATTCTCATGCGCAGCAGGTGTGTTCAGTTTCCTCGGGGAAATTTTGTTGTGTAGTGTAGGTACCTAGTTGTGTTGTAGTATGTGCGGTGCATTTGTGTATGCGCGATTAAACTAATAACTAGTATGAGTTAATTAGTGAAGGATTAGTATTATTATGAATAGGCTATCGTGAAAAAAGTAATCAGTTCAGTAACAAATTAATGATTTGAGTAACAAATGGGTGTTAAGTCGTATTAAGACTTGTAGGTAGAATAGGTGGTGTTGTTTTAAACAAGTTGAATAAGTGTAATAATAAATATGTGCCGATCACAAAAGTTATTTTAGTTCGTCCTTTAATAAATTTTATTTTATTTAAGTACTTACGTAATTTTGGCGGAGGTTTAATTTTTATGTAATATTACATTAGTTTGAAAGCCTGTTAAGTGTGATGGGAAGCTTATCACCTTTCCTGTTCGCTGGAATAAACTGGAATGCTATTTAACACCATGTAAGTACCTACCGACACCTATTAATTACACAGCTTTTTAGGTATTAACGTTGCCTTTATTGCGAGACATTAGTTTAACTTAATTTAGTGTAAATAAATAGGTAAGACTGATACTTATTATCTCAATGCTTTAGGCTGTTTAGTTGTCGAGGACATGAAAGGTCATCTGGTCATTTGGTTTGGAGTTAGCGGCAAGTGCTTAGCGTGCGGACGCGACATTAGATAACTACCCATTGATCTTTCATTTGTAAGGAAAGATAATTGTAAGTTCTCATAATGTGTGGTGTAATAGATTTTTACTAGGATTGATTTGAAATTACTTTCATACACTTATCATAATTACAGTTAAAATGTGGCCATAACATAACTTGATGCTATCGATAGTCGTTGGACTTAATAACTGCACCTTATACCTACGCCTAATTCAAAACATTGCAGACTAACGTAGGTACTTATCGCCCAGCTGACAACGCGCACGGGTCAACAGTCGGCCGGCCAGCCGTTCATTGCCCGCGCGTTGTAAATAATCTTTATTTTTAATTGTTTTTAATTTTATTTTTCTTATGTTATTGGTTTAAAATTAATAAGATACCCAAAGACCTTCTAATTAAAATTTACAAAATGAATTATTTAATAAAAAATCTCAAAAACACGAATTTATTTTTTGTCATTTTTGTCATGTTTAAAACACTTGACCTGACCAGCCCTAGAAGTTTTTTGCGGTTTCTAGCAGTCACCTTATATAACTCCTTCGTTTTTGAGCAGAATTACCTCATGTATCATTTTTGTATATAGTAATAGCTAATAGAAAATATATCCGGCAAAAAACCTGGCACTTGTAAATTGAAATCCCTAAGTCTATGAAAGCCGATTTTCAGCCCACCGTGCGGCGGGGCGCGGCCGAGACGGCTCTCTCTGTTGCACGGCGGCCGAGACGGCTCTCTCTCTCTCGCTCGGCGGAGCGGAGTAGGGCGAGATGGCTCTCTTTTCTCTCTCTCTTGTGGTCAACATTTTATACGAATTTAATAATCTAGTTTGGGTTTTTACAGTTCTGTCTTAAATGACACCGGGCTAATTTAATCATAAAAACTGATTACTATTTTGAAATTGTTAAACTGTTAGTTGTTTGTTTAGTGTAGGTAATCTACTTATGTAAAAATAAAACGACTAAAAATTGGAAATAAAATTAGTTACCTACTTAAAGAAATTTACTTGCTTTATCCCAAAGGGTCATTCAGAGGCTAGGCAATAAACACCACAAAAGCCACAGTCCATGTTTAACCAAACACATGTAGATATTCAGTATGCCTCTTATCTTACGCCACCCAAGTTAGGTTGGTAGTATTATTTTAATGAGGAACCACCACGCAGCTCATTTACTTACTGTTAATAAAAATAGAAAGAGACGGCATTAGTTTTAAACCAGGGGCCTTACCATGAGCTCTTTTTGTGATTAAGTTTCTGAAGCGATCGCTGTCAGAATCTGTCAAATCGTACTGAGATTTAACAACGATCGACTCAGTTTAGGTCACAAACTGAATCGCAATAAGCTCATGTAGTTAATGCCCCAGATATAAGTTTAATCCTAGTTTTGAAATAAACAGGGTCTATGCTTTTTACTGATGCTTCCCTTCGTTCAATGCTGTAGTCAATGTTTTAATTTTTATAATACTGTTGATATCCATTTGTTTTAACATCATCTTGTCTTTAAGCGTCCAAGTCATGTTGTAGATCTGAACAATCAGTGGAATTTTTGATTATTTTAAATATTCTTTTATCGTCAGCGTAAAGTAGCAAATGGGAATGACGAATACAGTTAAATTGATAAAAATATTAAACAATGGACCGAGGTGGGATCCCTGTGGGACACCAGAAGTTATTGGAACAAAAGAAGATGTAAATCCCTTCACTGTAACAGCTTGGCTTCTTTTTCTTAAGTAGGAAGATAACCATCTGAGGAGGTCACCGTGTATCCAAGCTTCTGAATCCGAATATTATGCGAAATTTTGTCAAATGCTTTCGAGTGATCAGTATACACGGCATCTACCTGATATCTCCTCTCCATTGCCTGTGCTATTATGTCCACCAGTTCTAACAGATAAGTTTCAGTGGAACGTCGCGTGACGAAGCCATGCTGCTTTTCTGTCAGGAGAGGTCTTATACAACTTGTAACAGATTTATAGGCACATCCTCAAAATAGTATGTTAATAATTGGCTACTGATTAGAATAGTATGTTAATGAAAGTTGACTACAATGTTTTAATTTTTATAATACTGTTGATATCCATTTGTTTTAACATCATCTTGTCTACTACTTATTGTAAGCACGTCTTAGAAAAAATGTTGTCAATCTATGCCGTAAAAAGCTAATGTTTTTGTTTGAAGATACGATTTACATTTCCAGAATTAGATAATGTAATAAATGTTTTACGACTGAAATTCAGTGTAAGTTTGTAAAAGAGCAAACGTTACGATAGCGTTTGCTTTAAGAGATTTTATTCTCGATCTTATTTACTTAAAATTATGATCTATCCGCTTAGAGCAATAAAATATAAAGTTATTTCTCTAAGTCTGTCTGTTAAAACTTAACTGAAACGCGATAGTAACGTTTGCGCATTTTACAAACTTCGTTAGGGCTTTAGAGGCGACTCGGCGAAATTTTGGCCGATTTTAGTATTTATTTTTATAGCGCCCCCATTATTTTTGAAATATCAAACAATTTTCTAAAAATTGATTTTATTGATTTTATTTTATTTTGCAATGTGAGAAACATACAGTACATAATAATACATATAAACAGAACATCAAGTATCTTATATAGGCCAACAAAGTTTCTGCAAAAATACAAAACAACCTGAGTTTACACAACATTCGGAACCAAAAAATTTAGAAAGCTTAAATTTATAAAAATATATTTACATAATGTCTCATAAATATATATGTGATTTACATTTGGAGCATGGAGTACAGATTTTGTACTTACTAACCTTTTTATAAAGCTAGATAACCCTACTTTTTATTTAAGAGAGTGTAAAGACTGTAAGAAGCCCGTAGCACCTGAAAAAATAAAAATTTGTTAGGTACTCATGTTTTCATACACTTATTTCCGGTAATATGAATATAGAGCCTCCTCGGTCTCGGAACGTAGCATTTTACGTAAACGTGGTGGTAACTGACAACAGGACTCAGAATAATAACTAAAGCATAAAAGTAGCGCTCTAAGGCATAAACAAGCTGAATATAGCTACGCTCTGTACTCTTATAGGAAATTGGTTAATGTTAGAACAAGATAAATATACTTTGGACAAGACGGCGAATTACAAGGTAGTACCAGTTTTCAGATCTACTAGGGGTGGAGATATAATATCTATCGATATCGATTACATCAAACGAGTTGAATTGGGCGGGAATCAATCAATCTACCCTTATCTATCAAAAACCCCCAATTGATAGACTGAACTCTATGTAATCGACATTAGGTAAAAAAATCAGGATAGGTCGATGTGATGCTGATACAGTTTGGACTTTGTACCGCCCTTATGACGGAGGTCAAGTGCTATTATCGAACTGCAAGTGTTTACCGTGTTGTACTGTTAACCGTACAATGGTAGTGCAAATTTTCAATTTAATCAAGGTTAGAGCGACCATATTACATCGCTACTTTGTAGCTAGTGTGGCAGTGCTAGCATCTGAGCGTAGTTCAGCGAAAGCATTGCCAATGGGTTAGGTGTATAGTATTCAAATAAAACAACCATTATTACATTAATTTATATTAATTGTGTTGAATTTAAACAAAAAACCCTTTACTTACTAAAGAAAGTAATTTATAATTTTACCCGACTAGGTACTACCGAGTAGGTACTTAATATAAAAGTGTGAAATAAATTTTTTTTTTAGAGAAAACTAAAAATCTGACTGCGTCAAAAATATTAACTGAAAAGCAAAAAACAAGCTTTAAGGCGACTACAAGAGCCAAGTGCTGCCACCAATTATTATTGTTTGTGGTTGGGCTAATTTTTTTGGCCTCATAATTTCCCATTGTAATTTAGCGATGGTGCTGTCACGCTCAGCAGCAACAGATTTTGTTAATTTTTTTTTATACTAAGCCCGGCAAATGACCCCACTCCACCTGATGTTCAGTGGAAATGAAGTCCAGGCGCGAGGACAACTGGTGCAGCGTAAGAGACGTAGCATCAGTCACCCTCACTCTGCCGGCCCACAAAGTGCTTCTTCACGCATCGTTTGAAGGACCCTAATTGTGGTAACAGCGAAGTTGCTGAAGTCGTAGTGTTTGATAGCTCAGTTGTTTGTGTGTCCTGGAAAGTAAAGAATATATAGTACATAATTCTTTAGTTTTCTGCCTGCCTAGAAACGGTGTAATGGTAGTTATGTATGTACAGTGGAGAACGGCCATGGCTAACCAGTTGGGAAAAATATTACTTGCAGTATACGCCGATGGTTAGAGATTATCCCATAATTTGGAACACATTATGTTATAACGACTTTAAGAAATTCTAAGAAATATACCTTCTCATACAAAATGGTGCTCAGTTGATTAATTTTTAAAGAAATGATCGAAAAAATATATATATTATTGATTAGAGGCTAGAGGTAACTTGGGAACCTTTCAAGCAGAGCGTGTAGCTGATGTAAATATTATACAACTTTGTTTGACCGTCACTCACCAATTCATCACCTCTCAGTTTACGCCATTTGTCGTCACTGGTAAAACACCCGACAGTAAAATGTTTTGAACAAACTCGATGGCGTTTTTTTGGTGTCCAACCATCTTCGGGAGACACTGCGGCAGTCCACTGTGCATGTAGAATTAGAATTTTATTCAGAGGAAATCTAAAACATTTAAGTGAACTTTATAATTTATCGATACTTAACATTTTTCTCAACACTTTCATAACCTCTTGGACGAAATTGTAAAATGGATTTTAAACTCTTAGTGTAGTAATTTAACTAATTATTCCAATATAATATAATGAATGGTAACTGGTAATACTTAGTCGGACGATGATAAAACTATAAAAAACAAAACAACGGTCAATAAACATAGAAATATCACTAACCAGTAAAAGCTGACTATTTCACTATTATTTTCTTTTTTTCCTATGCGAGATTAACTCTTCCAAACTACGCACGCCATAGTTCATTGCTTTATCACCAGTCATCGGCGTAGGTAGTGCCATTTGGGGTTAATGAACTAGAATGTTAATGTTAATATGGATACGCCCCGAGAATCCCGGGATCCGCGAAAATATTTTACTAAATATTTATACTAAATGTAGATGTAGGTATTAATTATTTAACGTAGGTAGAGCAATCTGAGATCAATGTGATTGAATTTTAGTGTTAATATACGAGTAGACATGCCTCGGAATTTCCGTGAATGTTTCCTGAATGCCAATGTCTTTATTAGGTAATTAAAGTTAAAAAAATTTTATCTACAACGGGAAAGATCTTGGCCTTCATCTGACCTGATGGTAAGTGAAGATAAGGCCGAAGATGGGACTCCTCAATCACAAAGGTACTGTCTATCATATCTCTAATTGCTGAACAGAACAATGCTTTAAACATTGTTGTTATGGCGACAAGCTTAAGATACGAGTCGAGAATTATTAGAACGACTAACTCATTTCCGACATAACCTGGGGTCCTTTTTATAAACGTGACAATTGTAAATTACTACCTAATTCGGAGGACATTGTCAATGCGATAAACAGCGATATATAAATACTTCTTAGACAATATTCCATGTTATGTACTTAGTATAGTAATTTACTATTGTCACTTTTATGTCTCAATTTAATAACAAAGTTAATAAAAACACAAATCTTCAAAAAAACTACAATATTTATTTAAATATATTGAAAATCAACAACATTCATTTATGTGTATAAAATCAACAACATTTGGGCATAGAATAAAAAGATTTCCCGGGATTTAGAAGGCATATCCATATTAAGATAACAGTCAGTAAATCCCGAGAATAGCACTACCTACGCCGATCACTGTTTATCACTCACATTTAACAGTATTTTGCAACGTAATTCCAGTTTTCACACAATTATCACTTTTCCAATGTAAACAGAAACGCACGCCAATGATCTACGTAATATACGACAAAATTATATGTGTCATTGTTGGCTGACAAAAGTGATGGTTAGAGCGAGTAACTTAATTTGGTAGCATTAAAAGGCTCCAATGGCTCCAGTTTTGACAAATCGCCTAGTACGCTTTTTTTCTACTCAGACGGTTTCTATACTTTAGTTATTGTTCTGAGCAACAGGAGTAGGCAGGAAACACATAACACCAATAATTTACATTAATTTAAAATGTCAAATGATGGTTTCAATCACCTGATTCTTCCTTATATGATGATTGCATAAACATTCTTGTGTTTAGTCGAATATTAACTTTATTGTTTTTTCCTTAATTTGTATTTTGTCGAATATTTGTGTGAAATAATGGTGAATTGTTTACCGTGAAGGTGTTCGTAAACGTAAAACGTAAACGTTATTAGCTTTGACAAAATCTAATAACGTTTACGTTTTACGTTTACGTAAAGTTTAAGAAATAAAACTGTGCAACATCACACTTTGTAAATTCTCTCAAGAAGTCCGTGTGAGTCTCAGCAAAACCTGTAAGTACTGAAACTCAAGGGCTTTGGGGGAATATGATTTACCATTAAACATCTGTATTAGAGCTATGACAATATTACTATTAGTTAGTAACATACTTATAGCAGTTGGTCACAGTTGTTATCGTAAGATATCTTACTATAACATCCATATGGCGGTCCTCAAAACCCACCAACCTGTATTGGGCCAGCATTTGGGCCATGGCCTAACCTCCTCATGTACTGTTGTCCATGTGGGAAGGCCTATGCCCAGCAGAGGGACGTTTGTAGGCTGATGGTTAGGTCCAAAAGTTTACCACCAAATAAGTCTCCAGAGAAACGGGCACGATTTTGGCGACGCATATTGTGAGAGGGCGCGAGGAGCGAGCCATGAAGATCACTAGCTGCCGCCGGAAGGCAGGCGAAAGCGACAACCAGTTGCTGCTAAACGCCGACAAGGAGACGAAGTCGTTCTGTTGATAAAAAAGACCAAAAAGGTTTGAAAACCGACGAACGTTCGTGACATCTGCGAGCTGCATCGGTGCAGTGCAGCGGTAGGGCAACGGACATTGCGTTTTTCTATATAGGTACACATTTATTCTACTAATAAGCTTATAGTAAAGATAAAGATAAAGATTTTTTATTTGCAGAAAACATGGTACATTTTTGGTTCTTAATATAATATTTATAGCACTTGCATGTATTACCGAATTAACGATAAGCAAATATTTTTTAATCGTCATGCTTTACTCTATTAATATTTTAGTACAAACATTAACATAGTAAATAAATTAGAAATTATATAAACTTTTAAAACACATCTTAATAATAGAATTTCGTTATACAATTTATGTCCTTAATTAATTAAAAATACTTTTAACAATACAAAACAGTATCCAAAAATAGACAATTAAACATTTCAATTAGCATCAGCACGCACATGTAAATATTATTATTATGTGCCTATTGGAAAACACAGCATCGCATTATGAAGAAGCAGTGTGTTACTTACCTTGTAAGTTTACTTACTACAGTGTGGATATATCCATTTGCCTTGTCATAGATCGCTCTTACAATCTAGATGTAGTCTATGGTCTGTCACCGCAAGGCGGGAACCGGCCTGTCAGTGTCATTGCGTGTGTTTTTCGCTACCGCGATACAGATGAAAAGTTGTAAAAGTGTTTTGTAACTTTTTTTCTATGTGTGTTGTGAATTTAAACCGATGAATAGTAACACAGAAACCGCCGCGAACGTTGTGGATAGTAATCCTAACGTTCCGGCTCCAAATGAAGCCGCCTCGAACTCTGACTCGTCTGCTTCATCCTCATCACGATCGGAAAGTGGCAGGCCTCCTTTTAAAAGGAAGGCGCCTAAGGATGATCCGCGCATTGAGGCCCTTATAAATCAGGTAGGATTTTTGTCTAATCTATATATGCAAAGCCTCGGCACGCTGGCGCCGGCACCGCAATATAATAATACAACAATTGTCGATGGCTCGACATCAAACGAGTCCTTTCTAACTGTTCCTAAGCAAGTGAATTCTTCGATACTAGATTTAGGACAGATGTCAACTAATATAGACCAAACTAAACTTGTGAAGTCTGCCCTTCCGGAGAGGATAGACAAGATAAAAACACTCCAACATTTTGGTCTTCCTACATGGCAAAATGTTAGATATTCTAAGACTTTGCAGTCTTTCGTAGCCACACCTGGATTTACTGATTTAAAAGTGAATGATGAATTGTGTCAACTAAGCAAATCAAAAGATTATTTAGCGGGCACTGAAAATATTATGGCAGCCTTATCAAATGCTATGTTTGAGAGCACAGATTTATTACGTGCTGGCTTACAGTCAGTAGTGGACTGGGCTTTTAATTCTCCAGAGGAATTGAAAGCACCAGCACTTGTAGAAAAAATTAGTGCTGCCGTTGGAACAGGATCACCATTTTATAGGAATTCTGAAAATATTTTACAGGTGTTATGTGGTAAAAGATCTGAATCCATTGAGACCAGAAGAGAAAGGATCATTAAAGAAATACCTAATAAGTGTATTCAGTTGGCTCTTAGGAATATTCCCCCCTCAGAAACATCTCTATTTGACCAGTCTCGACTTAATGCATTAATTCAGAACTTTGGTGGTCCTCAACAATGGGTTTATTCTCTAGGGATTAAGGAACTTAGAAACCCGAGTACCTCTCTTAAAAGAAAAGGACCAGATCCTTCTTCGGGTCCTTCCACTAGCTCGGCCCCCAAAAAATCTAAAACTGAATTTCCTCGAAGGAACTTTGCTTATCAAAACAATAATTATAAGACCAGGGGAAAAGGTAAAGGAGTAGGTAAAAAGTCTTCCTTTCGCTCCACTGACCAGCAGTACAAGCAATGACTTCAAGCGGGGGTTCAAGGGAGGACAATTGAGGAATTTCAGAGAGAAATGGGAGGAGCTCGGAGCAACTCCCTTTATACTAAAGGCAATATCCGGGTCTCGAATACCTTTTGCTCAAAAACCTCCCTTGGTGTACCCCTCACCAATAGTAGTTCGGAACTACAGTACAAAGCGATCAGTACTAATGACCTCACAAGTCGAGGAATTAATAAAGCTCGGAGTATTGGAAAGGCCAACTTCTTTGACACCCGGTTTCTTCTCCCGAATGTTTTTAGTAAAAAAGAGCGATGGTGGAGTCAGACCTATCTTCGATCTTCGGGAGTTGAACAAATTTGTGATAACAAAACATTTTCGTCTCATAAGCCATGCCACAGTCCCAGAGTTTCTCCAACCAGGCGACTGGTTGATAAAAATCGATATTTCTCAGGCTTATTTCCATTTACCTATAGCAGTGTCCCACAGACCTTTTCTGAGACTGTTTTACGAACAAAAAATGTATCAAATGACCTCACTTCCATTTGGCCTATCATCGGCTCCGAAACTTTTTTCTGCAGTAACTTGCTGGGTCGCGGAGAACATGCGCAAGAGAGGGATGCGAGTCCTGGTTTATCTCGACGATTTTCTCCTGGTGAACCAGAACCCTTCCAGGTTGGCAGCACAGGCCTCGGAGGCAGTGACAATCTTAGAGTCCCTCGGATGGCAGGTCAATCACAAAAAATCAATATTGACTCCAACAAGGTCCTTGGAATTTCTAGGCATCAGTTGGAACACAGAAGGAAATGTCATGTGCTTACCACCCAGAAAGCAGATGACAATTTTTGTTGCCCTAAAAAAGATTTTAGCAACAAAAGTTTGCAATCTTCGGCAACTGCAGTGCCTACTGGGTCAACTAAATTTTGCATGTTTTGTGATACCGCGAGGGCGACTTCATTGTCGCTACTTGCAGATAACTCTGAAACAATTTCCTCGGAATCAGGCAAGGGCAAAAATATCTATCCCTCGGAAGGCAATGAGAGATTTGGAATGGTGGCGCGGAGTCCTTTCCTCGACAATGCCGATTCACCCGATGAGAATATCTCACTTTCTAACCACAGACGCCTCGGACGTGGGGTGGGGTGCCGTACTAGACAAAAGGACATTGTCCGGGTCATGGGCTACTCATCAGAAACCTTGGCATTGCAACAAAAAAGAGATGTTTGCTGTGGTGTCTGCCATAAGGAATTGTGCAGAGAGCCTCAGGGACTCTCATATACTTTTACAGACAGACAACAAAACCGTCATGGCATATATCCGCAAAGAGGGTGGCACTCGCTCCATAGACCTGCTACTTCTGACCTTTCACCTTCTCAAGTTGCTAGACAAGTGGAACATCATACTTTCAGCCCAGTATCTTCCAGGCAGATACAACGCCATAGCAGACCGACTGTCTCGGAGACGTCCAGTACCAGAGTGGCACTTACTGCCACAAGCAACCGCAAAGGCCTTCAAAAATTGGGGCAAACCCGACATAGACCTTTTTGCGTCAAGAAGGTCCGCTGTAGTGCGAAACTATGTAACAATAGATTCACGAGACAATTCCGCAGAATTCGTAGACGCCTTTTCAAGAAATTGGAATTATCAGATGGGATGGATTTTTCCTCCTCCAAATCTAATTCCAAGAGTGCTCTCGCATCTAAACAGAGCCAAGGGAACTTACTTGTTAGTAACACCAGATTGGGAACAACCGTTTTGGAGAGCGGATCTTCAGGCGCGAACACTAGACAATCCAATGACTGTCAAAAACTTACCGAACGTATTAGTGGACCTAACAACGGGTCGTCCGCCTCCACAAGTAGACCGGTTAACTCTGAAGATCTGGAAAATTGGGGGTGGGGAGACAAATTAGCTATGTGGTCCCAAGCCGAAAAAGATCTCCTAAAACGAAGTTGGCGCCAATCTACATTAGGCACTTATCAACCAGCTTTAAATAGATGGAAAACATGGTGCGAAGCTAAAGAAGTTAATCCCAAGTCACCCAAACCTGAAGAGGTAGCACAATTCCTTGCTGACACTTTTTTGAAAGAGGGTTATGCATATAGCACCATGCTAGTCCAGAAATCAGCAGTTGCAACTTTTTGTGGACAGAATAATGAAATCTCCTCTAATTTTATGGTGAAACAGGTTTTAAAGGCCATCCACAACTCTAAACCGCCAACCTTTAAATCACCTGTTTGGGATGTAAGACAGGTCATAGACTGGCTTAAGCAAGAACCCAAGAAAATTTCATTATTTGAAACTGCTAGAAGAACAGCAACAATCTTACTCCTCACATCTGGTCGTAGATTACACGACTTGACCTTGTTAAGGATATCCAAACCACATTTCAGTGACAATGGGCAAGAGATTATTTTGTGGCCAGTATTTGGAGCAAAAACAGATAATGGATCTAGACGCCAGTCTGGTTGGAAGCTTCTCCCTAATGAGGTTATTAATTTATGCCCAGTTAGGTGGATTAGACTACTTATCAAAGCAACCGAGAGCAGACGGACTGAAGAGGTTGGGAATCACTTGTTTGTCTCAATCAGAGGCCGTCCTAAACCAGCTTCTAGAACTCTGATAGGAGGATGGGTCCGCTCGGTATTAAAAGATGCTGGAATAGATGCTTCGCCAGGTTCATGTCGCTCAGCAGTAGCATCCTTAGCCTGGCTTGAGAATAGACCAGTAGAGGAAATTTTAGAACGAGGTAACTGGACAGCAGTTCAGACAATGAGGAAGTATTATTGCCGAGAGATTAATAATACACAGGAACGCGATAATGAGAACAATTTATTTGATAATTTTCAGTCCATTTAATTAGTATTTAAGATAATGTGATTTAATCTTGATCTCAGATACACATATAATTATTAAGGCAAATGAATAAGCATTTGTTTTGTTTGAAGAAGTGTTACTCTTATGCTATATTTTGTTTTTCTTTGATTAGTAATACTTATTTAATACTTTTGTTTATTTAAGATAAACAGGATTTGACGTCAGATTATTAAATTGATTGATTAAATTAAAATAATAAAATTGATGAAGGTTAATTGCAATCTAAGTTTTTATTTTACCAGTACATAGACTTAATCCATAACAATCTTTACAACCATTCCATTAAATTATTATGCTTTCAACATTGCGTGTATTTGTTATAGTCACCAGCAGATATCAAACACGTCTTCATAATGCGATGCTGTGTTTTCCAATAGGCACATAATATAAACGTTTTACATAACAATAAAACGGTTATTATGAGCCGAAAGAAAACACAGCATCGCAGGAAGGCTCTTCCTGGTGAAGACTTCAATGACACTGACAGGCCGGTTCCCGCCTTGCGGTGACAGACCATAGACTACATCTAGATTGTAAGAGCGATCTATGACAAGGCAAATGGATATATCCACACTGTAGTAAGTAAACTTACAAGGTAAGTAACACACTGCTTCTTCATAATGCGATGCTGTGTTTTCTTTCGGCTCATAATAACCGTTTTATTGTTATGTAAAACGTTTATATTAAATATTTTTATTAATTACCATTAAATCGCATAAGAAACACAGAAACAAGAAAAAACAGTCACAATTTATTTGCTATTTTCCTAATATGTCAATCACGGTCACGGCAGAATCTTATGAATTCATCAGTGTCGTAAAAGCAATTTTATTTGAACTCTAAAAATGAACAGCTTTTTGCCAATATAGTAGATTTTGAATCGGTTGCGGAAGTAAATTTGCACATACTGTAACTATTCCTGGTGAAGCAGGTTGTAGCGGTAGGTGGTTTATAGTTAGTTTAAATGGGTATCTTGTTCGGAAATTGCATTTTTCTCTTTTTTTTGTAAAAAGATCCGTATTTTTCTTCGCGAATACTAATACTTCGAATCTATACTATATATTTATAATATCACACTACTCGTAATATTATAATGGCGAAAGTTTGTGAGTGTGTATGCTTAAGTAACAAGCTTCACGTAAAAACTACTGAATGGATTTGGATGAAATTCGGCATACAGATAGTTTATAACCTGGATTAACACATAGGATACTTTTTATCCCGATATTCCCACGGGAACGAGAATCACGCGGGTGAAACCGCGAGCGGCCGCTAGTAATATTATAAAGCTGAAGAGCTTGTTTGTTTGCTTGAACGCGCTAATCTCAGGAACTGCTGGTACGATTTAAAAAAATCTTTCAGTGTTAGATAGCCTATTTATCGATAAAGGCTATAGGCTATATATCATCCCACTAAAACCAATAGGAACGGAGCACCAATGAAGAATGTTTCAAAATCGGTGGATTTTTTTTCCTTATGAGAGCTTCCGCTGCGTGCGCTGCGTAAACGGTTAAAGTTTCGCAAAAATCTTGCAAAACAGAATTGTTTCCCTTTAAAAGTTCTAAAAAAAAGTCTGCGACAGAATATGCCTATCTTTTAAGGTTGGCTTATTATAAACTTTTTAATACTATCCAAAGTTGTTCTAAAATAATGTAATATTTGCGAAGGTGTTTTTATAAACATGATATTAATCCATAACTAAATAAATACGTTATTCATCACAAGTATTTAAATTAAAACAAAAATGCACTTTGTATCCTTCGATTTCAATGAATATCTTAGGAGATATCGCAGTTTTAAAATATAACATCGCAGCAAAATAATGATCAAGTACTGCGCGCGCATTTATGATGTGCAAGGCGAGCAGTCATGAGGGGGAAGGGCGGTGGTCCCAGTTCACTGTACGTAAACAGAGTCGCGGGTTTAAGTTAGCGTTAGCCCAAAGTAACTATTCCACGCGGACGAAGTCGCGTGCAGAAGCTAGTATATTAAATAGTGAAGATAACGGAAGGATGTTTAATTTTTTAAATAGAGGCCTACACGATTCTAACTGCCCTACACAGCAAATAGACCTAATACATTTTTTTTGTAAAATAAAGGCACGATTTATGTCGGTTGAATTACCCCACATGACCAGCCCATACCTAAGGATAGAACCTACGTATCTATGATATGCCATCAAAGCTGTCTTATGGTTAGCTAATTGCGTTAGGCGATAAAGAGCAAAAACGAACCTAGCAACCCTCCGGCATACCTACCATGTCAACGTGTTGTTGCCATGTTTGTTTAGCGTCTATCTCAATACCAAGAAAAGTAGCTGATGTAGTTTCCGTATTACGAGGTATGTATAACTGTCGAGGTTTACCATTTTCATTGCAGAGTTGAATAAATTTTGTTTTTTCTACATTTTTTATTATTATTTTCTAACCAATTTATTATTTTTTTCTATCTCATTATTAATTTCTTTGTCGTAGTCAACATAAAATTGTTTTTGAATGGTTACGGATAATATGTCATTAGCAAACAGAATAAAAGAATAAAGAGCGGCTCATTCGCAAATAACTAACTTAGAATTTTTTTTAAAAGGAAAATCATTTATTAGAGTTATAATGTAAACAAACCATAATTATGTCTTAATCATTTTGGAAATCATATACCTATTGAAGTTATAAAGTAAACAAAAACATACATTTTGATTTTTTATTGATAATTTATTAAAAAAATATTTTTTTTACAAATGTTCAAATGTATGATTTGTTTTGCCCTATTTGAATTTTGATTATTGATTTTGGATTTCTTAGGCATATTAATATTTTTGCTTTATTAAGGAGCAGATACCAAATTGCATTGTACCTAATATATTGCCCTGAGGAACTTCTAATGTATTATAATATATCCTAGCTTTTGATCTGTATACCGTACTTTGAAGCAAGATATTAATTTATGTACACTTGTCTAGGGGGAGCAGGGGTGGGGGGGGGGGGGGGGGGGGCAGTCATATTAAAAAAATATTGTGCAATAAACATCATATCACAAACCAATATTTAAAAAAATACTAAATATTCAATGTATCGATTAATAGAAAAATAAACTTATAACCTTATCTTATGAATATGTAATGTTATTTGAACAAACCTCCATTTTTACTTGAGTTCCATGATAACAGTATATAAAGAATTGTATCATTACGCTAGCCAAATACGATGTCAGCATCAGGAACTCTACTGAGATAACGCTTATCTGTAATAATTGGTAAATTACAGTCGTCAACCTCTCTACGGCCTTCACAAATAAAAAATAAAAAAATTATTTCTTTTGAAAACTTTTTTGCATTCATTGGATTGGTTTTTTATAAAAATCTAAACAAAGCCTATCTATATAAAGCCTTAGTGCCTGGACCCGGAAATGTAAAGAGGGGCGTGATAAGGAATGATGGTGAATTTTAAAATGCTACCGGTTGCTGAGAGCACGACGACGACTACACTGTAAACACGGTTCAACTAGTAAGTAAGTACTACTACTGACTACTGCGATTATTTAACGATCAGTGAAATATAAAGTCCAATATTTTCTATATCAATACTGATTTTTTCCATTAATAAACAAAACGTACAACTACAACGGTGTTCGTACATTGGTTTGGGTTGCATCCCAGAAGAATATGTATATTTTTTATTACGTTAATATTTTGATCAATGTTTGGATGTAAACTGTTTATGTAACAAATTATTATAAATAAATTACAGACACTCATATTAATAATTATACTTACATCGCCAACCATTTTGTAGAGAGTCATACAGATGACCCATGCCGTTAGTACAGTTTGTAACGTCACTGATTCAAAGCTTACAGACTCAGTTTCTCTTGTAAACCTTAAATCACAGAAGAAGACATTATCAATGTAAAACCAACCCGCATTGGGCCAGCGTAGCCTGGTCTGATACGGGTCGATAAGCCTGTGCCCAACAGTAGGACGCTTTTTTAGGAAGGTGAGATTAGAGAAATCTTAAGCCACCGGTCTCAGAACCGAGGTCAAGGGTTTGATTCCCAGCGGGGAGGACATCTTTGTGTACTCGGTTTAGTTGGTGGTAGGGCTGTTAAGACCGCCTATCTAGCTACCACCATCTTATCTAAATCTGTCGCTATAACAACGATGTTTATAGCGTTGTTGTGTTCCGACAGTTTGAGATAAGATAGCCAGTTTCTCAGTGTTTGAGGATCTTCCACCTTCGGCCTTATCGTCACTTACCATCAGGTGAGACGAAGGCCAAGCGCTTGTACCCGTTGTGGAATTTAAAAAAGTACCCTTGTTTGCGATCTTGCAAGTTACGCTATTTTTGCAATGCTGTTTCACTGGATCGATGACTAAATTAAATAAATATTTATATGTTACGCCCGGAAAATGGCTGCATTCCACCTGATGTTAAGTGGAAGTGAAATCTAGGACAACTGGTGCAGCGTAAGAGACGTAGCATTAGTCAATCTCACTCTGCCGGACCACAAAATATCTCAAAGGAATTGTCATCGTTAAAACTTACCAACGCAATGGGCCAACATGGTCTGCTGGTGGGCAGGACTGAGCCTGCACGTTTTCAAGCTGATGATGATGATGATGAGTGCAAGATTAGCAAATACAGGCTGGTAATACGTGATAGAGCCATGGTCTGAGGAACAGCGCGGGCGGCCGACGAAGCCGCTTAGTAGGAGTAGGAGTGCCTCAGTTTTGTGCAGATGTCATAATGCCACCAGACCCGACGGCAGGCCGCTTGTTGTGTTTTTAAAGTTTATGTGAGAGACACAGTGCTACGAATCAGACAGTGGTCTAATGAGCCAAGTGGTGCATCAACAGAAACTTGCCGTCTGGCTGCGAGCGCAGCAGAAGGTCCAATAAGGAAGGCGCGTGGCCCTCCACATCTGGAACCCGCGTAGGTTCGGTTACCAATTGGGACAGACTGTAGGCCAAAGCGAAGTCATGAACGGCTCTAGCCGCGTGGTCAGTTGTGCGTGAACCCCCGTCGCCCGCAGACAACGGGACTGTCACGTACGGATTTCCCAGCCTATAGCGAATGTGGTATAATGATCTAAACCTTTTTTGTCTTCAACGCTGGATGATAAGTATAGCTACAGATCCTTACACCTACGTAAGCAACCTTCTGGCACCTACCACAAAATTTGCTGGTAATGATTTACACAATGTACTAGTCGCTTCTGTATTTCATCGCAGTCCACATAGGAACGTGTGTATCGTTGTCGTGTATTCACGACCGCCGGCGGCGTCGCATCCGTTGGGCGATCAATGTGATCATATTCAACATCTCGATCGGCGAGGTGTTCCAGGTCATATCTCAACAGACGCAGCTGTACCTTGGATTGAGCGTAAAGCGCCACAATAGTACAGTCTGTTATTACAGCCATATAGGAATGAAGTGTCAGCATCACCCACAAATATACTACCGACAATTCGAATCTGCAAAATTATTTAAAGTTAGTACTTACTAACTTAGTTATGCAGTTTTTTTAGTTATAATAAAAATTAACCGTGTCGCGTAACGGAGAAAGAATACTAGCACCCCCTCTCTTCCCTTGGGTGTCGTAAAAGGCGGCTAAAGACTGCATATACATCCAACATCAGAGAACGGCGATGGGCTCACTACCTGTCACGCTATTTGGTGAAAAGTGAATAATGGCAGAGGACTGCTTTTCCGGTCCTCATTGCCTAGTCTCTGACTTACCCTTCGGGTATAATAACTAGTCGTGATTATATATGCAAAAATTATCGATATTAAAAAAGGGTTATGTTGAATTTTCGAAAATAAAAACATTAATTATTTATCATTTATAAACGTTGTTCTGCACAATTTGACTCTCATACGAATACGAGTACTTACGTAGGCGAGTTGCTCGTATCGAATGGGAAATAAGTAGTAAATTTAACGTCCAGCCCTCGCGCTCTGTTAACTAGGGGAGCCAACGCCAGGAGCAGACAAGCGATGGCCCCACTCTTATGGTAGAAGTACAGCAGCCTAGCTTCGGTTATTTCGTTTTCTTCCAACAGTTCAGCATGAGCTGCATTTTTGGGTGAAAATAATTTACCTGTTTAGAAAAAAAGGAATCATTAACAATCCTTTTACTTACCTACTTATATTTTATCAGCTCAGCTAATAGGTATATTATTTGACTAACAAATGTAGCTATTAAGTAGTAACTTAAAACATGAATTCGTTGTTTTTGAATTAAATTACGTGAGTACCTATATAATAAGCAAAGATGTGTGTTGTGTATACTCGACCCAGGTGAAAAGGACACAATTTTTGTCAGATTTATCCGACCGAGCCGGTGTAATCTTTAAGTATCTGTAAGATTTTTGGTATTGACTAATGATGAAACAATCAATACACATCAACAGCCACATAAGGTTGCTTAAAAATCTCTATGAGAAACTTTCCTTGCCTTCTGTAGTGTCAAAGAGGCGTCTGATCCGGTGCATGCGAACGCTAAGCATTACTTGCTTAAATAGCGAAGACATTGTGGACAGAAAAAGAAACAGAGTATCCACCATCTCGTCTGTGTTGTGACGAGTCTGCAATTAAGGAAAATTTTAGCAAATATAGTTTTACGTTGACGCAAAGCTAAATACTGGTTCCATTATTGATTTTACGAGGGTCAAACTGAAAATTCTTAGAAAATCAAAAACTGAGCCAACTAGTAAGTTTTGAGGTTTATTGTATCTTTTCAAAATAGTGTCCGTTTACATCAATACATCGCTGCATCCGGTGGAACCACTGAGAAAAGCAATTTGCCCTCTCCTCCTTAGGGGTCTCTTCAACGGCCTTTTGAAACGCAGCCACTGCTTCCTCGGCGTCCATATAACGTTTTCTTTGAAGTTTTTCTTTTGTTTTTAGGAATAAATAAAAATCGCAAGGTGCGAGGTCATGGCTATACGGCGGGTGACCTAGTAATTCCACGTCTGACGAGGTCAAATAGTCGATTGTTTGCCTGGCGGTGTGCGACGAGGCGTTGTCGTGGTGAAGGAGGATCCTGCTGCGAGGGCGTTTCTCCCGAACTTTTCCCAAGACAAGTGGCAAACAATTGTTGGTGTACCATTTGGCAGTTATAGTTTTTTGATCTTCTAAAACAATTGTTGCGTAATGACCTGTCTTTCCGAAGAACGAAGCCACCATCTTTTTTCCCACGCTTCGACCTCTCTTCACTTTAGTTGGCAACTCATCGGAAGGAAACACCCACTGAGCAGACTGTCTTTTGGTTTCGGGATCATAACAGTGAATCCAGCTTTCGTCACCCGTAACTATGTAGAACACAGCATTCGAGTCACCTCCGTTAAATCTTTGAAGTATTTCACGGCACCAATCAACACGACGGAGTTTTTGGGCCTCTGTCAAATTGTGAGGTATCCACCGGGCGCAAAGCTTCCTGACAGCTAAATGTTCGTGGAGGATTTTGTGCACTTGACTCATACCGATGCCTAAGCTTGCCCAAATCTGCTGATAGGTCACTCGTTTGTCAGTCTCTATAATACGCCGCACAACACTGATGTTATCTTCAGTCGTCGCCGTAAAAGGCCGTCCCTCACGCAGATCATCGGTGAGATTAGTGCGACCACGCTTAAATTCATTGAACCAGTTGTAGACAGTGGCACGAGATGGGGCTTCATCGTGAAAGGCCAATCGAAGTCTATCGTAACTTTCTTGTTGACTTAATTGACATCGGAAGTCATAGAAAATCATTGCAGGTAAATTTTCCCGGCTTAGATTCATGCTGACGTCACACAGGCAATTTTCAATTTGCCGCCAAATCGAAGACAAATGACAAACTAATGAAATTTAAACTGAATAATATTGACAAAGAGTTCCATTTACAAAATTTAAACTTTATTTTTAATTATATTGTTTACAAGTGGCCAGTTCTAAACACTTTCAGTGTCACCCTCGTACTAAAGACCAATTCAGTTTTGTCTTATTTGGAATAAGGTGGTAAGTGGTAATTCTTTTCCAGTAGCCGGATTAATCCAACACCTTCTGACAAACTTGATCGCCTGACTGAATTTACGGACCCAAGCAGTTAGGCTATCGTGGCTGGCTGTCTCAGCTTATAGATGTCCCACTGCTGGGCACAAGCAAGTAGATTGGACCATAACCCACCACGCTGCGGCTGGCCCAATGCGGGTTGGTGAGTTCAAACGATTGACACACAAAACAATTACGAGACTTGCAGCTGGTACCTAAGTACTTAAATATTTTACACATTCGCAGATCATTAAAGTTTTAATTCCAAACTTATCTATGTTGCTACTTACTTACCTGGATGGTTTTTATGATAAACTGGATGTTAAAACAAAATGAAAAAAACCAAAATAAAACGCTTAAAATATTAGAAAGACATAACTTGTTATTCGTTTGTTGTTGATCTGTATACATAATGGCAATCTTGTCAAGCTTTGAAAAGTGGTATCTAATAGCCTTAAACATGATAAATTTTGAACCGCCCTCCATTTTTGTGTAGCTTGAATGTAGTTCCAGGCATGGATGCCATCACTTTAATATCGATTCTAATTGTCGACAGCTTATCAAAATTGTAAGCTCTTAGAAATGTTTACAGCATGCTCTGAAAAATATTAATATTGTTTTCTATATTACATAATAAAGAAATTCTTTGTAAAATAAAGGCGTCTACGAGTAAACTGTCTCTGCTGAATAGAAAGTAAGTAAAGTTAAATTTTGTAATAAACATAATTACTTAAGTATATATATTTTTAAAGATTATTAAGTGAGGCAATATCACATCAGAATACATGGTCCTGTCTCCTGTTATCCCATCCAAAGTGCTAATAATACGCTTGTGTTAAGATTAGTGCTCTATATCACGTCAGGTATGAGGATTGAACCACGATCTTTTGCATTAAGCCCAAGCATCTAAACTATTGCAAAATTTGTTAATGCTAAGAGTTGGCAAATGATAGGTACGAAAGAAGTGGAATGCTGTGAAGTCTGCCTTATTCGTCCAGAAAACAACTATTTAAATGAAAATAAGTAGTAAAACAAATGCAAAAGAAACGTAAGTAATACAATAAAGTTTTATTTTCGGAGAAAGCGAGTAGGCCTTCTGGGATTAGGTTGTAATTTTTTCAACTTTGCAAATAACTTTCTTAGGGGAAAATTTTGGTGACTTAGCGTGCGATGATTTTCTTCAGCAATTTTATAACATTGTTTGGAAAACAATTATTAAACATACACCTAAAAGTAAATTAAGGAAATCTTAATATCCTGCATGGTTCAGTAACAGTTTAATTAACATGTTTTAAAAACAATATCGTTATCATCAAAAGCATAAAAAGTACGGAAATCCTCGTGATTTTGACGTCTTTTCTATGTTGCGTAAAAGGTGCAAGGTAACATTGTATAATTGTTTTGATTTATAATTAACACGGCTTGAGAAAAACATGACAAGAGATTTTAAAACTTTTTGGCGATACACAAAAACAAAAAGAGTAACCAATGATCTTCCCAGTCAGATGTACTACAATGAGCATACTGCTCAATGTGGTCAAGATATTGCTAACCTATTTGCAAGGTACTTTTCATCTTGGTATAAGCGGACTGATGCATCAACATATAAACCTGACTTTGAGCGATCAAATATGACTGTATCCACAATTTATATTGATGACAAATCCATCAAGACCTGTCTTGAGTCCATTAATATCGGGAAGCTGGACTTGACGGAATCCCACCAATCTTTGTAAAGCAATGTTCTTCTGCTTTAATTGAACCATTAGGCATTCTTTTCAATAAATACTCGATCAACTGCTACTAATCTTCTAAGTTACATGCATAATTTCAGTTCCACCTTTGATCAGTAAGTACAAGTAGATTCAGTTTATACTGACTTTGCCGAGGCGTTTGATGGCGTTGATCATACGATTCTGTGCATTGAAGCTGATTTGGGTATCCACGGTTCGCTTCTGCGGTGGCTACATTCATATTTGCTTAATCGCACGCAACTTGTGACAGTCAGTGGTAATTAGTCTTCTCCATTTACCGCAGATTCTGGCGTTCCACAGGGATCAAACCTAGGACCATTACTTTTATGATGTTCATAAACGACCTCTTGAATAAGCTCAAGTGAAAATGCTTGGCCTTTGTGGATGACATCAAAATTTTGCTTATGTTATTGCTTTAAAATTAATTAAAAATTCAAATTCACAAAATGAATTATTTTGTGAATTTGAATTGGATATTTAATTATAAATGAAAAATCACGATTTCCTTTTTATCATTTTTGTTATATTTAAAACAGCTGACCAGCCCTTGAAGTTTCTTGCTGTTTCTAGAATCAACCTTATCCATAACCCAAGTTGTAAAAATTGCATTTTTTTTTAATTTTTCAACGTATTAGGTATAAAATTGTTTACTAAAACATAAAAAATAAAGCAAGATAAACCAGAAGTAAGTCTGAAAAATCAGATTAGGTAAATATTATTAGAATTTTTTTTATAGCTAAAATGTATTTATGACCCCTGGACACTTTTGATGTGTGTATTTGATTTAAGAAGTCAATAAAGACTAATTGATAAAGATATTTTTGAATTAAATAAACAGAAGTCAAACTCTTTTGGTTTTTTTTTGACAAATTATACACAATATAATGTTAAGTATAGATATAGAGTAGAAGGTGTATACGATTTGACCCGAAAAAGGATTGTCGTGAAATCTCGAAATTTCAATACTCCCGGGACTAGCCGTTAAGTCTCGTCTCGGTCCCGAGACTCAAAATTATTTCCGAGGCTGGACGCCCTAATGCCGAGATCGGAGAGTAGGTTTCGTCCGTTTAAATATGAAGTTACAATAGTGTAGATGATATATCCGTGCATGGCGTGAAGAACTTGATAAGACCAAAATTGTCAATTTTACTGGGCAACGATTTTAAAGTTCGACATTTTCTCCAAAATCCGTTTTCATGTAGGCACTTAGTAAAATTTTCGAATCTATACGCAAACGAATGCACACTTTAGATTGAATAAAATTTTACACAGTGATCAGTTTGGTTTCACGAAAGGACGGTCAACTATACATGCTGGAGCAAAACTGGTCAAAAACGTACTTGACTCTTGGGAATCTTCGCTGGATACAGTAGGTATTTTCTGCGACCTCTCTAAAGCCTTTGATTGTGTTGATCATTCAATTTTAGTTGGTAAATTATTTCAATATGGCGTTCGTGGTAATGTACTAAAATTAATAAAATCTTATCTGCACAATAGAAGTCAAAAAGTAGGTATAAATAATGTAGTATCAGGAGGTTCGATAGTCAAAATGGGGGTACCCCTGGGATCTATTCTCGGTCCCTTCCTGTTTCTTGTTTATCTTAATGACCTTTCATTCATGGTTAAGGAAATGTCGGAAATAGCGTTATTCGCTGACGACACTTCTTTAATATTTTCTTTAAATAGGAAAGACCCAAAGGTTGGAGAAGGAAAAATTAACGAAACACTTAACAGAGTATCACAATGGTTTTCTGTTAATAACTTAGCACTTAATGCTAACAAAACTAAATTTCTTAAATTTTCTCCACCTAATACACGGCTCAGTCAGTTAAATATTCAATTAGATTCGGAAACGTTAGAAATCGTTAATGAAACGTCTTTTCTTGGTATTAGGATAGACTCTAAATTACAGTGGGGTTCTCATATCGAGGGTCTGGCAAAGAGGCTCAGTTCGGCTGCTTTTGCTGTTAAAAATAAAAGAAAAATTACAAATCAGTCTACTGCTAGGCTGGTTTATTTTGCTTATTTACATAGCGTTATGTCATATGGATTACAACTATGGGAAACGGCAGCAGACGTTAGTAGAATTTTCATTCTCCAGAAAAGAGCAGTTCGGTTTATATATATCAGTTAAAAGCACGTGATTCGTTGAAGGAATTATTTAAAGATATAGATATCATTACTTTACCGTCTGTAAATATTATGTACGCTCGTAAAAATCTACACCTTTATACCAGAAACAATGAGGTTCACGGATACACCACAAGGAATAGGAACAAACTGTGTGCTCCGAAGTACGGACTTAGCAAAAGTAGTAAATTTTTTATATGCAACTCAATTCGTTTTTATAACAAAATACCTGACGATGTCACTGCATTGACAGACAACAAATTCAAAACGCACATTAAACGTGTGTTAATTGCGAAAGCTTATTATAAGATCAATGACTATGTTGCAGACAAAAATGCATGGAAATAAGTCTACTCTGTACTATTGTTTATTTTTAGTATATTATTAACTATTCTTTCATTCAATTATTATGTATTGTATATTGAAATTATTTAATTTAGTTATTATTAATTTTATTGATGCGTACAAATTGTACTTAATTATGTTTAATAAATTGTACCTACTTAATTAGATCTATGACACTGTACAGTAACATTGTTACTTAGAGGGAGAAAAAAGTAAGGCCTCCTGAGTTTCTTGCCAGCTTCTTCTCGGTCGAAGGCGCTCCCAAAATCCGAACTGGTGGTAGATTGGTTAGGTAGGTGGATTAGGTAGGTAGAGTAGATTATGGTCTGTGCCAGCTAGATGTGCATGAAGGGTCATTTACCCCACTTGTACCAGTGGGGTGCTGCAGTTTAGGTACGTTCGGCCGGCGTGCCTCCCAGGAAGGCCACCTAGGCGTATGACAGTAAAGGTTGCCGCTCGGCTTGCACGCTCCACGTCGCGCGTCGTCGCTTAAGGCCTGGCCTTAAGCGACTTTTTTCCAGAATTTAAACCATTATTTTCTATGTCTCAGATGGTTTGAAAAAACTCAAAGTGCGATCTATCTAGCCATAACTCGTAATCCCTACGCGCGCACGTAAACCCTGCGCTCCTGACGGACGTCAAATCGGTATCGAGTCGGCTGTGCTTATCGGAATATGAACGCTCGGGTCACGCGATGGGTTTCGGTTTCGCGTGGGGGTCGTTGGATGGTGAACCTTCTGTACGGAAGTAATATTAGTTATTCTGTGCTTGTACCAAGACGAAAAACGAAACAATTTTAAAACACACAAATTTATGCTTATCAATTTTTGACGTTTTTTATGCTTAAGTTTTATAAAAAAAGATATTTGAATGATTAAAAATGTCAACCTTATTGGTTAGGTACTAAGTTTTCCAAAACTCATTTCAGCCGTTACTTTATTTTACTTCAAAAACTCTCCAATTTCTATTACTTACCACAATATTAATACGATAATTAGAAATCAATTTAAATTTATTCCATAAAGTAATAACTTAAGTTAACAAGTAAAATTTTAAACACTGAAAAAAGACGACAGCATCAGGCGGGAATCGAACCACGCACCTTCCGCAGTATGACGAAGTTTTAAATCCCAGATTGTTGCTTTTACATAATTTTGTTAATCCAGAAACTTGTCATTCATAAGTTTCATTTTCCAGAAAAACTATTAGCCGAATATCAAAACTACTTTTTATCTTTTGGAAGATGTTTTGCTTAAAATAATTTTCATATCTAGAAGTTTTAAAATTCAAAGTAACTTTTTCTCTAAAACATCATACCCATTTTCGTTTTGTTTTTTCATATATTCATAATATTAGGTAAATAAATTTAAATGTCTTAAAAAGTTTATACTTTGTCTTTTCGGTAAGGTTGTGCTACAAAAGTCAGTGACAGAAACGAATCGCGGCAAAACCGACTCCACGTAGTCTTGTCTGCCCTATGCTAGAGTGTAATTTAAGCCCGCGAAGGCGCGGAGGGGCGAGGCGGCCCGCGAGCTGAGGAGCAGGTGGCTTTAAGCAAGCCGAAGCTGCGGTGGTGAGCGAAAGCCATCTGCGACGATAAGCTCGCGTGGGACCGCCGGAGCCTCGCAGCGCCGGAGCCATGACAGAAACCATGCCTGCTGCATGCTGCGTGCTTGGATGATGCTGCATACTTGGTTGCATGCTGCATGCTTGCTGCATGCTTGGTTGCATAAAGTATGCTTGCTTGCATGCTGCATGCTTGCTTGCATGCTGCAGCTTGATTGCATGCTCCATGCTTGCTTGCATGCTGCAGCTTGCTTGCATGCTCCATGCTTACTTGCTGCATGCTTACTTGCTGCATGCTTGCTTGCATGCTTATACGTTACTACGATTACATGTTGTTCGAGGATATTATGGATTTCAATTATTTGAAATGTTGCATTTTTATAATATTGGAAACGTGTTTCTGGAAAATGAATCATCTAGCATTAATAGCTTCGACCAAATGTTGAGTGGGATTTCAAAACATAAAGATTTTGATAAAAAATACTATCGAAAATTGGCATTTCAAAACGTTGTCAATTGTGTTTTCGGTGAAAAGAAAATTATGGAAAACAAAAAATTACAAAACGTTTTCGGCCAAATAAAATTCTTACAGGCAAATTTCGAATTTATGATAGGTAACCCTAGGGGAGAGACACTTGCCCGCTATTTTTTCTCGTACCAGGATACGTATGTTTACACAATTCTATGACCACGGCTTATATTTTGGTTCCTGTAAAGGTTTACATTGAATGAATAATTTGACTTGACTTCACTTGACATCTTGAACTCTTCTTTACAGGTTGGTTTATGGATAATTTTACGTGATCTTTCAAATTACTTTACGTACTCTCGTAAAATCTGCTTATTCTAAAAGGCTTATCATTTTTAGACTTATCAACTTATTCCCCATACATTAGTGCTCAAACCAGAGAAAACAATGTTTAATTTAATTCATATAAATCAGAATTTCAGTGTGAAGCCTGACCAGAAAAATAAAAAATCTGGTCTAGGGTACAGACGTATAATAAGAAGATACGTCTGTGGTCTAGGGGCACCTCAATTGCTTTTTTTTATTGCAACACTAAAGTATAGTCGAATCCACGTGAATTGGCAAGCGTTAAAAATGTATATTTATGACATTGTATAATTAATTTATGTACTATGGTGTCATTGGAAATCCAAAAAAAAATCGTGTAAGTCAATTTATCAAGTTCTGCACGCTAGGCACGAATATTACGCTAGTTAAACCCACCTGCTTCTCAGCTCGCGGGCCGCCTCGCCCCTCCGCGCCTACGCGGGCTTAAATTACACTCTAGCCACACCGGTGACACTCCGTGTACGTGAGAGCTCGAGCACCGGTGACCTTAAGCGGGACGTGTAAATGCTAGGGTATGTTATGTAATGTAAACCTGTGCAAGGACAATTAAGTAGGAAAATGAAAGATAGGTCATGTACGAGCTAGCAACGTACATTGAGCTATTAGTCAAAGTCATCAGTTTTGATTTGGTCTTATTAGGCATGTCTTTACTTTTCATATTACTCATTTCAATCAGTTCGTTCGCAATTAGCTATCAAGACAGCCGCGCGTTCTCATTATCAAATAATCATCATTTTAATATTGTTTTAAGTTGTCATAGTTTACAAGGATATATTATTTTATCAAGTTTCATCAAGTCTATCATTTAGTTTCGGCTCACCCCGAACATTGGTCCTTCGAGCTTTAGTAAAAGGCGGGACTTTTGCACGTTTCGAGTTTCGAGTGAACGGTATTTGTATCATTAGTTTCGCTCAGCAACCTATCGGACAAAGTGCAAGTGTACGTGTCAGTACTACTATCCCGGAGAAATCAAGGTCTTCAGGTGCCTTCAGCGAGTCCATACGTCGTCATCACCAAGGACTAGCTCGTATCAATGAGAGCTATCCTCGAGGCATCAAGGTCTCTGGTTGTCAGGTGCTGTGGAAGCGTCCGCACGCAATTGACACCATTTACCAGCAAGGAGCAGATCGCATCAAGTAATATCAGTCCTTTTGTTATTTATCATGTCAGTAATTGAGGATATCCTTGCTAACCAACAGCAAATCGCCAAAGCAATTGAGCAAGTCCTAACTAATTTTAATAAAGACGGTGCTGAAAGGACCGGAGTATCTACTTCGCAGAATTGATATTCTGGACAATTATTGGCTCGAATTCAATAACAATCACGCTAGGTTATCAGAATTCAGTAAATACTCATAGCTATTTCACTAGTAATGAGTTTGAACGGGTAAGAGAGAGGTATGAAGCAATTAGAGTGCATTTTCAAGGTCATCAGCCTATAGCAATGGATAGGCCAAGAACTCCAGTTTTGAAGCCACCAACTTTTAAAGGTAACGCGGGTGAATCGTACAAACAATCGCCGTCGTCAAGAGGAACGGCAAGCAAGACCGATAAGATGCTGAAAAAGCAGAGTAGCAACTTTAAGGCATTTCAACGCACAACAGCCAACATTGACTTAGCTTCCGTGTCAGAGAAATGGGAGTTCGACGACATCTTGCGGATGCTCCAAGCTCGCTGGGCAGCTATCGACGCGCTGCACTGGGATCTGGACAGTGAGCTTGAGGGCTCAAACAAGGAATATGAAGAGGCTTTCTCCAATTATGAGAAAGAATATAATGATATTAAAAAAGCCATCTACAAGAAAATATGGTCAGTGGCATACAGGGAAAAGGAGACTCCGCAGATGGAAATACCAACCGTCCCTGGCAATTACAACAGCTGGGTTTCCTTTAAAGACCTTTTCACTGAAACCATCCATAACAACCCCTCGATTTCCTGCGCTCAAAAGATGCAGTACCTAAAAACTAAGGTAAAAGGAGAGGCTGATAGGTTAATTTAACATGTACATGTGAGCTTAGTAAATTATAGTACCTGCTGGGATATACTTTACCAGAGGTACAACAACAAAAAACTAATTTTTACTTCGCATATTAATATTTTAATGGGTCGCAGCATCGCGGCCGAAACGTTAAGCAGTAAGTAGATATGTACTTACTTACAAAATTAATAGTGTTAGGTCCCGTTAAAACAGTTTTAATGCAATGCAACGCGATAGTTTAAAGTCTTATATCACTTAATCATATCAAGCGATTACATGATACAACTCTAGAATGTCTCAACGCAATAAAGAACCTAGGAATAGATATAAGTACTTGGGATCCCCTTATTGTGCACATTCTATCGAAAAAGCTAGATATACTCGTAGAGTCATACACGGACTATATTGAATCGGTAAAACAGCCAAGAGAGCTACCTATTTTAAAAGAATTTTTAGTTTTCTTGGAAACCAAAGTACAATGACTAAAATGGACCTGACTATGGGCACAAATCAATTATATTCTAAAAAATATGCTGTTATTAGTTAACTTTGAAAATAAAAATAATATACCTCAAGAACTTCTAGTTCTAGAGAAGGTAATTAATGCGTAAAAATAATTAATATGCATGGGAAAACTTAATCATAGCTTTTGAACGGTTTTGACCATAGACAATAGATCTTGACGACGATGTCAAATTCCATTTCACGAGTAGGTCTACAATTTCACGTGCTTGCATGTAATACTCCCACCTTACACTCGTCGAAAAAAAGATTATAGTATTCTACTTAGACAAAAATACAGTTAAGTATTTTTAGAACAGTATTAAATTGGTGAAAATGATACAATAAGTAAACAAAATAAAAACCAAAAAAGCGTAAAGGGCTTGATTGTTTGACTTGCGTGTAAAGAACGTCACTGTTGAAATCGAATGACAGATGTTATTCATTGTTTTTTTTTGCAGTCGGCACTGTCGGCAGTCGATCTCTGCGTTTGTTCCGATACGTACTGTGCGACACATCTAAGCTAATATAATTGTTCTTAAGTGTTTTATTTGTAAGCATCCTCTTTGTTTTATGCCAAATACCATTAATTACATTTCTCTTTTCACTATTTACGTAGTTATCAGATAGTTAAGGTCAACTTAAGTTAAGAATTTAATCTATTAGATTGTTAAAATGATTTTCTAACTTCAAAGGTCAACAATTTTAAAAATTATATCTCGCATTTGTGAAGTTTTATATTGAATATGAAGTTAGGAGACTGATTCTAACTATGTTAGGTATCTAATCAACACAAAATTAATAATGCCCATAGTCATTGACTATCAGGTCCAGCTAGTATGGGATTTTGCCGATGTCCTTTACAACTTTAAAATCTGCGCGTAGAAAGCAAGTTATTAAGTCACAAAAATATCAAGTAATGCTAAAGCTTCAATCTGCGCGTAGAAAGCAAGATAATACGTTACAAAAATATCAACTAATGCCAAAGCTTCAAAACAACTATCCGATCAATAGGATCAATAGTAGCAGTCAAAGATACATTTATAATAAGAATTCATTCTCAACAAGTACACGGATGACTTCAAAATAATTATTGTGCTAAAAGCAAGAGCATAGCAACAGCAACAAACAGATGTCTACTCTGCAGCAGCAACGATCACGGTATTTATTGTTGCCAGAAGTTTATAGACATGTCTCTTATAACAAGCGTAAAACTATTACCAAGTTAAATCTTTGCCTTAATTGCCTTTTCAATCACCAGGGCAAAGCATGTCTATCAGAAAGACGTTGTCGTAAGTGTATTATGGAGCATAATAGCTTATTACACGAAGCATTTACGCAATCACGCCTGGCAACGGCGCATACGGAAATCGAGGTCGCGGGCGAGAGCGAGGGGAGTTCGGCAAGCACAGCAAAAATTGTGAAAAGGAGTTCACACGTTTATCTTCCGCATGATCCGATTGAGGTTTTGCTACCAACGGCAATAATAAAGGTACAAGGTTGAGATGGCTCATACCACATTATGCGTGCCCTTTTAGATCAAGGCTCTCAGACTTCACTGATCACGGAGGATGCAGCCCAATTATTAAGTATACCACGAAAGAGATGTAAGAGAATCATCTCAAAGGTGATAAAGAGAGAAATTGCAAAGGAATGATTAGTATAGTATGTGCTTCAGCGGTAGTGACTTTACGTTCGAAACTGACGTGCTAATCACCTTTGAAAACCAGAGTGGTCGTATTTAGATCATATTTAGTAAGCGGATCCCGAGTTTTATCTATGCCGTCCAGTGGATATTCTATTAGGCGCTGACGTATATTTAATAATTTTACTAGATAACATATGACGAGTTCATTTTACTTTACCAATAGCACAACAAACGCAGCTAGGTTGGATTCTGAGCGGCAACGTAAAGAAATTTCAATTTAGTATTACATGACATAAATGATATCCAACAATTTTGGGAATAGAAAGATATTTCAGAGTCATCCGATAATAATCTGAAGACCAGTGCATATCATATTATCAAGCCACTACCAGAAGACGGGAGGATGGACGTTACGAAGTACGACTACCACTGAAACAAAATTATTAAGAGAGATTAGGAACTTCTAAACACAAAGCTATCGCCCAGTTTCGTAGCGTAGAACAAAAACTATGTAAACAAACAGATATTTTATAAATGAATATTTATTGCTCGGACACATGACACCCGCAGTTGACGACAGTAATTTGAAACTCACCTGCTATTTACCGCACCATTGTGTCACGCGCCACGATTCTACGACAACAAAATTACGCGTAGTCTTTAATGCGTCATCTAAAACAACAAGTAGCTGCAGTTTGAATGACGTAATGTACAGTGTTCCAAATTTGCAGCAAGATCTTCAAAGTCTCATCATCAAGTGGAGACAGTACCGCTTTGCCTTCACAGCTGACCTTGAAAAATGTTTAGACAAATTTGGCTTAACCCGGAAGATCAACAGTTGCATAAAATTGTTTGGAGAGATCATGAGTCCAAGGGATTGCAATTTTACCAACAAGCGACAGGTACAAGCAGTAGGCTCGTGACGAGAGAGCCAAATGTCAGAATAGTTCAGCTCCTAGAGTCCTTGAGAAATGCTTTTTCATGGACGACCTGGTCCATGGAACGCCTTCTATAGAATCCGCAGAACAACTACAAAAGGATATGATACATCTTTTGAAATCAGGCGGGTAAAATTTGAGAAAGTGGAAATCAAACTCGCCTGAGTTGTTGAAAAACGTTAGCGTTGATGCAACTGAACACACTAATTTCGACTTCAAGCAAAGGGAGTCAACAAAGGGCATTGAATGGCATTTCAACGCACCAGCATGGCCATCAGCAGGCGGGCTGTGGCAGGCCGCCGTTAAAGCCTTAAACATCATCTGAAACGAGTGATAGGTGAGCAAAAACTCACATATGAAGAATACAGTACCTTACTCTCACAGCTGGAGGGATGTTTAAATTCAAGGCAACTATGTCCCATGACCGAGGTTCCGAATGATTTGGATATCATTACTCCACCTCACTTCCTGGGTTGGAATGATTTAAGAACCAGGTGGCATTTAACACAGAAAATCTTCAAGGAAATCGGGGATCGGTGGCGCAATGATTACCTGACCCAGTAAATGGAGAAAACCGCAACGCAACATCAAGGAAAACGACGTTGTGATTATTCGGGATGAGAATCTTCCTCCGGGAAAGTGGGCCTTGGGACAAGTTGTAGAGCTGCATCCTGGGAGCGACGGGTACATTAGAGTAGTCACCCTTAAGACTAACAACGGTTTCATGAAAAGGCCAGTTGTTAAGCTGTCTATTTTACCCGTTAATATAGATCAAGACACGAAGCAAGAAACAACATCACCAACATCATCATCATCAGAACAAGAAAACAATGAAACTAAAATAAAATCAGTCTCAAGGAAAAAGAAAACTTATTGTATTACTTCCGTGGCTGCGTCGTTGTTATTTTTCTTCATATCAATTATACCTACAGTACAGAGCTCGTACATACTACCGCTATAAAATCGCAGTCTTTATTTTGATAGCATTACAAATATGCATTTAATTTAAAATGACTGGCGCCTCGTTGTCTACTACGACACACCGCCATAAAAACAAGGTAAAGCGGCGCTGAAGAATACATTCAATATTTAGACGGAATATCATCAAGGATAATCAGGAACATCTATCACTTTTATGGAAGAATCAAACCTCAACCATCGAAGCTGAAAGCGAACTGAAGACATCATGGATAAGCGTCACAAGTCAATAATCCAAAAAATTAACGCTGTGCAGAATATGGTGTATCAAATCAAAAAGGATATACTAGATACTCGTATTTCACTTAGCAATGAATTTTTCTCTACAACATTAATGCTCAATAATGTATTGTTCAGCCTCAGAAATGTGCAACAGACATTACTTGATACTGTGACGAATGTTTATAACGGAAACTTTAATTTTCATCTAGTAACCCCAGACCAGTTGTGACAAGAACTGAATGTCATAGCAGGATAACTGCCAAAAGATTTGTCATTACCAGTAGACAATTTAGACTTCTCACAAATTTATAATTTATTTTAAGTTCGAGCTAGAGTTACAGGAAACTACATTATATTTGAGGTCAAGATTCCCCTTATCATGTACAAAATACTGAAGCTGATCCCAGTGCCTTTGACTATCAGACAGTTTAAAAGAAACCATTATAAAACCCATTGCCGAATATGTTGCTATAATTTAACCTCTATAGTGTCGGCGAGAATACCGGCATTCCCACAAAAAAAAGTACCCTTGAGTGTCGGCGGGAATGCCGGGTGTCCAGCCAGTGACAAGGTCTATGGTACATTTTTTACTTCCTTCAACTTATTTTAGCCAATAAGAGTGTTTGACATCATTCGATTGTGTTCTATGCGCTCGAATACTAAATTATGATTGACTATCGTGTTCATAGTAAAAGTGTGAGTATTGGTCGTTAAAAACAAATGGTGACGCATTTGTGAACAAGATTGTGTAATGTCAGTCAGTGCAACTGCTTGTAAATAAGATGCTAAATGATTTATCAGTAATTTACAAGTATTAAATGTCAAATTAAACAAAAAGATGTATAGATTGTTTTGATGTGATTTTCATGAACTTTTATCTCTTGTTTACATAGTGTAAAAATATTTGAAACGTAAGCGTTCGCGAAAACGACAAACTGTTTTGGAATAAAAATGGCGTTTTGAGCTGTATCATAATTCTATAGTTTTGTTTACAAATGCGTATGGTGCAAAGTGTTGAATGTTTTATGATGATGGTGTATAAGCTTGGTGTGTAACTAAAAATAATGTGATTTAGTGCAAGTTTTACATGATTTCTAAATCGTCAAAGTTTGTTTATTGAAGAATTTTTGACCGTTTGTAAAATAAAATGCTCTAGAATGCAGTAAAAAGGGTATGTATTTATTACTTAATTTTAATGGTTAGACAATGTTTCTAGGTTTCTAAAAATAAAAAAATCATAAAAAACGGACGAGAATCATATGGTAAGTAAAATAGTAAAATAGGTCAGGTCACTTCAGGTCAGCAGGTCAATTCAATTCAATTCAATTCAATTCATTTATTTCCAAGAATATGGTGTACATTAGGGTGTCATATTAATACAGGTCTCAGCATATTCTGCCATCTTCAGCGTGGAAATATTATATGCTTATTTAAATTTAAATTACAAAAATTAAGTCAAAAAAAAAAAAAAAATTAATGGAATAAAAATTTCATAAAATGTCAACATAATTTAACTAACTTAATAAAAATTACACTTTATGTTCTAAAAATTCTTTGGTCGTATAATAACATTCGTTTAACAATAATTTAAATAATTTATGTTTGAATTTATTTACAGGCAATTCTTTAAGTTCAACAGGCAATTTATTATACACCTTAATCGCCATGCAAAATGTATTATTACTGTATATTTTCAGTCTCTCTGTTGTTACATAAAGTCTATGCTTATACTTATTTCTAGTGTTAGTTTTTTTATGTATCGTGTCATGTAAGGGAAACAGATGCGGATATTTTTTTACTAACATGCAAATCTCAAATACATAGAGACAGGGTAGTGGTAGGATACTTAGCTCTTTAAATAATGGCTTACAGTGGTCAAGGTAATCAGCCCCGCAAATCGCCCTAATGCATTTCTTTTGTGCTTTGAATAATTTGTGTATGTCTACAGAGTTTCCCCAGATAATAATGCCGTATCGTAACACAGATGAAATATATCCATGATATGCCGCCAAAGCAGTTTCTCTGTTTGCAACTAATCGTAGGCGTCGAAGAGCAAACACGAATTTGTCTAATTTAGTACAAACTTTATCTACGTGTTCTTTCCAGTTGAGGTTCTTATCAATAGTGATCCCTAAAAAAGAAGTACAATCTACTTGCGGTACAGATGCGTTATTGTAATTAATGTTAACATTCTTGGTTGGGTTATTGTAAGAGTGAAAATGTACAACACTACTTTTCTCTAAGTTAACTTTTAGATGATTGTCTTTTAGCCACTCAATTACTTTCTTTAGTTCCTCATTGCATTCATTTTCTAAATTATCTGCATTTTTGCACTTTATTAACAGTGAAGTGTCGTCGGCGAATAGAATGTAGTCATGAATTAGTGCAGCTGGCAAGTCATTTACATATAATAAAAACAGTAGTGGTCCCAAAACACTGCCCTGCGGCACGCCCGAAGTACCCACTTTTCGCGATGAATAAACCGTAGTTTTTTTGTTTTTGATTAATGTTGTCACCTCTGTATATTGTTCCCGGTCAGCTAGGTAGGATTTCAACCAATCATTGGCTGGACCCCTAATACCATATCATCAAGGCGTCGACACTCAACGGTATCCGATGCATTTTGCCGCGCGACACTTGAGAGGTTAAGAAAAGACGCTTTTGTGCTACTGTCTCAACATAATTTGGACTCCTGTATACAAAGAGATCCAAAAACTGTATTGTGTCATTTGAGAAACCCGATTTATCATATAAAAAATGATCAAAGTCTATGTGAAGTTATACCTCACTTATATACATGTAAAACGAGTACAAGCTTATGTTATAACAAATGGACCGAAATTCGTGTTGCGGGCAGTGTCAGGTAATATCTCTTTACCTGAAACCTTCATACCGAAAAACGAGTCTGAAAACTTAGAAAATAATCTAGAACTTCAGAAAATCAAGAAACAGACATGATAAAGAATAGCGAGCCCTTAGCAGAGAGGGTATCGTATCATGATGTCCACCACTGCGCTGCAATCTACGTCTTGTTTGCGGTGGTGAGTGCGGGCGCTGCGGTGCTCGCCCGGCAGGAGAAGGCCCACCTCGGCGCCTGTGGCTGTGGCGATTTGACATATGAAGCCCATATTTTGTCCTTTTAGGGGTATATTATAAGCTTCAAATGTCAAATGAAGCCCATGTCCATATTCAAATTATTAGCCGATAGGGTAGCAGGTCGTACGGATGATAGGTAAGAAGTAGGTACAGACGGATAACGTACTATTTACATATACTTCTTACGATTTTATATTATATTCTTGTAGTAGCATTAGCAGTTATTCGATTGAGTAAGTACCTACCAACCTCGTTAGGTACTTGTAAATTGTAATAATGTAGGTACTTACTTTTGTCTTGAATTTTTCTGACTTCCGTTTCGAGTCGTTGTCTTATGGTTCCTAAATAAAAGTCACTCCATACGAACTAAAGAATATTTTAAGCTAAACTGAAACACCGCTAGTGCCAATCGGATCGCTAAAATTTGAACGCCAGTGGCGCGCTGTGCTACGATCACTTAATGGTGTTAGCAAAGCGCGCGAGAGATCGAGCTTCAAGTCACACCGTGTGACTATATCGTTCGATGGGTTAATAGCACATTCACAGTCTTGTTCACTAATAACTCCGACTGGAGTATTTCTATGGCGCCTTTTATTGTTGCAATGTTTGCAAACTTGGTGGCATTGATATTCTTTTTCTTTAAATTATTTTATTGCTTTCAGATCCATCAGCGATGGAATCTTTAGTATCCACATCTGATGCTGAGTCATTGTACGATATAGTGACGATATTAAACAATGGAGGAACTGTTCCTCCGCTTTGTCCATTACGAAAAGAAAAATAAAAAAAACTTACATTAGTTTATAACTGATAAATATCTACACTACGAATAAATTAATTAAAAACTATATTAGCAAAAAAATAGCTAAATTAGCTAACCTAGCAAAAAAGAAACCCGCCAAGTTTGCCGTTTCCCGCGCTTTTAAGGCGGTAGAATTACCAGTTGAACTATTGGGAATTTTCATCTTAATAGGCTTATTGGTAAACCACTGGGAAATTTGTACCCAGTAGACTAACCAGTAAAACAAAAACGAATTAGGTTATTTATTCAATAAATGAAACTAATTACCCAGCAATACTTAGCGTGTCCATGTGGACACATAATTAGTAGAAAACTAAGTTGACGATTATGGTCACTTTGAGTATTTTTTTTGGTACGGCAATAATATGTTATATCTGTCAAAGTATCAAATTACACTTCGAATCACCAACCGTTAATATTGCGTACAAAATAGTGTTTTTGGGAGAGTCCAATTTTGAAGTTATGGAAAAAAAAGAAGAAAGTAAACAGTAAGTATTTTTTCATACAAATTATTCTCCCGACTAAATGCTTTTTGCATAGGCTTGTGACCAATAGTGTTATCTTACGTTTACAAATATAATTTGACTTAATTTTATTATGTAATCAAGTTTTATTACTAATTTGTCTATGTGTCCAAATGGACACGCTAAGCAATTGCATGAGCTAACAACGCTTTGCTTTGTTTTGTCACCAGGTACGTAGATTATGGAATATTCAAAAACCAAAGGACTTTGAACGAAATTTTAAATGCTGTAGAATCAAGCGGAGATGAAGATGATGAAGAATTCAGACCAGTGCCTAATTCACTTAGACACGTTAGATTTTTATACAGTTAAATAATAAAAAAAAACTATATGCGTATTAGTGTTTATAGACTTTATTTTGAACTGAATTATATCAAAATATTTAAAAAATACACCGCAAAAAGAAACCGGGCATTGCTGGGTTAAGTACTTACATTATTATTGAGTACACAATTTTTGTTTTAATAGTTTATTATTTGGAAAACAATGAAACAGTTATAAAATTAATTTATTTTTATAATGATTAACATCCTGTATGTACAAGTAAGGATAAACGACAATTTCGCAAACAGTTTTCCACATCAATAATTTGTCACCGTCTCAATTAGACGTCTGTTGAATTACGTGGTTTGCCATTAAAGTAGCGACCAAATATGCCAATTACTTTGATGACCATCCTTATTAATTGATGCGCTAAATAACGACAGCTAGATAACGATCGCGTTTATTAGCACAAGTAATTTTGTTTAACTCGTTAGTGGTTGGTAGTCAGATAAGGTGAAGCTCGCAAAGGTTGAAGGTAATTAATGTACAATACAATCATAATTTAGTATTCGAGCGCATAGAACACAATCGAATGATGTCAAACACTCTTATTGGCTAAAATAAGTTGAAGGAAGTAAAAAATGTACCATAGACCTTGTCACTGGCTGGACACCCGGCATTCTCGCCGACACTCAAGGGTACTTTTTTTTGTGGGAATGCCGGTATTCCCGCCGACACTATAGAGGTTAAATTTATAGCAACATATTCGGCCATGGGTTTTATAATGGTTTATTTTAAACTGTCTGATAGTTGAGGCACTGGGATCAGCTTCAGTATTTTGTAAATGATAAGGGGAATCTTGACCTCAAATATAATGTAGTTTCCTGTAAGTCGAGCTCGAACTTGTTGTAATTATGTCTAACCACAAATCCTAAAGCCTAAATGCTGTGCAAAAATATGATTGGTTGGAGTACTTACGTTGTTGTTTCATTCAATTATATAATATCAAATCAAATAATCTTACTATAAACGTCCTACTGCTGGGTAAATATGATTAATTTAGCTAATTATAAACAACTAATTTGCCTGCAATAGGCATTGATTTTTGACAGCTGACAAAGACGCATATAACAGATGTTGTTTATTATAGAGGGGTCAGTCGAAAACCTGCTAGCAAAAATGTATGGTCCAGAGAGCTCAGTCGCTGAACCTCAAAACCCTACAGCATACACTACCTTAAAACTAACTTAGTATAATATTATAAAAGGACTTACATCTAATGTTCCACTCGTCTGCAAAGCTGACCGCACCCCGGCTGCTGCTGTGGTAGACTTCGCCCCTGGCTGCGGTCTCCTGGTGGCTGTTGCTGGTGGTGATAAGGCCCTAAACGTCCCGGCTACACCATCAGTACTGATAACCCCAGACAAAAACGCACCGCGTCAAAGCGCCACGCCACGTGTTGAACTCCAACCAAATAACTAGCCTTTAGCTAGACCGCTTCAAATTACACTTATGTTCCCAACACTGCTTTATACTTAATTACTATGATATTAAGCGACCGCCGCTCCTAATTCCAAAATTACAAGTTCAATTACTTTCACGCCTTGTGATTTTTAAAGTGTGAACAAAAGTGACACACTGACAGCCGATCTGTCAGAGATATTAAAAATACAGTGGGTGCGTTCGGAAATGGTCGTTTTATCCGAAACAGACCCCTGCCCCGATCGGAAGGTTCCGATCGCTAGCTCAATCAATCGGGAAAGGAAAGACAGTTGCTGTGGCTCGTCGCGGAATCAAACCGCCAACTAGCAACTTTACAATGCGGCTCTGGCGCCAAACAAGGAGAGCAAGTTAGTCTCCTTTAACAATATACTAAATCTAATTAGCCAAATTAAAATAATATTAAATTATCTTATTAACCAAAGCTTATTTTATAAAAATTTACAACTTATTTTATAAAAATTTACAAACAACATTTAGAAAGGTAACCGTACCCGTGCCATTGTGCCATTGTCGGAGTGAATAAGTGAAGGCAGACCCTTACTCGACACGATCCACGATCCAACGCGACGACGAAAGCGTCCCTGGACAACGAAACTCCCAAGAGGACGGCCTTAGTAGCCAGGCACAAAAAACACAAAATATTTACCTTCAAACCGGGCGTTGCGAAAGGTTGTCGGTTTTACCGAGAAAGAACCAGCAAAACCCGTTGCGTGCGACCCCCAAGAGTGGACGAGACTGAGTGACTTGGTCCCAAGGCAGATCCCCCGTCTGCGGCTGCATGAGTGAAGCCGTCACCCTGTAACAAAATAAACACCGGAACTACACAAATATGGCTCTTCGAACAAACAATCTTCAAAATTACAAATTGGGTTACCTAGTAACACACCCAACAGACGTCAACAGTGACGTACTGGCCTATTGAAAAGCTTCACACACCTCATAGGCAGGGGCATATCATACAGACCATGGGAGGTTTCTCAATTTCCCAAACTTGTGCATAGTTTTGGAAAGAGACACAAACATAATGACTCTAGACTCATGCGGAGTCGAGTCGTCAAACTGTGTACATAATAGGAAAAACAAAAATAGTTGGCACTGCCATCAGTGAAGAGCAACCCAGAGCTGTATGGTTGCCTAGTAGGATCCGTCCTAGTACACCAGAGCCCAAGAGTAGGTCAACTGGGGCCGGATCACGAGTGTGGGTCTGCCCGATCTAGACCAATGTACAATCCTTTATCCCTGTGTCATCTTCGTCCAGTGCAAACTGAATTAGGGTCAGTATGTAAAAACATTGCAAACAAAAAATTACAATTGATGAAATAACTTTTTCCTATCTCAGATCACTTTCATATGCCCATTAAATAATTTTGTGCCACATTAGGCCACGCAATTGTAAGATTTTTTATTATTTGGTTTTTTCAAGCTACAAACACATAAAAAAAATATTATAATGATTAGAGTTCACATAATCAATATCATAAATGCATGAAAAATCGACTTTGTAAATTTGTGTCATTTTCATGCACGATATTTAAAGGAATAAAACACAAAAGCAATTTGTTGCGGTCTGGCGGACGCGGGCAGGCGACAGCGGGGGAAGGGGGGGGGGGGGGGGGGCATACGCACGCACACACGTTCGTTCGGTACGATTTCTTTCATATAAATTACATGCTTACCTATCATATTAAGTATTGATTGACTCTTATTTATCTCCGCTACGTAATTAACAAATGTGTACCTACCTATAGAGATTACAATAATGACGTGCTAATTTTGAACGAAGCGCGTCTGCAATCCCATTACCTACGAATGGCAAATGGTCAATGTACTTTGCTCTGATGCTACGGCCACACTAGACGGCGAAAATACTGGTTCCGTTTTCGGGATAAAAACTTCGTGTTCCGTTGTCGCAATAAAGCTTAGCCACATCAAAAAAAACTTAGCGACCGACGGACGTCGCGATAATTTTGAACTTTGTCGCGATAATGCAATTTAACTACCTAATGGTGGGTAATATATTCAAAACCATATATCGATATTTGATATCAGATTATTAAACTATGGTAGGTACATAATTATATTTTAATATCGGTATCGACCATATCTACGGACTATTAAAAATGTATGCAATATCGGGTTTTTTCCACTATTTAGTTTCAGAACGCATCGAATCGATATTGAATTTTGATGCAATATAATAGGTACTTATAAGTTTATTTTCAATAGATTTAGACGACTCAGTCAGTTTACCCGCGTTCTAAGTGAGTGAGTGCCTATTAATAAAGAGATAATGATTTAGTTAAGTAAGTTCCTATAATAATTTTATTTCATTAAACATTTACAAGCACAAGTATTTGTTAAAAACTACCGATCAATGATAATTTTAATAAATATAAGCGATACGGTACAATATTCTTTAATCGAATCACGTACAATACAGTGATCTCAACGCACACCGCATTCCTAACGCTGTAACCTCTCCACCCACCTAAAAATCTCTACCCTATTCTACCTTATAATACATACACACATCATCGCCGCTTTTACCTTAACTTAACTTATTATCTAATTCTTAAAACTATTTAACCTAATTTACCTACAATCTAATGGTTGTGTTTTGAGTTTTTGTGGAGTGCGTAGTGTTTGTATGATGATGAAACCTTAGCATAGCTTAATTCTATTTGCAGTGAATTTCAGTCAAGCAATGTAATATCATAATAAATACTATTTTGGCCAGATCGTCTAGTGAACCCTCCGTTGTTAACCGCATTTAAGTAACTCAAGTTCTTTCGTGAAAGTTTAGTAATTGGCTTATCCCTGTGTTAAATTATTTCCTCCTGACCTAATTACCTACCAGTCTATAAATCATATCATAGATATGTGTAGCCTAGCAATGACTCCGTCTGAACTGTGACCTAAATCCTTCACTGCAGCTGCGGGGAAGATTTGTAGCCACTCAAAGATAATCAGATGATAGCTTAGCTTGCAGGTATTATTATTTATTACAATAGCATGATACATAAGAAGTCTTGTGCAATTTACATAAAGGTCTTGTGGAATTATAAGAGTCTTGTGGAAATATAAAAGTCATGTGGAAATATAAAAGTCTGGTGGAAATATAAGAGTCTTGTGGAAGTTTAAAAGTCTTGTGGAAATATAAAAGTCTGGTGGAAATATAAGAGTCTTGTGCAATTTACGGGCCCCAACCGCCGCCCTATAGCGTGCCTTTCATCTTATTGTTTAACTATGGCTCCGTCACATTGGCTTTAACTTTAATTATTAGCTTGTGCCTTTAATTCTTTAAAACTGAGAATTTACATCTCTCCTCAATATTTAATTTCATTTTACATTATGAACTATGTGTTAGCAATTTAAATTCTTATTATTCCACATAAATCAATAGAGTTTATCTCAAGGCTTGCTATCATCCAAATATCCTTTTCACATTAAGAACTTAATTATTCAATGCAACAACTTATGTCTTATGATTTCACTTATTGAACAGAGGTGGAAAGCCAGCATTCTACCGGACACACTTATTTCTCTGATTATTGTGTCCATCACAAAGAGATCACAATGTAACAATATTAACTGACCGTCCTCTTATATTAGAAAATTAATATTTAGTTCTATAAAGAGTGGATAATTTATTCAAACGCCACTTCAGGCGGTGGCTAAAATAGAATGCTATTAATACAGGTAAAATTACTTTTATTTACTCTTAGTATTTATTATACAGGTCTTATAAAGTTCCAATATAACTACATTGGATTGGCTGCATTGGCAGATTATCACATCTTAAGTTTATTAAAGGATGTTTGATTTGTTCTATATCTTACGCATTTAGGAAGTGAACTTAAATAGAATATTATCATTTGAAGTAAATTACTTTGGTTTACTCTTAGTGTTTTTTATACAGATCTTATAAAGTATAAGTACATCTCAAGTTTATTAAAAGATGTTTAATTTATTCAATATCCTTGACTTTTAGGAAGTGAACTTAAATAGAATACTATCATTTGAAGTAAATTACTTTGGTTTACTCTTAGTGTTTATTATACAGATCTTATAAAGTATAAGTACATCTCAAGTTTATTAAAGGATGTTTAATTTATTCAATATCCTTGACTTTTAGGAAGTGAACTTAAGTTAATTATTTTTCCATTAACTTCCACCCCTGTCTCTCAGACTGAGTGGTTAATTTGATAGCCTACTAAATCATAGTTAGTATGTTTTTAGTAGGTAGTAAATCAGGTAATTATCCCTGTTAATAATTTAATCAATTATATTTAGGAGTTATCCTTCACTCACTTTAATAGGTATAATTTAGACTGTACTAGGTATTAGTCTGATTGATTTAGATTGTTCCCATCAAATATTTCTATGTTTCATATTATTAGAAGTAAGTACTCACATATCTTAAGAGGTCTTTGACCATTAAGGTGAATTCAAATGGTATTAGTAGACCATTATCAGGCTAATTAGCAGGTTGTTATCAATCAATTATTTCTATGTTTCAGATTATTAGAAGCTCATAGCTTGCAATGTCTTCCTTCAACGAATTATCCTAGGTTCTAAACTGGTTTTAGTTGTTCAGTTTGTATCAGCTTATATTTTACTAATAGGTATCGGATGTATACTTTTAATACTTTGAAGAGTGTAGCAATGTAAGGCCGTATCGCACCCCAGGGAAAGCTAAAAAATGCCTGTTTGGTCATTTCAGTATTAGAAATCAAACATCACAGTACAGCTATGCTTATTTGCTATAACTTTTAGTATTTTTCTTGTAATAGGAAACCAGTCTAGACCTTTTTGGTATTCCAAAGTAATGATGGTACGATATTATCATACTTCTGTTAATTATTTAAAATGAATAATTAATTGGTAACAACTTTAGGGAAACAATTAGAATTTTATCGGCCTACGGTAACAGACGGTACGGTACCTATAGATTCCTGCAACTTTCCTCACTTGAAATGCCTATATTTTGTCGAACTAACAGTCCCTACTTGTGTACCTTGCAATCTAGGCCCAAGCCACATTTAACGTAATTTCGTGGTGAGTTGTGTAAGCCGAGTTGCCCCTGCAAGCAACTGACTTCTAAATGTACTATCAGTCGAGCCAGTATACTCAGTGTGTTATTCCTATCACTACACTGTGTGTACGGAGGTAGACTCGAAATTGGACTGGGTCATACGGGTCTACCTCCAGCTAAATGGTGTCTGACCTATCTTCAACTTTCACTAGGGAGACAACTGTCTCTCTCCCATTACTCCGTCGAAGATAGTGTATTGTTTAGCGTAATAATAGAAAACGCCGACCTTATTAAATACAGTCAAAGGTCATCCAGACCGAAGTCTGTTGAAAGCTATATTGGTTTCGTTGCCACCGTTATGCGTTTCCGCCAATATACCCCGAAATACATCATTTCGTTAACGGATTCAAGTTGCGATCGCAATAGTTTACTTTATTAATCACTTTTAATTTCACAAATCTTAATTAATATCGCAGCTCGAATATCACTTAGCGCACTATCAAAGCTCGGACACTATTTTTCCCGTATGAGTATTTACCGCACTCTTAAATTGGACCGCGCCTCCGACGTCCAATTATTGAAAAACCCCGCTAATTTTCCTCCCTTCTCCCAAGCATCCTAACTTTCGCGCCACGCGCGCCTCACATCCCTCCCCAACTTTCCGCTTTTCCTCCCATCAACCAATCGCTAGCTGTTTTTCGATGCGCCTCGCCTTCGCGTCGCTTATTATTTGTTATACGCGAACTTCGCGCTGCGCCACGTGGAGATAACATCCTACCTCTCTTTCTATCTTTTTCCCAACCTCTCGCTCGCTCATTTCCGCCGCCCGCCGCGCAATTCTAAAGTTTTTCCATAATCCAACCAAATTTCGTCAGATAGCCAATATTACATCTTTGAATATCTAAATGTAGCCTTCTATTAACAATTCCCTCTCAATAATCATCCACTTAAGCCAATAATCCTGTATTTTGTGAAATTATAAAAAGTTCCGTATTCCGACCATAGGTGGCGCCCGCCCGTATGTCTACCGGCTTGCAAACCTACGCCTATGTCACAAGGCCACACAGAGCAGTCCCCGCGAAATTCAAAATAAAAATAAAGCCCATTGCCAACCTAACACGAAGCTCAAGTAAATAACTCACGCTAGACGGCGCCTATGTCGCAAGGGCGCACAGAGCAGTCCCCGCGAAATTCAAAATAATGGTAAAGCCCTAGTTCACTGACCATTATTCTGAACTAGTTTATTATTCCCTTTTCATGCTTATTATATTAATAGTGCTACGCATTAATATTTATTTTAGTGCTACTCCCATACATTCCTTACTAACGGACGGATACCATTCATTCTGTACCGTTACAACGCGTGTTTTCCAAAATATATAGATTCAGACCGCATCGATATCGGATTTGACGAAATTGATGCAATAATTATACGTTTCAGTAACTAGGTACGAGGGGCGTTCAAAATATTCTCGGTATGTGGATAAAAACAAACAAGTACGAAAAGTTTGATATTTTTATTTATCAATATACTCCCCCCCTATGTTCATACACTTATAAGATCGATCAATTATTTTTTTTAATCCCTCATAAAAATATTTTTTATCTTTGGTGTAAAAATGCTCCTCCACGGCCGTCTTCAACGCTTCATCGTCAGAAAATTTATTTCCACGCAGATCCTTTTTAAGATTGGGGAACAAAAAGAAGTCGCTTGGGGCTAAGTCCGGACTATAGGGTGGATGAGTAACAGTTTCAAACCCACATTCAACAATAGCTGCCTTGGCAATATGAGCAGTATGGACAGGGGCGTTGTCATGCAGAAGCAGAACACCTTTGGTTAACTTTCCTCGCCTCTTTTCTTTGATCGCATCTCTTAATTGACGTATAACGTTAGCGTAGTACTGCCCTGTGATATTTACACCTTTTTCTTTATAATCGATAAGCAAAACTCCTTCACAATCCCAAAATATTGTGGCCATGACCTTGCCAGCTGACGGGATTACCTTGAACTTCTTGGGATGAGCTGAACCCTTAATGTGCCACTGCATGGACTCCTGTTTGCTCTCTGGGTCATAATGATGAACCCAGGTTTCATCTCCAGTAACTATTTTTTGCAGCACCTCATCGGGATTTTCACCACACAGGTCGATAAAATCTGAACAGCAAGCCACACGCATATCCTTTTGAAGAAGCGTCAGCATTCGCGGAACCCATCTTGCACTTACTTTTGACATATTAAGATGGTCATGTATAATGTCATGTACGGTACCAATAGAGAGATTGGTTACTTGAGCTATAGATTTTACCTTCACTCGGCCGTCTTCCAATATAAGTTTTTCCACTTTATCAATATTTTCTTGTGAGGTAGCCACTACAGGCCGGCCAGGTCTAGGGTCATCTTCAATACTCTCCCTTCCACGCTTAACCCGTCGAGCGTCAATTGTACTCAGGTTTGATACATGTTTTTTTTCTTGCACGTGCGCAAAGTGTTCTTAAGGTAGAACAGATTTACAGCGCGCCACTGGCGTTCAAATTTTAGCTTTTCGATTGGTACTAGCGGTGTTTCCGTTTAGCTTGAATTATTATTTGGTTTGTATGGAGTATCTTTTATTTAGGAACCATTTGACTACAATTTGGAACGGAAGTCAGAAAAATTATATAAAAAAGTCGAACGTTTTTTTTGTCAGTTGTTGCGTCACTCACTTTGTAGTAGGTAGGTAAAAATGAATTCTCGACGAAAACGGCGAGTAATCTTATATAAAGTATATATTTAATTACTTGGAAAAGAGTGTAGATTGTGGTAAAATAATGGTTATTATGGAATCAGTGTTTATCTTTGTAAAAAAAAGTCATGAACTTTTGAAGTGTGATTTTTTCGTAAGCGTGTATGGCGAGTAGGTTTTTTCCTCAGTAAGAAATATAAATAATAGTTTGTAAGTTTGTCGATTACATAAACAGTTATTGATAAAATAACATTTCATTACCAAATAACTAATGTAACTAATAACAATGAAAACAACGAAAAAACGAGATTTCGCGGACTCAGTTCGGTGATGGCCGCTGTTAGGTATTTGCCTATGCGGTGCATATTATTGTGAATAACTAAGTTAATATGTGACTTCAAAGCCTGAAATTTTAAATGTGAATACTTGAATAAGTGAACTTTGTGGTGTTAGTGTTGTTTTGAGTGAAAGTGTATGGGAAATATGTGTATTGAGGTGTGAAAGTGTAGGTACGCTGCGATGATAACATTCATCATAATTCAATCATCACCTCAGACCCTCATGTAAGTTTATTTTTTTACTAAGCTTATGATATTTCGATAGGAAATTTCATGCAGATTACATTGATACATAACACTTATGGATACATTATACAGGAATTACGTAATTAGGTTATTTCTGAAGATAAACCAAAAAAAAAAAACATTGTTATATAGCGGAGCGCTTGAGGCGCTTTTTTTTTCCTAGGCGTCGAGCGCTCCACGGGTTAAATTCGCTTGACCATTTTTGAATAGTAGATAAAGAAGGAGCAGACTCACGGTAAACACAATCCATTTCCTCTTTTATGGTTTTTTGATTTTTACCCTGTTTTGTCAAGAATTTTATGACGGATCGGTGCTCTAATTTCGTTAAAATTGTTAATTCGCTCATGGTGCTCATGTTTGTTCGGCAATTGCAGAAAAACAAAAGAACATCTCGGTTCCAATTTTACTTTTTTTTAATGTCAATGGATGAATCTTAGCGGCCAGTAACAAATATATATATAAAAGAGGTTGTAACGTATCAATACCGAGAATATTTTGAACGCCCCTCGTATATACGATTTGTATCGCCCACTTCTAATTTCAACGGAAAAATTAAAGAGGCGGTTGTGCGTGAGCGTCAAGTTGGCAGGCACACCATGGAATTAGATGGTTTTGACTATGTCAAAAAATTGTGTATAAATAGTGATAAATAGTGACGTATAGCATATAAATAGTGATACTATGGTTCAAAAGATATTTGAGTATCTTGGTGTGCCTGCTAACTTGACGTCAAGATAGCAGGCACATTAAGAAATACAGTTCGTATCAATGTGATTTATATGTCAAAAACTGTGCATGAATAGTGAATCGAATACGCAAAATTTCAACAATTGTACTTCAATACAAACCGAGATATTACGGTCTCTGAGTGGGCTGCCAACTTGACGATTCTTGCGATGGCGATTCCAGAGGAACGGGTTGAAGTTTTAAACAAATAAATACATGAAAAAATTGTGTGTGAAATTGTGAATCTTTCAATATAAATAAAAAAAGAATTCTTCTTTGCTATTTTCCAAAAATCTAATGTAAACTTCTACCATACATTCGATTTTAAGTACAATCGTGCACAATTTTATTTATTGACTTAAGATACTGACATAAAGTCTAATTATTTTTAATTCAAGTCATAAAATTACACTTAAATCTATCGTTGTAATGTCAGTTTCACGTTATTTCTATGAAAACTTATGTCAAGCAATTTGTAATTTTAGTGACTCGAATTAAAAGTCTCGGGATAGTGGCGGACGAGCGAGTTTCGCGAACGACCGAGAGATGGCGTGATTTTGTTTACGTGCGGTGAGCCGGTGATACGAGAATGGTGCGCGAAAAGTTTTATTTGTATGTGTTGAAATTGATAAGCAGTGAGTACATTTGCATCAGAAGTGAAAGTGTTTAAATCGTTTAATAACAACCTACATTTTTATAGGTACGCAGCTTATTTTCTATTATGGTATTTACAAAAAAGATATACCTAGGTACGGTCGGGGTCGCCGTCGCTTTACCACTTTGCAGCGATTTTCGTGTGAAGCGCACCGACCGCCCGGGTACCTACGTGCCCGTACCAAATAGACGACGTGGTGTGCAAGGGATTTTGACCTTTAGACTGGTAAAGCGACGGAGTCCGCCATTGTACCTAATGTGAGGTAGATATTTTCTCAGTCATTCAAAACTTTTCATATTTACTACTCGACCAACATCATTAATCGCATTAAAGCTAGACGTTTATCATAATTGTTCAATGATTAACAATTTAAATATATTGCACTTCAATTAGTTTGCACATGCTGAGTGGTCAGATTTTAAAATGGAATATCGAAGAAGATACGTTTAGTTTGTAAATTATTGAACTGTGATAAACGTCTAGCTGACATGCGCCTAATTATGTTGGTCGACTAATTACTTCATAGTAGGTACTTACCAAGCTAATCTTTCGTAATAAATGTTAAAGTTACCTGTCTAGTCTTTTATGACTAATAAACAAAGAATAAGCTACGAATAGTTATTCCGTGTTTTGTTCCTGTCATTTAAACGTAATTTTTAATTAGAGTAAAAGAGACAAAACACGGAATAACTATTCGTAGCTCATTCTTTGTTTATTAGTCATAAAAGACTAGGCAGGTAACTTGTCGGTGGTCGAGTAGTAAATATGAAAAGTTTTGAATGACTGAGAAAATATCTACCTCACATTAGGTACAATGGCGGACTCAGTCGCTTTACCAGTCTAAAGGTCAAAATCCCTTGCACACCACGTTGTCTATTTGGTACGGGCACGTAGGTACCCGGGTGGTCGGTGCGCTTCACACGAAAATCGCTGCAAAGTGGTAAAGCGACGGCGACCCCGACCGTACCTAGGTATATCTTTTTTGTAAATACCATAATAGAAAATAAGCTGCGTACCTATAAAAATGTAGGTTGTTATTAAACGATTAAAACACTTTTACTTCTGACGCAAATGTACTCACTGCTTATCAATTTCAACACAAACAAATAAAACTTTTCAAACATTCGATTTTTGGAAAATAGCAAAGGAGAATTCTTTTTTTATTGATATTGAAAAATTCACAATATCACACACAATTTTTTCATGTATTTATTTGTTTAAAACTTCAACCCGTTTCTCTGGAATCGCCATCGCAAGAATCGTCAAGTTGGCAGCCCACTTAGAGACCGTAATATCTCGGTTTGTATTGAAGTACAATTGTTGAAATTTTGCGTATTCGATTCACTATTCATGCACAGTTTTTTGACATATAAATCACATTGATACGAACTGTATTTCTTAATGTGCCTGCTATCTTGACGTCAAGTTAGCAGGCACACCAAGATACTCAAATATCTTTTGAACCATAGTATCACTATTTATATGCTATACGTCACTATTTATACACAATTTTTTGACATAGTCAAAACCATCTAATTCCATGGTGTGCCTGCCAACTTGACGCTCACGGTTGTGCTTTATTACATTTCGGCAAATAATTATTTACTGCATCTTTATTATTTGATTTTTAATTAGAGTAAAAGAGACAAAACACGGAATAACTATTCGTAGCTCATTCTTTGTTTATTAGTCATAAAAGACTAGGCAGGTAACTTGTCGGTGGTCGAGTAGTAAATATGAAAAGTTTTGAATGACTGAGAAAATATCTACCTCACATTAGGTACAATGGCGGACTCAGTCGCTTTACCAGTCTAAAGGTCAAAATCCCTTGCACACCACGTCGTCTATTTGGTACGGGCACGTAGGTACCCGGGCGGTCGGTGCGCTTCACACGAAAATCGCTGCAAAGTGGTAAAGCGACGGCGACCCCGACCGTACCTAGGTATATCTTTTTTGTAAATACCATAATAGAAAATAAGCTGCGTACCTATAAAAATGTAGGTTGTTATTAAACGATTTAAACACTTTCACTTCTGATGCAAATGTACTCACTGCTTATCAATTTCAACACAAACAAATAAAACTTTTCGCGCACCATTCTCGTATCATATGCGGCTCACCGCACGTAAACAAAATCACGCCATCTCTCGGTCGTTCGCGAAACTCGCTCGTCCGCCACTATCCCGAGACTTTTAATTCGAGTCACAAAAGTTACAAATTGCTTGACATAAGTTTCCATAGAAATAACGTGAAACTGACATTTCAACGATAGATTTAAGTGTAATTTTATGACTTGAGTTAAAAATAATTAGACTTTATGTCAGTATCTTAAGTCAATAAATAAAATTGTGCACGATTGTACTTAAAATCGAATGTATGGTAGAAGTTTACATTCGATTTTTGGAAAATAGCAAAGGAGAATTCTTTTTTTATTGATATTGAAAGATTCACAATTTCACACACAATTTTTCATGTATTTATTTGTTTAAAACTTCAACCCGTTTCTCTGGAATCGCCATCGCAAGAATCGTCAAGTTGGCAGCCCACTTAGAGACCGTAATATCTCGGTTTGTATTGAAGTACAATTGTTGAAATTTTGCGTATTCGATTCATTATTCATGCACAGTTTTTTGACATATAAATCACATTGATACGAACTGTATTTCTTAATGTGCCTGCTATCTTGACGTCAAGTTAGCAGGCACACCAAGATACTCAAATATCTTTTGAACCATAGTATCACTATTTATATGCTATACGTCACTATTTATCACTATTTATACACAATTTTTTGACATAGTCAAAACCATCTAATTCCATGGTGTGCCTGCCAACTTGACACTCACGGTTGTGCTTTATTACATTTCGGCAAATAATTATTTACTGCATCTTTATTATTTGAACAAAATATTTACAAGACTGAAAATAAAAGACGATGTTCATTTTAAAATTATTATTACCACTTGATTCTTAGGAGAATTCATTTGAGGAGAATGAATTTTTATTTTATTAAAATTGATAATATATTACTTAAAAAGTTAATATTTAAAAGGCGGTTTGATGGTCGGGTGGTCTAGCGGTCAGCGCCAAATGCTTGTGTGGTGAGCACGAGCATGTGTGACCGAGACATGGACGTTTATTAGTATTTATGTATGTTTGTTTATCCGTTATTCAGTCACTATAGTTCGGGCTATGCTTAGTTTAGGGCTGAATGATTGGTGTGACAGTTGTGATTTGGGTCTTGGGGGTTCCATAAAACGGGTTCTAATTCGTAATATTGTATTACTTCTAATACTTTATCGAATCTAAATCAATCCATAAATTATCGAAACCGAATAATTTCGATAGTCGTATTTGCAACACGTTCACACCTCTAGTTGTCTCGCAGTCAACTAAAGTGTGGGAAAGAAGTATAACCGCACGAAATTTATCGCGACAAAATCCTTTGATGTGCGGCAATTAACCGACAGCGGCGCATTAATGCTACGGCCATACTATTTTTAAGATTCGCTTTGTCGCAACACGTCTGGCCAAACACTTCGTCTTAGCGCGATGCATCATTGCGTTAACGCGCTGCTGTCGGTAAATTGCCGCTCATCAAAGAATTTTGTCGCGATAAAGTTCGTGCAGCTACACTTTATTCGCACACTTTAGTTGACCTAAGAGGAGTTGTCTGCGAGACAACTAGAGGTGTGAACTCTGTGAAAGTGTTGCAATACGACTATCGAAATTATTCTGTTTCGATCATTATGGATTGGAGTAACGATAAAGTATTAGAAATAATAAAATATTACGAATAAGAACCGGTTTTATGTTACCCCCAAGAAACAAAAAACAAAAAAAATTACAACTGTCACACCAATCATTCAGCCCCAAATTAAGCATAACCCGAACTATGGTGACTGAATAACGGATACACAAACATACATAAATACTAATAATCATCCATGGCTCGCTCACAAAATGCTCGTATTCACCACACAAACATTTGTCGCTGACCATTGAACCACCCGGCCGTCAAACCGCCTATTTGTGCAACCCCGTCCTATCACTCTGCCTCCTCAGTGAAGATAATTGCCATAAGCTTGGCAATGTCCTTGAGGGCGAAGAGCCTAAAATCAACTGGTTTCGGGTAGGCCTATCCCAGAAGATTTATTATTTTCCTGGCAAAAGAGTCGCAGTCACACAGTAGGTGCTGCATGGACTCCGTTTCCCCTCCACATGCCCTGCACATGTTGTCTGTTGCTAGTTGCATTTTGTGGAGCATTTGTTTTATGGCATATGTCAGTGGCACAGCATTAATCGAGTCTGCCTTCGCCTATGAAGAATTTTGAGTGTCTTATGCCGGGTAGCTCTTTCCATTCGGTTCTATGCCTGTTTTCGATGTGGTCCTTGAAGGCTTTGTTGATGGTACTCGATGCTAGTGCCACAAACGGCTCAGGACCAATATATGGAGTCCCTGAGCCCTCCCTTTTTTTTTTTTTTTTAAAAAGGTGGATGTCGCGGTACATACCGCTGGGGATTAACCCGCGACGGTCACCCCGTCGCCCGTGTGCCAACCTGTGACCGCAAGCGGTCACGCGCCGACACACGCGCGACTTCGCGCACGGCACAACACAAACAAGCGTGCCCACCCTCTAATGGGCACGCAATCCCCCAAAATACATATACAAAACAACACATGACAAAACAGGACAAGACAACTCGAACAGACACATCGGTCCTCCGACCCTTGGGCTTTGGGGAGGTATGTTCACATACCCATGCCAAAGCCCATCCCCACTCGCACTTGCTTCCGCAAGCGCCTCACCACAAATAGGCAACACTACAAAACCGCACAGGACACCACAAAAATACACACAACAGACAGCGCGGCCTTCCACCAGCCCGCCTTATCCTCCTCGGAAACCCGGACCCCGACTCAGACCCAGAAACCGCCCACGAATCTGGCTCCGACTCGGACCCCTAGCCCCACCAACGCCACTTCACCAACCCTCGACCTCGGCAACCGACACCCGACCCCCAGAACTCGGAGGCAGAATCCCTCGAAAGTCCGCGGCGTGGGGAAAGCAGCTTTCCCGGCGGTTTTCCCGTAGCTTTCACGGGCCCACAGAGGTACGCTCCAGGTGCGACCCGCTACTAACTACGGTAATAACTCGCGGGTACTCGTCCGCACGGTCTCCACACCGGGACCCGGGTTCGGCTGGCCCTCCTCGAGCCCGACACCCGACTCCCGATACCCGAGGCCGTATCCTACACAAGGAACAAAATCCCACCAAAGGACGGCGCTAAGAGCGCCGCCGAGACCACCGGGCGACACACACAACTACAACAAACAAACAATCAGCTACAGCACACACAAACTACACAGAAAAACAAAGACGCGCGGCCTTCCTCCAGCCCGCCTTACCCTCCCAGGCAGCCCGGACCCCGGCCCAGACTCAGACTCCGCCCACGAGTCTGAATCCGACCCGGACTCCGATCGACCCCCCCACAAACAAAAACCCCACCAGCCCACAACCTTGGCGCTCGACCCTCGGGCCGTGGCCCAGAGCGATATCCCCCGCGATATCCCCCGAGTGACCCCCCGGCTATGGTGCCGGTGGTTTTCGCGACGGTTCCCCCGGATACTTCGCAGCGGGCCTGGCGAGGACCCGCTACTCGTCACAGAGGTGGCCGACGGTACTCTCCCACCGGGACCCACCAAACTCCGGGACCCGAGTTTGTCCGAGTTTGTCCCCCGAGCCCGACACCCGACCCTCAACCCCCAAGGTCATGTCCCACCAAAGCTATCCCACCAAGGACGGCGCTCAGAAGGAGCGCCGCCGAAACTGTTATCCTCAAAGCCGCTCAGAAGGAGCGGCGAGCGTTTCAAGTGCGTGCCTATTCCGGGCCGCACGCCCGCATAAGGAGCTACGGGCGCGCGTCCCGGAGCGGGCACGCACTTGACGGTGCAGGCCCAGAAGGGGCACTGCCTAGAGATTCGACGCCCAGAAGGGGCGCCAGGGATTGGCATAAGGCCCCTTGCCCCACGCTGAACGTGGGCCGAGAGGCCTTACCCCAGGGTGCACCACGAGGAGGTTCCCAAATTTGCACCCCCCTGAGCCCTCCCTAGCAAGTGCATCGGCCATTTCATTGCCTTGGATTCCCATGTGGTACGTTAAAATCAACGTATCCAGATCAACCTCACCCTGTTGTGCCTACCTAGCTTGTTTAAGGCTTTTGTGGTTGCAAGCACAAGGCTGGAGTAGATTCGAGGCGATATAAGTGACTTGGGCGCGGCTTGGCTGTCTCTCAGGATGAATATGTTACGCTTCTTGGGAGCAAGTTCTAGATTCTTTTTAACGCACAGGAGAATTGCGAAAGTTTCTGCCTGAAAAACAGAAGCGAACTTTCCCATACTCTGACTGTGCTTAAAGTCATTGCTAAAGATACCTGCTCCAGTGCCTGACTCCATTTTGGATCCGTCGGTGTACCAGATCAGGCTGTCTTTTTCTGGAGACGGTGGTCGGCGTCCCGAGTTGGGACATGTATACTGAATTTAGCTTTTTATGACTCTGTCTCTTTCATATCGCAGTCATGCGCGCAGCGTCTATGTGTCGCTTAGAGAATCGCATAGCTGAAACTATATATTTTGAAAAACACTAAGTATCGCGTCAGAAATGCGTGCGTTGATATCACTAATCTATATTGTACGTGATCCGATTCAAGAATATTGTACCGTATCGCTGATGTTTATTGAATTATCATTGATCGGTAGTTTTTAACAAACTAATGTGCTTGTAAAAGTTTAATGACTAAAATTATTAGAGGTACATAAATTTATTTTAGAAAAATTCAACTTACTTAACTTAATCCTTATCACTTAATTAATAGGCACTCTCTCACTTAGAACAAGGTAAACTGACCGAGTCATCTAAATTTATTGAAAATAAACTTATAAGTACCTTTATTGCATCAAAATCCGATATCGATTCGATGCATTCTGAAACTATATAGTGGAAAAAACACGATATTGCATGAATTTTTAATAGTCCGTAGAAATGATCGATACCGATATCACCGATATTAAAATATATGTTAGCTATAGTTTAGGAATCCGATATGAAATATCGATATATAGTTTCGAATATATTACCCACCACTAGTTGAAATGCATTATCGCGACAAAGCAAGTTTTTTATGATGTGGCCAAGCTTTATCGCGACAACGGAACATGAAGTTTTTACCGCGACAGCGAAACAAGAATTTTACCGCGATAGTGTGGCCGTAGCATAACGCGATGATGCATCGCGTTATTATGACGAAGTGTTTGGCCAGACGTGTCGCGACAACGCGAATCATCGCACTAGCGCGATAGTGTGGCCGTAGCATAAGGGTCAATATTATTTTAGATTGAGGTATGAATTATATTAGACCGGGCCGTGCCGTATGCGTGGCCTGGACGGAGAACTGATTTGAGACGTTGCATACAGCATACATTTTGTATATAAATTAGGCTCAGGGCCCTGACGCGAGCATGAAGGGGCTACCACACTGTTGTAAACAAGCCTTTCCCACCAGGTCACCTTGGTGGGAGGCTCGTTTACAACTTGTTGTGAACGAGCTTCCACTTGGTTTGCCACAGTCCACAGTGTTGCCATTTTTAGCAGGATCCTGCTTTATTAGTGTTTTTAAGAGTAAAATTTAGGCTACAACAGGATGTTAAGCATTATCGTAAAATTTAGCATATTTGACATATTATTTTGTTTTATTTGCGAATTTAAATAGCGCTATTGGCATCCCTTCCTTGATATACCTAAGTAGTGAGGCAATTTAAAAAAATAAAATTAATTTACTGGAGAAAAACGCGATTAAATTCATATAATTATTAGCTAAATATGAGCTTTTAAAGATGTAAAAAATACCGCGCTTTACGTACATTAATATATACGAACTTGGCTTTTTCCAGTAACCACGTTGTATGTAGGTTGTAGATAGCGGATTGTGTGTAATGGTGTTTAAGGCAGTGGCAACACAGCGGTTTTCAACGCGCGCCCGCAAACAAAGGTCGTGGAAAGGTTGACCGAAATGTCGTTAAAAACAACCTACCACACTGTTGTAAACGTCGGTTTACAACAGTGTGGTAGCCCTTTGACGCTTCGATTCGCTTCGAATCTTGCCCGCCGGCGGCGCCGCCGCCCGCGCCCGCGCTCTTCCCCGCGCTCGCCCTACACGTGTTTAGAAGTCTGTTTTTATTAAAATAATAAGAATTCGTGGATAAAAGCGACACAAATTATGAATAGTGTTTTGTTACACCATAATAATCAAAAACACTTAAACTCTAATAACTTGCACTTTCTTTTGTGGCTTTTATAGGGTTTTTTAATAAAAAAATGAAATATCTATAAATGCCGTGGATGAATTCGACACAAAATAATTTGAACAACAGATATCAGTACTCTAAAACGCATAACACCTATTTAACCTATTGTAATATTCTTTCAGAGCTAGTCGGGCGACGTGATAAGTACTGGTTAAATATCAGGATTCTCGTGGACAGAAATGACACAAATTGCCTATGTACATCAGTTACTACTTCGTTATTATCATGACAGTAAAATTTTCATCTATAATTTTCTTTTCGTCCAATACTGATCGAAGCGACAAATACCTAAATTTCTACCTATGCAAGTACCTAGGATGACACAAACTAATATATTAGGTTGGGCAAAAGGTCCGGAAACTATATGTAAAACACAAACAACTTTAATATTTTTGAAACCTCAAAACCTAGCGCTATCGGTCTAATAAAGGCGACACAACTGTTCGACATATTCAGGCGAGTCAATCACTCCCCGCAAAATCGACAGAGCGGTTGAAATATCCGTACGAGTTCTTCTGAGTTCTAAGGAGTCCATTCCCAACATACCCAATAAATACTTTGTAGGATACATAAACGGATAGTAGCCATATATACGCTTATAATAATATCGAAGAAAAGCCTTTTGAACCTTTTCCAGCATTAGTGCATATTTGGCTTCGTGTGGGCTCCATATACACGAACTAGATTCCAGCGAGCTCCTTATAAGACTAGTGAACTGAAGCTTTATGACGTCGGGGTTCCGAAAATCACGTAAATTACGTAAGATAAACCCTAGACGACTGTAGCAGCTACGAGTGAGTATAGAAATGTGAACATTGAATGTTAAGGAAGGATCGAAGGTAACACCAAGGTCTTTCATTGAATCTGTGCGATTCATAATGACACTGCCCAAGTTATATTCATATTGGGTAGGATTACGCTGACGACTAAAGGACATAACCAAGCACTTACTGTAATTAAACTCTAAGCCATTGTCGTTACTCCATTTAAGTATGGCATCAATATCCTTTTGAACGAGCTCACAGTCCGCTTTATCAGTGATCTCCGCATATAATAATAATAAATAATAATAATAAATTTTTCCTACAATCACACCAATTATCTAGCCCAAGAGAAGCTTCGAAGAAACTCGTTAAATGGTTACTAGACAACGGATAAACATACTTAAAATACTTAAATACATACTTATTATACATAGAAAACACCCAGACCCGAGACAATTTAGAAAACAATAATTTCTAAATTGACCCGACCGGGGATCGAACCCCGGACCTCAGAGATGGCGACACCATGAAAACCGGTGTACAAACCACTCGACCAAGGAGGTCGTCGAATTTCAAATCATCAGGATAAAGAAGACAATTTGTAAATTTTAGAACTTTAACAACGTCGTTGATCATCAGCAGGAAAAGCAAAGGGCCCAGTATTGATCCCTGCGTCACACCCGATGATGTTGGATACGGCTGCGAAACATAGCAACCATGGCGTACATATTGCTGCCGACCTTTAAAGTAGTTCGAAAGTAAGTTAATAAGCTTAGTGGAAAAACCAAGAGGATCGAGCTTAGACATAAGGATTTGACAATTAACCCTGTCGAAAGCCTTGCAACAATCGAAATACACGACATCCACCTGCTTGCCCTTATCCATCGTTTTCGAAATGTACTCTACCAATGTTAACAGATTTGAATTCACCGACCTTCGCGGCCTAAATCCGTGCTGCTCATTACAGATGTAAGGATGGACTTGCTTGCGAATAACATTATGTAGGAGAATTTCTAGGACTTTCGCTGGCGCACAAAGGATAGCAATCGGCCTGTGCTCTTCTACGAGCAACTTGTTAGTGCCTTTGGGGATTGGCGTTACACGGGACACCTTCCATGCTGATGGATAAATACCATAATTCAAAATAAGATTAAACAGATGGCACAGAGGAATGGCAATGGTTTTCCTACACATCTTCAAGAGATTTGCCGGTACACCGTCGGGTCCCGATGACCAACTAGGCTTTAAAGTTTTGATGGCACTCTCAACATCAGGGACAGAAAAATCACTGACATCAATGTGTGCAAACGCTGAGAGGGAGACAGGTGTTGATTCCAGAGTTTGATGGTCCTGAGCGTAGATACTTGAAAAATGACTTGCAAATGCGTTCGCCGCATCGGCGCCAGAGCACTGAAGCCCTTTGTAATAAACAGTAGGCTCAAAACCACCAACGGACCTTAAACTATTCACGTGACGCCAAAAGTTCCGAGGATTGGAACGAAGATTGCTTTCCAAGTTCATGATATAGGTATCGTATGCTACTGATACTCTTATCTTAAGAGAAGCTCGAAGATTCGAAAAACGATCGTAACTCTCTTGACACTTAGATCGTTTCCAAGTTTGATGAAGACTAGTTTTAGTTCGCATATCTCTGATGATGTCGGCTGTAAACCAGACTGGATATCGTCTTACAGATGATTTGGGCCTTCGCTTCTTAGGTACAACTCGATCAAGAACGTAATAAAGAACCTCATAAAATAATTCCAAGGCGTAAGACAAATCTTGGGATTGTAGCACAGTGTTCCAGTCCAAATCATCTACATGTTGGCGCAGAACATTCCGATCGATCTTATAAAAGTTCCAGTCCTTGCTATTGTCTATGTTACTGGATTGCATGGACCCGCGCTGAACTGTTGTCGCAAGCGTGACGGCAACGTCAAGTGGAGGGTGATATTTGTCTGTGCGCGATACAAGACTGCCAAACTCAGAATTTGCCACGTTTACTGCACAAGCGCACTCCTGTGTCAACACAACATCGAGTTTACCACCGTGAGAATTAATAATGTGATTTCTATCTACCATGTTACAAAAAGACAAAAAGTAACAATAATAATTACTAACATTTAAAGAAGCGCTATTCATATTGAGATCTCCTAGAATGATTACAGGTTTATTTAAATTGTGCATGAAACTCTCGACTCTAGTAAACCATTCCAGATAGATATTATCAGTTGAAGTTGGGGATATGTATACGACACAAACATACATTACTTGAGATTGTACAGTGACAGATGCCCAGAGATCCTCGCCAGACAAGGTTTCAAGATCTTTATGACGGAGCATCGCAACACCAGGCCGTGCTGCCAACATCACACCTCCGCCCCACGATCCACGATCACGACGAAGAATAGTCCAGCCGCTGTTAACTACTTCAGCATCGCTAACAGAGTGGTCTAAATACGATTCTGTAACGGCAACGATATCGTGCTCAAGCAGCATCAAGCTTGTATTGAAGTTACGAAGTTTCGTCTTCAATCCTCTCACATTTTGATATATTATGTTGACGGTGGACGAAAATCTGGTGACACATCGATGATTTGGTAAATTTGCACGAACCATGCTGTCACTTCTATCTGTGAAATTCTCGGCGTCGTTAGGACTCACCGCCGCTGCGTTGGTCTGCGCGAAAGGGGCGCCTCCAAGGCTTAACACATGCATTCTCAGGCCAGTTATCGGGGGCTAATATTTGTTCAGAGGAAGCAGCGGGAACGCATATTTTAAAGATGCATATGGCCCACGAGCGCTGAGACTCTCCACTTTGCAGTCAGCGCCTCCTGTGATGTTCGAAATGTGCGCCTTCACTTGCTCTTCAGTAGTACCAAGTTTGAGGTAGTAAAGGTGGAAATTGCGCTGTCTTTCGGAGGCTTAAAGCCCAACACAACCTGGCTCCGCGGTGCCCCGTAACAGCCCAGCGGGAACTCGAGCGCGGCGCGGACCATCCTTATCAATGCTTTGTGATTTACTATATGCAAATGCATTACCCTTTTCGGCCATAGCACTCGGTGTTGACGCACCATTATTGCGACGGGGTCGTTTGGCTACTTCATTCCAACCTTCCTTTCGCTTTGCATCTATATCATTGGAGGTCTCAACCAGCGGCCGCATAGACTTTTTCTGCACATCAACATTGGTATTTGATATACTCAAAGATGGAGCAGAAGGCGCTGTAGTTGTTTGTGTAGAAGAGTTGTCAAGTACTGGAGAAGTATTCCGTAGCTGAGCGTCAACTAAAAGCTCCAAACCTCTTTCCATCGCTGCGACCTTTTCAGCTAAATGAGTAATCGATTCCGAGAATACTGTCGCTGCTGTCTCAGTAATAGATTTAGTGATTACATCACGTATACGATCAGAAAAAAAGAGGTGTAACTCCTCGCGTATAATAGATCTTATTTGATCGAGCGTGGGCAAATAGTCGCAATCACCTGGCAAGGACTCATTTGCCACTTTCGAGGAGCCAGGTCCACGTCGGAAAGTAATGTTATCTGGACTATCTTTAGTTGAACGAGCAGGTGTATTAGTATTGTCTGTTTTAGGCGCTTTACTCAAACACGTTTGACATTTCCAAGCAGCTTTATGTTCCTTGGTCATTGTATTTACAAATCGCTCTTTCGCAACACTCGCACACAAGAGATCATAGTACTCCCGACAGAGGCAGCATTGCAAAAACTGCCTGTTTTGCACAGCACTGCGACAACTGGCACAAACAATATTAGGCATACTGCTGCACTGCGAAGGACTTGTACCACGAAGTTATTGAAGTCAGGCAGTATCGCTCGATAGTCGCTCGTTAATCGCAGCGTACAGTGGTAGCGGTGGTGATTCACGACGGGCGGGCGATATGAACGATAGTTTTGGCCGCGCCGCGTCAAGCCACCGTAGCCGAGCGTGTAAAGGTTCGCTACTCACGCGAAAGTTCCGGAGATCGAATCCACGGTGCGCAGCAACTTTTCGATATTTCTCGTGAATGATGGAGTCTTCAGAAGTGGCGTGGCGGATTCCTGAGTTCTGCAGGGCGAAATCCGGGGCTCCAGAATAGTTAAAATTAAATATTGAATTATTACGTGACCAACCACGACACGTCTGCTCACAACGAAATTTGCATATAAACTAAATAGATCTAAAATTGGTTTTCAAAATAGAGGCACCAACAAAACAAGATGTGCTATTATTGTTGCATAAACCGTTATGTATTAATCCAAAAAATTTAAGCAATGTGGATAACAACTAAATTGCACTCATATTGGCTTTCACAAATAGAGGCACAATAAACACAACAAGATGTACTACCATGATTACATAAACCCTTATGTAACAATCCAACATATCGCAAAAAAAAATAAAAACTCTAGTTGTTTGCAAGGAAACCACAATGAACCAGTGGATGTTCAACTAAAGCTGGGTCTCCTGCGACACTGTTATGTGTTTTCTAACATCTAACACAAACATCTAACAAAATATGTCAAAATTTGTGCGTAGGCTACGCCCATATTTGTTAGATGTTTGATGTTAGGTGTTAGAAAACACAAAACAGTGTCGCAGGAGACCCGCCTTAATAACACACAATTGATAAACAAGTAAATCAAACTTGAATTGATTTCCAAAGAAATAATAAAACAAATAAAAATGTTCATAAATATCATATACGCCACTATGTTAACAAACAATGTATAATGCAACTGCAACATTAATATGTGACTACAATATGATTATACCGAATGAAATGTTCAACGAATATATGGAACTCAGATTGAATTTAAAAAAAACTACAATAAACAAAATGTTAATTAATTAATATTGCATAGGCCGCTATATAATTGTTACCAATAAATCGACCCTAGTTATTCTAAAGAAGCCACAATAAACATTGAATGTTCAATTAATTATACATAGGATAAATTTACTATGTAAACAAACAATTTATAATGTAAAACAACTGCAATATTGATATATGTCTACAACGTTGCAATCGCTATGCATCCAAACCACAAATATTGTAAATCACATACCTACAATATTTAAATATGTTTTCATAATGAAAACAACAAACCAACTCAAATGTATGGTAATTTCTAATGCTGGGCCCACAATTTTATAACAGACTTTAAATTTAAAATTAATAAACTTAAGTTTGCAAAACAAATTCTTGCAAACAAATCAAAATGTTAATGCTGCCGCAGCAAGATTACTTTATGTTAAGTTTTCAAACAACCAAAAAACCAACAAAATGTTTAATTATTTGCAACAACTCTAAGTTTGCAAAACAAATACAACAATTAAAATCTAAATATTTATTTGTTGTCCCAAATCCACGCTACCGCAGCGAGACTAATTTGAAATAAGGTTTTCAACAACAATGAAAGACACACATTAATGTACTGCAGTAAACAGTTTTATCAGTACAACTTTCTTTACAACAAGTACATTTAAGCAAGTACGTTAAAGTTGTCTGACAATTACACCGCCCCGGTGAGTTGATATTACTCAAATAAATTCAAAGCCAAATGTTTGCAATGCACTGTACACAGTGACATAATTCAAACCAAGTAAATACATTTTAAATGTGTAACCAAAAAACAAATATTAACACTGCACTACCTTAGTGGGATAATTCCAAATACACATCAATGTAGCATGTTACACAAATATTTATAAACCTACAAATCTCTTTTAAGCAAGTAATTTAGCAAGTAGGGTATGACAATTGCACTTTCCGCAGTGAAATAATCTTACACACTCATCGCATTCTAAATGCGAAACAAAAAACCAAATTAATTATGATTACACTGCCCGCAGTGAGACAATCTTACGCTACCTACTTGCTATAATCAACAAAATCAGCCTACTAACATTGCATTCTGAATGCAATTTAATATGCGGTTGCAAACACAATCTTAACGCTAACTTATTCTAAATATTTGGTTGTTATTACCAACCAACGTTAAAACGAATAAATAATTACTAAACTAATTGAGGTCCGTATAAACCACGCTATTGCTTACCAAATAATCGTATGCTATAGAGAGGTCAATCGATTAAACTACGCTCTGCTACCAAAAAATGTTTATTATAGAGGGGTCAGTCAAGAACCCCGCTCTGCTAACAAAAAATGTATGGTCCAGAGAGCTCAGTCGCTGAACCTCTAAACCCTACAGCATACACTACCTTAAAACTAACTTAGCATACTATTATAAAAGGACTTACATCTAATGTTCCACTCGTCCGCAAAGATGACCACGCCCCGGCTGCTACTGTGGTAGACTTCGCCCCTGGTGGCTGGTGCTGGTGGTGATAAGGCCCTAAACGTCCCGGCTACACCATCAGTACTGATAACCCCAGACAAAAACGCACCGCGTCAAAGCGCCACGCCACGTGTTGAACTCCAACCAAATAACTAGCCTTTAGCTAGACCACCCTGGTTTCAAATTACACTTATGTTCCCAACACTGCTTCATACTTAATTACTATGATATTAAGCGACCGCCGCTCCTAATTCCAAAATTACAAGTTCAATTACTTTCACGCCTCGTGATTTTTTAAAGTGTGAACAAAAGTGACACACTGACAGCCGATCTGTCAGAGATATTGAAAATACAGTGGGTGCATTCGGAAAAGGTCGTTTTATCCGAAACAGAGGTTGTTCTCTTACTTTAAATATCCTGTCGTTAGTCACTTATGTTGGGACGGGGAAAACGTGTTCCAGCCGAATTGAAGTGGTTTCTAATGATTAAACCATGAAGTGCTGAATATTTTCCTTTAGTATTTATAATTTTTTGACGTTTCTCGAATGTGTGGGCGAGCATTATTGCTCTGTGTCTCTCTATGGTCTAGTCACTCTGTTTTTGTCTCTGCTTGAGTGGTCATTTAGCGTTGTGCCAATGGAGGATTTAAATTAACGGTTGGGAGTATTTTTTTTGATATTTACTCTGATATAAAAGGCCGACTCATGCTGGGAACAGTCTCTTTGCTGTCCCGAGGCTACCTACACTCAACGCTACTTGCCACGTCGTGCTGCAGAAATTCTACGCGAAATTTAACCCCGAAATCTTAGGGTGAGCTGTCTGTCTGTCACTGTTCAACTTGAATTTTTTTTATATTGCTGTGTTTTATTTTACAAATATTACTAGTTTTGCAGTGTTTTGTAATTGCATAGATTATTAGTGTTTAACGTAAAGCCTAAATTAATATAATTCGTTAAAAGTCATATTACCTTAAAGTTGAATATTTGCTATTCCTCCCTTGTTATGATTACTGTCGAGCAAGTGTAATTGGTATTGAAGTGACGCGAGGTTCCCTGTGATCCCGTGGACGAAATACCATTAACATTAAATTACAATGTTGGTATCTACCCGCTTGTTGTAAATTATCTTGTTGAAATTGTCTAACGGTTTTGCAATCACAATTTTACTCAGTAAAGTGAGTCTGGTTCAATTGTAACTGTACTAAACCAGAGCCCACAGAAGCCGGGACTTAGTGAACGTAAGTTCATTCCTTTTTCTTGGTGTATTCCAAGGTTCCTGTATCAGGTTTCATCCCCTGGGCCTGTTCGCTGCCTGCCTGCTGCCTACCCGCCTGCTAGAGCCTGTGCGTGACCAGCTGCCCGGCGTACACGACTCCGTTTTCGTCCTTGCGCGCAGACTGATCCCGCCGGTTCCAGGTTCCGGGTAGTTGTAGTCTACGAAGAAGATAAGCCTAAAGCTAAAACCTTTTTTAAGTCCTAGTCAAGCGGACAGAGTGAGCGATCCGTGAACCCTCCCTGAGTTTTTGTAAATTCTTTTCTAAAAGATTAGGAATAAACTTTGTAACCTATTCACTGTTTTCATTCCTATTCTGAAGCAGGGACTAAACCGCTACATACTAATTGTAGGAGGTTTAGCCAGCTAACACGCTTCAGTGGCGCCCAAGTCGTTCAGCATTTGATAAAATACTATATGTAGATAGTGAAATGAACTGGAAAATAAATATATTTTTACAAAGAAAATAATCTGATACATTGTGACAACACAAATTATTCTAATAGACAGACGTATTCAAACGCAATACATCAAAGTGAAGAAACATAAAGGAAAATATAAACCAAAGAGTCTTTAAGTTTTCTAACACTGCCCCTTACTCTAGCAATCTTAAAGTTATAAACTAAAACCATTATTATTAAGAGTACACCACATGAGTACAACAAAAAAAAATCAATTAAAATAAGAAAACCTACATTAAACCTAGACACTTAGCAAAACAATTGTGTTTTACCTTTGGCAAGGCTTTTGTGAATAGGTCAGCTTCCAATTCAGCAGATGGCTTATAATATATCTTTATCAACTTACGCTCAACACATTCTTGAATAAAATGGTGTTGTATGTCAATGTGTTTGGTTCTGCGGTAACATTGATTTTCAACTATTTTGAGCGTGCTCTTATTGCCATTATAAATAACGATAGGCTCACGCGATAAATTGAAAGGTTTCAATTCATATATAACATTATGTAGGAATTTAGCCTCTTTTACCGCTGTACCAAGAGCGTAATATTCAGCTTCTGTACTAGAACAAGCAACATTGTTTTGCTTGTGGCTATGCCAATTTATTACATTCAGTCCAAATCTACTCACGAAACCCGAATAGGATTTTCGATCGTTTTTATCACCCGCCCAATCTGCGTCGGATGAAATTTCAAATTTATTACTACCTCGCCTAAAATTGAGTCCGTAATCAGTTGTACCAGATAAATATCGTAGCACGCGCTTAGCTGCAAGCCAATGTGTTTCATTATAACATGTGTTATATTGGCTGAGCTTACTGCACACAAATGCAATGTCAGGACGAGTGCATACAGCGAGATACATTAAACTCCCGATTAATTCCTGATATGGAAACCTCGCATCAATCTTCTCAGCTTTTGGCGGATTAAAGTTCACTTCCATGGGAGTTGCGACTTTGTGACAATCATCCATTCCAAACTTTATCAAAATATTTTTCACATACTCAGATTGAGTCAGTTTCAATGTCCCTTGCTCCCTGTTCCTTTTGACCTTCATACCCAACGCTTGTGTAACAGGTCCAAGCAATTTGACACTAAATTTGGAACTGAGCAATTCATATAGCATTTTCTTTTGATGATCATTGGAGCTAAATATGAAAAAATCATCAACATATAAAGCTATTATTACTTTGTCTTTATAGAACACACATTGTTCACTCTTCAACTGTTTATAACCATTGTTGACCAAAACATTATGAACTTTTTCATTCCAAGCTCTACTGGCTTGTTTGAGCCCATATAGACTCTTTTTGAGTAAGCACACTTTGTTCTTTCCCTCAATTTGAAAACCGGTAGGTTGCTCCATATAGATCTGCTCATGTAAATCTCCATTGAGAAATGCTGTGTTGACATCAACATGTTCAATGTCCATATCATTTTCAACACCAATCGCAAAGAGTAATCGTAGAGTGCTATGTCTCACAACAGGTGCAAATGTTTCATCATAGTCAACTTTATATTGTTGAGTAAAAAATTTTTAATTTTCCACTTGGATCTACTTTTTCTTTGAAAACCCATTTGGATTTTATCACATTACCGTTGTTAGGTCGATCCACAAGTTCCCAGACACCATGCGACATTAGCGAGTTATATTCATCTTGCATTGCTTCTATCCAATCTTGAGCATTCTCCCTTTTGATCGCTTCGTTATATGTTTTAGGCTCACAGCGTCCCATCAAAGCTAGATCAGAGAAATAGTTCACTTCATAATCTTTGAACCAAATAGGAGGATGGCGATCACGTTTAGGTCTAGAACTTTCAGCAACTTCCAGGTCTGAAATATTCTGTTCCATTATTTGTGAGTCTGGTTGAATATTATTCAACGAAGTTTCTTCCCGTTCATTAGATGTAAGTACTTCTTCGACATGAGATTCTTCTTTAACAGGATCTAGAACATCAATATCCGTTGACGATATGTCTGGTGTGGCAAACTCATCACTGTCAGATTCATGGATAAGTCCATGAGAAGTACTTGGTTGATACACCGTAACTTCAACAGTATTTGTCAAATCTTTAGAGCTTTCTAAAGTATTTGATATCTTGTAGGTTGTACCTCGAACAGTTTCAATAAATTCAACAGAACGAGCTTTAATCAACGTCGAACCATCATCTGGATCACCAAGTCTGTAACCTTTGGTATGATCACAATATCTCAACATAATGTAAGGCTTAGATTTGGGATCAAGTTTTTTGCGTTTTTGTTGTGGAGTAAGAGCATAAGCTGTGCTGCCAAAAACTCGAAGATTACTGAGATCCACTTTAGATCCAGTCCACAATTCTTCAGGAGTAGCATCCTTCACAGCTGCAGTTGGACTACGGTTCTTCAAATAACACGCAGTATTTACCGCTTCAGCCCAATATTGTTTCCCCAAATCAGCATCTTGCAACATCGCTCTGGCCTTTTCCATTAGGGTTCTATTTAAGCGTTCAGCAACGCCATTTTGTTGAGGTGTATACGGAACTGTCGTTTCGTGAATAATACCGCATTGCTTAAAATGATTCGCGAAACTTTTATTACAGTATTCTGTGCCATTATCGCTCCTAATCCGCTTTATTTTAAGATCAGTTTGGTTTTCAACCAAAGTTTTGAATTCGATAAATGTATTCAAGACAGTCGTCTGATCTTTCTGTTTCAGAAAGTATATAAACGATTTTTGCGAAAAATCATCCGTAAACGTTATAAAATAACGATAACCACTCCAACTATTGACCGAAAAAGGTCCGCAAATGTCCGTATGAACTAAATCAAGTTTAGTCGTGCTCCTATGTGCCTTACCACGCGGAAATGATTTGCTCTTTTGTTTACCCTCAAAACAAGGAGTACATGGTGTCAAATCACCATTGGTAAACTTAATACCATTCGCTAATTTATCACGAAGTATTAACATACCTGCTAAACTTAAGTGCCCCAGGCGACGATGCCATAGTTCCAATGAATTAATGTTGGACACAAAAGCATTACCTTCAGTGCGAATATTAGGCTCTTGGTTTTTCTTACATACGTAACTATCCCTTTTCTGATCAATTTTGTAAATGCCGTCCACATTAGTAGCTGTCACAACGCTGGAACCAGTCACATTGACGTTATTCTTCCTGTAAATATGACATTTATTAACATCAAATAATAAAACATAGCCTTTTGCTGCAATTTTGCTGACAGTCAAAAGATTAGCTGCTACTTTCGGCACATACAAAGCATCAGTAATGACTTTTTTAATATTATCATCAAACGTTACAGTAATATTACCAACACCCTCACTGTATATCTTATCATTATTCGCAGTAGTAATTTCGGATTGATTACTGATAGAAAAATTATTCATCCAGTCTTTCCGATTAGTCATATGACTAGAACAACCTGAATCTAAGATCCAGCTATCACTGTCACAAGTGTTATTGGCTAAAGCAATTTCTCTAGACAATACAGTCAGATTTGCACTACTTCCCTTCTTTGTAGATGAAGATGCATCTGGCGTCAAGCTTTTATCACGAATCTTCTTCGAATTCTTCTTTAATTTGGGACACCTTGGCTTAATATGCCCTTTTTCTTGACAATTATGACACGTTGGAATAAATTTGTCTTTTGCAACAAGAATCTTCTCAGTAGGTTCCATATTCGAAATGAAAGTTCCTCTTTTAAATTCGCTTTGTATCAACTGACATTTCACAAAGTCAGATGACAGTTTAATATTCGTGGCTTCCATGGCCATTATCAATGAGTCAAACTCATTTGGTAATCCGATTAGCATCATTTCGGCTAATTTATCATCCTCTATTTGACATCCAATATCTGCCAATTCTTGGGTTACGGAAATTATATTTCCTAAATAATGGTCCATTGAGCTATGATCAACATATCTGAGCTGCGATAACTTCCTTTTAAGACTTAATCGTCGGCTAATGCCACTATTTTCATAAGCTGCCTTTAGATTCCAGGCGTCTGCCGCCGTCTTGGAAACCTTAACATGCGGATAGCAAATCGGCTCGATATTCAAACATATTTTGGCATATGCTCTCTGGTCTTTTATGGGGTCCGGGATAGTACTCGTAATAACATCCCATAAGCCGTTATCGATCAATAAAAGTTTGATCTGAAACTTCCAGTTTTGATAGTTTGAAACACCCTTAAGTTTCTCAATAGATGTGTGTGAATTACTTACTATCGTATTATTCATACTCGAAGAGCTAATAATGTTCTCCATGCTCACATATCCATCCAGTGATTTATTTCTTCATAGAATAATATTTCACGAGAGAAAAAAAAAATAGAATCACGTTCTTTAAACATACATGGGGTTACTTCAAAATATAAAATCACATACTACATTTATAGCCCATAATTGGCTAAGTAGCCCATTAGCCCATAACCTGATAAAATACTATATGTAGATAGTGAAATTATACAAATGAACTGGAAAATAAATATATTTTTACAAAGAAAATAATCTGATACATTGTGACAACACAAATTATTCTAATAGACAGACGTATTCAAACACAATACATCAAAGTGAAGAAACATAAAGGAAAATATAAACCAAAGAGTCTTTAAGTTTTCTAACAGCATTGCTCGCTCTGTGTCGTTCTTTATTTAGTAAGTATAATTTTTTTACAGTGAAAAGTGGGTGTCAGTGAATTTTGGTATTGTTTTCTGAGGTTTAAGCGAGCACTATACATTGAAATGAAACACTTTTTTACGGATTAACTCGCGTTTAATTTACTATTTACATAGTTTTTATATTATCCTGACGTTTCGAACCCTTACAGGGTCCGTGGTCACAGGGAGACTATAAAAGGAGGAGAGAATATAAAAACTATGTAAATAGTAAATTAAACGCGAGTAAATCCGTAAAAAAGTGTTTCATTTCAGTGAATTTTGGTTTTTATTTTGTGATTGTGCACTGTGTGTTCCTTGAATTTGATCACGCAGTAAGTTCATAGTATTTCATTCATCCCTATTCATTTTAAACCCGTTTTCAACATCATTATTTTGCAAAATCTTCAAATTTTTTAGGTTTTTAACTCGGTAATTTTTTTTTCCGGACACCCACTTAAATTATATTGTGTTTCTTTCATTTTATTTTTGCTGAGTTACTATTAAACCGGCTCTAGACAGCTCACTCAGGTTTAGATTGGACCATGGCAGAATACTCTATAAATTTTTTATCGCTTCAAAAAGCCGAGCTGGAATACGAGGTTGCTTTAGGGGGTGCTAACCCTTTAAGATTTAACGGTGTAAAACATGTGTGCGATCTTTCATACAAAGGGTTGACGAATATATCGTGTCTTGAGGCATTTCTCACGATAAGATATTGTCATTCGGTTACGAAATTTTTGTTGACGATGCTCTGCATTGGTTTAGGTGTGAGAGACCTAACATCACCAGTTGGTCTGAATTGGTGACATTATTAAAATCTGAGTTTAGTCCGCAAGGTTTTGACTACAGATTTTTGGCTGAAATTCGTTCCCGTACACAAGGTAGGGACGAGTCCATATCCGTCTACCTAGCAATAATGGACGGTATGTTTTCACATTTATCAAAGCCCTTGTCAGTAGGGGATAAATTTGTAATCTTATCGCATAACGTAAGACCGTGCTACACCAATGCTTTGGTCGCGGCTTCGCCTAATTGTTAAAGTGGCTTGCCAACACTATGAGAGGGTACAATGCCAATTCACTAATTTTCATGAGCCTCCTGGTCCTAGTGCTCAAACTCATGCTCCTGAGTTTTCTTATCAGGGGAATAATAATTCTACTTCACCTGCAAACAGGAACGGCGTTTTTAAGTTGTACGGCAGTGCTCCTAGCAAATCCTTCTTCGCGGCTATTGAGTCTAAAAAGGTATATTGTCCTAGATGTCGTACGGACACACATAGACTCAGCCAGTGCAGACGGCCACGTGATATAATATGTTGAAACGGGGTTTAGTGCTTCAGGATAGGAATGACAACAATGTATTGGTTACAAAGTTTTTATTCCCTTTTAGAAAAGAAATTACAAGAACTCAGGGGGTGGTTCATGGATCGCTCACTCTGTCCGCTTGCTAGGACTTAAAAGGGACTTAGCTTTAGGCTAATCTTCCTCGTAGACTGCAGCTACCCGGAACCTGGAGCCGGCAGGGTCAGTCTGCGCGCAGGGACGAAACCGGAGTCGTGTACGCTAGGCAGCTGATCCACGCACGAGCTCTAGCAGGCGGGCAGGCAGCAGGCAGCAAGCAGCAGGCACAGCGCACAGGCCCAGTGGGTGTAGCCTGGTACAGGAACCCTGGAATACACCAAGAAAAGGAATGAACTTATGTTCACTAAGTCCCGGCTTTTGTGGCTGTTGTAGAACAGCTACAATTGAACCAGGCCCTCTTTACTAAGTAAAATTATGATTGGAAAACCGTTAGACAATTCTACAAGGAGACTATACAACAAAAGCGGGTAGATATCAACATTGTAGTTAATGTTGTCTGAAACGGTAAAATGACAATAATTTAACTGGGAATGGTATTTCGTCCACGGGATCACAGGAACCTCGCGTCCTCCAATACCATTTACACATGTTAGACAGTTATTGTAACAAGACAGGAATACCAATTATTCCCTTTGAAGGTAACATGACTTTAAACGAATTATATAAATTTAGGATTTACGTTAAACACTAACAATCTATGCAATTACCAAACACTGCAAAACACTAGTAATATCTGTAAAACTAACACACAGCAATTCAACAAAATAATTCAAGTTGGAAATATTATAGACAACTCACCGAGATTTCGGGTTATTTAGATATCGCGCAGAACTTTAACAGCACAACGTTGTAAGTATGAGTAGATAGGCAAGAGGGAAAGAAAGCTTTCTCAGCGTGTCTCCTTTTTATATTAGAGTAAATCGCATAAAAAATCGATATGGCTGTTATTTTAAACTCCGGAAATGATATCCACCAGTCATGACGCTCGAGCAGAGACAATAACAGAGCGACTAGAACATAGTGAAGACAGAATCAATAATGGCTCGCTTACACAATCGCAAAATTATGAGCGATACTCAATAATGTCTCGCTTACACCATCGCTTTGCAATTATAAGCGATACATTATTTTCCCTTTAATCAACCTTATTTGATTAAAGGAAAAATTACCTTTAGCACCTCCAGATCAAATTGTAAGAGACCACCTCAATCCGGCTGGAACACGCTTTCAACGTCCCACACAAGTAGCTGACAACAGGATATTTAGAGTAAGTGAAACAAGCTCTGTTATTTGCGTCCTTGTCAGCTGTTAGATGCGTACAGTTCGCTAAAATAATTTTATTTGCCCAGCAGTAGGACGTTTATAGTGAGATCATTTGATTTGATATTATATTATTTAGGATTTAGTATTTGTGTTTAGACAGAAGTGTTACAATGTTTTAAATGTGGCAAAAAGGGTGTTCGTGCTTCAGAGTGTCCGAATTGCACTAAAAATGGCAACTCTATACAGCAGAAAGGTTAGGATTCGACAGCTAAACTGTCAACTAATACTGAACATTATGTTTCTCCAATACTGGCATCTAAAACCAGTACATTTCGACCTTTTGTCACGGTCAATTCTGATGGCAGGTGTATTGTTGGTCTTTTGGACACTGGGTCCAGCATTACTATTTTAGGGAATAATTCTCACAAACACTTACTTTATTTAACTGGCAAATTAAATTCTTGCCATCCATTACAGCTTTCTGCAGCTGGCGGTCAAAAACTTTACACTTCATCATATTTAAATATACCGCTATCTTTTAAAAATCAGACTTAGACTATAAAAAGTTATATAGTCCCTGAGATCAAAGATAATCTTATCTTGGAAAATGATTTCTGGAGAATTTTTAAATTATTTCCCAGTGAGCTGGATTGCTTAGTTCTAGATTCAAAAACTTGTGCTATATCTACAGCAGTTATAGACAATAATAACCAAGCCGCACCTAATGTGTCGGATCCTAAATATTTATAATGTTTGCCAGTCGTCTCCCACTTCATTTCTAAACTATAGAATATCCAACAATAAACTTTATCGCTTTATTAAAAATATGAATCCTAAAAATCAGAAATTCACATGGAAAAAAGTTGTTCCTAACGAATTCAGAAAAGATATTCGAAAGAAAAATCATACCAGTCCTACTTCTAAACAATTGGGAATTTTTAAAACATTAAGAAGTTTATCGCTAAATTATTTTTGGCTTGGTATGCAAAAAGACGTAGCTAATTTTGTTAATAATTGTGTTGCATGTAATTCACATAAACATGCTCAGCAATACTACTCTTAGCCTCATGGGTCGTCCTAGGAAATGTGTTAGACCAATTCAAAAGTCTACTAATGACATAATGGGTACCTTGCCCATAACTAAGAAACAGAATACGACTAAAGTGTTCAACCAGGTACAAGGATTGTAACCTCTCCCGCTCATAGTCTTTTTCTGACCTAATTACATACACACATCACCGCCTATTACCTTAACTTAAACTATTATTCTAATTCTTAAAACTAATTAACCTACAACATACCGCCGTTCAAGATTGCCATCAATTACGCCTTCCCTACCTCTCAACTTAACCTATATTATGCTAACTCTTATCTTAACTAAAGACTATGTTATCTACAATCTAATGTTTGTGTCTTTGAAGTTTTGTAGAGTGCGTTGTGTTTGTATGATAATGGAACCTTAACCTAGACCTAACATAACTTAATTCTATTAGCAATATACTTCATTAACCTTTTGGGCGCCACGCCATAAACGCATTCCTGTGTCCTGCACGCCAGAGCATAAAATAGACAAAAATACCTACGAAAAATATAGTGCTGCCAAGAGTCGATAAATTGGTAACACACGGCGATCTGTTTTTGTTGTTTTTATATGCAATAAATGAGTACTTATAATCTGGGATGTATAATTTATTCTTGTGCCATCTTCCACTCTTTGTATAAATGTACTTAGTACATAAATAAAAGCATAGCATTGAAAATAAAATGGTGGTAAACCACAGCACTATTCTCTATAGTGATGTCTTCATTGTCACGACTGGCGCAGCTGGCCATCCTATAATGCCTCTTCCATAGAGATGTACCCGAGTCGCACGTAATGTATCAATTTCGAAATCGATACCTAGAAAGACATCGATTAACCTTTTCACCGCCCAACTATCCGTATTAATACTCTGTTGTATTTACTTATGTTACTATGTCTTACTATGTGCTTTGCTTATATTAAGTAAGTGCAGACGGCAACAGATTTTGTGAAAGGTTAAATCCTTATCTTTAAATTTCGTGTTAGTGCATCCGAATGCAGAACAGTAACGCTTATGTTTCACCATCCTGTGAACTATCCACTTGCGAAAATAAAGTTAACGTGAAACAAACTGCCGCGTCGGTCGCTTTCTGCGTACTGCGTGCGTGACACTCGACTAAATTGTCTCCGCGCGCGGACTGAGAGTGTAGGTAAGTATATAAATCGACCGAATTACGTAGTGACACGGGCCTGCTGATACGCTATTTTAGATCTTAAATCCTTATCAATATATCGTTTTTAGTCTACTCACAATACTTTTCGGAACGAGCGTAATGCCGAAAGTTAGCAAGTCGATATACCTACTTACCCACTATTTTAGACCTTAATGCTTACTCACGGTAACTTACCTATTTTTTTGAAGGATTGATTATGTTGAACTATGGTTTTAGAGGTTTATTTCTGTAAAGAATATTACGCTATTATATTATAAGCTATATGTACTTTACTACTACTAAAAGTAACTTTCTAGTTAACTTTGTAATTAAACTACTTTTAAATTATATCACCGTGCACACGTGTTGTATGCATATGATCCATAGTAGATGACGGTACCTACCGCTACCCTAAGTAAAAATAAAATTAATCTACCCGCAATAGTTATGTTGCCGCAAAATAGCTAATGCCATAAAGAAACTCGATGACGCAGTGGATGACGTTCTGTTTACAGTCACAAAAGTAAAGCAAATTTGCGCAAGTCGAGTAATTGATGGGTGACCAGTGACAGCGACCTCGGCGAACATTGCTTAACTTTCGCGATCGAAAACCTCGATATTTTATGAACCTACGGTCACCCATCCCTTTGGCGACCTCGGCGAACATTGCTTAACTTTCGCGATCGAAAACCTCGAGATTTTATGAACTTACGGTCACCCATTCCCTTGACGACCTCGGCGAACATTGCTTAACTTTCGCGATCGAAAACCTTGTGATTTTATGAACCTGCGGTCACCCATCCTATTGGCGACCTCGGCGAACATTACTTAACTTTCACGATCGAAAACTCGTGATTTCTATGTACCTACGAGTGATGTATAGTGTAAAAATAGATAAAAATTGTATAAGCATCTTCTATTTATTCGCATAAAACGTTACAAACAAAATTCCTATGTTGTGTCGCGATTTCGTGCGTCGATATTACGTATTACACTCTAATTAGCGAAATAACCTAGGCTTACAAGAGTTGCAAGGAGTTATTTTGTTTCGAATATTAATTATAATTACTTACATTACATACCTACAATCAAACAAAATGTAATAAAACAATTGTTAACATAAATACCATAAAATCTAGTATAGTATAAGTATAACAACAGAAATAAAGTTTAATTTATTAAGAATTTGCATACCCTTACTTACCTCTAAATCTTCTTCAATAATTGAATCAGATTCCCAAAATTCGTCGTCATCATCGACGCCTTCCAAAATGCGAAGAAGTTCAATTGAATCGCTCATGTTGCACTGCACTACTTTCCTCACTATGCGCTTATGACGTCATCAGGCTATCGTCTATCCGTGACCACGGCGCCCAGAGAACTGATTATTGATGACGCGCTAGGGATGCGCCAGAGTTGCCATATAAGATTTATTAGGTGAAGTTGATTTGACGATTCTTTATTTATGTAGCTGAGCTAAGGTACGCTATGGTAGTGTTACTTTTCTTACATTTCATTTTATTAAAATAGCAATTATAATAAAATAAAATAACACGTTTTAGTTGAATTTTGAATAGGTAATTTACGATAAAACTACCTTCCGCAGTACAGCACTAGCGGTCAAGAGTAGACGACTTTGGCGTGTTGGACACAGTATTTGCTTAGATAAAAATCCATGTTTTATAATTCAATATTTCTCAGTTCTTATAGCTCTAAGAGACTTGTTTTTATACTCATATGTTACAGGGATATTCTTAATTGCCGAATGTAGAAAAAAATACCAGTAATAGTTTTTTAACACATTTATTTAATATTTTTGTAAGCCGGGTTTTTTGTCAACCATAGATGTCGTTGGCGCACAGGGCCCGCAAGTGCTGGTCACGTATAGACGACTTTGGCGCTCAAAAGGTTAAAGCAATGTAATATTATAATAAGATACTATTTTGGCCAGATCGTCTAGTGAACCCTCCGTTGTTAACCGCATTTAAGTAACTCAAGTCCTTTTCGTGAAAGTTTAGCAATTGGCTTATCCCTGTGTTAAATTATTTACTACTGACCTATTTCCCTATCCGTCAATACCTAATACCCCAGATATGTGTAAGCCTATCAGTGTCTTCGTCTGAACTGTGACCTAAATCCCTCACAGCAGCTGCGGGAAAGGAATGTTTAACCACTCAAAGATAATCAGATGATAGCTTAGCTTGCAGGTTTTATTATCATTTATAATCGATAGCATTATACATAAAAGAGTATTGTGGAAGTTTATGAGCCCCAACCGCCGCTCCATGGCGTGCCAATACATCACATTGTTTAATTATGGCCCCGTCCAATTGACGTTAATTTATTATTTATTGAGAATCAACATAACTTTTCAACTTAATTTCATCTTACATTATGAAAATTATGTATTAGGATTTACGTTCTTATTATTCCTCATAAAATCAATAGAGTTTATCTTAGGGCTTGCTATCATCCAAATATCTTTCCACATTCAGAACCCCACTATTCAATGCATTAATTTATGTCTTATGATATCCCTTATAGAACAGAGGTGTGAAGCCAGCATTCAACAGATCCCACTTATTTATCTGATCATTGTGTTTATTATAAAGCTATTACAATGAAACATTATTAACTGACTGTCTTTATTGCCTTATTAGAATATTAACTTTCAGTTCCATAGATGGTGAATAATTTATTCAAAACCCACTTTCAGGCAGTGGGCTAAATTAGAATGCAATTAATAAAGGTTAAATTACTTTTATTTACTTTTAGTATTTATTATACAGATCTCACAAATCACCAATTCAACTAAATTGTACTGACTGTTTTGACAGCATTTCACTTCTCAAGTTTATTAAAAGATGCCTGATTTATTCAATATCCTCTAACTTTAGGAAGTGAACTAAGTTAATTATTTTTCATTAATTTATACCTCAGTCCCTCAGACTGGGTGATTATTTAATAGCCTACTAAATCATAGTTAGTATACTTCGAGTAGGTAGGTACCATGTAATTGTCCACAGTTATCCTTGTTGATAATTAAATCAATCATATTTAGAAGTTATTCTTTACTCACTTTAATAGGTATAAAGCAGACTGTACTATTAGTCTAATCGGTTCAGGTTGTTACCAATTAAACATTTCTATGTTTCATAATATTAGAAGTACATAACTTGTAAGGTCTTTGACCATTAAGGTGAATTCGCATCTTCAGGCGAAATAACCTAGGTTCCAAACTGGTTTTTAGTTGTTTATTATTAGCTTAAATTTTACCAATAGGTTTCTGGATGTCTATTTATAACACATTGAAGAGTTGCAATTTAAGGCCGTATTGTACCTTAGGGAAAGCTAAAAATGCCTGCTTGGTCATTTCAGTATCAGAAATCAAACATCACAGCACAGTTATGCTTATATGCTATAACTTATTAGTATTTTTCTTGAAATAGGAAACTAGTCTAGACTCTTAGGTAATCCAAAGTAATGATGGTTCAATATTACCTCACTTCTGCTAATTATTTAAAATGAATAGTTAATTGGTAACACCTTTAAGAGAACAATTAGAGTCCTATTGACCCAAGGTAACAGCTTACATGCCTAGATAGGTCCTTTCAGTGCTCATAATCAACATCACTTCATAGTAATTTCTATTTAGGTAAAATGTCTCAATTATCCCTAACTTTATTAGTTGAAGTTAATCCAGCCCTAGCTGACCTACGTACCTAGTCTATGTGGGCACAGCATGCGCACACCGAGCCATCCCCCAACTACCTAATAACATGTATAGACGCCTACCTATAGATTTCTACAGCCTACCTCACTTGAAATACCTATATTCTGTCGAAGTAACAGTCCCTAATTGTATACCTTTGCAATCTAGGCCCAAGCCACATTTAAGCTTAATTGTGTGATGAGTTGTGTAAGTCGAGTCGCCCCTGCAAGCAACATACCTCTAAGTGAACTATTGAGTCGTGCCAGTAAACTCAGGGTGTAAAACCTAACACAACACTGTGTGTACAGAGGTAGACTCGCGTTTGGACGGGGTCATACGTGTCTACCTCCAGCTAAATAGTGACCTATCTTCGATTTTCGCTAAGGAGACAACTGTCTCTCCTCTGCTATTCTCTCGAAGATAATAATAATTCATAACGCTGGCATTATTGAATACAAGCAAATTATAATACAAGCAAGTTATCCGTGCGGTGACGGAGAAAGAATACCAGTCGCCGCCCTTCTCTCCGTCCGGTGGGTGTCGTAAGAAGCGACTAACGGACTCTTTCGAGCGATGATCTGCTCCACTGGTGGTAGGGCTTGACCCGTCTGGTTGGTGACCACCGTACGCATGGTGTAAAACCCGTCAAGTGACTGCTTGTCGGTCGCGTTTCGGGATCAGCCAGCGTATAACCAGAGCTCGAGAGGATGATGCTGCGATGTATTTGGTCTGTGGAGGCTTCCGTCAAACCAGTGCCAGGAGGACTTCGTTAACCTGCCGACCAGGGAGACCCCCTCTCCTTACTTCACTAAGTTTATTTGTACTGGCACCTCGAGACCAACCGTTAGGTTATTGCAAGAAGTGCCAGACGTCCCTGCGCCAGTAGAACACTCGCGCAGGAGACCACCAACGTTAGGTCTTGACGCCAAATTAGTGCCCGCCGCAGCGCGCTCTTCATTCGGTACTCATAAGACTAGTGTCTCAGGAGAGTATCCCCGTGAACACGTGTAGTTCACTGCCTATTGTCCAGATAGGTAACCGGAGCTGTCAAGCTCGCTCACTTCTCGTTGCACGAAGGGCACAACTCGCAGTGCCACTGCTAGGGTCGTCGACTCTAAAGTCGACTCCCAAGTGTCCACCTTGGTAGCGGAGTAGTAAGCACACTCACTTCTCGGAACCCATCCGGGCGCCTAGCCAGTTCCCACGTCCTACGCGGCTGGCTGGACCGGAGGCTACGGCATCTAGGAGGCCGCCTCTACTAGTTCTCCAGACTAGTACCGGAGATGTCAACACCAATGTCCAATGAAAACCACCGGACAAAGCTGCCAACTATAAGGGAAACTCACGTTCCCCGCAGGGCTTTTCGCTTCTGGCCCCTCAGAGACCGCTACTAGGCCCCGCTCGCTGTGCACGAGTTTGGAAGTCCTGGCACACAATACCAGGACAAACGAACATTCCCAAGCTCTACAGCTAACCACACGCCACTACGAGTCCAACCCATGTCCGGATCCCGCCGGAGGCGCCTGGTTAAAGGCACGACCAGCGGGGGGCTAGAACCGGAACCCCGTAGTACCTCTGAAAACACAACCGGACCCGTAGTTCCAGTTGCGATACCCTATCTATTGAGGTCGGTAGATAGGGATTGGGGTCAGCCGTCTCAAGGTAAACCAGTTCATCCAAGCTGGTCTAATTTGGACTCATGCCGAACTCGCAGTCAATTTAAAATAGCAGTTCCACAAACTCCATGACCAGGGAGACCCGTAGAAACGGTTGTCCCGCTGGCCGCCCGTGGCACAGTACAGGGGCCCAAGCGAGCCTAACCAGCTCGTGAGGCTGCCTCACCATGCCACGCATAATCTCTGGGTGGTCCGTCGTGCCGGTTGGTGACCGGAAGGTGGGGTCCCGGCGGCCATTCTCGGGGGGGTTCGGGGGCCCTTCCGTTCGGCAGGTTAATAATACTCGTCTGTGGGCAAATTCCTGGGGAAACAGGCCACCACACTTTGACCATTCGCATCGCGGCATCATTTTCTCGATTCACGCCTCTCTCTTTCCACTCCTAAAATGACAGCGCCTAACAACAAAACTGGTTCTACAGCGGTGCACACCCCCACCACAACCTTACCGTTTGAGGTAGAGTTCGCTAACATCCGCGGACTCCATGCAAACCTCAATGCCGTCCACCACCATCTTGAGACGGCACGGCCAGCAATGTTGTTCCTGACGGAGACGCAAATAATCCGCCCAGCTGACACCACCTCCTGAACTATCCTGGCTTTGTGCTTGAAGAATCCTTCAAAGCCAAAGCCGGAGTTTGCTTATTCGTTCGGGCGGATGTTTGCTGTCGCCGTCTGCGCTGTCTGGAGGACCGTTCCTTCTCCCTCCTAGTGGTACACGTCGACTTAGGCTCTCATTGCCGTGTCTACGTCTGCGTCTACCGATCCCATAACGGCGACATGGAGACAACTCGACTAATTGAACATCTTAGTCGGGTAGCAGATGATGCGCAGGAGCGATTTCCATCAGCGGAACTGGTGTTTTTGGGGGACTTCAACGCCCACCATGAGTTGTGGTTAGGTTCCTCCAAAACAGACCATGCTGGTAGAACTGCCCACGCATTCGCTCTCACGCATGACCTGACGCAACTGGTGAACCAGCCCACCAGGATCCCAGACATAGTTGGCCATGCGCCCTCCTTACTCGACCTTCTGCTGACGAGTCGCCCAGCTGGATACCGGGTGGAGATTCGAGCTCCTTTAGGTTCCTCGGATCACTGCTTGATATCCAGCTCAGTGCCCTTGGCATCGCGCCCGCCAACAGCGGTTTCGAAACGCCAGATTTGGCACTACGCGTCGGCAGACTGGGACGGGATGCGGGAGTATTTTGCATCCGTCCCTTGGAGGCAGCGCTGCTTTAGTGGGAAGGACCCGACCGCTAGCGCCACTGCCGTTGCTGATGAGATAGTATTAGGAATGGAATACTATATTCCACACTCCTATGTCATCAGCAAAGGCAGACGCAACCGCTGGTTCAATCGCGAGTGTGCCAGCGCTGTTGAGAGCAAACAGACGGCATACCGCGCTTGGATCAGAGGTAAAGCTCATGGGGCTCCCGAAACTCGCTCGCTAAAAGTAGCCTATAATAATGCCACCAAGTCGTGTAAGAGGGCCTACATTAGAGCGGATGCCCAGCGCGTTGCACGAGTAGGCCAAGAACTCTTGACGCATCCTACGGGCAGCCGTAGCTACTGGCGTCTGGCCAAAGCCGTGCAATCCAACTTCTGCCAACCCTCGCTGCCACCACTGAGATGTCTTGACGGAACTTTAGCTCACAAGTCGCAGGAAAAGGTCGATCTCTTGGCCAAACTCTTTGCGGCTAACTCCCAGATCGATGACTGTGATGCACAGCCACCCTCAATTCCTCACTGTGGCCACACAATGTCTGATATTAAAATCAGGCAGTGTGATGTCCGTGCGGAAATGCAGTCAATCGATGTCCGGAAAGCTAACGGTCCTGATGGCATCCCAGCAATAGTCCTGAAAATGTGTGCAGCGGAGTTGTCCCCTGTGTTAACGCGTCTGTACCGTCTCCCGCTCTCTTCGGGTTGTGTGCCGGAATCTTGGAGAGAAGCTAATGTGCAACCGATCCCTAAAAAAGGAGATCGGTCAGATCCGACTAATTATCGCCCTATAGCCGTAACTTCAGTGTTGTGTAAGATCCTAGAACGAATATTGAACAAACAGCTTATTCGATACCTAGAAGATCACTCCCTAATTCACGATCGTCAATATGGGTTTCGGCCAAAACGGTCAACGGGTGATCCTCTAGCGTACGTCACACATCTCTGGGGTGAGTCTATTGACAAGCGTGGCGAGTCACTGGCAGTTAGCCTTGACATAGCCAAGGCTTTTGATCGGGTCTGGCACAAAGCTCTTCTCTCCAAGCTCCCGGCATACGGTTTGCCCGCTCAGTTCTGTACCTGGATTGCCAGCTTTCTGCATGAGCGTAGAATCCGTGTCCTTTCGGATGGATGCGCTTCGCGGTTCATGTCAGTGAACGCTGGTGTTCCTTAAGGCTCCGTTCTATCCCCCACGCTGTTCCTTCTGCACATCAATGACATGCTTCCTCTTGGAAACATTCATTGCTATGCAGATGATAGCACAGTGCATGGGGGATATAACGGGCACCCAACGGCTGGACGGGTAGATACCGAAATGAAGCGAGCAAATCTTGTCATTGAGCTCGATCGGATGTTGGACCTCATTTCTAAATGGGGCTCCGATAATCTGGTGGAGTTCAATGCCAAGAAAACACAGGTGTGCGCGTTCACAGCGAAAAAGTCGCCATTCCTTCCCCTTCCCTCTCTTCAGGGTACATCTCTAGGCCTGCAGAGCAGTATTAACATGTTCGGTACGGATATCCGCTGCGATCTGAACCAAAAGGACTACATCGAAACCGTGATTAAAAATGCCTCACGTAAACTCGGTGTCCTGAACAAGGTGCGGCGATTCTTCACGCCTGATCAGTTGTGTCTATTGTACAAGACACAGGTGCGGTCTTGCGTGGAGTATTGCTCTCACCTTTGGGACGGCTCCGCAAAGTACCTTCTCGATGCCTTGGACAGATTGCAGCGCCGCGCTGTGCGCATTATCGGCAATGCAGAGGTCACTAAAACTCTCGAGCCTTTGCAATTGCGTAGAGATATTGCGTCACTCATCGTCTTTTACCGTTTATACCATGGCGAGTGCTCTGAAGAACTCTTTGACCTCATCCCTCCTTCTCCCTTCCTCCATAGGAGTACGCGTGCTGCTCTGCGGAGTCACCAATTTACAGTCTCTAACATTCCATCTCGCACAAAGAAATTTGGTGACTCGTTTCTTTGCCGCACTTCCAAAAGATGGAAGGAATTGTCTACCAGCACACGTATTCCCTCCTACCTATGACATAGGGTCCTTCAAACGAGGCGTGAAGAAGCACTTTGTGGGCCGGCAGAGTGAGGATGACTGATGCTACGTCTCTTACGCTGCACCAGTTGTCCTCGCGCCTGGACCTCATTTCCACTTAACATCAGGTGGAGTGGGGTCATTAGCCGGGCTTAGTATATAAAAAAAAAAAAAAAAAATGCCCCTGATTGAAATCAGTTAAAAGTCACATAGTTTCGTTGACACCGTTACGCGTATCAGCTAAATGACCCGGAATACTTCATTCCGTTAACAGGTTCGAGTTGCGACAGCAATAATTTTACTTTAATAATCACTTTCTATTTCACAAACAATTTTAGTTAATATCGCAGCTCGAATATCACTTAGCGCGCTTTAAAGGCTAGGACGCTCTTTTTCCCGCGTATGAGATCGTTACCGCCACTCGTAAGTCGGACCGCGCCTCCAACGACCTTGAATTGAATGCCCCCCTTCCCTACAATGATGTCAAAAGCCCTCCAATTTCGCGCCACGCTCGCCCGACATTCGCTTGCGCAAATCCACTTTCCTACTTTCACCCAATCGCTAGGCCTATCGCTTACTCGCCTCTACTTCACCCATGTTATCTTTTGTTAAATGGCCAACTTCACGCACTTACACGTAGAGACAAAATCTCCTCTCTCTTTCTATCTTTCAATCTCAACTTCCGTCCTCTCATGACCGACACTCCCGCGTAAATTTTAGTGTTTACCATAAATCAACCAAATCTCTTTAGATAGCCAATATTACATGTTACAACATCTAGATGTAGCCTTCTATCAACAATTCCCTCTTAATAAACGCCCACTTATCCTAATAATCCCGTATTTAGTAAAATTATAAAAGTTCAGCATTCTGAACACAGATGGTGCCTGGTTGTTTTATGAAACGACTTTATCGGCCCGATCCCGTCTTCCGCGAAACTCAAGTAAATAACGCACGGTAGACGGCGCCTATGTCGTGAGGGACGCGCTGACCAATCCAGGCGAACCCCCCTCATCAATCCAAACCAATAGACAGCGTCCATTTTGCAAGCGACGCACGGAACAGTCCCCGCGAAATTCAAATAAAAATAAAGCCCCTAGTCCATTGACTCATTCTTACAGCCTTCAACCATAAAGCCACTTGTCCACATGTCAATAATTTAAAACTAGTTTATTTTCCCTTTTTTATGCTTATCACAATAATGGTGCAACGCATTAATATCGATTTTAGTGCTACACTCATGTATTCCTTATTAACGGACAAATACCATTTATTCTGTACCGTTACATGATCCTAGGTAAGGTCTCATACTAGGAATTGTGGTCCATACAATCTACGTCGTAAAAATCATGAATTTAGTGTGGGTAATATTGTCTGGCGTAAAACTTGTTACCAAAGTGACAAAGACAAATACTTCTCTAAGAAACTTACTCCTAAATCTAAATATATTAAATGTCGAATTAAAGCAAAATTGTCACCCTTAGTGTATGAACTCGTCAACATGCATGGTAAAAATCTTGGTTCTTGAATATCAAAGACTTTAAAATAAAAATATAATTAATGAGTTCTTATTTTTAAAGTTTTACGCTCGAAAAACCTTATTAAATAAAGTAAGTCTATAGCTACTAGCTATTAACACCCTAAAATTTTTTTTATTACAACTTATCATGAAAATTAAACAAGTTTATACTGAACAAAGTTTTACATAATGAAACTATAACTTATACACAGATGCACAACAGCATAAACAAAAGCTAAACAAATATACAGCAAATTCATAACTAAAAGTTACCAGTACATTTGATCACAGACATATTATTATGTCTGTGCATTTGATAGACTAAAAACCTAAAGTACTCATCAACAAATGGTTATCTTATAACTACTTAAATACATTTTAAGTTTTTTTTTAAATACATGATTTTAACAAAATAGACATACTAAAAAAAAAGGAAAAAAAGGGGAAATACACTTTTTCAGGTCTTCGGGCAAATATTTTTTTGTTGTCCGGCGAAATGTGTGCAATTGCGCACCCTTTTCAGGTCTACATGTGATGAGGTTGTTGTTAGTTCTATCCCAAGTTGAATTCCCAGATATAAGAAAAAAAAAGACAGGAAAAGAAAAAAAGAATACCTGTACAAAAAAAATACAAAAAAACAATAAAAAATTATTCAAAATTTTTGATAGATAGGGATCGTTTTTCAACTGTAACCGTTTTAATTACTGTTATTGAATCTTGTTGTCTCATTTTTTAAACTTGACTCTTACTGTCTTGTGAGTGGCAGGGTTTCCGTCAATTCTTGGGATTGTTTTTATCTTTGGTTACAGTTGTTAATGTTTTGGGTGATTGTTATTTCTTCAAAGTTATTTAACACTCTAACAGTCATATTGGGTGTTTAATTAAAGATAGGCTACTGGGATGTAAGTTGTAGTCATATGTTAATTTATGACTGCATTATGAAGAATGTAGAGACTAATGAATGTAAATGAGGGTATATACGACGATGTATGCAGATGAATTTGGGCTTCTGTATTAATCTTGAGGATTGCTTTTCTTACATAATTGGATTTTTCCTAGGCAAAATCCTACTCTAAAAGGGGGGATATGTAACACTTCTGTCTAACCACAAATCCTAAATCCTAAATGCTGTGCAAAAATAAGACAAACTTAAAACATACAATGATTGGCTGGAGTTCCTACGTTGTTGTTTCATTCAATAATATAATATCAAATCAAATGATCTTACTAATAAACGTCCTACTGCTGAGCAAATATGATTAATTTAGCTAATTATACACATCTAATTTGACTGCAATAGGCATTGATTTTTGACAGCTGACAAAGACGCATATAACAGAGGTTGTTCTCTTACTTTAAATATTCTACCTGTCGTTAGTCACTTATGTTGGGACGGGGAAAACGTGTTCCAGCCGAACTGAAGTGGTTTCTAATGATTAAACCTTGAAGTGCTGAATATTTTTCTTTAATTAAATAATGTTTAATTAAAGGAAAAATCATATAAATGAAAAAAATAATATATCATTTATAATTTTTTGACGCTCCTCTAATGTGTGGGCGAGCATTATTGCTCTGTGTTTCTCTATGGTCTAGTCAATCTGTTTTTGTCTCTGCTGCTTCTGAGTGGTCATATAGCGTTGTGCCAATGGAGGATTTAACACGTTCAACGCCAAGGAATAAAAGCAAATCTTTATAAACAGGCCATATCGGACAATGTTGACCGGCACTTGTATGTCTCGTTCGGGCCGTGGGGGACAATGCTGTCCGACGATCAGAGCTATTTTCAAACTTCTTTGAGCCGCCGGGCATTGGTTTTATGATGTTTTGTATATAGCATGACCCGCGCGACTCCACAGAACAGTTTGGATATAGCAGCACTCAAAGATTTTAATTTCTTATTGAAAATTATTGCCACTTTCTACATCGATTCTTTTCCAGCTCTAGAATAATCTAACAAACTGTTTATTGAATGTATTATGATGAATAAATTACTAAATTGAATACCTATAGGGTTGGTACATTACGTAACACAGGAATAATCAATGAAATTGAGCTTTTATTTAAAATGAATTATACAAAATATCTTAAGCTATAGTAACAAAATTATGAAAATTTGAGATCGTTCTGAGACCATTCTTGTTATAAATCACATTCATGAGATACATTATAACAGTTACCGTATAAAAAGTTAAAAAACATGACTTGCTTGTTATATTAAAAATATTTTAAACAAAATTACTTATGTGCTTTATTATATCAATCCAAACACAAAAATGGTTTGTTTGGACAATCATTACAAAACGTTTGCACTTTTTTCACATTGTTTTAAGCCTGTTTTCTTCCTTGAGTGGGCGAGGTAGAGTGGGCGACAACGTGACCCGCGCGGCCCGTTGCGTATGAAATGCAAATAAATGATTATACGCAAAGGGCCATGGGGGACAATGTTGGGCGACATGTGATATTGCCGTTATTAGACTGTTTTCGTCAGTTTCCTTAATATTGCAATAGTTTAAAACGCTTAGCTATTCATATGCACTAATAAATAAAAACATATTACAACTTTTTTGTATGGTTGGTGGAGAAAGTCAAGTGTTGCCCAACATTGTCCGACACGGTGTTGAACGTGTTAAATTAACAGTTGGGAGTATTTTTTTAATTGTTACTCTGATATAACAGGCCGACTCATGCTGGGAACAGTCTCTTTGCTGTCCCGAGGCTACCTACACTCAACGCTACTTGCCACGTCGTGCTGCGGAAATTCTACGCGAAATATAACCCCGAAATCTTAGGGTGAGCTGTCTGTCTGTCACTGTTCAACTTGAATTATTTTTTATATTGCTGTGTTTTAATTTTACAGATATTACTAGTGTTTTGCAGTGTTTTGTAATTGCATAGATTATTAGTGTTTAACGTAAAGCCTAAATTAATATAATTCGTTTAAAGTCATGTTACCTTCAAGTTGAATATTTGCTATTCCTCCCTTGTTATGATTACTGTCGAGCAAGTGTAATTGGTATTGAAGTGACGCGAGGTTCCCTGTGGTCCAGTGGATGAAATACCATTCCTAGTGTGACACTTTTACCTCAGTAAAGGTAGTAAATAAAGCCAACAACAAAGTTATAAGATTATACTAATATAATGTGGGATAATAGTACAGCAGAGCAGGGCGTGGATTCGCACACTAATTAGGTTTCAGTGTATGTTACAGTTTTAGTAGTACTATCCTGGCCAGCGCAGCGCATGAGTAGCAACTCCAGGAACGGCACGGCGTGAAGCGGCGGGGGAAGTCTCATAGGTCACGGACGCTCACGGAGATGAGTAGGCAGCAGTGAACTTGCGTGCAGCAAGTTCAGTAAAGGGTGCAAAAACCCTGAAACATTACATCGGCTATTTCAGGAACTGCCTGGTTCCAACGCCTTGACCGCAACATCTCAATCGCAGCACTAATTAGCTACTATGATAAGCTCAGGTATAGTTCTACTAAGCAGCGGTCAAGGTAAGGCCATCAAGACATAATTAAAACAATAATTTGTACCTTGTCTTCGATTTAACAATTTTAGCAACAATTACATGACAAAGTAGGTAGGTAGTAAAAGCCTACTTTAACTACGTAAATGAAGACAATTTATCATCATCATCATCAGCCTTTAGACGTCCCAGCGCTGGGCTCAGGCTTTCCCACTTAGAAAACAGTTTAAAGGAAGATTGGGCCATAGCCCCCCACGCCACCACAGTGCGGGTTGGTGGTTTAATGATTATAATTGCAACATCCACTTTACGTTACAATATAACACGGTCTACGTTTGATATAATGATTCACACCATTTATTATGCATAAAGCTTAAAATCAATTATATGAGTATTTAACATTGGGATGTGACGGTAAGCACAAAGCAATTAGCTAACTACTTAAAACTAGGTACCTACAGTAAAAAGTCTTACAACACTTACCCAATCCGGGGTTTATCACACGTACACTTTACTATTGGTGTTATTTAATTTAGAACTAGGTAGGTACTTATTAAATGAAAAAGAAATAAATATTACGAATAGAAAGCTCGACGGCAGATTAATTAAAATGAGATGGCAATTTCTAACTGCAGGCGTTCGTCACCGAGACGTAATGTGAATCCAAATTCTTCAACTGCCGCTCGCGCGCGATGTTCACTCCGGTCCCGCGCCGTCGGCCTAGCGGGGCATCGTTCAAGAATTTCACAAGACGTAAACGACAAAATTGAATTTTGATTAATAGGTCAAACAAACAATTGATTTTCAATTGTGTCTGGTTTTACGGTGCTCAAGAGGTTAAAATAAATGTAGTGTTACACTAGTTAATTTAATAATTACTCATTTTTACCTTTTCAGTTCAACATTAAATTACAATGTTGGTATCTACTGTTGTAAATTATCTTGTTGAAATTGTCTAACGGTTTTGCAATCACAATTTTACTCAGTAAAGTGAGCCTAGTTCAATTGTAGCTGTACTAAACCAGAGCCCACAGAAGCCGGGACTTAGTGAACGTAAGTTCAATCCTTTTTCTTGGTGTATTCCAAGGTTCCTGTACCAGGTTTCATCCCCTGGGTCTGTTCGCTGCCTGCCTGCTGCCTGCCCGCCTGCTAGAGCCTGTGCGTGACCAGCTGCCTGGCGTACACGACTCCGTTTTCGTCCCTGCGCGCAGACTGATCCCGCCGGTTCCAGGTTCCGGGTAGATGCAGTCTACGAAGAAGATTAGCTTAAAGCTAAGTCCTTTTTAAATCCTAGTCAAGGCGACAGTTTTATAAATTCTTTTCTAAAAGATTAGGAATAAACTTTGTAACCTATTCACTGTATTCATTCCTATTCTGAAGCAGGGACTAAACCGCTACATACTAATTGTAGGAGGTTAAACCCTCTAAATCGCTTCATTGTATTAAATTATAAATTTGTGAGAAGTCTAAATTGTCTACTGATAATGACAAATCTTTTGGCAGTTATCATGCAATGACATTCAGTTCTTGGCTCAACTGGTCTGGGGTTTCTAGATGAAATTAAATTTTCCGTTATAAACATTCGTCACAGAATCAAGTAATGTCTGTTGCACATTTCTGAGGCTGAACAAAATATTATTGATCATTAATGTTGTAGAGAAAAATTCATCGGTAAGATAATTAAGAGTAAGTATCTTGTATATCCTTTTTGATTTGATACACCATATTCTGCACAGCGTTAATTTTTTGGATTATTGACTTGTGACGCTTATCCATGATATCTTCGGTTCGCTTTAAGAAATTAAATCCAGCTTCGATGTTTGAGGTTTGATTCCTCCATAAAAGTGATAGATGTTTCTGATTATCCTTGATGAGACTTACTCGTATATCCTTCTCGTATTTTTCAGCAAAGCTTTGATCTAAAACTCCAAAGAGACTATTTGCAATGGATCCGATACCATTGACAAGCCCGCGTCGGATTCGCGTGTCATATTTACGATTCCGTAAAATATTGTTATTATATTGTAGTTCATCAAACTCATGCCGCAACTGTAACAATGCCTGCGCAAAGTGATTGTTCTATAATATTCATACATATTCCGTCTAAATATTGAATGTATTTCTTCAGCGCCGCATTACCTTGTTTGGCGGGCGGCGCAGGCCTATTGTTTTCATTTGGTCCAATGTAGTTCGCCCAAAAACTTTATATAATTATATAGGTATAATAGTTTGCCGTAGAAAAAACACGAAGTTTTTATCGCGTCAATGCGACACGAATTTTTGCCCGATAATGTAGCATGCCAGTGATATTGTTATGGGTTGTCCTGGGTGTTAAAATAGGTTCCCTATTTTTCTGCATACAATTTTATGTCATAATTTATCGTGGCATACTTTTACTTATCCTAATAATAGTTACGCACAATATTAATTAGGCATAAATTTTTAGGCACATTTTTTTAAGCATAACTACTATTAGCATAATATGTAATTGTTAAACATACTATTCTAAAGCCTAAATTTGCTTACGCATAATGATATTTAGCATCATTTTGTTAGGCATAATAATTATTTAGTGAAAAAGTATGGTTTATAAACTTTGTGTTTGCATTTAATAAAATACTTTTCGTATATAAAATAAACATGTTGGCGGCTTAGGGGTGGTCCAAGGGCCACACCCACGCCACACCCTAACCTACTATTACACTACGATAACCAATTTATATTTGATATACTTAATACCTACTTTCGGTTTTTCAGCTTTAACTAGCTATCAATAAAATAAAAAATATTGCTAAGCAAAACCTGTTAAAAAACCAATCCAAATTATAGCGGATTTTGAAACTGTAACCTCACCTTCTGTCTTCTCTATTCTACCAGACTATCTTTATGCCTAATAATTATTAGACGAATAAACAATATGCCTTGTAACTTGTAACTTCTCCGCCTCACCTAAATCTCTACCCTAGTCTACCTTATAATACATACATACATCATCGCCGCTTTCAACTTAACTTAACTTATTATCTAATTCTTAAAACTATTTAACCTAATTTATCTACAATCTAATGGTTGTGTTTGTAGTTTTTGTGGAGTGCGTAGTGTTTGTATGATGATGAAACCTTAGCATAGCTTAATTCTATTTGCAGTGAATTTCAGTCAAGCAATGTAATATTATAATCAATACTATTTTGGCCAGATCGTCTAGTGAACCCTCCGTTGTTAACCGCATTTAAGTAACTCAAGTTCTTTCGTGAAAGTTTAGTAATTGGCTTATCCCTGTGTTAAATTATTTTCTCCTGACCTAATTACCTACCCGTCTATAAATCATATCATAGATATGTGTAGCCTAGCAATGACTCCGTCTGAACTGTGACCTAAATCCTTCACTGCAGCTGCGGGGAAGATTTGTAACCACTCAAAGATAATCAGATGATAGCTTAGCTTGCAGGTATTATTATCTATTAACAGTAGCATGACACATAAGAAGTCTTGTGCAATTTATATAAAGGTCTTGTGGAATTATAAGAGTCTTGTGGAAATATAAAAGTCTTGTGGAAATATAAAAGTCTGGTGGAAATATAAGAGTCTTGTGGAAGTTTAAAAGTCTTGTGGAAATATAAAAGTCTGGTGGAAATATAAGAGTCTTGTGCAATTTACGGGCCCCAACCGCCGCCCTATAGCGTGCCTTTCATCTCATTGTTTAACTATGGCTCCGTCACATTGGCTCTAACTTTAATTATTAGCTTGTGCCTTTAATTCTTTAAAACTGAGAATTTACATCTCTCCTCAAAATTTATTTCATTTTATATTATGAACTATGTGTTAACAATTTAAATTCTTATTATTCCACATAAATCAATAGAGTTTATCTCAAGGCTTGCTATCATCCAAATATCCTTTTCACATTAAGAACTTAATTATTCAATGCAAGAACTTATATCTTATGATGTCACTTATTGAACAGAGGTGGGAGGCCAGCATTCAACCGGACACACTTATTTCTCTGATTATTGTGTCTATTATAAAGAGATCACAATGTAACAATATTAACTGACTGTCCTTTTGTCTTATTAGAAAATTAATATTCAGTTTTATAAAGGGTGGATAATTTATTCAAACGCCACTTCAGGCGGTGGCTAAAATAGAATGTGCTATTAATACAGGTAAAATTACTTTTATTTACTCTTAGTATTTATTATACAGGTCTTATAAAGTTCCAATATAACTACATTGGATTGGCTGCATTGGCAGATTATCACATCTTAAGTTTATTAAAGGATGTTTGATTTATTCAATATCCTACTCATTTAGGAAGTAAACTTAAATAGAATACTATCATTTGAAGTAAAATTACTTTGGTTCACTCTTAGTGTGTATTATACAGATCTTATAAAGTATCAATATAACTACATTGTATGGGCTGCATTGGCAGACTATCACATCTTAAGTTTATTAAAGGATGTTTGATTTATTCAATATCCTACTCATTTAGGAAGTGAACTTAAATAGAATACTATCATTTGAAGTAAATTACTTTGGTTTACTCTTAGTGTTCATTATACAGATCTTATAAAGTATAAGTACATCTCAAGTTTATTAAAAGATGTTTAATTTATTCAATATCCTTGACTTTTAGGAAGTGAACTTAAGTTAATTATTTTTCCATTAACTTCCACCCCTGTCTCTCAGACTGAGTGGTTAATTTGATAGCCTACTAAATCAAAGTTAGTATGTTTTTAGTAGGTAGTAAATTAGGTAATTATCCCTGTTAATAATTGAATCAAATACACTTAGGAGTTATCCTTCACTCACTTTAATAGGTATAAATTAGACTGTACTAGGTATTAGTCTGATTGATTTAGATTGTTCCCATCAAATATTTCTATGTTTCATATTATTAGAAGTAAGTACTTACATATCTTAAGAGGTCTTTGACCATTAAGGTGAATTCAAATGGTATTAGTAGACCATTATCAGGCTAATTAGCAGGTTGTTATCAATCAATTATTTCTATGTTTCAGATTATTAGAAGCTCATAGCTTGCAATGTCTTCCTTCAACGAATTATCCTAGGTTCTAAACTGGTTTTAGTTGTTCAGTTTGTATCAGCTTATATTTTACTAATAGGTATCGGATGTATACTTTTAATACTTTGAAGAGTGAAGCAATATAAGGCCGTATCGCACCCCAGGGAAAGCTAAAAATGCCTGTTTGGTCATTTCAGTATTAGAAATCAAACATCACAGTACAGCTATGCTTATTTGCTATAACTTTTAGTATTTTTCTTGTAATAGGAAACCAGTCTAGACCTTTTAGGTATTCCAAAGTAATGATGGTACGATATTATCATACTTCTGTTAATTATTTAAAATGAATAATTAATTGGTAACAACTTTAGGCAAACAATTAGAATTTTATCGGCCTACGGTAACAGATTACATGCCTAAATAGGACCCACATCACTTCATCGTAAATTTTATTTAGCACCGCAACTTAATTATCCCTACCTTATTAGTCTGAATTAATCCAGCCTGGCTCCGCGGCCCACGTACCTAGTTTATGTACGCACAGCGTGCAAACACCTTGCCCTCCCTTAACTAACAATATATAGAACCGCCTACCTATAGATTCCTACAGCTTTCCTCACTTGAAATACCTATATTTTGTCGAACTAACAGTCCCTACTTGTGTACTTTGCGATCTAGGCCCAAGCCACATTTAACTTAATTTCGTGGTGAGTTGTGTAAGCCGAGTCGCCCCTGCAAGCAACAGACTTCTAAATGGACTATCAATCGAGCCAGTATACTCGGAGTGTAAATCCTAACACTACACTGTGTGTAAGGAGGCGGGACGGTTTTGGACGGGGTTGTACGTGCCCACCTCCTGCTAATTGGTGTCTGACCTATCTTCAATTTTCACTAGGGAGACAACTGTCTCTCCCCCGTTAGTCTCTCGAAGATAGTGTATTATTTAGCGTTTTAATAGATAACGCCGGCATTATTGAATACAGCCAAATGCCTCCAGACCGAAGCCTGTTGAAACCACGTTAGCTTTTGTTGGCACCGTTACCCGTGTCCACTAACGTGATCCAGAATACTTCATTCTGTTATAGTTATTCGAGTCGCGATAGCAAGAATTTTACTCTAATATTCACTACTGTTTCACAACCAATGTTAGTTAAAATCGCCACTCGAATATCACTTAGCGCGCTAAAAGGCTCGGACGCTCGTTTTCCCGTATGAGCTTTACCGTACTCTTAAATCGGACCACGCCTCCGACGTCTCAAAATTGAATGCCCCGCTAATTTCCCTCTCTTCTCCCAAGCATCTTAACTTTCGGGCCACGCGCGCCTAACATCCCTCCCCAACATTTCGCTTTTCTTCCCTTCAACCAATCGCTAGCTGTTTCCTGATCCGCCTCGCCTTCGCGTCGCTTATTATTTGTTATACGCGAACTTCGCGTTGCGCCACGTGGAGATAACATCCTACCTCTCTTTCTATCTTTTTCCCAACCTCTCGCTCGCTCATTGCCGCCGTTCGCCGCGCAATTCTAAAGTTTTTCCATAATCCAACCAAATCTCGTCAGATAGCCAATATTACGTTTTTGAATATCTAAATGTAGCCTTCTATTAACAATTCCCTCTCAATAATCATCCACTTAAGCCAATAATCCTGTATTTTGTGAAATTATAAAAAGTTCCGTATTCCGACCATAGGTGGTGTTACGGACAGAAGTCTCGACTTTATGATATTATATAGTTAGATATAATACGGCTAAATTTAGGTATGTGTATTTGCATAAGTAGATTAAGTCTCATATGTGTAAAGGTTTTTTGATAATAAATAATTAATTTTTTGCGTTTCATTTAAACAAAAGGTAAAAGTTATTAAACAGGTAATGGTTTTGACAAGGTAAGGGCCAAGTATACGTGCCCAGGGGCCTTACGCCTCTCTAAGGTAATTAAAGTTAGGAAAGTAAGGGATTAGCTTTCGTAATTATAGGTTTCTATTGTTAGGAATATCAATGTAATTAAGAAAATAAATAAGTAGGGTATCCAGATTACGAGTGATACCGTAGGGTAGGTAATAAATTTAAGATAAAAAGAGAGGTCCGAACGAAAGGGACAGCTGCACAAATTACGACGGTTCATGTGGGTAGTTAGTTATGGTAAAATGTAAAACTGCCCACATGAGCCGGCAGCTGTCCCACAAGGCTGCTAGTTGCCAACCCATAATGTGTTTAAGTCACGGCCGGTCAGAGCAGAATTTGTGAGCTCTCCGGACCCCACCTAGAAGAATAAAGAAGCACTAATCAAGAACCGAGTTTTTATTGAAGAACCTACAGTCCACATCGAAGCACAACGGCTAAACTGTTCGGCGACTACACCCGTCGGGAACAATTTCTTTGGACCTTCGGAGCCGGATTTGAAGAACTGAAGCCTTCGTCCATTTGAAGATAGAAGATCTACGTAACCACTAACGTAACCACCAACGTAACCACCAACGTAACCACCAACGTATTGTCACCACAACACTTGTGTTCTGCAACAAGTGCTAACGCGGGCGGACCGCGGCTCAAAACGTCACATCACCTAACGGTGCCAAACGGTGTGCGTTCTGAGTAAACGCCGTTCAAGGCGGGACGACTTATCGGACGGGGTCGTCAGTTTGTCCTTTTTAGGGCAAGCTTAAGAGTCCGGCTACGCCAGTACGGTTTGTCGTGGAGCGGGGGTCCTTTCTGTAGGCACTGCCTAAGCTGTCGGACACTCCAGCCGATTCGCGAGCGCCCCGTTGTCCACGTCGACTCTCTGCTGGGTAGGTCCTACCTTTCCACTCCCGCACGAACTCCATCCTTGGACGGGCTCCCCACATAGTGTGCCCGTTTGAGATTGTTAGGAGTAGGGGCAGCAAGAAAGAAGATGCCGACCACCCGAAGACAAAGCCAAACCGAGACGACAACGGGACTACGAACGTTCGACAGACCACCCGCATCACCCTCAAACCTTGCCTCAACCGTGACGCCAATGGAACCGCAACAAGAGACCGCTGAACGCGGCATCACCGCCACTACGGAAGTTAGACGCAACGAAGACGCACCCCCACCACTGCCTATCTCGTTATGCCAAATTAAATTAGGACAGACCAACGGTACTTGGTTTAATTTTAATCGTGGCTTATGTTACTGATTTAGCGTTAGGTTTTGGTAAAAATAAATAAGATGCGTGTCTGTTGAAAAGCGTAAGGCGTATATTCTTCGTTAATGTTACAGAGTTCGTGGAGAGAGGGGTAGGGAACAATGTTGTGTTACCAATAGCAGCGTCGGTTCGATGCCCACGTGATGCAGCAGAGTTTAGGTTGGCGAATGATCGATCCATAGTGGCGGAAGTTAATCGATTAGGCATTAGACATTCAATCACAAACATGCCCCCGGCCTTGGAAGCAGTCGCTTTCAACACCCCTGAGGACTGGGAGACACCTCGTCGTATAAGAGGGGGCAGATCTTGGCGTAGGCACGTCGAACAACGCCTGAAGATGTCTGAATATCTGCCACTCTTGAAACGCCGTCCTTGCTTGGGATAGTCCTTAGTACTCGTCCCAAGCTCCACCTTAAAGGAGGTAGGTTGTTGTCCTTCAGCAAGACGAGAGTGTCGACCTTCAACTCCGCTTTGTTATCGATCCATTTAGTCCGCACTTGCAACTCGGATATATATTCCTTAGACCAGCGGGTCCAAAAATGCTGGCGTATTTGCTCCACCATCTGATGTCGTCTCAAACGATAAGCTGGAACATCACTGAGGTCGTCACAAGCTGGCGCAGTAAGCAGTCGACCAACCAGAAAGTGAGCTGGAGTCAACGGGGAAAGGTCTTTAGGATCTGGGGACAGTGGAGAAAGCGGTCTGGAGTTTAGGACTGCTTCAATTTGCGACAGTACTGTGCTAAACTCCTTAAAAGTGAGGTGTGCATTGCCTACAACCCGACGCAGATGATATTTGCAAGATTTTACTCCTGCTTCCCACAGACCACCAAAGTGAGGCGAATAGGGAGGAATAAATGAAAATTTTATTTGTTGACTTGCGGCATATTGTATTTTATCCGAATCACACCTATTTAAAAAATCGGTAAAATAATTCATTAAGCCTACGAAGTTGCGGCCATTATCAGAAAATATTTCTAATGGCTTACCGCGCCGCGAAATGAATCTGTTGAGTGCTAGTAAATATGACTCAGTTGTGAGGTCAGTGACTAATTCTAAATGAACTGCGCGCGTCACAAAACACACAAACAAGCAAATATAGGCTTTATACGTTCTAGCCCCCCTACCTTTATGGTTTAGTATGAGCACTGATCCACAGTAATCTACTCCGCATCGAATAAATGGAAAACTAGGAGATATCCTTTCCTGAGGCAAGTTACCCATAGGGGGTGTCAATGTCTTTCCCTTTATACGTTTACACGTTACACAACTGATAACAACACTCCTAGCTAAACTTCTGCCACCAAGTGGCCACCAGGTTTCACGTAAGTTATAAAGTAATGCCTGAGGTCCAGCGTGGAGAAGTCGTAGGTGTTCTCCTCGAAACAACAACAGCGTAAAATAATGTTTATTACTTATAAGAATAGGGTGCATTTTATAATAACTAAATTCGTTTGAATTTTCTAAGCGTCCACCCACACGTAATATTTTCTCATTGTCCATAAATACATTTAATTTAGTTAAATTATTGTTACCTTTAATTTGCGAACCATTTGTTAATAAATAATATTCGGTAGGAAAACTTTCGATCTGAGACCACCGAATCAAAGTTTTTTCTGATGCAACCAACTCATCTACACTAATGACGCCAATCCGTCTGTCATTTTTATTGCGAACATTATGTACGAAACGTAGTACAAATGCTACAGCACGTATCATACGCCTAAACTTCGAAAAACGTTTAAACGTAAACAGCGCTGAGTTAGGTGAATCATGAGCCACGAAAGAAGAAATTGACGGCCTGATCTCAGGAAGGTCCTCGTCAGTATCCGGGCCAGTATACTTGTCTAGAGAGAAATCAGGACTTCGTAAAAAGTCTGGACCCTCCCACCATAAAGTAGAAGAGGAAAGTTCGTCCAAACTACAGCCGCGTGAAGCCAGGTCAGCTGGGTTATCTTTGCTACGAACGTGGCGCCAGAGAACATCGTTTGTTAGTTCATGAATTTCAGACGTCCTATTTTGAACAAACGTTTTTAATTTATTCGGTGCCATGCGCAGCCACCCCAATACTATTGTCGAGTCAGACCATAAAACAATATTATTGAACGTACAATTTAATGAACTGCGAACCTTATCTAAAAGCTTAGAACCGAGCAAAGCACCACACAGCTCGAGCCTTGGTATGCTAACAGGTTTTATTGGCGCGACCTTGGCTTTAGAAAAGAGTAATCTTACTGTTATAGTTTGGTCTTGATTGATAGTGCGAATATAAATGCAAGTGCCGTACGCGCTCTGTGACGCATCGCTAAAAACATGCAGTTCAATACATATAGGTTGGCTACCTATAGCATGGCGTGGAACACGAAGCGTAGTGAGCTCTTGCAAAGAAATAACAAACCGGTTCCACGTTCGCACGACGTTAAGCGGGACCACTTCATCCCAATCGATTTTAAGAAGCCACAATTGTTGTAATAATATTTTTGCGATTATTATTGTAGGGCTTAACAGACCAAGGGGATCAAAAATTTGTGAAATATTTGATAGAATAGACCGTTTAGTGACTGGCTTATCGTCTTTTTTAAACTGCGTATTAAAATAAAAATTATCATTTAAATTGTTCCAACCTAAGCCCAATGTCTTGGCATTAATATTTTCGTTAGATTTAATTTCTTTAGAATGGTTCGACAAACAATCATCAAAATTACATGGAAAGTTGAATATCCATTTTCGAAGTGGAAAACCGCCCGACTGAAGCGTGTTTTTAATGTGTTCACATAATTTTAATAACTTAGATATATCATTACAGGATGTCAAAAGATCATCAACATAGAAATCCTCTTTGATTGCCCTTTGCACCTCGGGATTTGTCGACTCAATCCCTAACTGCTTCAAACATCTCACACTAAGAAGGCGGCGGCGCAGAGGCGGTTCCGTATGTAACGGTATTTAATTTAAATAGACCTATCGGTTGCGATGGATCATCGCGCCACATAATCATTTGCAGCTGACGTTGGTCTTCAGCTATTATACAGTTTCGAAACATTTTAGAAACGTCCGCGCATGCAACGAACTTATGCTGTCTAAAGCGGAGAAGAATAGAAATTAAATCGCCTTGTATAGGCGGACCGACTAATTGTAAGTCGTTGAGTAACTTGCCGGAGGTCGATGGTGCGCTGGCATCAAAAACCACACGTAGCTTGGTTGTGGAGCTATGTTCCCTAAATACGCCGTGATGCGGCATGAAATAACAGGGTTGCTCGTAAGTGGTAACTGGACTCATATGACCTAAATCAAGGTATTCGCGCATAAAATTCGAATACAATAATTTATAATCAGGCGAGCGCTGTAAACGTTTCTCTAATGCGTAAAATCGGCGTTCGGCTTGCGTATATGATTCGCCTAAACTATCAGGTGACTGTTTAAACGGAATGCGAACACAAAATCTTCCTTCACTATTGCACTTCTTAGTGCGAAGGAAGTGATCCTCACATGAACGCTCTTCCTCAGTCCGCGTATCCCTGACTTTAGGAAGTTCTTCGAGCTCCCAGAACAAGCGAAGTTGAGAGTCTAAAGAACTGCTATAATTACACTGAATGCGCTTTATATTTCGTGTATTATTAACGAGGCCGGAAATAATCCACCCTAATCGTGTATTCTGTAAGTAAGGGCCGTTAGGAAGACGCATTTTCCCTTTACCTAACAGATCCCAGAACTTATCAGCACCTATTAAAATGTCTACGTTTTCAGAAACAAAAAATTGCGGATCTGCCAACGTTATTTTGTCTGGAATACAGAACTGCGCGCTTGATTGACACAATGCTGGCAACGTAGACGTAATTTGCGACAAAACAAAACATGAAATGCGCGTAGTGTAGTGATCGACGCGTGATTTAATTTCAATGTCACAAGTTTCCGAACATAGTAACACCGAATCACCTACACCCCTAACTTCGTAAGTGGACTGTGTTATTGGTATTTGAATTAAATTACAAAAGGATTTAATAATAAAACACCGCTGACTTCCATTGTCAAGGAGCGCGCGCGCGCCTGGTGATGAACACCGTGAATATCGGCTACTTCAATAATAGCTGTTGACAACAGAACGGTGTGTATCTATAGACCGAGCGCATCGAATTTGCATGTGTGCCTTGTTTACTTGAATCGGGCGCAAGTCCGCGACAGCGAAGGAGGAGGGGTCGCCAGCTTGTAGCGGTGGCGGCGCTGCGTCTGCATTCACCTCGGTGCTCCCCGTCGCGATACTAGAATGAAGTGCAACCATACTATCCGCGTTATCATTATGAATCAATGAGTTATGTTTGCGGTTACACTTCCTACAAGGCCCAAACTTACAGTTATTAAGTGCGTGACCCGAGCGTAAACAATTCTCGCATAATTTTTTATCGCGTACTAACTTTAACTTTGTTTCCAAATCACTATCGATAAACCTTTGACATGAATATAGTGGGTGGTTACCGTTGCATTTAACGCAGGGGGTTAAAGTTGCTCGCGTCCGTAGGTTTACCCTTGAGACCCTACACGTGATCCCTGGGTGGTGCTAAATGAGTAACACTGACTGAGTGGTAGAGCCACGCTGCGTTGCAGCACGCATTGGGCCGGCTCGCCCGGCGTAATACCACCCTCTCACGAATATTCGGCGTGAAATAACGGCACTTGGTGCTGTTGTGTTTCGTCCGACCAGTGAGGGTTCCGGAGGCCCTTCCCTCCCCCCCCTCCCAATTCCTATTCCTTCCTTAAACCTATTCCTCTCATAAAGGCCGGCAACGCATCTGCGATTCCTCTGGTTTTGCGGGTGTCCATGGGCGGCGGTGATTACTTTCCATCACGTGACCCGCCTGATCGTTTGCCTCCCTCTTTTATAAAAAAAAAAAAGGAATTTTTAAAGCGAGACTGTCGGTCGGGCGCGGGCGGCTTATGAGTAGATTGCAGTGAGACGAGTAATGTGAATGTGAGTTCTGGTTTTTCGTCTCAGATTGCGGAGTGAACCCTTTATTGTGAGAAAGCTGCAATGTCTCTAGCATATCGGCCCTGTTTTTTAAAAAACCAATTAATTCATCTACTTTAATTATGCGCTTGGAATTGTTATCGCTCGGAACCAACGTACACTTGTAGGTCTCCCATTCACGTTCAGTTGTCTTGTCTAGTTTAGACACTATGATATAATTAATAATTGTGTCCCAGGAGTCAGTGGGCTCACCTAGGATTTTTAAAGCCCGTAAATTTTTTAATATTGTGTCTATAAGTTTTCTAATATGTGCGGGTGACTCCTTAGACAATGAATTAATTGAAAATAAGGCCTTAACGTGATTGTGCACTAAAAGTCTATTATTGTTGTACCTATTGAGCAATAATTCCCAGGCGACATTGTAATTATCGGAACTGAATTCCACAGAGTTCACAACAAGCTCAGCGTTGCCTTTTAGTGAAGATTTTAAATAGTGATACTTTTGTATATTACTAATGCGTTTAGAGTTGTGTACCAAAGATATAAACGTGTCTCTGAACTCAAGCCAGTGCTCATAGGAACCGTCAAAGGTTGGCAGGGAAATAGTAGGAAGCTTAACCGATTGCGCTTGTTCGCTGCAGCAGTGCTTACCATCAGAACTATCATTAACCTCAAAACTGCTTAGAATGTGCTCCGCGCGTGCTAAAGTACTATAATAGGAGTTTTCGAACGCTTCTCTATTATTTAACTGTTCAGATATGTCACTATCGGAAACACACTCATCAATTTTACTTTGAATTTCGTTGAATTCGGTAAATAAACTAGCAGCCCCTTTAATGCTAAATAATAATTTCAAATCAATCCGATTCTGAGAGGAATTAATAAGGCTTTCATTTTCTTCCAAAGAAAGTAGATAGTTTGAAAATTTTGTAAGTCTGCCTTTAACAATGCCACGTTTTTTGATAAGGTCGCGAACTAAAACAGGATCTGAACATTGAATAACCGGAGATCTATCGCGAGATTTCGAATTTGCACTATCAACATTAAGTAGAACGGGAGATTTATCACGCGATTTTACACTTTCACTTTCAGTAGACATTTTGGCGGTCAGTGAGAACAGGAGTACTTACAATTTGGATGCTCGAAAACACGTCAGCAGTGATGGCAGCGTCACAAGCTGGGCAATTCGTCTATCTCTTGCTAAGCAACACGCTCCCTCGCGTATTGCTCACTGAAATCAGTTTAGACACAGGTGTCACAAAGAGAACCAGGAGGTGATTGGGAAAAGAAAGGATGGTTGGCCCCACCAGATTGCGTATGATGATTGATGGATTGCTCTTCCAGCTTCGATTCCGGTATGCGCTTAGCCTCCAAGTAGTCCAAGTAGTCATCTAGGTCCAAAATATGCTTGACTTCAGTAGCAGCAGCCACGACCACGTGCTCCACAGGATGCTGAATCTTAATATTCGGCGAAGAAGGGCCACATGTGCCGTATTGCGACCAACGGTACTTGGTTTAATTTTAATCGTGGCTTATGTTACTGATTTAGCGTTAGGTTTTGGTAAAAATAAATAAGATGCGTGTCCGTTGAAAAGCGTAAGGCGTATATTCTTCGTTAATGTTACAGAGTTCGTGGAGAGAGGGGTAGGGAACAATGTTGTGTTACCAATAGCAGCGTCGGTTCGATGCCCACGTGATGCAGCAGAGATTAGGTTGGCGAATAATCGATCCATAGTGGCGGAAGTTAATCGATTAGGCATTAGACATTCAATCACAAACAGTGGGCGCCAGGAGAATTTTCGTCAGATGTTCAACTAACCAAGCTCGTATTTCATTTAGCTCAGCCTTGTAGATTAATTCATATACAAAAAGGGCGTGTCGTTAGTCTACAAAGAAACATTTATCGTGTCAATACTGGCTAAAATTATGTATAAACTGGCCCTTTCAAATGTTTGTTTTAACCGTTACATAAACAGTTGGGATAACAATATAAACAGTTAAAAACAACAGCAAGATTTATAACTAAATCAACAAATTCACATAGTTAAACTAACTCACGAGCTAAGGTAAAAATAAATATATAAACATGTTTAAGTCCTGTACAAAAATTATCGATGGACAAAGCGACGTTGCCGTTCAAGCAAGAGCAAACCCGCGCGCGCGCCGCGCCGCCGCGCTGTGCTTGCTGCCGACAGCTTAGTTGAACAAGAAAATTCGATTAAAGTGCACGGTTTGCAGTACGTATTTACGGAGGTGAGGTGGACAGCTCAGTGTGTAATGGATTTAGGTAAGTATGCGGACATATAAATGTGTTTTAATATAAAAATGTTTATCTACCCAGCTGTTGTGTCTGTTTAGTGTATTTTCGCCGTAAAACGCGACCGGCCTGGGTACCTTAATTAACTACTTATTTTGTTTTGTATATTTAGCTGAATGGGGTATTTCGGTGAAAACAGTCAAACGTTTTTAAGGTACCTACGTGTTTATTGTTTTCGTTGTCTGATTACTAAAGCTTAGCGCCACGCTGCGTGTCACAACGCGATCGGTTACATACATTTTGCATGAAGGTGGTTACATTAGCTCATAGCCGATTTACACATCCATAAGTAAGTAAAAACTACGTAAGGAAACCGGGCGGCAAGTAAGTCTGTCTACCTATCGCTTAAGTAAGCAAGGAAGTAGTTAGTTCAACTTACTTACTTATTTACTTATGGGTGTGTAAATCGGCCTTCAGTCCCGCGTGTCGCTACGTTCAATACAAAGCTTTGTATTGTAAGAAAGGAAAACTGGTTTTAACGAAAAATAATGTGTTATTTTAACTAAAGGAAAGGAAAACTGTGGTTTTAACGAAAAATAATGTGTTATTTTAACTAAAGCAAAGCTTTTGATTCAACTGATTTATATCAGTTGAATCAAACAAAAATAATGTGTTATTTAATTAAAGGAAAGATTTTGATTTCAATAATATACATCAGTTAAAAAAACACATTATTTCTCGTTAAAACCACAGTTTTCCCTTCTTTATTTAAATGTTTGTGTTTACAGGACACATCTTAGGAGGCGGCAACAGCAAGTGATAATGTTTATGATATAATATCAGCGCCGTCGAGCCCGGCATCCAGTAGTAACAAACACTCGAAATCCAGAGGAATATCACGCGTAAGTGTTTGAATGAAACACTAGGTACTTGTAAATATTTTTAACCCTTGTTATGTTGTAAATTCAGGGCCCTGTCTGCCTTTACTAATCTACAAAAAGGTTCGCAATAATTGAATAATAGTTACCTGTAATCATTGTTGTTGAATGATCGGGTTTCCAAAAACATTAGTCATTGTGGCTTGTTAGACTATAATCCATTTTTTCTTCACATTAAAGACATGGAGCCTTGGCTGATACAGTTCTAGACACATTTTCTTGCATTTTCAATTAATACACCTTTCTAAATCAGTTTTAGCAAGACTTAAACTTAAATCTAAAGAGATCTACGTAATTTGTGTTTACGTTTTGTATTTGACATAACGCTAAAGACAAAATGACAGCCACCGTAGCGACACCTAGCGGTAGTGGGGCGAAGTGGCTGTCAGCTTTTAGTTTCACATAAAAAGATTCAATTTTAAAAATAGCCGATACAGTTCCGATAATAAATTAATATGTATAATATTTATTTTAAGTAATTAAATTAAATTCAAACAAATCCGGAAATGGAACTATTTTTTCTATAAGGATTTTTATCTAGAACATTCGATTGTGATAAATATTTTTTATATTGATATTGTCTCTGCCCGTAGGGGTTACCAGAGAGGAAACTAATACTCCCTAATATTTGGACAGGGTAACTCGAGTGGAATTGATTTCCAAATTTAAAAAAGAACGCAATTCAGATTGCTAATGTTTACATAGTCTGTAGTTGGACGGTTGACAGATTAATTCTGTGTAATATAATATATGGAATATATATATATATATAATATGGAAAGTGTTGAGATCTACAGTGATTTAATTAATTACAGAAATCCGTGCTCAAATCGACGGTTCCTGACGCCGCTGGCAGCCACGCGCCACGTGCGAGATAAGATGTCACAGCCCGTAAGTATTACAATATCATTGCTCTTAAATATTTTCCTGGAGTGCTGTTAACTAATAAACTGTCATCTTTTACCCGGAATGCAGACATTCAATTTTTAATGGTTACCGAATCGCGCCTTGTCGCCAGGTGACGCAAGGCTCTTAGCCATGTGGCAGACGTGTCAGACCCCTTTAGAAAGTGGATACTCCATCACCCAACAATAGACTAGCTTGTTTAGTTTTGTTTAGTGGAATATAGTAGCTTTGTTGTGCCTTGGGTCCTAATTAAATGTGAAACAACACTAAAATTAAAAAATGGTGTTAAATAGTATAGATATAGTGTTAGTTTATAGTTGTACAACCACGCTGGGAACCTTTTGAGAACCCCGTTGACCAGCGAGTCCCTGATTAAGATAGGTTGCAGCTCCGGTTACAGATAGCAGACTGCGGGACCCAATTAATTTAACAGTACTGACCTAAGCGTGTAATGTGGTAATAAGGCCCCGTGTTGATAATTCCAGGTGCTTCGAGAAGCCCGTCTCGCCGCCAGGATTTAGAGCTGGGCCCTAAAGCCTGGACGCGAGACCTGTTTCTTCGGGGTACCAGCGGCCACCGGCTGTACGGCGAGGAGACACCGCCTAGCGGATAAGCAGGCGATGACGGTTTTTTTTATTATAGAACTTTCTAAAATTTTATTTTGAAACTACATTTTTTTAAGTAGGGTATCATACCCACTCTCTCCAACTTGCAAGCGTTGGTAAACTTACCAACCTTTTGAGGATCTGCGAGTTCGACCTGTGTTGTGAAGTTGAATGGTGACGTCGTCTGCAGATTCGGATCGACTATTCGATTCTGGCGCCCATTAATATTAATTTTATATCGGTATAACCCCACGGTTCTCAGGTTTATTGGCTTTAAACGTTTGATGGTTTTTATACAGTTAATCTGTTTAAAACATTTAATTTAATATTTTTATAGACTGAGTTATTTAATTTTTTTTATTTCAACCTCAGACTCCGGACGGTACTGGTTTTATCCCAACCTCCCACGACCATAGCTCTTACCACTGAAATATTAGCTGGCTGGTTAGGTAGTAGAAGGAACAATAATATAAAATTTATTTCAAATTAAAATTATCATCGACCCACTGGGTCACTTTTGACTCATAAGATTTTCTTGGGTTTTAGGGTGTTTTATAGCTTGGTAATAAGGTTTAGATTAATTTAAACAGTAAATTATAGTTGACAACATTATTATAAATTATATTGGAATTTCAATTTAAATTGATTGTTATTTTCGGCCTAGTAAATCAAAATTGAGTAAAGTAAATGATTAGCACCTAACATAATATAAGGAAAAATTGTTACTAACCCCCTCTTTAGATAATAGTAGTGCATTAAAATTTATAATTTTATTTTATTGTTATTAAACAAAATTTAGGGTGTGTGTGTTCGTTGACAATATACTGCCTAGCTGTTGAACATTTTATGGTTTTATTTTACAACACCCAAACGCAAGCTTCAGCTTGCGTTTGGGATTTTCTTTTTTTTCCCCAAAAGGGACAAAATCCCAAATGTAACACCCTCGACGCAAAGATAGGGGTGTTTTAAGCTTAACGTGTCTGTCTGTGTATCTGTGTATCGTAGCTCCCAAACGGATGAATCGATTTTTGTTGAGTTTTTTTGTGTCATAGATAATTTTATTTCGAGTGTTTTTAGCCATGTTTCATGAAAATCGGTTCAGCCGTTTGAATATCATCAGCTCTTTTCTAGTTGATGAGGGGATTTGACTAACTTCCTTATGTCCGATCGATTCGAAATTTGGTACCGTGTTACTTCAATGATATTGAAAGTATATGGTAAGGTAACCATGACCTGATCAGCCATTTGAAGATCATCAGCTCTTTAATAAAAAAATACGAAGCCGCCGCTCAAAAAAAGGCACCAGTTGCCCATACAAATTGGTCATTGTCCTTTGTTGTGTGTCGCGAATGTTGCGATGTTGTCGCGGTTCTGCGTTTTCATTCAGCAGAGAAATCAAAGTCTACACATAATGGCATTTCTGTGAAAAAATTTTTTTTATTATAAACACTGTACTTGTTTATAGCTGAAAATGTCTCTTTTGAGCAACTAAAGTCAAATTCATGATGGATTGTTTCTTGCATAACATAATATCCCACTCTTTGTTTGTTCCATTAAGACTTTGCCAAAGTTTCCACCGTAAATTCTTAGACATTAAGAATACACTTGACTTTGGATAATATATTTCACGAGGCTCATTATCTAATAATGAAATTATTTTAATAAAATTACATTTACTTATTAAAGTCATACGACTTTTACTATTTTTATACCTTTTTTTAGAATATAGCATTACTATTTCTAGTTCTATTGATGTATTACTGTGAGTGTGTAAATCGTTGGTGCTGTTTTGAGCCTTCTTTCTACAAAAAAAAAGGCTTTTCTATAAACAAATCCATTTTTTTTATTTTAAATATTTTACAAGTTGCGAAATTCCTCTTCCTAGCACCTGAAGACAAATTAGTGATGGCTTGTTTTTTGCATATCACGTTTTCACACTCGTTTTTGGTTCCATTAGGACTTTTTCAAAGTTTGCATAGTAAATCCTTCAACATTGTGAATAAGTATGACTTTGAATAAATTTCACAAGGTTCACCTGCTGAAGAACTTATTTTAGCATTACAATTACTCAATAAATACTCTTTAACCGAGGAGCGTTAACAAACACTGGATTTATCTGATACTTCTGCATGATAACTATTAAGCGGCTGTTCTTGAAATTTTGTAATGTATTCTGGATAATCTTCATTTAACATGTAACCAACTTGATATTCTCTGTGTTGATGGAATTTCGAAGCATGCGAGTTTTATTTATTTTACATTAGATATTAAGCATGCGAGTTTTATTTATTTTATATTAATACCAGTATTTAGAGTAATTTCAAAGCCGTGAAATCGTTATGAACTTTTGTTTTGTAATTTAAGTGTGGTACTACACTTCAGGACACCTCTATTGGCCCACCTTAGAGTTTAGGTTTCTATGGCCCCTACTTAAATATGATTGCTAGATTAAACAAAAACTATTGATGCAGTTTTAAACCTGATACATTTTACCATCTGTTTCGATCGTATTATTTTAAATTTAAATTCAGAATACCACACGACATGGAGCTACGCCTAACAAGTCGGGTATGCGCCTTGATGAAGGCAGTTGATTTTTGAATAAAAAACATGTTTTATCAAATAAAGGTTTAATTTAATAACGCGTGTTGCCTCCATGGGCATCTACGACAGCTCTCATACGATTAGGCATAGAGTTTATCAACCGCTCTATGAAATTTTGAGGGATCATCTCCCATTCCTCTTCTATGGCAGTTTTCAACTCCTGAATCGTCTGGGCAACTGGCTGACGAGCCCTAACACGTCTTTTTAGCTTGTCCCACATGTGCTCAATCTGGTTCATGTCTGGGCTTCTGGCTGGCCAGTCCATAACTGTGATGTTCACATCCCGAAGATATTCCCTGACGATGCCGGCCGTATGGGCTCTTGCATTATCATGCATAAAAAGGAAATTTGGGCCCACATGGTCCACGTATGGCATCACGTGAGGTTCTAAGCACTCACGAATGTATCTTTCAGCATTTAATGTTGGCAGCCGTGGTCCCGTAATAACCTCAAGTTGAGTTTTGCCGCTCGCGGATATACCGCCCCAGACAGTCCTTGAGCCACCGCCATAAGCAACCCTCTCTTCAAAGCAGCATTGTGCAAAACGCTCTCCCTTACGTCGGTAGACCTTCTTCCTTCCATTATTGCCATGTAACGCAATTTTAGACTGATCAGAAAAGAGTACACGGCTCCAATGCTGCTGAGTCCAATTTAAATGAGTGCGCGCGAAATGAAGACGCGCTGTTCGGTGGGCTCGCGTTAGTTTGGGGCCATTAGCTGGCTTGTGTGGTACCATATCGCGTTCTTTTAACCTTCTCCGAACAGTTCGAGCGCTCACAGATACTCCGTGGAAGTTGCGAATTTGGTTTTGTATCTCAATGGAGGTAAAGTGACGATTTCTCAAGCTGGTCGTCACGATAAATCAATCCTGCCTTTCAGTTGTGACCCGAGATCGTGGCCTTCCTTGGCGACGGACAAAGCCGCCAGTCTCTAGGTACCTCCGATAAACATTTCGGACCGCAGATCGACTTAAATTAAGTTGAGCACTCACATTTCTTTGGCTGTGTCCGGCCTGGTTATATGCCACAGCTTGGGCGGCGACTTCAGGCGAAGTATCCATAGATGATTGATAGAACCTCATCTTAATATTAAGAATAAGTAATGTTTGTTGCAAAACCAAAGAGAAAAATCACACTTTCAAGAATTAAATCCAAGTAAACCAATAAAATCAAGTTTTCTTAGAATTCGATTGTTTGATATCAACGAACAGGCTCCAAATTGTTTATTGTTTGTTTAAATTCTGTGTTCGAAATTTAAAAAAAGTCTATTGAATAAAATTATGAAAGTGCCTGGTTCAAAACTGTATAAAAACTTTTTGCTCGACCTAATATAATATTTTAGCTAGGACTAAACGAAACTGAAAATGCAATGTGGGCCAATAGTGTCCAGAAGTGTATTTCCTTGTGAATGTCGATGCCACTGTTGAAACCTGAATCAACGTTAACAGGTTTTTTGGTAATTTTTTGAAACCGGCCGGCGTGTCTGTTTTGGATTTTCAACTTTTATAAATCGTTTTGTATGCATACTTGGATACGGTATTCGATATTCGATGTTCCATTGTGCTCTTTTAATTGTGCACTGTGGTTTATTAGTATCCACAACAGATGTTGCTCTAAGTAGCCGTTTATGTAATGTCAATAGATTGTCCATTACTGATTCGTCACAATGGATATCTGACAGAAAATAAGATTTATGGAAAGCTTTTTGTTTAACTGTATTTGTTCTTTCTTTACTTTGTTTATTATGGCATTTCATGAAACATATACATTGTTTCAACCTAAAACTGAAAATACTTTGCTTATTTTTTAATTGATTTTCCCATACACAGTGGGATGATTTTAAAGTTGAACGTTCCCAGTTCTTCTTAAATAACCGTGGACTCTTCAATTGCTTTCCTTTATTAAAAATTAGTCCAAAACCAAAATTTGAGCTAATACGTACTACTTGTCTTACAGGTGTCTCTAGACAATTTTCATGTTCAACTCATCTTTTATTCGTTTTTTTGTAGGATACTTAATCATTAAAGTTAGATCGATGTCTTTCTGTTTTAGATTTGCAAGCTTTCTATAAGTGCGACATAAAAGAGTAGAAATTAAATAATCCAGAACTAAATTCACTCATTTTTTGGCAACATTGATTATCTGTCATTAATGTCAAGTGGTTGTTCAACTCTGTCCGTGGTTACGATATAAATTGTTGTTATAGTTATATTTCTACATTCCTGGATTTAAAACACAGATAACATGATTATGACCATCCATGGCGGTTCTCGTAACATAATATATAAGGTTTTTTTTGCGAAGTTTGGCAGAATTTCAAGACGGAACTTCGTTACGTAATCTGGAGGATATTTACCAACGTACAGCAGATTATACTGGTAAGTAAGTTATAAAAGATGTTGAAAGTATAATTATCTAAAATATGCCTATGCGCAATCGGCTAAATTCCGTGAAACAATCAGTATTTTTAAATATTTTTAAAAGTTTTGGGGTTATGATATTACAAACAAAAATGTTGGTTATTATAGTACGACTCGAGAATCTTGAACTTTTTAATTTATTGGGACATTTTATCAAGTGTTAAGGGGTAGAATGTGGTAAGTATAGTAAATTATGTCGGTTGGCTTTTGAATCGAGTCGCCTGAATTTGAAGAAACTAACACTGTGGGGGGGTATAAGGGGTTCTTAAATAAAGGCTTATTAACATTTTAGCTGCAGATGTTGCGGTAAAATATTTAAAAAACCACTTTAAAGTTTTGTCAAAATCGCCTATAATCACGAAAAATTACACGTTTTTAGGTAATACAATACCATATTAACAGAACCGAAGTGTGGGGACAGGGGGGGGGAGGGCTCAGCTCCCCTGCGAGGGGGGCTAAGCCCCCCCATGAAAAAAGTCTTAAGAGTTAATTAGGTTAGGTTAGGTTAGTAAGTATGATGACCAAAAACGCGCGAGCCGAGCGAGCGAAGCGAGCGTGCCGCGGGAGCGGCCGGCAAAGCGCCAGATGAGGTTTTTATAACTTTCCATATTTTTAAAAAAGTTACATAACTTCAAAATTACTTGTCTGCGGCAGGAGGGGTATGTGGGGGGTACACCTCACTCGTCCCCTCCCGTTTCCCCACCGATTAAGGAGACTCGATTCAAAAGTTTTACCATGATACATAACCTCAAAATACAAAAATTAACATAACTTAAAAACTACTTGTTTGCGGCAGGGGGGGGGGGGTTAAGTAGGGGTACTCCTCCCCCACCCCTTACCTTCACCACCCCCAGCCCGATTCAGGTGACTTGATTCAAAAGTTTTACCAATTTTAATAACTCAGTCCATAGGACTGAACAATTTTGGTTTTGTTTTTTTTTATGCATATATGTTTCTATTGTTCAAGGTGTGTCTGAAAGTACTGTGCGGAGAATAACTAAACAAGGCTCCGAAAATGGAGAAAAATTTTCGACTCCCGCTAAACACAGAAAGGGTCGACTTGCAAAGGAACTCGATGACTTTGATATGTGTCCAATCCGTCAGAAAATGTTTTTTTTTACACTGTAAAAAAAGAAGTACCAACAATATGCAAATTAATAGCTCAATTAAGGCAACTTATTGGCTATGATGGAAGCCGCGAGCATTTGCGAAACTTGAAGAGTATCTGGACTTTAATTTATTAGTTTTGTATCTAAATAAAAATAAGTTATGTACAATGGCTGTTTTCATTTTTACATACAAACTACTCAAATTAATTATTTTGACGACCTCCTTAGCCGAGAGTAGAGCACTCCGGACTTGGCGTCGCTATCTCTAAGGTCCTGGGTTCGATTCCCGGTTGGGTTAATGTAGAAAACCAACTTTTCTATATTGTCTCGGATCTGGGTGTTGTGTACCGTCGTTGTTTCTGATTTCTATAACTCAAGTTCCTTAGCTACTTCCTCTATATCAGAGCAATGTGTAAGTGATGTTTTCCAATTATATGAACATATTAAATAAAAACAAGTATCAAGACCAATTTGCTCGACCTATCAGGGTTGCTATGTTAACGACAACAGCGCCCTCATTTAATTTCTACTCTTTTATGTCGCACTGTATATGTGCCTTTTGTTTCCGATTTTATTCTTTCTGGTACTGTCCCGGTTCCAGAATCTTTGAAATATTTATACTTATGAAATTGTTCGTAATTATTCGGACTCATTTTATTATTTTTATATTTCTTTGTCATTGTGGCCTTATTTTGTTTTATTGGTGGAACTGATTTTAAATTAATCAATTTTCTCTCTTTAATATTTTTTAATTTGTTTACTTTTTTGACAGAACTTTTATTGATTTGATTTGTTTTAGTAAGTCTCATACTCGTAGAAAAGATGCTCTTACAGAAGTTTCTTAATGCTGAGTGAGTAATTATTCCACCTTTATCGTTAGTATCCAAATATGCTTGAATTTTCTTGTGTGGCTGTATTGGATCTTTAGTTTGAACAGCGAATTTCTTTATTTGAATAGGAAGAGAGCCAATTTTAATATTTTCTCTTTGTTTTGTTTTACCTTTATTTCGCTCCAAATCCGTACAATATTCGTGCTTAAAGAAATCAATATTAAAACTAAAACTGGATCCTATTCGAACTAGATATTGCTCGCCCACCATTCGTTGGTCATTTATAAGTTCTTTATAACTCATATCATCAGTTTTCCCGGAAATGGGCAAAGAGATTTCAGTTGGCATCTTTTGAGATTTAAAATAACGTTTTAATGTGCGACTTGATAATGATATAGGATTATTTCTTACTGTATTTGATTTCTTAAAAATTATATCACATTGACAATAATTCGACTTTTAATTTTTCTTCGTTATTTTTGGTTGTTTGTCCTCTTTAGGTGTAATTGATGACGGCGGCTTTTTTTAATGCTTGCTTTTTTTTCTTACTTGTTGTTTTGTTTCTGCGACTAATATCTTTATGAGCTTTTTCTTCGAATGGCTTAGCTGTCTTAGCTTCTTCTAAATTCTTCTTCTAAATTGAAAGGCTTAATATTCTTGTAGAATTTGACTTTGAAACTAAAACTAGATCCAATTCTTAATGCTTGACGAGTAGATTTACTGTCTAAATTGTAGTTTTTAACGAGCTCCGAATTTTTAATTGGTTTAGATTTTATATTTTTACTATGCATAGGTTCCTTTCTAGTTTTTTTAGTGTTTGTTTTCTTGTTACGATATCGTTTGTTCGGTATTAAAGCGCAATCTACAGTTTCTCTTGTACTAGAATAAGGGTTACGGATATTATTATTTAAAAACTTAGTTGGATATTTTCTATTTGATTTCAAAGTTTGAACGGACATAACTTTCATAAAACACTCAGAAGCTTTAGATGCTATCGTTGGAATAGATTTAGGTCTTGTTTCTATATGACTATGAGATAACTTACCAATTCGGTTTTCCAATATTTTTGAGTGGTTGTTAACTATATCATTGTCATTTAATATTTTAAAAGCAGTTTGTGCATAGTGTCGTTTGATTTTCTTTTTACTGTAAATAGATGTTTTTAGTTTTTTAGTTGTTTTACTCGTATACGGTTCTAAACTTTTTTTATATTCAATTCGAACCACACTTTTATATCGTTCCTTAAATTGGTCTGTGGTAGTTAATTCATTCTGATAGTTTTTGTATTTTTTTTTTGGTGAGCTACTGTGTGACAACCTTGAAGTATTTTCAGATAATTTGACTAAAGTATTTGAAGTTGTAGGTTGGTAAAATTCCTTTTCATGTCTCTGTCCTATTTGTCGATTTTGTGATATGTATTGAGTCGCTATAGCTCGTTTTGATTTGTATTGAGTTCCCTTATCATGTAGTTGTATAACGCCGCTATTCGGGTTGCTGTGGGATACTGACTTGTTTTTTATGTGTCCATAATTTCTTATATTCGATTTATTGTAGTCTTCTTTACATTGGCAGTCAATTTTACTATCTTTATTTTTAATACTTTTCTTTGAATAAGATGTAACTTCATTTAAGTAATTTCCTTTTAATTTTAAGGCACAAAAACACCTTTTCAGAGCGTGACTAGCTTTCTTTTTCGTATTTATTTTCTGTCGTTTAGTGCTTGCTTTTTTTCTGTCTTTTTGACCATGCGCTGTCTCTCTTTTGTTACCTTTGTTTTTCTCATTACAGCAAACTACATTATGGCTAAAACTAGAACCTAAGTTAGTCTTATTATAATTTTTTACTTTGTTTTGCTTGCGTGATATCAATTCACTTTTAATTTCATTAGTATTTAGTTGATTTTGATTATACCTCAACGTCTTTGTAATAGAGGTATCGACGCTGACGTCGGGTTTTGATAGCAACATTAACATTTTAGCGTATTTCTTTGGATCACAAGTACCAGAAATACACATCGAGGGAAGGCATTCCTTTGGAAAAGGAAGTTTTATCTTAGTAAACAGGAACAACTTTTCGTGCGTGGAGAGTTTTTGTTTTGTTAGCTTCTTAATTTTTTTCAAGTCCAAACTATCTACTTCCTCTCTGTTTAAGTTAAACTCAATATGAATAGGAACTCCGGTTTTTCTACTAATAAAATTATAATTCATAGGTTGAAACTTATTTCGATTTTTAGTTTCCCCTCTAATGTTCATCATAGACGAAGTAGATTTTGCTTTTGTGTTGCAGTGACATTCGACAGATTTTGGTGTAGGCTTCTTCTCGACATATTTTCTGAACTTTCTTGTTTTAGAAAAAGCTTTTAAAGAAGATACACCCGAAGAAAATTTACCGAACTTCTGTCTAAGTTTTATTTTCTTATAACATTCTTCTGGAATACAGAAGTCTGGATCACGTGAAATTTTTTTAATTAGTCTTTCAAATCTTAATTTTTCTTTAAATATTACTAATGAATCTTTTGTTATTCTAAAGGCAGTTTCTAACTTTGATATGCTACTTCTCATTCCTTCACGAACTTTTTTTTTTACTATTTTAATCTTCTCTACTGACTTTGCAGACCACTTTCTTAATTTAGATTCATTAATTACACGTTTAACTTGTGACGCTTTTGAAGCTATTGCACTATTTTTTGACACGATCTCTTGGAAATGTTGATTTTGGGCTTCAACTGGCACTATTTCTTTGTGAAAAAGCTGGTTTAAGTGTATCGTACACATACATGGATCAGATTTAATATGTTTGACTCTGGGCTGTATTGATTTTATTTTTCTGTGTCTAACAGCTCTTTGACGTCTAGCGTAAAAAGGACTACTACTTGTTGTTTCAATTTTATTGCCAGCTTGATGACGTTTGTTAGCGTCATTGTGTTTTTGGCGATGGATTTTTGAGTTACAATAACAACAATCACAACAACCACTTAACTTTTTTGTAGGCTTAAGATATGGACCATGACGAAATATTTCTCCTCTATCAATTAAATCAACTATAGCACGAATAGCATCCTTCTTAATATTATCTCGGTCTGGTAACTCATTCTGTTCATTTATTCCTTGTGCCAATTTTTTGTTTTTTTCATCAACATTGCTACCAGCAAGAATTTTGTTCCGTATGTCGTCATACTTAGTACGAGTATTTAGTAACTTATTGAATAATTTCTTTTCTTTTTGCTGTATAAGTTTACTATACGATAACTTATCTATTTTAAAACCTTTTTCCAACAATTTAATGGAAATCCCTTTCAGTTCATTATGGTATAAATAATCAGAACAAGAACATCTTCTGTGCTGCGGTATCTTCATCGCTTATGGTCTTTATAACTTAAGTAAATAAGCAATTGCACTTCCTTGTTGATAATCGTCCTCAGTTTTTTGTAGACCATATTATTTATGTAGCATTCAATTTGCTTCTTTGTGCTGCGAAAATCGAAAAATATCAATTTCTTAGAAACCGTAACAATTTAAACTAAAAAATTTGGTTTTCCAAAGCATAAACTTGAAAAAAATCAATCATCATCATTAACATCAAATACAATATACAAACCTGAAGAAACTGTATTAGGCCTCCCTAGCCACTAGATTGCTTAATAGTAAGTACCACAAAATTATTGCGTTAAACTTAGTTAATCCCCCGTCCAACAAAGGTTTTGACTGTGGTTCTCCATCTTTATGGTATCTGGTATATCAAACGCTTTGATTATATACATGTATATAGTCAAAGATCAAACGATACTGACAACGGTTTAGCGCAGTAATGTAAGATAGATAGGTACTTACCTACCTCAAGAATGAAGACGATCAGTAAACATATTTAGTAACAAACGTCATGAAAACAAAACTAAATAAGTAATTATTAATTATTAAGTATTAATGGTTCAGCCATAATTATATAACTTTAAGTCGCTATTTTTAATAATTTTGTGTATGCGAATACTCTTGTAAATTTTGAAAAAATGTAGCCTAAAATGATGTGTCAAACATTAAGGAAACTTTTGAACCTACTTGTCACTACGATTACCATAAAGTTTCAGATAGATACGGTTACAGACGTAGACCAACGAGTTTTTACCTAATCTGGAGAGCGCACGGGCAATTTGACATCGTTTAAATATGAATCTTTTATTGTGTGTCACAATTTCTATTACAGAAATCACTTGCTCAGGAGAGAAGCGCGGTCCGAGTGAGCTACCGCTTGGGAGAGCCTCGACTCGAGCAAGCGAGGTGCACTCTGCGCTTGATAGTATGATCGATATATTTCTGTGGTATGAAGCTACAGTAGCCGGCGCGGCGGGTCGAACCACCACGAACGGACTCATTTCAGAGGGCTGCCAACTCAGAACAATAACTAAAGCATAGAAACCACGCTAAAAGACGAGCTAGACAAGAGCTATCTTACTCATATGACTTCATTTAATTCTGTAACGAGAGTGAATGAAACCTCTAATCCACATTCGTTTCTATTTTTTCTAGGTTGTCACAAGGTAAATGTCTAACGGATGTAATTGGATGTCTTTATAACACCATCAGATTAAATGTGTCGTTATTTTCTTTTTGTTGTTGTGTAAATAAGTGGCAACCTAACTTGGTTACATTATAATGACGGATTATTTTCACGCTAAGTTGTAGCTCCTCTCAGATAAATTTAATTATTTGCAAGGTATTCTTCCGAAGATACTTAAAAACTAGCCATAGCATTGTTAGTGATATTTATGAATTACGTGTGACAAAATGTCTTGTATGATTGAGGGCTGCAAATCCCTTCTAATAAGAAAAGAAAATAATCAAGAGACAATAAATAACCTTTTATCGGTGAGCTCAGACTGTTTAACTAAACATAATTAATGGCATAAATCTATTAAAACACATAACAGTTTTTCTAAATAGTCATCGTGTCCAGTTCTGTGCTGATATAAGGCATTTATCAATGAAATTTTGTTTAAATGTTGAAGGTTATGTTTTTTCGCCTAGTGACGTGCATTTCTATATCGATAAATCAGTATTTTGTGTAATTAGTTGGCACATCTATCTTTAAATTATGATATATGTATACGCCTCATTTACAACTTGTTTTACTTTTAACATGATATTAATAATTTATAACTTTAAAAGTACCAACCTATTGATAATTTAAAAAATATACATAATTGAATGGTCTTCTTGATTACTACTACTACCATTTATCAGCATTTTCACTAATTTAAAAAATTCTACATTTTGGTTACAGGTTTCCAATAAATGATGATATAAATAAAGAATGGCTACGGCCGGCGTATAAGAAGACTAAATTGGATATGGAATAAACGTAGTCATATATGTTCCAAACATTTTACGATCAATCAATCATGAACAATGTCTGCGACACATTTGTACCAACAAGCATTTTGAGCAATCTTGTTAATCATTCTCTAGAACAAAGTTTCGATGACAATCACAGAATCCTATTTATAAAAGCCGTACCTAAGTTATATTTGACTATACGAATACCAAACAGTAATTACAGGAACGTGCGCCTCGTGACAAATTATGCAGCTTTTTAACCAAAACCTTCTTATTAAGAGGCAGTGATTTAATAAAAATGTTTTAAATATTTATTTATAAGTTTTTTATTTCCTTAATAATCCTTCATATTTTTATTTTCCTCGTATCAATTTTCAGATTTACTTTCAAAGCATAAAGTTCAACATCCATCTAGTTAATTTGACGGATAAGGGTTGGCCGATGTGACACTGACTGTACACTGCTTCTCGTTATTAACTCCCAAAACTTGCTGAAGGCAAAAGTGACCACTTTTACCGTTAACAATTTTTTGGCCTAACAATAGAACGTAAAGTAGTGTGTGTACACACGGCCACTGATCGACCTACCCAAATCTGTCAAAATATTCCAATTGATATTGAACTCTACATGATTGACATTAGGATGAAATTTGGTTGCGAGAATGCCCTTATCCCTACCCTACCCTTATCTGACAAATTAACTAGATGGATATTGAATTTTATGCTTTGAAAGTAAATCTGAAAATTGATACGAGAAAAATATAAATATGAAGGATTATTAAGGAAATAAAAAACTTATAAATAAATATTTAAAACATTTTTATTAAATCACTGCCTCTTAAATAAGAAGGTTTTGGTTAAAAAGCTTCATAATTTGTCACGAGGCGCATATTCCTGTAATTCCTGTTTTAGGATTCTGTGATTGTCATCGAAACTTTGTTCTAGAGAATGATTAACAAGATTGCACAAAATGCTTGTTGGTACAAATGTGTCGCAGACATTGTTCATGATTGATTGATCGTAAAATGTTTGGAACATATATGACTACGTTTATTCCATATCCAATTTAGTCTTCTTACACGCCGGCCGTAGCCATTCTTTATTTATATCATAATTTTTTGGAAACCTGTAACCAAAATGTAGAATTTTTTAAATTAGTGAAAATGCAGATAAATGATAGTAGTAGTAATCAAGAAGACCATTTAATTATGTATATTCTTAAAATTATTAATAGTACCTACCTATTAGCTACCTAAAGTTATAAATTATTAATATCATGTGTGACGTTGGGTTAATTAATGATTAAAACCCAAGTCCACAAAAAAAATGTTTATTATGAAAAAATATACCGCAGCAGCGGTCGTGGGTGAAGCCCATAAAATGCGCTTCGCTTGGTCGGCACTCCCCTGTCTTGGTCTTCGGGGGCGACGGCTGGTGAAGGTGGGTGTCGATGTGTTGGTGGTGACGCAAGTACTTGGTCCCGGAAGTTGCTCCAAACTTTGCTCCCTGGAATTTATAACGTCCAGCATTACAACAGGCCCCCCACAATGTTCCTTCTGGCCACCAAAAGTAGAAGACTAAAAGGAGGTGACCAGTGGCTGGTGAAGTGGCTTATTTTAAAGAAACCAGAAAGGAATTTACAATTCTAACAAAATAATTAAATGAGGCCATTAAACAAAATATAGGTAATTTAACGTTTTAAATGATTAAAATGATCAAGTTTCATAAAATGGAAATCTTTTCTATTTGTGTGTAGGTAGGGAAATAAAAAATCCTTACAGAACAACTCAGCCTCGTAAACAAGCAAGTCAATGGAATATGTTCACTGATTAACTACATTAATTTAAATAAAAGGCTAAACACAAATAATTAAATCACTACTTATTGTTCGCAAGCTAAAAGGAAAAAACCTACTTAGTAGTTATTCGTTCAACACTTACCCAATTGGGAACGGAAAACAACTGAATTTATTAATGGCAACGTAAAACGTACGTTAATTAGCAATTAATAACTATTTCCAACAAAATAGAACCGCTCTTAATACTTTAAAATCGTTTTCTACGAACGAAAATATTACTGCAGTTAGGTAGCTACTACTTTCTGACCTGCGCGCCGTATATGAAACGAATGCGCGCCGAGCACCGTGGGAGCTCCTCGTTAACCGGTCCTGCGTCGAGACAATAGAAGCGAGTTAAAGTACAAGCGGTCACACATCGCGGTTGACAAAAATATTCAATTTATTTAATTTGTTTAGTTTACTTTTTTATTTCAATTGTTATGTTTTTTGTGTTCATAATTAATAGTCAGTGTTTTAATAGTTATAGTGTCATAGTTTTAATTAAATATAAGTATTATAATATCGTTTAGGTTAAGGTTGTATATAATCATTTGGTTTTTTTAAATAAATAAGATAGGTTTACTTTATTGTTTTATTGTATTTTAAAATAAAATAATTTAAATATTAAGCAAATTTTATAAACATGTACGTGCAACGTTACATTACCCCCTCGCGTCGCCAAGGATTTTATTCTCATAATAAAATCCGCATCAACTTATGTCAGTGTTTGTATTTACACATACGAAATTCAACTTTCATACTTCACACATTCATAAGGCAGCAATAAGAAAAACGTTTTTATTGTCGCATCCTAACAATCCTAGGGTGTCTGTTATTAATGAAACAGATAACCAATACAAAACAAGTTTGTCAAGATGTTAATAAAACTGGAGGTACAATTTAAAAAAATAACGAAAAGGGAACACACGCACTAAAATATTAAACTTTCTACTTGTAAAAATAACCACTTTACGACAAAAACAGCCTCAAGAAAATGTACTTAAGGGTGAAAACTTATTTGTTTAAAGTTACTAATTTTAAATCTTTGATATGCCATGTGCCGATATCTTTGCCTGACATATCTTCCAAAACATACACAAGAGGCGATTTTTTAGCGGTTATGCGACACTTTATAAACTTTGGTGCAAGCTTTTTACTGAAATACTTATCTTTGTCACTTAAAACGTACGCTCGTTTCAAGACAACATCGCCTACATCAAACTCTGCAGGTTTGCGACGCAAATTATAATGTGCTGCATTTTTGGAATGAGCATGCCAGAGCTTGGCCTGTACATCGTTAAAAATAACCGAAAGACTACCTAAATTTTCTGCGTAAATGTCCCTAGGTAAAAACAAAACTTCGTCACCCAAATCCGTATCTGTGTAATGAGAACCACAGGTGACGAGTTCTCTTCCGTAAACCAAGAAAGATGGAGTATAGCCAGTAGCCTCATTTACTGCGTTATTGATTGCAAATTGTACCTTCGGGATAAAAAGATCCCAGGTTCGATGGTCATTATCGACGTAGGCTGATATGCAGGTAATAATAGTCCGGTTATAACGTTCGACTGTATTAATTTGCGGTGTATATTTTGGCGTATAGTAAATATTAGGAATTTTATATTTTTCAAACAATGAAACAGTTTCATGACTGATAAATTGAGAACCGTTATCTAGGAAAATTGTCTGCGGAACACCGTGAACTAAAATAACGTTTTCTTCTAAAATTTTTATAATAACATTAGAGGTTGCTCTTTTGATAGGGAAAATAAGACAAAATTTTGAAAAACAACAAGTTATGACTAAAATATACGTGTTCAATTTGCGAGTAGTGGGCAAAGGACCCATTAAATCTATGGATAACATTTGATAGGGACGAGTACACTGCTTCGGACGACCCATCTCGCCTAACGTTTGATGGTTTGGCGATTTGTACTGAAGGCACTTATCACATGAGGCAACAAACGTTACTACGTCCTTGTGCATACCCGGCCAAAAGTATCGCAGCGCAAGGCGATTGTACGTTTTAAAAACGCCCATATGTGCAGCTGTCGGATCTGAATGATTTTCAGCCAAAACTTTCACGCGTAATTCAGAAGGTACAACCACCTTCCAGGAAAATTCGTCAGTTAAATTATTTTTATTTTTAGACAATCTGTACAAAATGTTGTTTTTTATGATAAAATTTGGAAAATGTTGTGGACGGTTAGTACAACCATTATAAATAGATTTGTACCAATCGTCTTTAGTATTGGTCAGATCGGAAGCGCTAATGGCAGCTAAAGGAACAGCCCTCGAAAGAGCGTCGGGGATCACATTATCGACGCCACGGCGGTGTTTGAGCTCGAAATTAAATGATGACAGGCGAACTCCCCACCGAGCTAACCGACCTGTCGGATTATCTAGAGAAAGGAACCACTTTAACGCGCTGTGGTCAGTATATACAACAAATGTCTTTCCATTCTCCAAATAACAACGCCAGTGCTCTAGTGCAGTGATCACGGCTAAGGTTTCACGCTCCGTTATGCTGTAATTTCTCTCCGCTGCTGTAAGTGACCTACTCATATAAGCAATTGGGTGCTCCTTGCCATCCCTCGTTTGAGTGAGCATAGCACCTACACCAAAATTGCTTGCATCAGTATGCACTCCAAATGGCGCATTATAGTCAGGGCAGGTGAGAACAGGAGCGGAAACCAAACACTCCTTTAATCTCTGAAAAGCGGCATCAGCCTCTGGAGACCATTTAAATGGAGGAGCGCCTTTCTTATTGGAAGTTAATTTATTTAAATGTAATTTATTTACAAGTAATATTCATAATATATTATAATATATTATGAATATTACTTAAATCTAAACTTACGGAAAAATCCTTATTTTTAGGCACAATTTTTAAGTTGCTAGTGATATCATTATACATTTGTAACACCATTAACACTAACAACATTTTTCTGATACATTTTTAATTGAATAGGATAAATTGTCGATGATGTCATTCAATTTTGCCTGATTAATATTTATGATTATTTCGTGTAAAGAATCATTAATTTTAGAAATTGCAGTTTGTGAAACCATAATACTCTTTGTAATAGATTCTGCTAGCTTTTTATCATTATTATATAAAACTTGGATTGCGTCATCATAACTTTTCGCATCGTCTTCATCTAATGTTCCAAATATGTGTTTAAATACGGTACCAACGCCGGAGAACAAAGGAGATCTCTTAGAGATACCAGTAGAAATAATATGAGAAATTGATTCGAAATCTCGCCAAATATCATCATATAACACATGTAGAGGTTGTAATAAATTTTGACATTGTGAAAAATCGATTTCGTTACTTTCGCGACAATAGAATTGAACATTATCAAACACATTTTTAATATTTTCTATATGTAATTTCATTGGAGAAACGTCTACGGGAATAACGATATGAAAATAGTCAATCATAATCCTCAGTGTGCCGACAAGGTCAAATAGTATACCAGGGCTTTTAGTGATATGTATTTTATATACTTTCAATTCAAAGGTGTCTGGCAACCCTGCTGCCTCTGTTTACATTACGCTCTTACAATATTTTGTTTTTGATTAGTAAATTTACACAAATTCAGTTCAAAGTGTGTGCAAAGTGGAATACACCCAAAGAAGAACCTGTGGTATCGTTATCTGCTATCTTTTCCGGTTATTTAACACTAAAATTGTATACGATTGGCTTGCATTATCTACCCACATATTGTTTACAAGTTTAAATCAACATTGATCAGTACGAAATACCCTCAAGAAACGTAACATTTCAAGTGTCAAAATCGAATTGACAACGTCAAATTTCATTTTGACAAGTGTACCAATTGTCAAACTCAACTGACAGCGTTAAATTTCGTTTTGACAAGACGAGTGAGTGGCCATCGTAATAAAGTTTGTCCAGATTGGGGTAAATTTCCAAGATGAGCATCTGTAGCAAATGCGTTAAACTAATTAAACCTAGAGAACTGAAAGCTTGCTCCAAGTGCAACGCCACGTACCATTATTACTGCCTGGGAGTGCCCATAGACAGTTTTGCCAAGGAATCAAAGGCCTACAAGGCTGCGTGGAGGTGCTCGGAGTGCAAATCTGCTGAGAAGCGGGGCGACGGCTTCATAACACCATCTCAACCCAAGACCACCGTCCAGAATACAGAGTCCCCATCCGACAATAACGAGGATTTAAAAAAATACATCGACAAAAAGCTCGAAGAGTCTTTGTCACGGCTTCTTAACGATATCAGACGTGACTTCACTGCCGAAAGCTCAGATACCCGCAGCAAGATTCAGGAACTGGCTGAAAGTGTTAATTTTATTACGTCAAAGTGTGACCAGCTTAAGGCAGATCTAGACACTAAAGCCACGAAGATTGAAAAATTGGAGGTTGAAAACAGCACATTGCGGTCACAAGTTACTGACCTGAGCAGCAGACTAAATCAATTCGAACAACAATCTCGAGACTGCAACCTCGAAATTCAGTGCGTCCCGGAGCAAAAAGCCGAAAACCTAAACACAGTAATACGTCAACTGGCCACCACCGTGGGTTACACCTTGGCAGAGCACGAGCTACTAAACTACCACCGTGTTGCAAAAATAAACCAAGAATCGACTAGACCTCGCTCCATTGTGGTAAAACTGTCTAGCCCCTTGGTCCGTGACAAAATCATAGCTGCAGTCAAATTCTTCAACAGAGCCCACGAGAACGACAAGCTTAACTCATCGCATCTGGGTCTTGCCGACAAAAGTAAGCCAGTGTACGTGTGCGAACATCTGTCTCTCATCAACAAGCAATTACACGCATCTGCCAGAAAAGCTGCAAAGGAATTAAAGATCTAGTTCGTGTGGGTACGAAACGGCCGCATTTATATGAGGAAGGACCCAACCTCTAAAAGCTTTGTTGTCAGGGACTTGGACTTCTTAAATTCTCTTAAATTCTCTTAAATTCATTTAACTTAGAATTCATGGTATCAGTGTTTAATTATACTTCAAAATGTAATAATATTAGTATACTCTATCAAAACGTGAGAGGTCTTAGGACCAAAACTGAAGAAGTGCTTACTAATGTACTAAAACTAGATATGGATGTTGTTTTGTTGACCGAGACGTGGCTGAATGATTCGGTGTTTGATCATGAACTCTTCGACAACAGGTACACGATATTCAGACGAGACCGTGGCTCTACTAATTCCAAAAAAACCGAGGGAGGCGGTGTACTCATAGCAGTTTAAAAAAAAACTAGAACCTGTCCGAAAAATAAAATGGGAGTCCGTAGGTGAAGATATATGGGTTGTAATCAAATTAAAGCAAGGCAATTCAACGATCCCACTCTGCATTTGTACTCTGTACCTTCCTCCTACAGTTACCTACAACGGTCTTGATTGTCTGGTATCCAATTTAACAGATGTTATTCAGCACAAACTACCCCAGAAGTCACTACTCTTGTTGACGGGTGATATCAATCTCCCCAATCTTCAGTGGCAAAGCGAGAAAAGTTCGCATTGTTTGGTCCCCGTTCATACATTAAATCAGATAGATAGTCTACTTATCGACACCCTTTCCTTTAACGGCCTCTATCAAATAAATCAAGTCAAGAACGCTAATGGTCGTACTCTTGATTTAATTATCACTAATTTGGGCAACTTGTTTGCGGTCACCAATTGCACCACCCCACTAGTAAACTTAGATAGTCACCATCCTGCATTGCGTATAGTTCTAAAACACAATGCCTTCAAACCTCCCAAAATTAAAAAATCTACTTCTTTTAATTTTTCCAAAGCCAACTATACTAAAATTAAAGAAGAATTAGAAAAGATAAACTGGAATGACCACTTTAACACAAAACAAACTGTAGATGAAAGTGTTGATACATTCTACAATTTATTATGCCCGATAATCACTAACAATACACCAATAAGCCACAAAGGCAATAAAAATTATCCATTTTGGTTCAGTGGCTCATTACTGAAGGCTCTCAAAGAAAAAGCTAAATTCCACTATAGATACAAAAAATACTGTAATCCTAGGGATCGCGTAACATTTCAAATGTTGCGCGGTCGCTGCGATAAGATGATGCAGGAGTGTATAAATAAACTAAAAACGGAAGCTAAAACTCACATTAAAGACAATCCTAAATATTTTTGGACATTCATCAAATCATTAAGATCTAGTAGCAGTGAAATTCCAGATGACATGTATCTCAATAATCAGAATGTTCAAGGTGGGCAAAATATATGCGATCTCTTCTCTGAGTACTTTCACTCAATTTACCATAGCAAGCCAGCATCAATAGCTAAGGTTCCAGAGCCGGTGGCCAACAGTCATGGATCACTCGGCACCTGCAATCTCTTAGAGGTGGACATATTGAAGTCGCTTCAACTTATAGACACCAACAAGGGTCCTGGTCCAGATAACATCCCTCCCCTATTTTTAAAGACCTGCTCGTCTCAACTAATTAAGCCACTGCATTTTATTTTTAATAAATCCCTCTTGTGCGGCATCTTCCCTACAAAATGGAAGCTTGCCCACATTACCCCCATTCATAAAAAAGGTGACCTAAGTGATATTGCGAACTATAGGCCCATTTCAATCTTATCTTCCATCGGCAAATTGTTTGAGTCAATGATTCAAGAACGAATTTACTACCATTTGAAGCCTTTGTTCGAACCTTGCCAACACGGATTTTTGCCGGGCAGATCAACCACATCAAACCTACTTGGCTACGTTAGTGATATTTCTGAAGCTTTAGAAAACAAATATGAAGTCCATGCCATTTACACAGACTTCTCAAAGGCGTTTGATACGGTTGATCACGCTCTGCTCATCCGAAAGCTGGGGCACGCGGGAATCTGTGGCTCATTGCTACGATGGTGCGAGTCTTATCTCCTCAATAGATCCCAGATCGTGATGATTCGAGGTTTCAAGTCTGCAGCTCAGCTAGTACCATCTGGAGTGCCTCAAGGCTCTCATCTCGGACCCCTGTTCTTTTTGGTGTTTGTTAATGACTTGTGTTCCACAGTCACATCAAAATATTAAATGTTTGCTGATGACCTTAAGCTTTATAAGGTGATTCGAGAGCACGAAGACACAATAGCACTGCAAAATGATATAAATAGTATTAGAAAATGGTGTTCTCAAAACAAAATGGTACTCAACACTTCTAAATGCTACCACATCAAATTCACGAGAAAGCGTGATCCTCTTCCTGCTGTTTACCACATTGGCAGTACCCCAATAAGTGAAGTTTCGAGCATGCGTGACCTGGGTGTTATAGTTGACACCAAAATGGACTTCCGTGGGCATATTGACTCCATTATAAAAAAGGGAGCTCGTTTGGCAGGATTTGTTTTAAGAAAAACCAATTTTTTTAAAGACTTTGAGATACCTATTATTATCTTTAATTGTTACGTTCGATCTCTTCTAGAATACTGCAGTCCAATATGGAGTCCCTCATACGCTGTGCATATACACCGATTGGAAAGATTACAAAAACAATTTCTGTACCACCTATCTTACGCTAACAACCTATGCCGCAGTCTAACTTCCTATGAATCTAGACTTGTACACTTTAAAATGGCCTCATTGGAAAGCAGGCGGAACGTCGCTGATTTAATGTTTCTACACAAAATTATAAATGGTAAAATTGACTGCCCTGAGTTACTTTGTAAAATCAATCTCACTGTGCCACGTTCATGCAGTCGTCTCCATAACAGAAGAACATTCAATCTTCCTTCTTCTCGCACAAATTACGCTCACCACTCTCCGTTAAATAGAATGTGTTCAGCTTACAATAGAATAAGTCACGATGTTGACATATTCAGCGCATCCATAAACTATAAAAAAAGTATATTATTTCAAAATCTTTAATTGTATTCCTTAATTTATATATGCCTAAGTATTTTGTCTCAAAAATGTAACTAGTTGTGTAATTTTAAATATTAGTCATGTATTTTATTATTGTCTCCATAAAAATGAGTGTAAAATTATTATTTAGCATGTAGTGTTCACCTCAAGAAGGTCGCACACTCAACGTATGTACCTTATATTGTAAAATTTTGTTAAGAAAGCCTTGTGTGTTGTCCAGTTTGGTGAACCATTAATAAAAAAAAAAATAAAAAAAAAAATACTGATGTTCTTTACTGGCTAGGATGGCATTACAAAATGAAGCGGCCATCCTGTAATATAAGAATAATGATAATGGTTAAAGTAGTAATATAAGGTAATAATAAAAGGTAAGTAATACCTAAAAGGAATAATAAAGAGTAATAAAACTAATCTATGTATTTTAATCTAAAATATTCTAATTAAGTAAAGTTAAGTATCTGTATAAAAGTATAATCTTATTTAAAAAAATGTAAAACATTAAAATTAGTTTTTAAAAGCTGGTTTGACTTCATCGTAATAATGTTTACATGACGTCTATAGAAAAGGAGTGTGAGGGAATTATTCCCATGAATTTTAATAGTTTTATATGGACCTTTCCATAAAGGCGAAAGGGCTTTACGAAGTCTTAAATTATTTTTTAAATAGACATATTTTCCTGCTTTATACTTTACTGGTCGAGAATGTTTATCATAATAGGTTTTGGGCCTTTCTTTGGAAGCATTTATATTTTCGACTGCTTTTTCGCGAGGTATTTTCAAACGATGTTGTAACATTTTAATGTATTCAGGGTAAGTGACGTCAGAACGTGAATCAAATATGCTATCTGGAATATACGGTTTATGACCGAAGACAAGTTCATATGGAGTGATCTGCGTAGTTGTATGAATGTTGCTATTATACGTCGACATGGCTCTGTATATAAGAATTTATGCCAATTAGTTTGATTTTCATTCTAATATGATTTTAAATATTCTTTGAGAGTTGAATGGCTTCGTTCTAAAGCACTTTCAGTTTGGGGATGATAAGGAGAAGACCATATTTGCTTTATTTAAAAAAAATCACAAGTTCTTTTAAATAGATCGGCTGTGAAGTTTGTACCCTGATCAGTTAATATGGATTTGGGAATGCCGAATAATGATATAAAATGTACTAAGCATTCACATGTCTCTTGTTAGAAAGTTGTTCGCATTTGAAATAGGATAGGCAATGGAAAGTTTAGTTAAACCATCTTGAAGAGTAAGTATGAATTTAAATTTCTGCAGTCCGGCTTCTGGTAATGGACCTACGATATCGAGACTAAATAATAAACTATATCTTTAATTTCTACCCTTTTGAAAAAAAAAAGTTCACGCTCGTCGTTGAGAACTTCAGAAGGATCATCTGTTGTGGCGAGAATATCTTGAACGTAAGTATTTGATTCGTTAAAGTCAATTGAAATAGGGATAAGAGTAGTATAAGAGCTACTTTTAAGAAGACTTTCATTATGTTCTTTTATGTAGATATTAATCTTTGTTCGTAAATGATTTTTAGAAATTGTTATAGTCGTCATGATGTGGATTTTCTTTATTTGTTTCAGGGTCAGGATTAGAAGGTGAAGGATTTTGTTGTTCTTGAGGTAAGTTGGAAATTGAAAGAATTGTATTTTCAGGATCATTTCATGGATTGGAATATCATCATTATCTAGAAGAGATATAGAAGGTTATCTATCCTTTCTCTATTATATATCATTACTATCTAAATCAAGGGGACTCGAAGGAAAGCGAATATCTAAGTCCTCTATTGTTATAGGACTGAACGAGAAAGAATTATCTGGATTTAATACAGGTTGTGGATTTTCGGGAACGTCGTTATCAGGTCGAGATGGACTTCCAACAGGCTCTGAGTAGTTATTCTTTTTAGGAAGGACAGGATTGACTGGACATCGAGATAATTGCATCGGCATTGCTATTCATTTTACCCTTTTTGAATTCAATTTCATAGTCGAACTCTTCGAGTTTTAGTCGCCATCTTATAAGTTTGGATCCCAGTGGCCTGATTTACGTATTTCGTAATAGTGAAAATGTCGCTTACGTTTAGAAGTCGTCCTATTGAAAAACAGTCATAAATCCGTATTCACCTGTCATTTCGATAGAACGATTACTCGATAGGATCGCAACTCAGCGATTTGTCAACTATTTAAACCTAATGTTGCCATTACAATTCTACCAAATAAATTCTTATACTTTTTGGTAGCAAAACATGCAGAAGTGTTTTTTATTTTTTTCCAATGACTTAAAAATTTTCTAATTTGACGTGTAATCGCTGAAAACCGATCAAACTAAACGTCAAAATAAAAGGTGAATACCGCGGAGGCAACGATCGAACTTCGATTAATGCACCTGAATACGCTGACACAAAACCGACTTAAACAAAATCGTGCGATTGATACGTGAATACGAAAAGTGACTTCAGCGATCAAACCGCTTGCATGTCGTTGAAGTTTTGTTACGTGAATTAGGCTACAGATCCTTGAAATTGATTAACCATTTAAGTGGTCCGCGGTCAGTGACTATAGTAAATCGGCGGCGATAAAGATGGTCGAAAAGTTTTGGTACCAAAGATAATTGCTAGGCATTCTTTCTCAGTTGTGCTGTAGTTACTTTCGGCTTTATTTAAAGTTCGTGATGCATATGCAATAGGCCTATCATTACCTATACGCCTTGTGAGAGAATGGCTGAGATGGCAAAATTAGAAGCGTCACAAGGTAAAACAAAAGGTTTTGTGAAATCTAAATAAGCCAAAATAGGAGCGGAAATTAAACAAGTTTTTAATGGTTCAAAAGCTAACTGTTGTTCGTTTTGACAATTAAAGTGAAGTCTTTCTTCAAAAGGTTTGTAAGAGGTTTAGCGATTTTGGATAAGTTTGGTATGAAACGACGATAATAGGATACTAAGCGTAGGAAGGATTTTATGTCTTTGGGACATTTATTTTAGGCTTTAGTCTTTTCTGGATTAGGTTTTACTCGATGATCGGTTATGATGTGACCAAGGTAAGATACTTCTTTACGAAGAAATTCACATTTATCAGGCTGAAGCTTTAAATTGAAATACCTGAGTCTGTCGAAGACGTTAGAAAGGGATTTTATGTGGGAATCAAGGTCATATGAATAGATCACGACATCGCCTAGATATATAAAGCATTGTATGCCTTGTAGGCCTGAAAGAGCCGAATTCATTAACCTCTGGAAGGTAAAAGGTGCATTTTTAAGGCCAAATGGCATTCAAGTAAATTCAAAGTGTCCTTGTAGGACCGAATTTTTGACCAAAAACTCAAAAAATACCATCGAGCAACCACCTTATTCACCAGATATGGTGAATAAGGTGGTTGCCTTTCTTTTTCCTAAACTTAAATTACTACTTTGTGGCACCCGTTTTCATTCGGTAGAAGACAAAGGAGAATTCACGGTGAGAACTGAACTCAATTCTGGTAAAAGCGTTTAAAAAATGTTTTGATGATTGTATTATTCGTTGGCGTAAGTGTATCGTTTTTGAAGGAGCATACTTTGAAGGCGATAAAATAAATTTGGATGAATAACTAACATTTTGTGTATTATTGATCTTTTCCCGATACTTTCTTGACAGAGTAGTAGTCTAAGATCCGAGTATAGAACCACCTTCACCGGGAAGGTTATTTATTGGATGAAAAGTATTTTATATCAAATTTAGTATGTTAAAAAATATATACCTATTCAACTAGGTACTTCGAAATAAAATGAGTTGGTACTAAATTAATCCTTGTTTATTTTATTAGGTAAGAAAAAAAATAGTAATTAAAAAAATATTTTAATAAATCTTTAAAAACGTTCATACAACATTTTTACTTATTTGCTTTAAAAAGAATTTGTTCGTTAATATCACAGAAAATTAGTTTATGGTAGGTACCTATACCTACCTACTTACTTTACAGTTTTAAAAATTATTTAAAAACGTTCATACAAAAATAAATCTAACACAGTAGGTATTGCTTTATTTTACCTTAATTAGATGAAATTATTCGTTCAATTCACAGAAAAGTAGTTTATGGTAAGTAGGATACTACCTACTGGTGTCTCCGTTTTACTGGAGGGCAGGTAAATAATACTAGGCGCAGTGGACTGTATGAGCGGGGGCGGTTATCACGTATATAAATAAATAGAAAGGGGCAGTTTGAACGAAGGAAGCCAAGGGCGGCGGTTACGGCCTTCAAGTGTTCCCCTGCGTGAAATAAGCAGCAACACTAACCGGCAACAAATCGGCGTCTTCAGCACCCTGGATTCTGGCAGCTAGCTACGGCGGCAGTGTGTGGCACGGACTCGCGCGGGCGGAGAGCGGTTAGCGGCGGTGGCGGCGGTGGTGTTCGCGGCGGCGGTGAAAAGCGAACTAGCGGGAGCGGGCGTTCAGCTCAGCGGTGAATTCGCAACTGTCAGATGACAGTCAGAGGAATGCTGGGGCGCGCCGAGAATCGCTTGTGCGGACGGTACACCGATAACCATTTATGGTGCTACTACCCTCTCACACAAGAAAACAAATAAAAGCGCGCAAACATCCTCCCCGGCTTGAAAATACTAAGGATTTTCGAAACCGTAAAGCGGTATAGAAGTCTCTCCATCAGAGAGGATGAGCGGAAATACAATTATAGCGGGTAATAAGCGGAAATATATGTACATAAATATGTTGATATGAAGCTAAGTTAAACAAAAATATATATAGGACTACATTGGGATTAAAATAAACTAAATAAGTGCAGATATAACTGTATTAACTATTGCGTCGGCAGTGGGCACAATTTCACAACAGGATGCTTGTACGTGCCAGTTGTTGTCCGTACAGAAGCGACGCGAACTACTCCGTCTTTCCCTGGGAAGACTTGTTCTACAATGCCAGTAGGCCAGCGTAGAGGCGGAACATCGTCTTGGTGAATTAGTACGAGAGTACCGGGGCTAACAGAGACGTCAGGTGTATTCCATTGTTGTCTTAGTTGCAGGGTGTGTAAATAATCTACACGCCACTGCTTCCAATAACCACGCACCAAATTATCTAGCAATCTTTTACGAGCAGAGAGACTAAGCGTTGTATCCAGCTCACACGTGGGCAGTGACTGTAAAGGAGTAGTTTGCAAAAAATGAGCGGGAGTGAGAACAAAATGCGGCTGATCGGACAACAAGCATAGCGGACGCGAGTTTAAGATACATTCAATTTGCGTTAACACAGTTAGAAGCTCTTCATAACAAAGCAATTGGTTACCAATGGTGCGATATAAATGAGTTTTAATTTAGTTTATATTAGACTCCCTTAGTCCTCCTATGTAAGGAGCGCGAGCGGGAATAGTTCTCCATTCAATTCTGCGATTACTAAATTCGTTTTGAAAAGCGGCTGATGTTTCATGAGCGACAAAAAGAAACTAAGTATATAAATTTTCCAACTGTCGTTTTATATTGCAAAATTATACAATAGCGTTGCCTTTATTATTAAAGACATAACAAGATGCGAGCCAGTGTGGCAGTTGGAGCGGTGGCAGTCATCGATACGAAGATCGACGATGTGATGATGTCGCGACAGCAGAATTGAATGTCGATTACCGAAATGTATACCAGATTTGTTTAAGTAACGCGGAGTAATCCGTCGCCATCAACGAACAGATCAAGTTTAAAGTGGGAGAAGGTAAATTACCCTTATTTACATTTCTTATTTTCTTACAAAAGTATTAATGTTACAAGGAGCGGAGAAGAATGTTTTCTGCTATTTCTAAATGAGAAACTTTAATCCGCGGGGACTAGAGTAATTTTATTTTTATAAAGCGTAAAACATAAATTATTATGCGTAAATAATTGTTTCCAGGACGAGACCTGGAGTGCGAGTTTAATAAGCGGATGCATAACGGAAGATTAATTTCGGGTACATCTTCAGTTTGAGAATGCTCGAAAGGCACAATAGGCCATGCGGATATAGGGCTATGAGTCCACATTGGACCATGCCTCCACAAAAAGTATTTGAGAGGGCAAAAGGTCACGCGAAACACAATTACTGTGGTTCACAGTCCCAGGTATATGGAAGAAGCGATCAGGAGATAAATTATCCTGTATTATACTTTCACGGTTGGCAACAAACGTTTGCCAACGGTGCGGCGAAGAATGTATCCACGATAACGCGATAGTAGAATCAGAAAAAGCGAATATATCTTTTATAGGATAGCGATTATGTAATATGTGGTAAACTTGATTTATTAGCTCAGACAGAAGCAGAGCGGCACATAATTCGAGCCTAGCGAGTGTTATTGTTTTTAGCGGAGCGACTTTAGATTTCGAACATACCAAATCTATTGTGATGCGTTGCTATTAGGATACGTAAAGTGTAAATAAAAGACACAGCCGATAGCTTTCTTCAGGCTTTGTGCAGTACAATCTGTCGAAATTCCTAAATGCCGCGGTATTTATTTGTAAATGCGATAAAAGTGGTAATTCACTTTGAATTAAAAAGCGGTTGATAATTGGTTGAGGCGGTTCCTCATCCCAATCCATTTTAGCGAGCCACAAGTCTTGTAATAACAATTTGGCATAAAGTATAACAGGCGCGACTAAACCTAAAACGTCAAATAAGCGTGTTATTAAAGAAAGAATTGACGTTAAATTACGTTCGGTTTAGTATTAAGTATTAAAATAATGTTTGGCGTAAAGCCGGACGCGAAATGAATTTACGTTCTATCGACGTTAACCGACGAGGTTGAGCCGACGTGTACGAGTGCCCTAATGTTGTGTGACATTGATCGCCCTTAAATGGTGAGGATTCAATAAATCGACCAGAAGGGTGGCGCGTTACCGAATATTGGTATGACCTTTTACATTTGCGATCGTCCGAACTTATATTATTTTTAATCGTACGCACTTGCTTGAGTTCTGAAAATTTTTAATTTTTATTTAAATTTTCATTTAGTAAAGGACCAAAGGACAACGTCGTATTAGTCAGTTACATTGTAGATATTTCTCCAATAACAATATAACCAAGCGTAGTTTCAAGCGCATATGGTGTTATCTGAACAGCGTTCGTACGATCAGCTGATCGCGACGGCGGCGGCGTGAAAATAATTTTATTTCCAAGTGGGAACATTTGAGCGCCAAGTATAACAGCAATTTCCCCAGGAATATTCCACGAATCGTCAGCTAACGGTAAGTTTGCGAAATTATTAATAAAGTCTGAATTAATAATTTGGGTAGGCAGATAATCTGTAATTTGGTTAACTACTAAACATAACAAACTGTATTGAGCATCCGTATAGCGCGATTTAATCCTGAGCGGAACGTATCCAAAAATAGGTGTACTAATCAGTCCTACAGTTTTTATGTTAGTGTTATTAAGCGGTGTAATTTTTATGTTTAATTTCTTACAAGTTGCGAGCGTTATGAGATTGTTTTGTGAAGCACTATCTATTAAACACCGTATAATAGCGTTATTATTATCAGAAGTAGGCACATAAACTTGAGCGGTTGGCAAAACAGTCGTATTATTCTTAATCTGAGTGCGCGCGCAGCTATCATTAACTGCGAACGCGCCGGCTACGGCTGTGTCGCCGCTGTGTAAACACAAAGACTCGCGCGCCGTCGAAGCTGGCGGCGCGATCGACCTATTATTATCTAACGGCGCAACGCCGACGGGCGGGCGCGCAGCCGTATCAGCAGTGTCACGCGAGCGCAACATCGAACCGGTTTCCGTATTAAAATGTAAAAGCGAATGATGACCCTTATGACATACGTTGCAAGTATTAAGCGATTTATAATAAGACGTCGAGTGTTTTGCGCTTAAACAGTTTATACATAACTTACTTTGCTTCACGAAATTAAAACGATCCTTAACCAGTAATTTTTTAAATTCGAGACAATTAAATAATTGAGAATGATTGGACATATTGCAATATCCACAAGTGGAAGCGGGTGCCGACATTTGACGGTTATGATTACTGGTTAAAGCGAAGGTATGCGACATCTTAGTTACTGATTGGCGAGGTAGACTTCGAACTTTCGACTTTAAATTAACGGCGGTAGGTTCTAAATTGTTAACGGTCGACGTTCTCTCGAGTATTTTAATATGATGACGAACAAAGTTAATTAAATCGGGACTGTTAAGAATATCTTTGTCCTTTAGCGATAGTTCAAACGATTGCACAAGCTGCAAGTCTAACTTTTTTAATGCTATATGCGTGACGATAAAATCGGCCAAATCAGAAATATCTAATTGTCTTAAAGCGGATAGTGACGAGTGTATTTTTTCTATAAAATTATTTAAATGAGCGGGTGAATTAGCGGGCGGTTGCGATTCAAAAATATTATTTAAATATAAGGTACCCAACATTCTTTTATCTTGGTACTTAGTTATGAGCGAATCCCAAATTATGGGATAATTAGACTCGTTAGGTATAATACCTGCAAATACCGAAAGAGCTTTCCCACTCAGTTTACCCACTAAGTACTGGACCCGTTGCGCGTTAGACAAACTATTATTACTATGGATGTTTGCCTTGAATGACTCATAGAAAAGAGGCCAATGTTCTGGGTTCCCATCAAACGATGGCAATTCGATAGGCGGTAATTTGCATTTAGGAGGGGTACTATCTGCAGGCGATGATGGCGACTCATTACTCCCAGACATCAGAGTGCGTGTATGACTGATACGCGTATATAACGTCTCAAAAGAATCCCAGTCATTATAATTAATTTCAACGTCTGGTTTTTGCTGCAACAACAACAGATTGTGTTCATCACACAACGAGCTGAATTGTTCATATGAACTTTTTAAGTTAGACGACATCGCCATAAACTCAGATTCAGTTCTAGTATCGACGGCGCCTGGCACCAATTGCTTAGAAACATCATACAACTTGGTAACGCGTTTATAAATGGATTGCTTTTTTGCAATGACTAATTTTAATTTTGCTTCTTCGGCTGCCATTTTGTAGTCGAAGAAACAATTAATGTGCTATAAGCGCGGTTGATTTAAAACCGTTAAATAATTTAGCGGTGGGTAACTGCCCCCTACCACGGAATGTGGGTAGGTATGTGCTAGAAAATAACGACTATCGAAAATACAGTTATAAATGCGATGGCGTATTTAAAAAGATATATTTAAAAATATATGTGATAAATAAATATAATTATAAGCGGAGCGGGTAAATAAATAAATAAACTAGTTTTAATCCGGGTCGTATGGACCAAAATTTATGGTGTCTCCGTTTTACTGGAGGGCGGGTAAATAATGCTAGGCGCAGTGAACTGTATGAGCGGGGGCGGTTATCACATATATAAATAAATAGAAAGGGGCAGTTTGAACGAAGGAAGCCAAGGGCGGCGGTTACGGCCTTCAAGTGTTCCCCTGCGTGAAATAAGCAGCAACACTAACCTGGTAATCGGCGTCTTCAGCACCCTGGATTCTGGCAGCTAGCTACGGCGGCGGTGTGTGGCACGGAATCGCGCGGGCGGAGAGCGGTTAGCAGCGGTGGCGGCGGCGTTGTTCGGGCGGCGGTGAAAAGCGAACTAGCGGGAGCGGGCGTTCAGCTCAGCGGTGAATTCGCAACTGTCAGATGACAGTCAGAGGAATGCTGGGGCGCGCCGAGAATCGCTTGTGCGGACGGTACACCGATAACCATTTATAGTGCTACTACCCTCCCACACAAGGAAACAAATAAAAGCGCGCAAACACCATGCGTGAAAGCTAAAGAGAACAAGTTAATTTAAAAAGAAAAAACGAGGTTGAATATTGACAACTCTTTTCATTTTTTTTTAGTAATCTTTTATTGAAATGAAACTCTTTTTAGAATAGAATAGAAATAAATTTATTCAGCATTAAAAAAACACTACATAAACATTTTATGGATTAACTCGTGTTTTATTTTACTACCTACGTAACATAATTTTTCAGTTTCCTAACGACCGTCAGTAGTACTCGCATAAGCCTTAGAAAACAGTAAGTAATCTTTTAGACAACTAAATATGACATCGTTTATGTACTTGAAATATATTTTCGGCAATTTTTTTTTTCTTTCCTGTATTATTGAATTTATAGTTCCATACATGTTTTAGTTTGTTTTGTTTTGGTACCATAGATATATAATTTACATGGCAGGCCAAACGAACTTAATAAACAATTAAAAACTTATGAAAAATAGTGTCCTAACAAACAATTTTAAATTTCGTACTCAAAAATTTAATATTTTAACTGCCTTACATAGTATCTAGTTAGATGAAAGAGTCACGTCAGAGCGAGCCAGAGGCGCGTCATCATTTTCTAAATGCAGACGCGTTGCTGTTTGTTGTTATTCCGAATTAGCCAAATAGGTACAGCCGTTCTGAAGTGATGCACAAAGATACATACGTGTCCAATTGTGGCCAATAAAGCCGAAAGCAACCGCTTTTTATGTTTATTTTTGGAATGTGCTCATGAAGCCCTGTCATTTGATATCAAACACCGCAACATTTTTTTTAGTTTCTACTTCATGTCTTTCAGTGGGCGCCATATTCGATTTAATGTAACGTTATAGCCTTTAACCAGTGATTTAGGTACTTCCAACGTAGGTAGGTATCCTCATTTTGCCAAATTATGATTAGTAGTTTAGAAGTTGTGAGGAAACAGATGCACGAACATACATACATACATACATATCTATTATCGGTCAAGATCATAATCTCCCTTTTTGCTTCGCCGTTGTCGGGAAAAACTAGTTTATTTTTATAAGTACCTAGGTACCTACCTACTCTGTTAATTATAATAAAATTTTATTGTATAAATTTAATTTAAATACCTACATAAATAATATATTGTGGACAGTATTTTTATTTTCTTCGTAAACTTTAGTTTTTTACTTATTAAAATTTAGGTACGCCATAGCTACAGGATCACAGAGCACGGATTTGCCGCGCGCCCGCTACAAGTGTAGATCAAGATCGTTCAGTCGTCCCGGGTCGCAACTGTGTGCCGTACGCGTGAGACAAAACTCACACACACTCACTCCGTCGCGTTGCCGAGCCACATGAGTAACTACCATACAGAGTGCAAGCTCTCTAACAACGCGCAAAATTCATACCTATTCTGATAGGGCTGACACCCGTTTCACGTGTAAAAAATTAGGGAAGAAAAATGAAATAAGGTAAGTAGGTAGAGGTACATAATAAAACGTGTATTCAAAAGGTATAAAATAAGGTTCATTGTAATTTGACACATACTTAATTTAAATTATTTCAAAGATAACGAAACGTTGAAAAAATTGTCTTCTGTGCTGAATCGAACCCGCGTCCTCCGCAAATAATGAAATATTACGAATCTATAAAGCAGTCTTATCTTAACTGATTGTTTAAAATATTAAAAAAAGAAATATCCTTATTTTTTCCGGAATTATTCATACACACGGTGCAAGAGTTGGGAATTGTGTAACTAACCCGACTTTGTTTTATATATCGATGGCTTAGAGCACACATGTACTAATTACAAAAACTTGATTTTTCAGGAGAGCATTTTAAAGTTTAAGCATGAATAATACAAAAACTGTGTATGATATGGAATTCAAATTACGTTTATTCATAAGACTTATTCTTTGGTTCTACAAATAAGTAGATTTCATAACCGAATTACGTCAATTTGATAACAAAATTAGCTAAATTTCTAGATAACCCCATCACTTAGTACATTTGAACCCTTAAATTTAGTAATTTGAATGCACGAATGTACTAAGTGGGACGGGGTTAATATTCTAGTAGATAAACAGGTACTTATCAAAATAAAAATATTTATTAAATACCACAGAATACCGACTCAAGATATTTTGTGCAGGTGAGAACATAAAATAATAATAATATTATTAAATAGGAAATCAATAAAACATTGCATAGAAGGTAAGTAATAATTTATTAAAGTTCTACAACATTTAATTAATTATTAAGAATAGTATAGGTAGCTAAATCAGTCTTTCTTTAACACTAACAAAATTAGGGAAAGTACTAATTTATTCAAGGTTCTTTAAATCAGTAATTAGTCTTAGAATAAGATAGGTTATTAATAATACTCACATCCTGATTCTTAACTTCATAATCAGATGTTTCAGTGTCAGTGATATTGATATTAGGAATATTTGCAGAACTGGATGGTAAGTCTCTATAATTTTGCCCATAGTCTGATGGGATCACACCATCCTATAAAGAGTAAGAAGATCTTTTTTCTTACATTGTAAAATAGGGAGCACCAAATGTATGCTCTTTTCAGGTTTTTCTAAAATATGTTAATGAAGTCTTTCTTTTTTCCTTCATTTTTTGCCTTGTAAATATTGATTTCTTCCAAATCTGAATCGTTCAAGTCGTATTTATAAAATATCGAAGTGGTGTTTACCCGAAGCCACTCAATTTTAAACCATTTCAGTATCATTTTTTATGTTATTAGTTGTGTTAGTATTTAAAGTTTTTTCAAATGCCTTTATGTCATAGAAATCATCATGTTTCATAATATTAACATCATAATGTTTTGGTTTGATCATAGCAGAACCCATTATCAAATATAAAATAGTTAGATTGTACTATGAGAGTTTTCGTAAATAACTTATTTTTCAATCACCGGTAAAGGGTGTAAAAAGAACAGCTTGTAGGTTGAATGTATTTGCTCTAAAAGCACCATATTTCTTTGTCTTCTTTTTTCATATCCAAAGAGTTTTTTCGCGTTTTTTTGTGTGCATCAATCATATTCTTCTTGTAAAGTAGCTTTTTCATTTGATCGCTTATACACATTGCAGGGCTTATAAAATGCTAGTTTTGGCTCATAGGAGTGAAAAATCCTGTGGTATATACATAATACGGGAGTTATTTGTTTTTCTGGGCAAAAAAATTCTTTGTACATTTTGTACATGCGAGATAAAATCAGATTCAGATCACTATCAAAATATAATTTTTGGAGTCTTTCCGACAATAGTAAGACTCAGTTCGAGGGTACTGGTCAATATTGCTCTTTCACAAATTTCGTAGCCTAGGGAAATTATATTTGCGGGAATTTCACCTTTTCGATTGTCAGTGCCAACATAAGAACCTGCATGTCCTCTATTTTTGGAACAAATATTAATAATACTTGTGCTAATATCGAACGTGTTACAAAAAAATGTTAGGCAAACACGGTGTTTTCTTATAGATTGGTGAAAAAGCCAGTATGAACGTGACATTGACCAATTTTTCTTAGCCTTCGTGCATACACGTAAAAATTGAAAACGATTATCGAAAGCACACTTAACTTAAAATGTCGTTAGTTGAGCATTTCAAGAAACAAAACAAAAATAAATAAATAAAATAAATAAACTTCCCTACACTCACACCAATTATCTAGCCCAAGAGAAGCTTCGTTATGAAACTCATTAAATGGTTACTAGACAACGAATAAACGTACTTAATATACTTAAATACATACTTATTATACATAGAAACACCCAGACCCGAAACAATTTAGAAAAACAATACTTTCTAAATTGACCCGACCGGGGATCGAACCCGGGACCCCAGAGATGGCGACACCATGAAAACCGGTGTACAAACCACTCGACCAAGGAGGTCGTCAAAATGAGTTAAGTGTACTAATAGATATGTGATTTTCGATGATTTTGTAAACATATGTACAGTTATTCTTTTGTATCATAGCGACTTAGCACATTTGTGCACTTAAAAACAGTTGCAAGCATTAGATTTGTTTTGTATTAACTGCACTTACAACATTTGGATTGTCTGTAATATGTAAAATTACATATCGTAAATGTACTTAATATTTTTGTGCGTTAACTAGTACCGCAGGAGGGAATCTTAAAATCACTTAAGGAGTTTTCGTAGCAGATTAGTAAAAATAAAGGATTTTAATACTTTTGGACAAAACCGAAGCTTACTTGATACAACCGTGATACTGGGTTTTTGATAGAAAGAGGTGGAATATGGACACGTGGGTAAGTGCAAACGGTAGAGCACGTCAATTAATACAGTTGGCAGTCAAAAAGTAAAAATCGCAATTTTTGTAGTTAGTACATGTGTGCACTAAGCCATCGATATTTAGATTAAACACTAATATAAATAATTAACCGTGTCGCGTAGCCGTGAAAGAATATACTACCACCCCCTCTCTTCCCTTGGGTGTCGTTAAAGGCGACTAACGGACTAAACACTGCACATACATCCAACAGCTTAGAGCGGCGATGGGCTCACCACCTGTCACGCTGAGCACATGTGCAGTCGCAATTTGGTGATAAGTGGACTATGGTAGAGGACTGCTTTTGCTGTCCTCATTGCCTAGTCTCGGACTAATTATTAATATAATTTTATATTTCTTAATGCTATGTTTGTTTATTTAATGTGATTTCTTTTTGGAATTCTTTGTAGTACTGATTCAATTAAATAAGGTTCATATCATTTTCCCGAAATTACTTCTGATTATTTTTCATTATTGTCATGTTGTGTTTGCCTATAATGTAATGTAATGCATTGATTTGTAACTATTATTATTCACATTACCATTTTAGATATAAGCTGTAATGTTAAAATGTTGGTAGACCTAATAGTTAAAATAAAAAAATATAGTAAAAAAACCTTTTTAAAAAAGGAGCTTTTATTTAAATGCGCTAAAAAGAAAAAAATAAACTTTTACTTTAAAACTTTTACTAATAACTTAAAACGTCATTACACAATTTATAATGATATAAAAGGTTGTCGCGAGGTTTATGTACTCGTATTTTCTTAGATTGAACATTTTAATAGTTAAAACTTATCACATCATGTTATTTACTTTACTTGTTTAGAATAAATCTCGGAAAAACCTTAGTTATCATATAAATTTTGAAATAACGATATAATTTATTATTATAGTAAAAGTTTTAAAGTAAAAGTTTATTTTTTTCTATTTAGCGCTTTTAAATAAAAGCTTGTTCTTTAAAAAGGTATTTTACTTTTAAACTATTTTTTACTTTTTAGTTATCCTTGGAAACGTGTCCAGGGATAAGTAATTATTCACGTCTTCCAAACCACCACCACTCACTACCCATCAAAAACGGTCTATCCATTAAGACGAATCAAACTCGACGCGATTGTGTGCTTAATTACTGAGTTTCTATGGCCACCTTCCGGCTTCATCATCAAACCCTGGTTACCATCTAGCACCAAAGAACGCGTCAAAACAAATCAAACGAGCCAATACTCGATGGGGTTATGTCGTTTAATTACTGAGTTCCTATGGCCACCTTCCAGCTCCATCATCAGACCCTGATTACCATCTAGCACCAAAGATATCGTCAAGACGAATCAAACGAGCCGAAACTCGATGGGGTTGCGTAGTTTCATTACAGAGTTCCTATGACCACCTTCCAGCTCCATCATCAGACCCTGGTTAGTATTGAAAGACAAACTACTCGTCAAGACGATTAAAACGAGCCCAAGCTCGATGAGGCTGTGCCGTTTCATTGCAAAGTTCCTATAGCCACCTTCCAGTTCCATCATCAGGTCAGCACCATGTCATCATAATATTGCATTGTCACGCGATTTACACATGTATGCAAAATTTTAGCTCAATCGGTTGAAGCTATCTTCTTCAAAATTGAGTTGCAAAATTCCACCCAAACAAAAGATAAGTACATACATTACATACATTGCAAGTTAAATAAAAGCTTGTAATAAATAACCATTCGGGGATAAAAGTCCTGATTATGTGTATGTATGTATATAAATATTTAATACACTGTAATGGTAAAATCCCAAATTCCTACAACAAAATCACTCGAATAACTGAATCTCATCTAATGCGCGCGAACGTGCGGCCCTGTCCGTCATACCACAATGGGAGTGGGACCGGCGCAAACCAGTTTTTACCACGGCGGCGCGTCAGTGAACCTGTCGGTGAGAGGTCACGCACACATCGCCGCGCTTTTGTATGAGTACACCTACAGCGGGCCGCATATAGGCAGCTTGCATTCTGTAGGGTATTTATTCATGTGGCCGAACGGTAAAAACCTAAACACCGAGCGCGGAAAAATGTTACAACGCTCTTAATTGGCAAGTGTTGTCATAACGTCAATGATTTTATTTGTGACATTAGTTTGTAATTTTTATAATTATTAAGTTTTTTTTAATTTAATTTATTTTATGACATTAATTTATTTTTTTATCTTTTTGAATTTTATTGTGAGTATTGTATTATTGTTAATATTGAAAAGTATATGTAATTTAATAGTAACTATGTAATAATTAAGTAGAATAATGTAGTAATGAATTTTATAGAACTGAAAATAATTTAAATGTCTTCTGTATTGTGTATCACAAATGTAATTATTATTTTATTTTTTATATTGTACGCCTGGTAAGGTAATACATTTTAAAACTATTGCAATGTTTTTTCTACCAAAGTTCCATGTAACGAATGACACACATGTTCTTACAAATAAATTATCTTTATCTTTAACTGGAATCAAATTCCGAGTTGCGACTGATTGTAAGAATGACTTGGTTAAAAAAAGAGATTTATCACCACGCTTTGCTCGCTGGTGGCTTGATATGAAAGAATACAATTTCAAGGTTGACCATCGACCTAGAATTTCTATGAGGCATGTCGACACCCTCAGCCGTAACCCTATGGTGGTGAACCATATAGAGGAAAGACATTTAATTGATGCACTATAGGAAAGTAATGATGACATTCAGAAACTACTTTTGAATTTAAAGCTAGAGCAAGACACTAATAAGAAAAATAAAGATGGACTCTCAAACAACTTTAAAATTGTAGAAGGGCGGTTGTGTCGTGTAGTGCTAAATGAGTACAAACTGGTTTTGCCTAAATGTGTAAGATTCCATATCTTAAAAATGTATCACGATGAGTATGGGCGCCATGGGACCATTCTCTTAAAGTCATTCTCGTACAGTCTTCTTTTAATGCTGTTTGTCATTATTTTGGTCTTCGACATAGTCATCCTGAATCCAATGTCGAGACTTACCTTGTTCAAGTCTGCGAGCATGTTACCCAAAGATCCACCAGCCGCCGCTGGCATTTGTGGCCATGCTGTTGAAGAGAAAAGTATTATAATTATCAGCGAAGCGGAGATTTGATAAGCTCTTCTCATCGATGAGTATTCCCTGATCTACCCAGTTTTTTTCTAAAGATTTAAAGGCTTTGTCAAGTGTGGCATTAAACAGCTTTGAGGGTGGGGGGAGACAATGGATCTCGAGCGACATATCGTCGTATCCCACGAAAACTGCCCTTACGGCCATAATGGCTTTTTTCTTTTATTTCATTTTACATTCTACGTATAATTAGGCATAATTCAGTCTAAAAGTTGTTTTAAAAAGTTTAATATTTTTCTTGATATTGAAGTTTATTAAAAGGCCACAATTACGTGGCTCAAAGTTTTACGTAAAAGAAAACCACTATCGCCGTTAGGGCCACCTTAACCCAGATAGACCAAGGCCCTAATGTTGTTTGTGGCTTTTTTGTGCAGAATTGAAAAATACAAATGTATCGAAGAGGTGGCCTTAATGCCATTTGTGTCTTTATTCTACGTCAAAATATTTTTTTTGTCCTAATTAATGAGTTTTGGTATAATATATTAGATTAATTGGTGTCTTTTACATAGTAAACGAAAGTCATGTTACACCACAATCTAATGTGATGTGTTTTCATTAAATTTAATAAAATTTAAACATTATGCAATTTAAATTATATGTGAAAGTCCGTAGAGGCTTTTTTCGTTTTTTATTTTATCATTTTAGGCAAGTTTTATAAATTACATGTATAAATACAAAAATCCGTGAGATTATTTTCGCCAAAGAGTTAGTCAGAGACTACACGTAGTTATCGAAAAAACAGTGCGGATGAAGTATTTCGAAGAGCTAGCCATCACCACTGCCCCTACACCAATCAAACCCGGGAAAAGGTATGTTGACGATATTTTCTGCATACTTCCTGGTGGCAGGCAACACATTGAAGATAATTTGGCCAATTTAAATAACATCCACTCTAAAATTAACTTCACCTACGAAAGGAGCATTTCATTTTAACCTGGCGAGTACCAAATTGAGTGCAGCTGTGATAGCTTTTATGTAGGCCAAACAAAACAAAACCTGTCACATTAAGGAGCACATTAAAGCTGTCAAGAATAACGACACTCCGAAATCAGTCATTGCAGAACTTCTTATTCACTTGAGCCCGAATCACTGGATTGAGTTTTGGGGGTTAAAGTTACTCGCGTCCGTAGGTTTACCCTTGAGACCCTACACGTGACCCCTGGGTAATGCTAAATGAATGACACTGACAGAGTGGTAGAGCCAAGCTGCGTTGCAGCACGCATTGGGACGGCTCGCGGGGCGTAATACCACCCTCTCACGAATATTCGGCGTGAAATAATGGCGCTTGGTGCTGTTGTGTTTCGTCCGACCAGTGAGGGTTCCGGAGGCCTCCCCCCCCTCCCCTCTTCCCAATTCCTATTCCTTCCTTAAACTCATTCCTCCCTTAAAGGCCGGCAACGCGTCTGTGATTCCTCTGGTTTTGCGGGTGTCCATGGGCGGCGGTGATTACTCTCCATGAGGTGACCCCCCTGCTCGTTTGCCTCCCTCTTTTATAAAAAAAAGACTGGTTTAAATGGTCGAATGTCTGGAATACAGTGATATTGTTATGTAAAAACTGCAAGAATCTAAACAGTTCCCGGAGTGATACTATGAGTTATCTGGGTTGTGAACAAGTTTGAGTTTGTAGTGCGATCAAAAACAGTGGTGTCGAGCGCAGTAAACGAACAAGAAAGAGGGTAGACCGTTTATGCTGCTCCTAACATCCGCCGCATTAACTGCAGTTACTCCGTGATCATGGTGCATGCAACTGCGGCGAAATATCGGGGACTCAAAACCAACAACATAAACATGGTAAAAATTCCGTTTTTTTCTCAAAGTTATCGTAGTGACCATAAAAGTTTAATTGTTAAAAAAATATAAAAAGTACCTTAAGAGGGTTTACGCCATTCGGTTTCCCATACAAACTTCTAAGTCGAAATTTTTAAAACCTATCAGCCAATTTTGATGGAACTTTGCATGCTGAAGTAAAACACAGGAATCTAAATTGTTTGTTGAAAACATTTCTAAAAAATGTTTATTTAACTGAGTTATTGCGATTTTTAACTTTCTATAGTGGACTTTAAATCGCAATAACTCAGCTAGAAAAACGTTTTTTAAAAATGTTTTCAACAAACTATTTAGATCCCTGTGATTTACTTCAGCATGCAAAGTTTCATCAAAATTGTCTCATTGGTTTTTAAAAATTTCGACTTGGAAGTTTGTATGGAAAACCGAAATGCGTAAACCCTCTTAAATTTTACTTTTATTTGATTTTATACCTACCGAATAATTTTCTTTTCAATTTATAATAATTTATTTCTTAAAAATGATAAGTTTCTTGACAAATATAACTTATTAACTAGCTAATTCAAAATTTAGAAATGGCTTAACGGCGATTGTGGCTAAAACAATTCCGACGAAAAAGGCCACAATGAAAAAACAACACAGAATACAACGCAGAATAAGGAATTAAGGGAAATAATTATTGAAAATATAATTATTATTACCCAAAAAATGTTCTAGACCAACTACACTACAGGATGCTAACACATGTTATTATCATAAAAAAAATATCAATGTCTTTATTAGATTATTTAATAAACACAAAAAAGCTTCTCCTGAAAAGTTGCTGTTTTGCAATTACGCCCCTTTTCGTGAAATACGACGATATATTCATCCTTCTTCTTCTTACAAGTCATGCTAATGAGTTAGAAAGAGATGGAGAATGTTTGATTTGTCTTAATTTGTGTAGGTGGTCACTAGTTTATTCCACACTAGGGACGTCATTTCTCGGCATTTTATATCGACAAAAATAAAACTAAATATTGAACATGTAAATAAATATGAAGGCGAAGGATAAGCGCGCCGTCAATTTATTTCATTTTATTAATATATTACGTTTCCAGGGCAGGCGAAAAAGCCGACAATGACCGAAGTATTATGTTAGCATCGAGAAGACAAAATTTGTATTGCTTTCCATGCACTATTGTAATTCCGTATATTTCGTTGCGTTTCACTACACGCACTACATTACTCACAAAATGCACTTCCACGAGAAAATGATACAGAATGACAGAAGTGTACGGAGAGCGATACAAATCCTGTCTTCTCGACGCTAACATAATAATTCGGTCATTGTCGGCTTTTTCGCTTGCCTTGGAAACGTTATAAACTAAATCAGACAAATTTTCGAAAAACTACCGTTATGGTGCACAAGAAAAACACCTACAATATTATATTGAATCACTGTAGGTACAGCAGCGTCAGATCGACCTACCTAAATCTGTAAAAATATCCCAATTGATATTTAACTCTATGACTACAACATTAGGTTGAGATTCGGTTGCAGGTATTTCACAGATTAGTAGGTCGCAGAGTAGATAGGGTAGAGCGGTATGACACTATCTGTACAGCCAGCGTCACATCGATATCCTTGTTTGTAAAATTCCCGCAGCCAAATTTCATCTTAATATCAATCAAGTAGAGTTCAATATCGATTGGAATATTTTGACGGATTTGGGTAGGTCGATCAGTGGCCGTGTTTTTACACAACTTTTCGTTCTATTATTAGGCCAAAAAAATTATTAACGGTAAAAGTGATCACTTTGCCTTCAGCAAGTTTTGCGAGTTAATAACTAAAAGCAGTGTACAGTCAGTGTCACATCGGCCTACCCTTATCTGTCAAATTAACTAGATGGATATTGAACTTTATGCTTTGAACGTACATCTGAAAACTGTACAGGAAAATGGCGACATGAAGGATTATTATGGAAATAAAAAACTCATAAGTAAATAAATATTTAAAACATTTTTATTAAATCACTGCCCCTTAAATAATGTTTTGGTTAAAAAGCTTCGTATTTTGTCACGAGTCATATGAGTAAGATAGCTGTTGTTTATTTAGTCTTTTAGCCTGGTTTCTATGCTTTAGTTATTGTTCTGAGGTCGATCCTACCCAAGTGACACTGTCACTTCCGTTTAATTTAATCTGACATAGTTCAATAGATGGCGTGATAAGTTGGAAGAATAATACTACAGCCTAGAGGGAGAACTGATGCTGCGACACGGCCACGTTCTCGTGTTCTTGGATGTACCTGGCAACAAAGACAATAATACTGCAGTAACTTTTGAGCTTGGTCAACCTAACCAAAATGATTATAAAAAAAATGATTTTATCAAACAGAAAATTCAATCACACCAGGAAGAATACCATTGTCATAATTTAAATTCAAATTAACTTTGATCACAAACTTCTTAAATATTATCATCCATTCAAGATATTAATGCTCCAGATAATTAACCTAAGATTAACAGACTCCTGTACTTCTCAAAGGATGTAACGAAATGATTAAGAAGTATCAGCCCTTTTTACTGATACCGTATAGGAGAAGATAAAGTTAAGTTAAACAAAAGAGAATAAAATTGGAATGAAAACAATATCACAGAAGTAACGTTTCCTCTCGGCCTCTCATGACCGAGTTAGAAAGAATGATAGATATAGGTTTTAAACAAAAGAGCTAAGTCCATGATTGGGTGAATCCTGGGAGAAGCGTTCTTCGCGTCAGAGCCGTGGCATTTATTTTTTCTCGTGACTGGTGAAAACTCAAATTACATGGCAAAAGAAGATTTTAAAACAAGTCAGTCTATCAATAAGGCACGGTAATAATTATGCACAGAAATTAATTGTCATGGAATATGTGGTCAGATCTACGGCCGATAAAACAGATCCAATTCATCCAACAGGCTTAAATCCACGGATTTTACAGCCATAGATCTGACGACAATTTAGAAATGAAGCTATTTATATATAACCATAAATAAAATCGTATTAATTTTGATTTCAATGCATACTCAGGGATAATTGAAGCCATGTTCTCGGGACAGTTAAGTGTAACTATTCTTAATTTAGTAGCAAAACAAGACACGAACTTTACCTACCTACTAAACCAAAGTTTAAAAAATTTAAAAGAACTTAAAAATAAAGTATTTGCGCGAAAGGTAGCGTCACGTCTTTCCTGACGAAGTGCTACAGCACTACTTGCAATAGTTTGGACCAATCACAAGACTCTAACCACGTGTTTAATGAAGTAGGTAAACATAATCTCGTCGCCCGATTCAACATTTGCCCATCGCGTGACATTTTATTAAATGTAAAATAAAGACACAAGGGTTTTGATTTTATTAAAACAACAATGAATACATGATTTGATAGAGCCACTCTTTTCGAATTTAAAGTATTAATTAACGCAGTCATAGAAATGTAAAAAATATAATACACAATAACACACCGAGCGCCGCTCGTGTAACATATAAAAAGCTTGTCAAAATACCCCATTTTTTAGTTTCAAATGAATGTCTATTAGTAACGTCAAAGACTACATTACGGCGATAATGAAAGTAGCACAGCAGCTACGAGACATTGGTAAAGAGGTTGATGATGAAATGTTAGCAGCGCTAATGTTCCAAGGATTGACAGAGGTCTATAATCCAATGAACATGGCCATTGAGAACTCAAACATTACCCTGACTTCAGATTACGTCAAAACCAAGCTGTTACAGCAGGACGATGTAAAACCATCGACGTCCTCTGATGAGATTGCTTTAACTATGGACAACAAAGCTAAGAGTAGCAATGTAGGAGCAAAGGAAGGCAAAAAGAACAAAAAACAGTTTAACAAAGAGAAGACAGTCAAGTGCTTTATTTGCGGTGGACCTCATAAAGCTATGAAATGTCCAAAGAACCCAAATAAAAAGGATAACAAAGTATCATCATTGCTGACTGCGTTCAGCTTACAGACTATAGAGTGTTAGATAGTGCTGTAAATATTAGTGTAGCTAATGGTCAGAAGTTAAGTGCAATTGGATCAGGAGATGTGCAGAAGGCTGAGAGAATGCAATTTGGAGTAAATGATGTGATGTATGTTCCTGGACTGATTGCAAACCTTTTTAGTGTAAGTACACTTGTAGACAGAGATTTTAATGTAGTATCTTTAAAGAATGGTTGTGAGATATATAACAGGAGTGTTTGTTGTATAAAAGGAAATGTACTCCATAGCTGCGAGAAGGTTAAAGGAGTTTACAAATTCAAAGCTATTACAAATACTAACCAGTCTGTTTTTTCAACAACGATGTCTGATGAATTTGAGCTGTGGCATAGGAGATTGGCACATCTTGGAGCATCAAACATGAAGCTGCTTAGAGATGGTTTAGCAGAAGGAGTGAGGTACCAACTTCCTGATAACCTACAATGTGAGCCGTGCCGTAAAAGGTAAGCAAACACGTATACCTTTTAAAAAGAGTGGCGCGACCAGAGCAACTGAAGTACTGGAGCTCGTACATTCAGATGTCTGCGGTCCTGTGAGCTTAGAGTCGCATAGCGGGAAGAGATATTTTCTTTTATTTATTGACGACAAAACCCGGTACACGTTTATTTACTTCTTGTGAGAGAAAAGTGAAGTATTTTCAAATATTGTCGAATTTAAAAAATTGGTTGAGAACCAAACCAACAAAAAGATAAAGATTTTTAGATCGGACAATTGAAAAGAGTTTGTAAATAAACAAGTTAGTCAATTATTTAAAGAAAGCGGTATTATTCACCAAACAACTGTTGAATACACTGTTACGTTGTAAATTCAGGGCCCTGTCTGCCTTTACTTATCTACAAAAGAAGTTCGCAATGGTTGAATAGTACTTACCTGAAATAATTGCTTTAGAATGATCAAATGTCCAAAAACATTAGTCCGTGTAGCTTGTTTGAATTAAATCCATTTTTCTTAGCATTAAAGACATGGAGCCTTGGCTGACACATTACAAGACACACTTTTCTTGCATTTTCAATTAAAACATATTTCTAAATCAGTTTTAGTAAGACTTAAACTTACATCTAAAGAGATTTTATTCCGTGTTTACGTTTTGTATTTGACATAACACCATAGACAAAATGACAGCCACCGTAGCGACGCCTAGCGGTAGCGGGGCGAAGTAGCTGTCAGCTTTTAATTTCACATAAAAGATTCAACTTTAAAAAATAGTCGAAACAGTTCTAATAATAAATTACATAATAAATTAATATGTATAATAATTACTTTAAGTAATTAAATTTAATTCAAGCAAATCCGGAAATAGAACTAATTTTTTCTATAAGGACTTTTATCTAGGACATTCGAACGGGAGTAATATTTTTTATATGGATATTGTCTCTGCCCGTAGGGGTTACCAGAGAGGAAACTAATACTCCTTAATATTAAGACAGGGTAATTAGTGAGTTAAATATCACAAAACACAATTTTAAATTAAAGAAAAATGCATTTCCCATTGCTAAACGTTAATTTTTTTTTTAGGTCGTGTGTTGTTATTGTTGGCAAGTTCTGTTAGCAGAGGGCGAGTTGTGACAGACGTCATATTTGATGTTTTGTTAGTTTGAAGGAAAATTTTAAAAGAACAATTTCTTATGAATTACCCGACAATGGGAGTATAAATTATAAGCGGGCCTTCGATTTATAAGTGTTTCCGGCGAAAGGAGGGCTGCCGAGTTGCGACGCCGAAACGAGTTCAATCTCTGGTGTGACGTGGTGCGAGGAGTTGAGATCAATGCACTCAGGTAGGCATGAGCCGTCGTAGTCACCTTTTGTTTTAATCTGAGGTCGTAATAATGTAGTGGATTTGAAGCGTCATTAGCTTGAGAATATAGTCAACAAGTGTGTGGTTTATTTACAGGAATCCGTGCCACAACCAACCGGTCGTGACGCCACTGGCAGCCACGCGTAGATATAGAATATCCTAGCGCGTGAGTATCTCAATAGCATTGTTTAAATATAATAAGCCGTCATACTAGGAAAGCAAATCGATATTTCATGGTGTCCGAATCCTGCCTTGTCGCCAGGCGACGCAAGGCTCTTGGGCATGTGGCAGACGTGTCAAACCCTTTTAGGAGTGGATATTGCATCATCCCACAATATTCTGGAATTGTTTGGTTTTGTTTATTGGAATATCGTTGCCGTGTAGTGCCTTGTGTACTATTTAAATGTGAAACAAAGCTAAAATTAAAACATGGTGTTAAATGTTAGTGTTGGAGTGTGAGTTTTTAGTTGTGCAACAGCGTTAGGAAGCTTTTGATAACCCATGGCGCTGCGAGTCCCTGGTTATGATAGGTTGCAGCCCCAGATACACAGATAGCAGACTGCGGGACCCTAATTTATGTAACAGTTAAAACTAGGCGTGTAGTGTTATAAATAGGCCCCGTGTTGATAATTTCAGATGCTTCGAGAGGCCCGTCTCGCCGCCAGGATTTAGAGCTGGGCCCTAAAGCCTGGACGCGAGACCTGCCTCTTCGGGGCACCAGCGGCCACCTGCTGCCAGCGAGCTGTCGCCGCACAGGCGTTGACGGTTTTTTTGTACCCCCACTCTGGGTTTAATCGTTCGTTATTCAGGAACATATTTTTACATTAGGGTTTCGAAACCTTAACATAGTATTTATAGTATTCTCTTTTATATCCAACTACACCAAGCGTTGGTGAAGTTATGAAACCTTTGAGGATCTGCGAGTTCGACCTGTGTGAAGTTGTATGGTGAAATCGTCTCCAGATTCGGGTCTACATCCAGACCCTGGCGCCCAAAATTAGTAATTTTATATCGGTATAACCCCACGGTTCTCTAGAGTATCGGCTTTAAACGTGTGAGAGTTTTAATACGGTTAAACGGTTTAAAACATTTAATTTAATATTTTTATAGACGGAGTAATTTAATTTTAATTTCAACTTCATACTCCGAACGGTATTGGCTTTATCCCGACCCCCACTCACGACCATAGCTCGTACGACTGAGATATTAGCTGGCTGGTTAGGCAGTAGTAGGAACAGTATTATAAAATTTATTTTAAATTAAAATTATCACCGACCCGCTTGGTCACTTTTGACTCTTAGGATTTTAGTGTGTTTTAGGGGGTGATATAGCTTTGGAATAAGGTTTAGATTACTTTAAACAGTAAATTATAGTTGGCAAAATTAATAGAAAGTTTGTTGAACTTTCATTTGAGATTGACCCTAGGGTCAATTTCGACTGATAGTTTTTATTTGTGATTTTCGGCTAAATAAATTAAAAGGAGTAACGTAGATGAATTGTACCTAACATAATATAAGACAAAATTGTGACTAACCCCCCTCTTTTAAATAATAAGAATGAAATAAAATTTATAATTTTATTTTATTGTTGTTGGACAAAATATTGGTGTGTTCTTTTACAATATACTGCCTAGCTGTTGAACATTTTATGGTTTTATTTGATAACAACCCACTAAAAATTGCATTTGGGATTTTCTTCCTTTTCCCCAAAAGGGACAAAATCTCTAATGTAACAGTGGCGCCCAACGTGGGGCTTTGGTTAGGGATAGTGGTTATGTCTTATGCTGTAACTAAAAAGCCAGAATACCGATAGCGTTCTTGAACCGTGGGGATTATTACTTTTAAGAAAAACCGTCACGCGTGCATTGGCACGGATTCCTCCAATTTTATTTTAATAACGAATTTTTATTCGTTATTATTTTAAAATAATGTATTAATAGTGCATTTTTTTTAACGTTCGTAACACTTTTTTATATGTATACAAGTGTTAATTATTTAATTATTGTACTCAACTGAATTGAATTATTATTTTATGACAAAATAAGTTATGACACAATTTTTATTGGAATACAAAAATGTTTTATTAATTTTTATTTTTTCTAATACAAGCGTTAATTGTGGTGTTAGTGTATTCCTATAATTAAAATATTATTTGAACGATATTGACTGAGATTGACTTAAATACAATTATTTGTAAGTATTATTATTATAATACTGTGTTTGCTGCGGTTGTTACTGAATTCTATGGACTATTACTTACTTAAATTTAAATCACCTAGTGAGAAAGCCAGCTCATATTTTAGTAGCTTTTTTTTTAATTTTAAAATGCCACGCCTAATATTTTAATTTTTTTTTTGACTTGCATCAATTAAAATTACTTTTTACATTGCAATAAATACCTTTAAAATGCTAATACTATTAAATTTACTTTGCAATTTACGATTTCTCGTTTGTATGGTGAGTTGAAAACCTCCGTTGTGGTGTTTTTGTTTGTTGTTAGGGGTTGAAAAGTGACGATGGAGGGCTGTATATGCCTTGAAGTCACTCTATTTCAGTGCTAGTGGCTGTATATGCCACAGTGCTGGAATCCCTTGTGGTGTTTGGTTTCTTGTGAAAGGGGTTAATGGTGACGATGGAGGGCTGTATATGCCTTGAAGTTACCGCTGTTTTAGCGCTAGTGGCTGTATATGCCACAGTGCTAGAAGCCCTTTCAAGGGAGCTTGTTGTTTAAAATTTTGTGTGGTTTTTGACGTTTATCTACAAATAGGAAAGTCGACTTTTGGCGTGGTATCACGGTTCTTTTGTTAAGCTGGAGTTTTGTTTTTGTTTCTTTTTATTTTAAGTTTGGAGATTAGACACCATATTGAATGGGTCCAATCTCCGGACCGTTGGTAAGGCAACGTGGTGATAGTCCTGAGGAAGGTGGCCATTTATTGGCGGGCGTGTAGGCTGCTTTGACGGAATAAGTTTATGTTGGATTTTCTTTGTGGGCGGTTAGCCAAACCTCAATCTCCGGACCGTTGGTGAGGCAACGAGGTGATAGTCCTGAGGAAGGTGGCCATTTATTGGCGGGCGTGTAGGCTGCTTTGACGGAATTCGGTTTTTTTTTTGTAGGATTTATTTAGGGGCGGTTAGCCAAACTTTTAGGTGGTGGTGAATTTTTGTTGGTTTGGGTTGTGGGTTATTTGTTTTTGGTTTACGGCTGCCCAGCCGTGTAAGAGGTTTACTGGGCATTTCTTTAAATATTTGCTTGTTGGTAGGAGCATTTAGATGTTTGTGTATTGAGGAGGTATCGTTGGTTAGGAAGGGTAGACTTGGACGTGTAGACGATTCTTACATGTATTTATTATTTTATAGCTCTTTGGGTTTCGTCTTTTCCATGTTTGTAAATGGATCAGACCTAACCTGTAGAACATAATATAAACGTTTGGTGTATATATTTATTATTTTGTGCCTCTCTGGGCTTCGTCTTTTCCATATTGCTTAATGGATCAGACTTACCCAGTGGGATAACTGTAGGTCTATTTCAGTAACCTGTATAGTTAAATAAGCCATTCACCCCAGCGGATTAGTGACTGGTACCAAAAGCCTTAACGCGAGGCGTCAGTGCGGCTGGTGACACTGTAATAATAGGTTAACTGTATAGCCACCAGTTTTTATGTTTATGTAATAATATCATTATAACCATAATTAGTGTATTTAATATATATAAAGTAATCAATCATTTATAATCTAGTATTTTGGTAATATTCATATTGAACTCCTAAAGGTTTGTCTTTTCCATATTGCTTAGTGGATCAGACTCACTTTGTGAGTCTATTGTGGTGACTTTTCAGTAACCAGTATTGTTAAAAAAGTAAGCCATACACCCCAGCGGATCAGTGACTGGTACCAAAAGCCTTAACGCGAGGCAACAGTGCGGTTGGTGACACTGTGATAATATGTTAACTGCATAGCCACCAAGTTTTTAGATTTATGTAAGAGTATTTTATAATTGATATTATTATATTTATTATGTACATTAGTTTATATTCATATAGAAGTTTGTATATTTATTGGGATATACAAACTATATATATATGGGATATTTGTATATTTAAATATATATATATATATATATATATATATATATGAAGAATTGTCGTACACAAGTCTGCGTTTTGTTGTTTTTTTTTCCTGTCATAGCATATTGTATAGCTATTTACAGGAAAGTTTTGAGTTATTGTGCTTGCTTGGTTGTTTGAAGTGTAGTGTGACGCTGGAGGGCCAGCGTCGAGATTTGCCCTGGTCGGTCAAATCTCTGGTGGTTGGGGAGGTACTGTTACGTTGTAAATTCAGGGCCCCGTCTGCCTTTACTTATCTACAAAAGAAGTTCGCAATGGTTGAATAGTACTTACCTGAAATAATTGCTTTAGAATGATCAAATGTCCAAAAACATTAGTCCGTGTAGCTTGTTTGAATTAAATCCATTTTTCTTAGCATTAAAGACATGGAGCCTTGGCTGACACATTACAAGACACACTTTTCTTGCATTTTCAATTAAAACATATTTCTAAATCAGTTTTAGTAAGACTTAAACTTACATCTAAAGAGATTTTATTCCGTGTTTACGTTTTGTATTTGACATAACACCATAGACAAAATGACAGCCACCGTAGCGACGCCTAGCGGTAGCGGGGCGAAGTAGCTGTCAGCTTTTAATTTCACATAAAAGATTCAACTTTAAAAAATAGTCGAAACAGTTCTAATAATAAATTACATAATAAATTAATATGTATAATAATTACTTTAAGTAATTAAATTTAATTCAAGCAAATCCGGAAATAGAACTAATTTTTTCTATAAGGACTTTTATCTAGGACATTCGAACGGGAGTAATATTTTTTATATGGATATTGTCTCTGCCCGTAGGGGTTACCAGAGAGGAAACTAATACTCCTTAATATTAAGACAGGGTAATTAGTGAGTTAAATATCACAAAACACAATTTTAAATTAAAGAAAAATGCATTTCCCATTGCTAAACGTTAATTTTTTTTTTAGGTCGTGTGTTGTTATTGTTGGCAAGTTCTGTTAGCAGAGGGCGAGTTGTGACAGACGTCATATTTGATGTTTTGTTAGTTTGAAGGAAAATTTTAAAAGAACAATTTCTTATGAATTACCCGACAATGGGAGTATAAATTATAAGCGGGCCTTCGATTTATAAGTGTTTCCGGCGAAAGGAGGGCTGCCGAGTTGCGACGCCGAAACGAGTTCAATCTCTGGTGTGACGTGGTGCGAGGAGTTGAGATCAATGCACTCAGGTAGGCATGAGCCGTCGTAGTCACCTTTTGTTTTAATCTGAGGTCGTAATAATGTAGTGGATTTGAAGCGTCATTAGCTTGAGAATATAGTCAACAAGTGTGTGGTTTATTTACAGGAATCCGTGCCACAACCAACCGGTCGTGACGCCGCTGGCAGCCACGCGTAGATATAGAATATCCTAGCGCGTGAGTATCTCAATAGCATTGTTTAAATATAATAAGCCGTCATACTAGGAAAGCAAATCGATATTTCATGGTGTCCGAATCCTGCCTTGTCGCCAGGCGACGCAAGGCTCTTGGCCATGTGGCAGACGTGTCAAACCCTTTTAGGAGTGGATATTGCATCATCCCACAATATTCTGGAATTGTTTGGTTTTGTTTATTGGAATATCGTTGCCGTGTAGTGCCTTGTGTACTATTTAAATGTGAAACAAAGCTAAAATTAAAACATGGTGTTAAATGTTAGTGTTGGAGTGTGAGTTTTTAGTTGTGCAACAGCGTTGGGAAGCTTTTGATAACCCATGGCGCTGCGAGTCCCTGGTTATGATAGGTTGCAGCCCCAGATACACAGATAGCAGACTGCGGGACCCTAATTTATGTAACAGTTAAAACTAGGCGTGTAGTGTTATAAATAGGCCCCGTGTTGATAATTTCAGATGCTTCGAGAGGCCCGTCTCGCCGCCAGGATTTAGAGCTGGGCCCTAAAGCCTGGACGCGAGACCTGCCTCTTCGGGGCACCAGCGGCCACCTGCTGCCAGCGAGCTGTCGCCGCACAGGCGTTGACGGTTTTTTTGTACCCCCACTCTGGGTTTAATCGTTCGTTATTCAGGAACATATTTTTACATTAGGGTTTCGAAACCTTAACATAGTATTTATAGTATTCTCTTTTATATCCAACTACACCAAGCGTTGGTGAAGTTATGAAACCTTTGAGGATCTGCGAGTTCGACCTGTGTGAAGTTGTATGGTGAAATCGTCTCCAGATTCGGGTCTACATCCAGACCCTGGCGCCCAAAATTAGTAATTTTATATCGGTATAACCCCACGGTTCTCTAGAGTATCGGCTTTAAACGTGTGAGAGTTTTAATACGGTTAAACGGTTTAAAACATTTAATTTAATATTTTTATAGACGGAGTAATTTAATTTTAATTTCAACTTCATACTCCGAACGGTATTGGCTTTATCCCGACCCCCACTCACGACCATAGCTCGTACGACTGAGATATTAGCTGGCTGGTTAGGCAGTAGTAGGAACAGTATTATAAAATTTATTTTAAATTAAAATTATCACCGACTCGCTTGGTCACTTTTGACTCTTAGGATTTTAGTGTGTTTTAGGGGGTGATATAGCTTTGGAATAAGGTTTAGATTACTTTAAACAGTAAATTATAGTTGGCAAAATTAATAGAAAGTTTGTTGAACTTTCATTTGAGATTGACCCTAGGGTCAATTTCGACTGATAGTTTTTATTTGTGATTTTCGGCTAAATAAATTAAAAGGAGTAACGTAGATGAATTGTACCTAACATAATATAAGACAAAATTGTGACTAACCCCCCTCTTTTAAATAATAAGAATGAAATAAAATTTATAATTTTATTTTATTGTTGTTGGACAAAATATTGGTGTGTTCTTTTACAATATACTGCCTAGCTGTTGAACATTTTATGGTTTTATTTGATAACAACCCACTAAAAATTGCATTTGGGATTTTCTTCCTTTTCCCCAAAAGGGACAAAATCTCTAATGTAACAACACACCAGAACAAAACGGGGTAGCAGAAAGGGCCAACTGTACCATTATGGAAAAGGCTAGATGCATGCTAGAGGAAGCTAACCTGCGCTTTTCTTACTGGGCGGAAGCAGTTAATACGGCCGTTTATCTGAAGAATCGCTTACCCACCAAAGCTGTGAAGGTGACACCGTTGGAAGCATGGTCTGGAGAGAAGCCTGATCTCAGACAGTTGAGAGTCTTTGGGTTTAAAGCTTTTATGCACATCAACAAAGCTAAGCAAAAAAAGCTGGATGCGAAAAGCAAGGAGCTCGTTTTTGTTGGATACTGCACCAAGTCGAAAGCTTAAAGGCTTTGTGATCCTGCTAAATTTCATTTTCATAAAGCAAGAGATGTTGTCTTTTTTGAGGATCAGTTCTTCAACTAGAGAGAAGCTAAGGTTTTTAGAGAGAAACCTAAATCAGAATTAAAAGAAAATCTTCAAAGAGAAACAAAAGGACCTCTTGGGCAACTAATGCTAGATTTTTCAACAGAATCCCAAACTGAGACTGTTGAAGAAAGAATAGATTTAGGAGAAACTGTTCAAGAAAGAACAGTTGATCAGAGACTAGCTCTGCAGGAGAGGCAAGATGAGTCTTTCCATGATACTGATGATGTCGAGAGTGAATTGGTTGAGGAAGAGTTCGCAACACCGCCGACAAGAGAAAAACGATACCCTCAAAGAGAAAGAAAACCAAGAGAATTCAGTGATTATCATCTGTATCAAGCAGAAATTGAAGAACACAGCGAACCTGCAACTGTGGAAAAAGCAGTCAGTGGCAATAACAGAGAGAAATGGCAAGAAGCCATTAATGCTGAGTTAAATGCTTTAAAGAAGAACGGAACTTGGACTTTAGTCAAGCCTGATCCTAACATGGTTAATGTTAATTTAGTAGATAGTAAATGGATCTTCAAAATTAAAAAATAACCTGGGGGGAAAATTAGGTATAAAGCCAGGCTTGTATCGCGCGGCTTTACACAGACTTCAACGAGACTCTTTCTCCTGTGATCAGACATAGTACCCTTAGATTACTATTCGCGTTTGCAGCTGAAAATGATTTATCAATAGATCAAATGGACGTGGTCACTGCATTCCTTAATGGAGATTTAATGGAGCGAGTTTATATGAAGCAGCCTAGACTCTGTGAGGAGAAAGGCAAAGAGGATCATATATGCTTGCTCAAGAAAGCTCTATACGGACTTAAGCAAGCTCCTCGAGCCTGGAACAAGAAACTCCATGATGTTTTGACTGAGATGAAGTTCATGCGATCGGGTAACGAGCCATGTGTCTACATTAGGAATATGATTATTATTGCCGTTTATGTCGATGACATTCTGATATTCTACAAAAGTGAGAAAGAGAGACACAGTAAAGAAAGAACTCATGAAGAAATTTGATATGAAGGACTTGGGGAAAGTGAATACTTTTTTGGGTATGAATATAAATCGGCTTAAGGAGGAGATGAGTGTTCAATCAGAGTGATTACATACAAATGGTTCTGAAGAAATTTGGAATGTCTGACTACAAACCAGTTAAGACACCTCTGCCAACTGGACTAAAACTAGAGAAGCCCAGTAGTGATCATATCCCACCCACAGAGATTCCTTACCAAAATTTAATTGGATCGGTGATGTACTTAGCTGTATGCTCAAGGCCTGACATTAGTTATGCAGTTTCGTACCTCAGCCAGTTCAATAGCTGCTATATGAGTGAGCACTGGAATGCAGCTAAGAGACTCTTGAGATACCTAAAGGGTACCATCGACAACAAGTTGACATTTGTGAAAACTGGACTAAGTTTTACTGGATATGTCGATGCCGATCATGCAGGAGATCACTGTGATCGGAAATCGTTTACGGGATTTGTATTCATTTTAGGAGCACCCATGTCTTGGGAAAGCAAGAAGCAACGCACCGTTGTACTTTCAAGTGCAGAAGCGGAATATGGAGCGATGTCCGAAGCGAGTAGAGAAGCTACGTTACTAAAGACATTGATGAGAGAGATCTCACGAAAGGATGAAACTGTCAAGCTGTTGAGTGACAGTCAGTCAGCGATTCAGATTGCCAAAAATCCAGTTCATCATCAGAGAACAAAACACATTGATGTTAGATTTCACTACATCAGAGAGAAACTTAATGATAACGTTGTGTCGTTAGAATACCTGCAAACAGAGCTAATGACTGCAGGTATCTTTACTAAAGCTTTACCGAAATGCAAGCACGAGTTCTGCGTAGATCAGATGAATCTTGGAGCCTAAATGTTAGAAGGCTATGCATGAGCGAATGTGTTTGTTATGTATACTTTGGTAACGTTTAAGGTTTTTATAATGATGTTAGTTTTCTATGTTGTGAGCCTGCTGCTGAATACATAGAGCTATCCACTTGAGGAGGAGTGTTGTAAAGAGGTACAATGTATGCTCTATGGTATCATTTGAATATGGTTTGAATCATGTTCGATTCAAAGCATATTCTGACTGACAGAATTTTTTCTGTTTATGTCAAATAATGTTTGTTTTGATTTTTGTCTGAGTAACTGTTTTTCACGTACGTAAAGAAATTATAAACATATTTTATCCAGTACAAACAGTTGTTTTGTCTTGCATTCATCATCAGGTTATTCCACTCACTCTGCATCAGTGATTTACAACAATCGCGCTACTAAAACCGGGAAAATCACCCAACGAAGCGTCTAGTTATTTCCCTCCTTTCTGTCACGTACAAAATATCGGAGAGAATACTGTACAACAGAATATACTCAACAGTAGACGCTGTTATCCCACCAGAACAGGCTGGCTTTAGGGAAAATAGAAGTTGCGCAAACCAAGTTCTTGCTCTGACCTCCTTTATTGAGGCTGGTTATCAACGAGGCTTAAAGATATCGGTAGCTTTCGTCGATCAAAGCGCAGCTTACGATACTGTGTGGTCGGACGCACTGCTATGCAAAATCAGCGATATTATCCCCTGTCGCACGACTATACGGCTCATCAAGGCTTTACTTGGCCCCCGGTTCATAAAAGTGCACCTTGGAGAGGAGTGTTTAATGTTTACACCCGAGATATGCCAGCAACAAAATCCTTTAAATTTGCATATGCCGACAACCTGGCACTAGCTTATCAGTCGCGGAGATTCGAGGAAGGAGAATTGGCGCTGACTGAAGACCTCAACACAACAGGAGACTATTACACCCGATGGCGCCTGCTACCAAACCCAAGCAAAACTGAAGTATCATCCTTTCACGTCACCAACTGCCTTGCCAACAAGAAATTAAATGTTACCTTCCGTGGTGAACAACTAAAACACAATTTTACGCCCAAATATCTCGGTGTAACACTAGACCCTTCTCTGACATTTAAACACCATCTGGAAAACGCCAAGCAGGAGTTAAAATCGAGGATAAACATCATCCGAAGGCTGGCTGGCACAAGTTGGGGAGCTTCCGCAACGGTTCTCCGGACATCCACCTTGGCACTCGTGTACACAACAGCTGAGTATTGTGCGCCTGTATGGAGTCGCAGCGCACACGTACACAAGGTTGATACCCAGCTGAACGAGGCCATGCGTTTGATCACGGGAGTGATAAAGTCGACACCCCTTCCATGGCTCCCCGTCTTGGCTCACATACCTCCGCCCGCGCTACGTAGACACCAAGCAACTGCTAGAGAATGGGAGAAATGCTCTCAGCAAAACCGTTCCGGTGCCATGCCCATTAGAAACACATTGGATGATTTGCCTCCTGATCGATTGCGATCAAGGTCACCTATTTGGACTGATGAGTGCACCAAACACAAGAGCTCCGTAAATGAAGCGTGGCAATCGGAATAGGGCCTATTCGAGGGTACAAATGCAGGTCTAGTCACTGACCCCACAAAAAAGCAACCCGGTTTTAATGCCAACAGAAAATCGTGGATCCGGTTAAACCGGTTCAGAACCAACCTCAGGAGAATAAATCACCACCTTCACAAATGGGGTCTAAGGGAGTCACCAAATTACGACTGTGGAGCACCTGACCAAACTCTTTTCCACGTTGTGAATGAATGCCCACTTCGCTGTTTTCCCGGAGGCATCGCCGCGCTGCACAAGTTCACCGCTGACGCAGAAAGAAAGCTGGCTGAAAAATCTGGACATAGACATTTGATCCAAGCAGGGATTGCCATACGCTATGATGATGATCCGAATAAAACTTTGAATCTTCGCATCCTAAATGAGCTGAAATCTTTATCGATATCGATTGAACTTCTGTTCGGAACAATTAAATTAAAAAAATTAGGATGTTATCTCTTATATAGTCGTTTAGTGCGTAGCGGCCTCGGAATTTTTAGATATCATTGATTTTATATAGAAAAAAATCTTATTCCTAACCAAAAAACTTCGAAAATTGCTTTAAGTTAACTGTGAATTTCTCCTATCTACGATGATATTATTAAGCAAAACGTATACCAGAATAATCGTTACTTCATGATGTATAAAGATTTTTTAATGAATTTATTATCCTATTTCGATAAAAAACGATAAATACAACTGCAAAATTACTTCAAAATGCAGTGCGCCGGCCGTCCGAACTCAGCTTATCCTCGCAGAGTGGACATTTGTAATATTAAGCATTATTTTATTATCCTATTTCGATAAAAACGATAAAAACAACTGCAAAATTACAACAAAATGTGAAAATGGGCATCTACGCAAAAATCACAGTCGAGATGTAATAGGTCTCGTAGGTGATAAAGTCACTTTACTAACATCGATGAAGGAAAGAAGTGGCATTATTTAACAAACTAATAGATAACATTCCGTTCGGGTTACACTTACCTGGATATCAATTTTGTGGTTCAGAAACAAAACTTAAAAAACGGTTACTAAGAGGAAACCGAGGTATAAATAAATAGAATGAAGCTTGCCTATACCACGATAAGGCTTACGATAAGAAAGATTTGAACGTACGACATAGCGCCGATTTAGAACTTTTAAATATGGCAAAGAAAAGATTGAAATCAAATGATGCTGGAAAAGGAGAAAAGGTTGCGTCATGGATAGTAAAAAATGCCATGAAAGCAAAACTTAAAGCAGGAGCAAAAGTACGTTATTTCATAAAAAGTGTTAAAAAAATTAAAAAACAAATGAAAAAATTTAAATGTAATGACAACCGCACAGCTATAAAATATGCGCATGCAGCTGCAAAAAAAAGTGTTTTCTAATATAAAGGAATACGCTTCGAACGAAAACTGGTGGGTTGTTACCCCTCATACCAATCTTTCCTGTTTTATCAGCTCTTGGTTCACTCGCTGGAGGTGCTGCAGGTATAACAAAGGCTATTAACGATTAAAAGATTGCTCAAAAAAATCTTCAAGAACTGAACGACATAACAAGAGGATGGAAGCCGTTGCGCTTGGAAAAGGAGTCTTCTAAAGACACATAAAAGAGGAGCAGGCTTATACTTACAACCTCCAAAAAACTTATTAAACGGTTACTCAAACGAGCACTTACTAATTTAGATATATTAAAGCACTCAGTTGATATTACATATTATTGTAACTTAAATATAATACCACTAACGCCATCTAGCGACAGATGAGCTTGCTACTTAGTTGTACAAATGTCAATTGGCAACGCCGCCATTTTCGATCTGCCTAAATTCTCCCTCTCCACCGTGCTCGCGCCCAAGAAACATTAATTTTGTTAAACAGTACCTAATAATTATAAAGAATTAATACTTATATGCTATTAAATCTTGCGAGTATCATTTCTACAGGTTATGGGCCGCTCCCATGATAAATTTTCTTTTTCTAAGGTTTTTAGTTTATCCAAAAGTACTGCGTGTCAATTAGTAGGTTAAGTTCGCCGGCTAGGATTTTTCTTTTCAGCATTAAAGTTTTAAAAATCAGTGTCAACACCGTGCATATAAATAAACTGACCGGAAGAGACTTCACAACAACTGGAAATTTGCTATGCAATCATACTTAGAGCACAAAGAGTTATGGGCATGCGTGGACCCCGCCAACAAGGTACCCTTTGATCCATCAAAAGATTTGAAAGCCAAGAGTAAGATAATTCTCCTTATTGATTGTAGTAATTACCACCATATACAGGATGCACAAAATGCACGTGAAGTATGGACCAAGCTTCAGACTGTGCTTGAAGACTCCGGGTTAAATAGAAGAGTGATGGCATTATTACGAGATCTCATTAATATAAGTTTAGTTAGTTGTACCGATATTGATGACTACGTAAATAAGATAATTACAACTTCACATAAGCTAAGAAATATTGGTTTTAAAGTAGATGATGAATGGCTGGGAACTTTAATGTTAGCAGGTTTGCTAAACCTACTGGAATTTATGGGTCCCTCCACTCACACCAACTATAGACAGAGCAGTTTTCTCGTAAGAGTTTGTATGTACATTGATAAATTCTAATGCTGATATAGACGTATTTTGTGACAGTATCAATAATAAACAAATACTATTTAAGTTTAATATTGTTAGGTATGTAAGGTTAATAAGAATTTTAAATGTGATAGCTCGTTATAGTTTAAAAAAATCAAATTTTGCATTTGTAAGCTGCTAGTTATCCAAAAATTAATGAATAAAAAAAAATAAAAAAAAACGATATTAAATGTTTATTATATTAGATAGATAGATAAATATAACGCTGTTATATTAAGTCAGTTGTTATATCAAAATTACATAATTATTAAACGAAACCCTACTAATTACAACATATGGTAAACAATAAACAACTAAATGAATATTACGCAAACTATAACATGTTGCTATTGAAAGTTGGCATTTTGAAAAGTGTCATTATGAAAAGCAGACCAAACGTACAATTTGTAACTGTGAAGTTGGGAAATAAAACAAAATTTTATGATAAGTTTTCAATTTCAATTATTCAAATTTTCGGCGAAAAGGCAGGGATCCCTCTGATACTACGCCCAGAAAGAAAGCTGGCAACCCACGAACACAATTTCTCAGAAAGCCCGTATGGTAGAAGTTTAGAGAGAAGAGCCCAGTGTCAAAGACTTTCGCTACGTCTAAGCTAACTGCCAGTGTCTCCCCTTTACTCTCGACTGCCTCCGCCCAACGGTGAGTAAGGTACACTAAAAGATAACCAGCCGAACGACCGCGACGAAAACTATACTGGCGATCACTTAGTATTCGACGTGGTGGGCATTAAAGTCTCCCAATACCAGAATCTCGGCCGAGGGTTCCGTTGGAGAAGGAAGTATGGACGGTCTCGGTTCGGACGAATTTATATTATTTACTCACCTTAAAACACTCATGATAAAAATTCATTGTATAAAGACCCTTTTAAATTTAAAACATTCAACTCGGATGACCTCTAACCAGTTCCATTTGACAAAGTGATTCCACAGCTAGTACAACAATTGACAAAACAATTTTTTTATTATAATATAAACATTTTGTGTAACATCTTATTTTGCTCATCCATATATCAAACGTTATTTACATCTAAGTAAAAAAAAATCTCAGTACCGAAAAGTACCGAATTTCCCGGTTTTCCCGGTACCAGAGTTAGCGCAGTCTCGGGAATCCTGTTTTCTCGACAGTACCGGGACTGCAACCCCTACGACGATGAGCACAGATCACTTGGCAGGCGTACACTGCCGCACGGCGGGCGAGCTGGGCTCTACCACCAAATGCTTAATTAGGTGCTCAGGGGTCACATGTAGGGTCACGAGGGCACACACCTACGGAAGTGAGCATTGTTGACCCGCAAAAGAGAAAAAGTTTGTTGCGCGCCAAAAGGCACATATTGGATTTCTTGAGTTATCTCTTACTTAATAAATGATTGAAAGTAATTTATGTCTATTAATACCTGTCGTTGCCTGGGCGAAGGAGTGAATTTGTTTTCGAGTAGCCTAAACCGTAGAAGATCATATCGAGGACGCCCGTTGCGCGGAATATGAAGAAGAGTATGATGAAGGCGAGAAGAGACATGAAGCAGTTGCCGGTGGGGCCTCTGGATGTTAGACACCCCCCTCCACCTCCGCCGCATATTAAGCACTTGAGGCGAGAAGTCAACAGGAAAACCAGGCAGATCGGTATCAGCGATAACATCTGCAGCACGAACGATAGGAGGTTGTACACCGTCTGGAGGATCATTCTGATCACGTTCTCGAGCATGTGGAGGATGGTCAATAAGATTCTCACCAACATTTGAATCATGCATAATATAGTCTGTAATAGGGCCTGTGTCGTTCGACACATCTTGATTTGTTATCCTGTAAAACAAATTAGTTAAATGAGCCTTTTTTTAGGAATTAGTTTGCGGTTCTACTCTTACAGCCTAGGAAGTTCCACAATCCGTTGTGATTAAACCATCTCTAAAGGTTTTGATAAATTCTAAAGGAGCGCTTACATGGGAAATTCTTTGATCAATTATTGCTTGGCAACACGTATTGATCAATCTGGAGCAATTAGTTGGAGCAATGTGGAGCAACTTCAAAAAATTGCGGCAATTGTTCTGGCAATATTGCTTATAATTACTCCATATATTCCAATTGTTGAATGTTGCCGACACGAATTGCTTAATTTTCAATGAATCTGGAAATGTAAAGCAATTTTGTTTCTTGACTCGCTTGCATTAAAATTTATTGATTTTGTGGTTTGACAACGTCTCGCTTCCGCGGGGACAGCGAGCGGGCGGGCGGATGTGCAGCGGCGCGGCGCTAGTTTTGTACGTGTATGAAAGTATTGCGTGGTATTGCCTAGTTTCTTGGAGTTGCTCCATATTGCTCAATATTGTTGTTGCCAAATTGATGCTTTTTGCTGTTGCCGTAAATTGCTCGATATTTTATCATGTCACAATCACTCAGTATTGCTCATAATTGATCAATTTTGATTGCCCGTGTATGTGCACCTTTAAAGACGACTGAGTGTGACGACAAAATTGGAAACCTCTAGGACGACGACGACCTTGGCTCGAACAGCCGGTTTCGTGGAGGTTTATAGGTTATAGTCCTATTTATACCAGTTTATACTGCTAGAGAGACTCTAGACAAAGAGGCATTCGTTACAAAAAAGAAAAGAAAGAATAAAAAAGTTACATAGGCGAAAATAGCATCCATCAGAAGAAGAATGCTGGAGAGTCCTAACAATTTACTAAGCTCTTAAAGAGCAGACTAACGAAAATCGGGTTACTCGCATAATGACTAACTTCTTACACGCTTATTGACTTTCACGCATTTTGACTTACACGCATATTGACTTACACGCATTTTGACTTACACGCATATTGACATACACGCATATTGACTTACACGCATATTGACACACAAGATATATTTAAGTATTAAATACTAGTTTCTCGTCAAGCGGCTTCGCCTAAGATGTTGAATTCTGTTGATTTCCCACCGTAAAAAGTAGGTAGCCTGTGGCCAAAGCTATTTCTGTACAAAAGAATCATGAAATATGTGTCAATTCGCGTATGTCATTTCGCGTAGTCGTTCCCGTGTGTCATTTCGCGTATGAGAATCTCAGAACAATAACTAGTTATTGTTCTGAGATGAGAATATGTGTCAATTTGCGTATGTCATTTTGCGTAGACACGATGTGTCATTGTGCGTTTGGCTACCTAAATGTGTCATTATGCGAGTAACCCAAAAATACAAATTCTGGTCGGATTTATTATATTATTATATTCTGTAGGTACTTGCTTTGAACTCAGATAAGAAGTACTTGGCGATTTTTTTCGATTAGTTGAAAATTATATTGATGCCCTCCGTGGTCGAGTGGTAAGCTCGCCGTGCCTGGCGACGTGGCCGTGGTGGCCGTGGCCGTGGCTGGCCAACTCTAAGGTTCCGGGTTCAATTCCCGGTCGGACAATTTAGACAAAACTGTTTTTCTAAATTGTATTCGGGTCTGGGTGTTTTTCTATGTTTATGTATAATTTGGCTATTTATCCGTTATCTTACCTTAGTAACGAGTGTCAAAAGAAACTTTTGGTTTAGTTAATTGGTGTGAGCGTACACAAATATTTTTTTTTTATTAGATTACCAAAAGACAGAAAAAATTGAACTTCGGACCTTTCGGTTACGATCGGTAATTTTTGACGTTGGGGCTTTAGATGCCTTGGTAAATAAAGCAAACGGGCATAAATGTTCGGGCACCAGTTATCCGGACACTTGTCATTCGGCATAAGGAAGGGATCGATTAAAAAAAATCTTTGATGAGCAAACCCAGGTAAACCTTTTGAATCGAGTTGCCTGAATCGGTTGTGGGGTGGGGGTGGAGAAGGTAGGGGGAGGGGTGAGGAGTACTCCCCCACTTACCCCCCCTGCCGCCAACAAGTAGTTTTTAAGTTATGATAATTTTTGTATTTTGAGGTTATGTATCATAGTAAAAAAATTTAATCGAGTCGCCATAATTGGTGGGGGAAGGGGAGGGGAGGAATAAGGAGTGCTCCCCCACTTACCCCTCCTGCCACAGACAAGTAATTTTTAAGTTATGTAAGTTTCTTAAAAATATGGAAATTTACAAAAATGTCATTTCTGGCGCTTCGCCGGCCGCTCCCGCGGCACGCTCGCTTCGCTCGCTCGGCTCGCGCGTTTTTGGTCAACATACTAACCTAACCTAACCTAATTAACTCTTGAGACTTTTTTCATGGCGGGGGGCTTTGCCCTCGCGGGGGGGCTGGCCCGCCCCGCCCCCCCGCTTCGGTTCTGTTACTATTGTACTGTATAACCTAAAAACGCGTAATTTTTCGTGATTATAGCCGATTTTGACAAAACTTTCAAGTGGTTTTTTTATATTTTAACGCAACGGCGGCAGCTAAAATATTAATAAACCTTTATTTAAGAACCCCTTAGACCCCCCCACAGTGTTAGTTTCTTCAAATTCAGGCGACTCGATTCAAAAGTCAACCCCAAACCCTTTTTTTTTAAAGTTGGCACTATTCTAATTACCTATGTATATGTGTATTGCTTATTGCAATAGTGACTAGCTTATGTGAGAGAATATGACACGAGTAATTAGAAATAGTTTGCCTACTTTCCCTCAGCTTATTTATGGATTTGCCATTATATTTTTACTTACTTGGCGATCTATTTCAAACAGCAACTATTCTTGTTTACCATGTAAATAGTCTAAAAATAAACGTGAAAAAGTTAATAAAAATCCTTAGTTTACGTAAATAACATAGCTAATTATGTACTTAACAAAATGACATAAGTACCCGCTGTCATTGCTTCTTTTTTTTCCTCATCGCGTCACGTTTAAAGTTTAGCAAAGAGGGTCATTGCGAAAAAAAGGGGCTAGGCTTTAGGGCTTTGATCCCTAGAGCAATGCTCTAAGCTTTGATCACATAATAAAAACACGTGATCGAAGCCTAAGATCATTAAACCAACTAATGCCTGTGCTAATAATCGAAGGCTCTAAGGATTGAAGCTCTATCGAAGACTATGAACAGTAACTATGAAGGTTTTGGCATAAATACTCTTCGCGAAAACCGCACTTTAAATCCGAGGCCCCGACCAGCCCCGACTATAAAATTTACAGTTTTTCCTTATACTACAGTTGCTCGCTACTCGCTTCGCCATTCGACGATATGTTTGACGAAACATTCGCCTTCCTTAAACAGAGTCGATTGACTGTTGACACATTCGCGTGTAATCTTTTCTACTTCAACTTGCAAGAATGGACGACGTCTACGTTTAAGGCTAATTTCACAGTCACGCGTTTGATCTGCGCCGGCCACACGCGCGCGGTTACAATCACACTAGATAGTAGTTGCGTTTCATAGTCACACACGCAGTTCAAACGTGCAACTACTATGTAGTGTAATGATTGTAAGCGCGCGCGTGTGGCCGGCGCTGATCAAACGCGTGACTGTGAAATCAGCCTTAGCAGCATCCGCGTGTCAATGATTATTAATAAATAATTTTTTACTTATTTTTGTGTCGATCATGTTTTGGAAACCAAACCAAATAACTGGTTGAGCTTGGTAAAGTTCCAAAAACGTTAGAACTCTGTCGTTACTTTAATCCATTTTTAATATACAGGTTATGTTGCTTGATCAACAATAAAAATACTATGAGCGAGAGAGCGAAAGTGTAAACACCACAGACATAGCTTGTTCTGATTTTAAATTAACGACAGATTAACTTTGTTTGTAAATGCAAAAACAAATTAAATTGAGCTTATCTTACTAGGGTATATAAAGAAAGGGTCTATACTAGGGTTAATTTGAAACCCTGGATTAAGGCTGGCCACGCTTGATACAAGCTGTATATTAAATAAGGTTTTTCAAAAACATTGTTGTGGGCCTAGCTAAATGCACAGTCCCTTACTAAGGCCCGTTTATGACTAACTGTTACTCAAAATCTACCTAATATTCCCAAAAAATAATTCACAAATCACAATGCTATATAGATAACGGATAAAATGTTAACTAGAAAAAAATCAACCAGTCTCAGGAAGCTCGAATGGGATTCGAACCCACGACCTTTGGATTGCCGGTCCACTGCTCTAACCGCTGAGCTACCGAGACCCCAGACTCGCTGAATTTTTCCTAGTAGTTTGATTACGCTGCAAGCCAGCGGTATTACGTCACTGTGAAGTCTACCCTCCTATCCCATTCGAGCTTCCTGAGACTGGTTGATTTTTTTTCTAGTTAACATTTTATCACAAATCACGTTAAGCAGTTTCAAATATAAGTTATTCAACCTATATTTTTAGGGATATAATAAAAAAATGCACACTGGGCTTTGAGCCATGTACGAAAAACCAAAATATTCATATAAGTAACTTTCTGCTCTAAATCAATAAAAAAACAATTATTTCTGACGACAAAATCGAAACTCTAGACACTATTAATTTAAGAATCTAAATATTCAGTACTCATTTGCCACTCAAGTTTTAAGTGGGCCTTACTAGAGCTATAGAATTATTTTTTTAGCTTTATGAACAACTTTTTAATTAAAAAATCCGCTTCAGTCCAAAGGTCTCTTTTTTTCTTTAGTTGTGGATGTAGATCCATGATCTAATAAAAGAAAACCTATATTTGTTAATACTCGTACTAAAATTCTCATTAATAAGTATACAAAATATGAAATGCGAGTTCAAATCACCTAGTTACACGATATTGTGTCTATTTTAAAATACCTTTACTAGTTTGGCATGAAAAAGAAATAAACAAAACAAACCAATTTCGTTTTATTTATACTTAAGTACAGATTTACAATCCAAGCGCATTTGCCATTTTAATAGATTTAGTAAAGCCCATAGGCTCTTATGTAGGGCCATACTACGGATTTTTAATAGTGGCGGAAAAATTAACATAAAATCACAAATAACTAAATAATCGGTAAACTTACCATTGTATTCCATTCTCCAATGATTATTTAACAATATGATGATAAAATAACTCGAAAACTGACGCTATTTGTGGAAAAATTGCCAAAAGCAATCACAACGAGGTTGTAAACACGCGTCATCGACGGCGTCCAGAGAGAAATGAACGAGTTGTAACAAAATGGCGGCGCGGAAGTTTTATTTAAGTACATGACGTAATATTTACAAATTACCATTACTTAAATATAATAATGTGGAAAATAGGGTGTTACCGAAATAGTGCTTTCCTTTTCTATTCTACCAAACTTTGTCTTATAGGTATTATTTAGTACCTATACATATACATATAACTTTTTAAAGCCGTCTTTTTAATAACCTACAATATTAGCTAAGCGCCAAATGCATTGAAAATAGCACCTTATCGCTATACGCGAAGAGTAGTAATTACTTTGTGATTGTGATGCGTTTTGTACCGAACGTACCTTTTTTTTTTTTTTTATAGCAGAAGGTGGCAAACGAGCAAGCGGGTCACCTGATGGAAAGTAATCACCGTGTAATGGCGTTGGGACGGAGACCCGAAATGAAACAATGTCTTGCGTTGAATCAATTCTCCTTTATCCTCTAGTGTATCATCTTAAATACTAATTAACATCACATCTATACGTGACTAGAGGAAGGACGCCTTGTCAATCAGGAAGACCTTAATTATCACGTACTATTGAGTACGTGCTGATAGTGTAATTCACTATATCACACCTCCCCTGAAAAGGCTAGGCATCCCTTCCCTGAAAAGTAAACTCTTATTTTCTAAATATCTTAGTCCTATTCTTATGAACTATATATTCTTTATTATTCTTTAATATTTTTACATTAGTACCTAGCTCTTCTAAAACTTCAAATGGACCTAAATACAAGTCATTCAATTTATTATAATTTTCATTCTTATACAAGAGTAGATCACCTTTTTTGTAGTGTACTTCCTTACAATCTAAATCATAATTAGTTTTTCTACTTTGTTTTGATATTAATAAGTTGTTCCTGGCATCATTATGAGCTTTTTGCAATCTAAATTTTAACTCCAATGGATAATTGTCGTATACATATAAGGGATCAACTTTACTAACTAAATTACTAGGTACGTTACATGTTTTCCCAAAAACTAGTTCATAAGGGGAGTATTTGGTACTAGTATTTACAGAATTATTATAAGCAAAGCACCAATATGGTATCCAGGTACTCCAATTTGCCGACTGATTCTGTGTTTGTATTCTCAAGTAACATCCGAGATGTTTGTGCCAGTTTTCTAGCGAACCTATACTCTCATGATGATAGGGTGTTGAATTTAACTTATCAATATTTAGCAATTTACATACTGTTTCTAACGTGGAATTAATAAATTCCGTTCCACAGTCAGTCGCAATAACCCTGGGAGTACCATATCGTAAAATAAAATTTTCAGTAAAAACCCTAGCAACAGTTTCAGCTGACTTATCAAGTATTGGGTAAGCTTCTACAAACTTTGTCAATTCGCATTGTATTGTTAATATGTATTTATTACCCAAATTATCGACCTCCAACGGCCCCACAATATCTAAATATAATTTTTCAAAAGAAGTAGATGCTGTAGTGGTTATTACCATTTTCTCTTTATTATTTTTATTACAAAATTTCTGCTTTTGGCAATCTTTACAGCGATCACATATTCAGTTATGTCTTTTTGCATATTACTCCAAAAATATTTTTTTCGAATATTCTTAGTCATTTTATTTATGCCTACATGACCACTTGTCGGCAATAAATGATAATCATTTAGTATAACACGTATCAAGTCTTTATTTGTAACATGTTCAACTTGGTTATTAATAATACATAACCGCGGTAATTCTTTATGTTTCATGAAAGTTTGGGTCAAAATTTTAATAAACTATTTATTAAACCCATTTTTAATCACAACGACTTCTACAATATTATATTTTTTACATAATGCACTCAGTTCTCCTATCGTTGCGTCTCGGCGCGCCTCCGTTAGTAGAGATTCCTGATTTATGTAAATAGTAGAGTCACTAAATAACATATCACCCGTCTGTGAGACGTATCTTTTCTTTTTCCTCAACTTCACGAAGTTTTCATACGAACAAATATCTAACCTTACATCATTTTGTGATTTCTGCATAATATCTACCACTCTTGGTTGCCTATGATCAACAGGGGGCTCAACCCTGCTACTTCCAGAGGTAGCGGGTTCATTATTTTGCTCCATGGTTCTTTTCATTGAACGGGTTACTACCCCCAAAAAATTTGAATTTAGATTTTTTAACTCGTCTGATGTTATAATGACTCTCGATAAGGCATCTGCCGTTACATTTTCGGAACCTTTTATGTATTCAATATCGAAATCATATTCTTCTAAACAAAGTCTAAACTTAGTTAAACGGCTACTAGGATCTTTTATGCTAAATAAATGAACCAATGGTCTATGATCTGTTAATACTTTAAATTTTCGTCCGTATAAATATGGTCGAAAATGTTTTATAGCCCACACTACCCCTAATAACTCTTTATGAATGGTTGGGTAGTTTATTTCTGAACTGTTTAATTGTCTGCTTGCATAAGCTACGGGCTTATTATTTCCATTTGATAATACAGCCCCCAAGGCTACCCCTGACGCATCGGTTTGCAACCGGAAAACATTATCTTTTCCAAAATCTGGATAATCTAAGACAGGAAATGAACTAAGTGACTTTTTTAAGGTCTGAAATGCCACGTCACATTCTTCCGTCCACTGAAACTCGACATGTTTCTTACAAAGACGGTTTAGTGGGTACACTATTGTGGCAAAGTTTTTTATGAATTTTCTATAAAAGTTCGCAAAAGCCACAAAACGACGAATCTCATTTACATTTTTAGGTACTGGGAACTTTTCTAAGACCTCGATTTTACTGTTGTCTGGCAACACCCCGTTTGGCGTAATAACATGCCCTAAATAATTAATTTCTTTCCTCAAAAATTCGCACTTACAAGGGTTTAGTTTTAAATTAACTGACCTAAACCTCTCAAATACACTCATTAAATTTGTATTATGCTGCGATAGGCTTTTCCCGAAAACTATTACGTCATCGAGATATAGAAAACATATCTCGTGATTTAAACCCGATAGAGCCATAGACATAAGTTTAGAAAATACGCTAGGACTCGTTTTGAGACCCATAGGTAATCTTTTCAGTTGATATTGCTTATCAGCTGTAAAAGAAGTGAATTTCCTACATTCTGGTGATAACCCTAGCTGGTAATAACTAGAACTGAGGTCTAAATGAGAATAGTATAAGCATCCCGAAAGTGAGTCAATAATTTCTTGTATATTTGGTAACGGGAACTTTTCGTCTACTATTTTTTTATTTAAAAGTCTATAATCTATTACGATTCTCCACTTTTTTTCACCGCTACTGTCAGCTTTTTTCGGAAGTAATAATAATGGAGAAGACCATTCGCTGGTACACTCTTCGATAATATCTTCTTCTAACAATTTACCTACCTGTTTTATTAACTCAGCCTTCTGAGCGTGCGGTATTCTATACGGTTTGACATAAACAGGAGACGCGTCATTTTGCAGTTTAATGTTGTACTCGTATAAGTTTGTAACGGATAGCTTATCACCCGGCATATGAAAGATATCTGCATATTTTGCACATATTTTCTCAATAGACCGTCTCTCTTCATCACCAAGATATGTTTTTAATTTAAGAAAATCGAATAGTTGTTTAACCCTCTCGACAGATTTTCCGTTTTCCGTATCAAAAGAGCATACGAAATAATCCGAGTATTTTCTAATTTTCGGGCTAAAGTTATTTAATTTTACATCTTCTTCCCGTGTGTTTAAAAATCGCACCGGAATCTTTTTCCCGTCTCCTACTACCACGGCGCCTGCTACAAATACGCCTGCAATAACTTCCTCCGCTAAAATGACACATTCGCCCTTTATCTCTGACGAAACATATTTTACGACCTCACATCTCCCTGGAATAGTCGTTATTATGTTTTTACCTAAGCCTAATTCTAGACTTATCTTATCCTGTAATGTAACCAGCTTATTTTCATAGTTAATTTTACAACTATATTTTAATAAAAAATCTTCTCCTAAAATTCCATCATTTTTACAGTGGAAGTTGCTAAACACATAAAACTTATGCCTAAAATTATAATTGTTAACACATAAGTCTAGATAAACATAACCTATTGATACTAAATCCCCACATACTCCTTTAATCTTAATTTCATCCCTTACTAGCTTTGCGTCGCGGGACACGCTACGGAGTTTATTTAACCAATCTAACTTTAAAATTGAAATGCTTGCTCCTGTGTCTACTAATAGAGAAATTTGAGTTTGACTACAAGTAAAACAAACGTAATTACCACTACCATAACTACAAATATCTACCTCAGCGCTATTCAGAACGAAAAAAATCATCGCTATGATGTTCGTTCTGACGTATACTCTGACGTTCACTTTCGTTCTCGTCATTAGACTGTTCTGCTGAGTCAACTAAGAAATGTACATTCCTACGTTTATTATGAGGTGACGTAAACCTGGTGTTGCGCTGACCCTGAAACCTATTCGAGTTATAGTAGGCACGACCCCGACCTTGCTGACTCGTCGCGTTGTTGTTACGTGACTTATTATATTGTTGATGATAGTTTTTATTTATCTTTTCAAATCGCTGGTTCGAAACATAGTTAACATAATTGTTTATTGGTGGTTTCACTACCGAGTCTTCTTGTTCTAAGGCTATAGTTATTGCCTGCCTAACTGTGCTTACGGACCTAGACGTAACTATAATGCTTGTACGAGCATTGTTTAGGCCGTCAGCGAAACGCTTGATAGCCATTTTTTCATTAATCGGCTTTAATAAATTATATGCCGACTCGTCTCCATTAGCCTGTGCTGTACTTAAATCGTTGGACATTTTTTCGATTTCACTACCAAACACTTTTATGGTCTTGTTTCCTTGCCTACATCGTAGCATTCGGTCTAAAATGGCTGTGTATGATTTAATCGGAATTAAAACATTTTTTATATCTTTTATTAGGTCTGCCACAGACACATAAGACTTATTAATTTTTGTTTTAGCACTGCTAGAAAGACGAGTTTTTAAAACAAAATTGATTAACAGAGGCTGGTCCTCGTTTCTAAGGGTACTACTATAATACTCTATTCCGTCTATTAGTTGGTTAATTTGCGTTTCGTCGCAATCTACTACTGGGAGGAGCGTGAGCGCGACTTTTAGATCGAACGTGGCCATGGTTGTGATCGTTTCTGAATGATGCGGGTTAACGAGTGACTCGATTTCCTCAAAATTACATAAAAACTTTGACGATATTGCTTTTCTTATTTGTAATTCTACAGCATCTATCCCTTTTTTACATAAGTCTGCAGATATTTGTTCAAAATTATTTTTAATTTCCTTTGCTCTTAAAAACTTATTCTGCCCCTGAGCGGAATAACGTTTGTCCTTACTTAATTTAATAATAGAGTCTCTAATAGCCTTAAGCTCACTCAAGAGTTCTGACAGGTTTGCCATGAACACACTTTAGAAAAAAAAAATCACTCACACACACACATAGATTCTTGGTAGCATAGTTATATTAATTCGTGCTGGCTTACACGTTCTGTGCTGGTCCAATTGCCCGTCGAACCGCTCTGCGTTCTACCTCTTCTAATAGTCGTGCGTTGAAGTAACGTAGCAGCCTAAGTACTATATAGCCCGCTAGTACAACGACGATGGTCAGTAAAAAGATCTCTGAAAGTTGCATCCCAACGGCCAAGGGAGTTGATGCTGCCGCCGATTGAGTTGGTGATTGACTGACAATAATATTGTCTTTAGATTGTGGGTTTCCCATAGTTAAACAATTTTGGCTTACAGTTTTTCTTCTTATTTCCTTCGTCCTATTGAAGTTGACGCCCATGGACATCCGCAAAACCAGAGGAATCGCAGGCGCGTTGCCGGCCTTTAAGGAAAGAATAGGCTCGTTTCTTGAAGATCCCTACGCCGTCGACTCGTGTGTTAGTTAGGGATGACAGCAAATATACTAAATATACATACCTACGCAATACCTACATTAGTAAGTAATATATTTTGTGATTGCACACCTATGTAAAATGTAGTTCTGTGAATTACTTACTTACCTTTTACCTATCTAACAAACCTACCATTTTTCTACAGAAGAAACCTACGCCTAACCTATTTATTAATATATACAACAAGCGGCCGCTCGCGGTTTCACCCGCGTGGTTCCCGTTCCCGTGGGAATATCGAGATAAAAAGTATCCTATGTGTTAATACAGGTTATAAACTATCTGTTGGCCGAATTTCATCCAAATCCAATTAGAAGTTTTTACGTGAAAGAGTAATAAACATTCATCCATACGTTGCCGTGGGTATATCGGGATAAAAAGTATCCTATGTGTTAATCCAGGCTATAAACTATCGGTATGCCTAATTTCATCCAAATCCATTAAGTAGTTTTTACGTGAAAGAGTAACAAATATCCATACATAGGTACTTAAAAACTTTCGCGTTTATAATATTAGTAGGATTATATTCATACATATTCGCTTTTAATTAATTGTTAATTTTTAAATATTTTCTGAGCTACATTTATAACCAACAACTTAACCAATACATCACAGCAAAAAATATTTTTCCCTTTAACTCGGCTAACAGTTGAGCAGCTGGCAACAAATTCTTCACGCACACTAGCATCCTTGCATATTGTCATAAACACACTACAATAATGAGTTGCCGCATTTACGGAGCTGTGGTTTTTAGGTAGCGCGGTATCTAGTCGAGCGCAGCGAGACCAATCATTCATCTAAAGCCGCAGTTCCACATTCGCGTGAGTCTCGAGTCGAATGGCGAAGCGAGGTGCGTGCGCGATTGTGTGAACGCACTCTCGTCACTCGCCTTGCGACTCGTCTCGCCGCTTGTGACGCTTGCGTTCAGAGTGGTTTTTTGGACGCGAGTCAAAGGGCACGAATGACAAGGCGAACTTAGTGTTTACCACAGACATATAATAGAAGCAGACCAAACATTACAACAAAAAAGCGTGCCCATTACGCCTACAGACAAATTTCATGCACACATTTACAATAAAAGGGGCTGAACTCAGGCACGCAAGGGACCTCAAGTACCTACATCTATAGTAATGTTATACGTAAAGAGGATAATTTTATATTTTATAGACATTTGAAGATACTCATTAAATTAAAAAAAAAACACCAGTAGACTGCTAAGTTATCTATCATTGAGTGCCAGACAGGCTATGTCTGTATCTGTATCTGGCTGCGACGCTACCTCACTAACTTAATAGGCCTATTACATCTCGACTGTGATTTTTGCGTAAAATGGCCAGTTTTGGCATTCTTGATCTAAGAAAAAAAATACATCACCAGTTTTGCTTATTGAATAATGTAGAATAGCTATTGGCATATTTCGTAGCGGCCTCGCTCTATGTAAATTTTGCTTAACTTTTTTATGAAACCCAAAACCGATGAAGGTTTTCATAAAATGCGCGAAGGCACTTTTTTGAGCTTCTAGATTGAACTACTGTTCTAAAGAAATGAAAATAAAAATTAGAATGTTATCTATTATATAGTCGTATAGTGCGTAGCGGCCTCGGCATTTTTAGATATCATTGATTTTATATAGAAAAAAATCTTATTCCAAACTAAAAAACTTCGAAAATCGCTTTAAGTTAACTGTGAATTTCTCCTATCTACGATATTATTGAGCAATATTTATACCAAAATAATTGTTACTGCTTGAGAAATAAAGATTGTATAATGAATTTATTATCCTATTTCAATAAAAACGATAAAAATAACTGCAAAATTACTACAAAATACGATGCGCCGGCCGTCCGAACTCAGCTTATTCTCGCAGAGTAGAGATTTGTAATATTAAGCAAGATTTTATTATCCTATTTCGATAACAACGATAAATACAACTAAAAAGTTACTACAAAATGCAAAAATGCGCATTTTACGCAAAAATCACATTTAAGATGTGATTGATCTCTTAATAAAATGCATGAAATACTCGTAGTAGAACCGTTAGGTAAAAAAAAATGAAATAAGTAATTAAAAACAACATACATACATACTCTGCTGGTATTTTTTAATAAAAATAAAAATTACAATAAATAAAGTCACAATTTTTTAAACTAGTGATAAGACCGCCGCGCCGGGTGGTCGAGTAGTGAGCGACCCTGACTGCGGGTTACTGTATATTCTGCAAGTCCCGAAAAAATGATATCCGGGATTCTTTTGAGTCTGTTCAGGAAGTAATGATGAAGTTTTCTGAAAACAAATAAATTTATCATTTTCCGTATATTTCAAAGTAACAGAGTTGAGAGACTGCTCAGACTCATCTTCTTCATGTTATAGCCTAGAACACTGTACAACAATATAATACTCAAGTTAACTCACTTAATGTAGTTAATACAGCACTTGAGATACTCGGCTGTAAATTTTGCAAATTCCTCATAACATGATCTCCACTGGCATTGCTTCTTACCGGACCTTTTAGTAAAGATTTAAATGAATTCTGAAAAACAAATGTAAAAAGTTATTATTTTATGCACATTTTCATACAAGAATACATCCCTACGACTACCATAGGGTTAAAGTGGTAGGATAGGGTTTAAGTTAACAATATTATAAAAATAATTTACTCATATTTAATTTATCCCTAATGAAAAAATATATTGCATACATAAATCTAATCAATCTTCAAAAATATACCTATTAAACAAAACTGGAGCCTAAATACGGCCCCATAAAATTGTACAAGTACATGAAACGTCAAACGAGATCAGAGTAACTATATAATTGATTATTGTTACCACAAGAATCTTTCAGAAACTACTTTACGTTAAGATTTTATGAGATTTGCACTTATGACAATTATTCACTACTTCTACAATGCCGAAAGATTAATAATAATCACACAATGACTAAAAAAAACATTATGAGATTAGATGGCACAACAAAACTTACCAATGGAACGTAATTTCAGGTGTTTTTCTATATGAGGAGTTGCCGCACAAGGGCGCACTACACTTCACCATTTTATTTTAGTACTATTGGCTCATAAACTTTATTAGATCACAAAAAATAAGCGAAAATAATCTCCTGTACGTCCTTTGTTGACAAGTCTAGGAAGACATTTGTAGCTTAATTGTAGCTTGTCAAGATGGCGTTTTGCCTCACGGTCCAGTTTGTCTGTGTGTGGAAGTGTTGCGACATTAAAAAGAAACGAGATAGTCTCATTAATTTGTGGTTGGAGAGAAAGAAGTAGAAATATTGTTTTATTCTCATCTATGTAGTTGTGAAATAATGTTTGGTCTGCTTCTATTATTAGTCCGGTCGTAGGACATTAAATTCCATAAAGAAGTTTTGATAATTCTAAAACTTTTCGTTTTTGCTGAGTGGATAGAGTATGTGGATTGTGAGCTACTTTTAAAAAGTTGGAACTTTTATGACTGTGCTTTAGGTATGGTTTAGGTATTTCATAATATTTCGTGTAACGTAATCTATATAATATTAAAGTTTGAAATGTTGAGTGTTTTATAATAATAACTATCTTATCTTTGTGTTGTAAAAAGTTTAGAAACATAATATATGTGGAACTAGGAAAATCACAAAATCACTCTTTTTGTCTTTGAATAAAATTTTAAAATTTATGAAATAATATTTAAGACTTTCAGTGGTTAGTGGTATACATGTTGAACAAAGTTTAGAAAGTTAAGTGGTGTGCTTCTTTGATCATTTCATTTTTCTTTCGTAACACACGCAATAATAAATTAAAATTGACAGAATCGCTCATACATGTCCTTTGTAATACTATTTAATACCACACAAAAAATTAGAAATATACATACAGTGCATTTTGTTTAAATCACGAATAAAATATTTCGCTAACGTACGTTTCTTTATGCGGACGCGGGCGGCTGCGGGCGCGGCGCGGCGGTGGCGGCGGGCAAGCGCGGGGGTGGGGGCATACCTACCTACACTCTATATGACTGATAATCCACTCGTCACGTCAGACGAGTGGATACATGGCGAACATAATACAAGAAGACGTAATGCAGAAAAGTAAACTAAGTACCTTATGGTGGATTCGACCAAACTGGAATAAGGTCTTATACCTAGTGTTACGGACAGAAGTCTCGACTTTATAATATTTTATAGTTAGATATAATACGGCTAAATTTAGGTACGAGTATATGTATTTGCATAAGTAGATTAAGTCTCATATGTGTAAAGGTTTTTTGATAATAAATAATTAATTTTTTGCGTTTTATTAAAAAGGTAATGGTTTTGACAAAGGTAAGGGCCAGGTATACGTGCCCAGGGGCCTTACGCCTCTCTAAGGTAAAAGTTAGGAAAGTAAGAGATTAGCTTTCGTAATTATAGGTTTCTATTGTTAGGAATATCAATGTAATTAAGAAAATAAATATGTAGGGTATCCAGATTACGAGTGATACCGTAGGGTAGGTAACAAACACATTTAAGATAAAAAGAGAGGTCCGAACGAAAGGGACAGCTGCACAAATTACGACGGTTCATGTGGGTAGTTAGTTATGGTAAAATGTAAAACTGCCCACATGAGCCGGCAGCTGTCCCACAAGGCTGCTAGTTGCCAACCCATAATATGTTTAAGTCACGGCCGGTCAGAGCAGAATTTGTAAGCTCTTCGGACCCCACCTTGAAGAATAAAGAAGCACTAATCAAGAACCGAGTTTTATTGAAGAACATACAGTCCACATCGAAGCACAACGGCTAAACTGTTCGGCGACTACACCCGTCGGGAACAATTTCTTTGGACCTTCGGAGCCGGATTTGAAGAACTGAAGCCTTCGTCCATTTGAAGATAGAAGATCTACGTAACCACCAACGTGACCACCAACGTAACCACCAACGTAACCACCAACGTATTGTAACCACACCACTTGTGTTCTGCAACAAGTGCTAACGCGGGCGGACCGCGGCTCAAAACGTCACATCACCTAACGGTGCCAAACGGTGTGCGTTCTGAGTAAACGCCGTTCAAGGCGGGACGACTTATCGGACGGGGTCGTCAGTTTGTCCTTTTTAGGGCAAGCTTAAGAGTCCGGCTACGCCAGTACGGTTTGTCGTGGAGCGGGGGTCCTTTCTGTAGGCACTGCCTAAGCTGTCGGACACTCCAGCCGATTCGCGAGCGCCCCGTTGTCCACGTCGACTCTCTGCTGGGTAGGTCCTACCTTTCCACTCCCGCACGAACTCCATCCTTGGACGGGCTCCCCACATAGCGTGCCCGTTTGAGATTGTTAGGAGTAGGGGCAGCAAGAAAGAAGATGCCGACCACCCGAAGACATAGCCAAGCCGAGACGACAACGGGACTACGAACGTTCGACAGATCACCCGCATCAACCTCAAACCTTGCCTCACCCGTGACGCCAATGGAACCGCAACAAGAGACCGCTGAACGCGGCATCACCGCCACTACGGAAGTTAGACGCAACGACGACGCACCGCCACCCGACGCGCCCAGAGCCGGGCCGCCGTCGGTACGATCGACAACGAGCGTCGCCTCACGAGTAAAACAAGCGCAACTTCAAGCGGAGGAGCGGCTCGCCGAAGTACGTCGGCGAGAGTTACAATTGGAAACGGAAATGATTAAGAAGAGACTTGCATACGAAATCGCCGTTATTGAAGAAGAAACGGATTTAGAACCGGAGAGCTTACCCGCCGATATTGCCCATCAGAGAGTGGATGAATGGTTGGATCGGCGTCGGAACGTGCATGAGCCCGACACAGATAAAGTCGGAAATGTGCGACAAAGACAAAAGGATGCGCGCGCAAGTGAGATGGACAGAGGTCGCCACCTCACTGATTCGCCATATGTTGAAAACGAAAACGTAGTGAAAGAGGCAGCGAACCATGATCAAACGAGCAAAGACGACACGGGGATGGTTAAGCTCGCACTTACACTAGAGAAAATGATGCATAATCGACCGGTACCACGACAGGCGCTGGATTTGCCTATATTCAGCGGCTCGCCGGCCGAATGGTTGCCGTTTAAAGCGGCGATGCGCGATACGACTAAACAATTTAACTTTAGCAAAGCCGAGAACTTGGCACGATTAAGAAGCTGTCTTAAAGATGAAGCAAAGGAAGCGGTGTCCGCTCTTTTATATACGGCCGTGGACCCGGAATTAGTTATGAAAACACTCGAGCAATGCTTCGGACGGCCAGAAGTAATAATTGATTGAGCGCTGGACGACATTAAGAGACTGCCGCGTCCCGGCACGACGGCCAGTGAATTGAACACGTTCGCGATCAAACTGCAGAACATTGTGTGCATACTCGATAATATCGACAACAGAGGGTACTTACGAAATCCAATGTTAACGCGAGAAGTGGTGGACAAGCTCGGACCGCACCTACGCTCAAGGTGGTGCGACTACGCAACTGACTACGGAAGCTATGCCGAGCCTGAGATCGTCACGCTATCCCACTTCCTCATGAGAGAAGCCGACAGAGTCCTACAGTATACATATGTGAGCTACAACCCTACGCGAAAGAACGTTATTACGGAAACACGAGCGAACGTGAAACAACGAATCGAGCGAAAGAAAAATACGGCTGTATACGCAACAAGTGATGACGTCATAAACAAAGAATGTCTATGTTGTGGAGGACGTCATGACGTGCCGCAATGTGATCGCTTCAAAACCATGACGGTTAAACAACGATGGGAATGGATAAAGAAAAGCGGAGTGTGTTTCCGTTGTGCGAATAAGAAACACCGTCGCCTACAATGCGATAAACGCGATCTGTGCGGAGTTGATGATTGCCGCCATCCCCACCACGCCTTGCTACACGAACACCGCACCAGGCCGAACGAAACCGAGATGGTGGCGTCGGTTAATCACTTGACCGATGCTACCAAGGTGTTACTGAAAGTATGTCCCGTTACCATCAAGGGACCAAAGGGGTCAATCGACACATACGCCTTGCTCGACGAGGGGTCGACTGTTACGCTAATCGACCAAGACCTGGCGGACTACGTAGGCGCGGACGGGCCGGCGAACGATTTGAAAATACGAAGCGTGAATACACAAACGACGTGCGAAACCAAGACGGTGAATTTAAAGTTAATTGCAACTACGAATAAACGACAATTCGACATTAAAGCTAGAACGATGAAAGATTTATCACTCAATGGACAGACGGTGCACAACGACTGTTTAAGATACACTCATATGAAAGAGTTATCAAACAGCAACGTCTGCTACGGACATGTCAAGCCTCGAATACTGATTGGGGCAGACAATTGGCATCTCATAGTCACACGAAGATTGCTACAGGGCAAGCGAGACGAACCGATCGCATCGCTCACGAAGCTGGGGTGGGTAATACACGGATCAGCGCCACGGTCAAGCGTGCTGATGGAGAGTAATACGGCTGCGGTGTTATACGTAAACACGCCGCAGTGCGCGACGATCTCGCGCACTCTTTTACCCGACAACGAACTCCATGCTATGGTAAAGAAGCACTTCGAAATTGACTCACTGGGAATAACAAAGAAGGAGCGAGTGAGCCCGAGTGATGCACGCGCCATGGAATCGTTTAGAACGACGACAAAGAAAGTCAACGGAAAATACGAAGTTAGATTACCGTGGCGACGTGATGACGTCACGCTGCCGCCAAGTTACGAGTCAGCATTGAGACGATTGAAATCCATAGAACGGAAGATGGACAAGTCTGACGAATTCAAACGAGCTTATACGAATCAATTATAGAATCTATTTGATAAACACTATGCCTAGGAAAGTAGCGAGAGCGATTTGATGAGCCCGCATTTATGGTACTTACCTCACTTCGCCGTAACAAATCCGAATAAGCCCGGAAAACTACGAGTTGTCTTTAACGCGGCCGCCGAAGCAAACGGAGTTTGTCTGAATGACGAGCTTTTGGAGGGTCCCGACTTACTACGCGACCTGGCGGGCCTGCTACTACGATTTCGCGAACGAGCTATCGCAATTACGGCCGACATCCGGGAGATGTTTCTTCAAGTTAAGATATTTAAAGGTGACCAACCCGCTCAGATGTTCCTATGGAGGGGCGCCGACCGAACGAAGCCACCTACACGCTACAAGATGACGTCAATGATATTCGGAGCTAAGAGTTCACCTTTCTTAGCGCACAGCGTGAGAGATTTGAACGCTGAAACGCACGCTGCCGAGTATCCGCGCGCATACGAAGCAATTACGAGAAACCATTATATGGACGACTACGTCGACTGCTACGACACCGAGCAAGAAGCGATTGAAACGATAAAGGAGGTCGCGAAGGTTCACGCGCAGGCAGGATTCACGCTGGCCGGTTATAACTCTAACGGACCGTGCGTGTTGCGTGAACTGCCAGCAGAAAGCCGTGACACATCACCTCGACAGCTCGGCGCTAGTTTTCAGCAATGGGGCAGAACGCTCGGTTTACTATGGGACGCTGCTACAGACGAGTTGGCGTTTAACACCGAGATGGTTCGCGTGCACGACGACGTGAAGCAAATGAGGCGCGCTCCTACTAAACGAGAGGCGCTGAGTGCGGTTATGTCAATATTTGACCCACTCGGACTGTTGAGTTATTATACTATACGAGCGAAGATCATCTTACAAGGCATATGGCGGTTAAAAATAGAATGGGACGAGGTCTTACCCGATTACGAGGCCGGCGAGTTCCATGAATTGTTGAACGGATTGAGGGCATTACGTAGTCTGCGTCTACCCCGGCGTCTACATACGGGGGGAGTGACAAGAAAGCAGCTACATGTTTTCTGTGACGCCAGCGAGGTCGCTTACGGCGTTGCAGTATATTGGAGAATGAAGGGTGAAAATGGCGAAATACGAGTCGCACTCGCCGCTGCTAAGGCCAGAGTGGCACCGATAAAGCAACAAAGTATTCCGAGAATGGAGTTGCAAGCGGCGTTGATAGCTACGCGACTAGCAAGCTCAGTATTGAATGAACAAAGATGACAACCTGAGAGAGTCGTATATTGGACCGATTCACAAACAGTGTTGAAATGGATTAATAACGACACGGTGCGTTACACCCCCTATGTAGCGCATCGCTTAACTGAGATCACAGAAACGACGATGCCGTCACAATGGCGATGGGTCCCTACGGCTCACAATGTCGCGGACGACGTAACGCGCGGCAGTGAGATTATGAAAACGAAGAATGATCGGTGGTTTGTCGGACCGGCATTTTTATACGAAAACGAAACCGAATGGCCCACGAGTGACGTCATCAACAACGAACACAGCGCGGAGAGTGAACACTGCGTGACGCACACGCACACGTGGCAGAGTGATAGTAGCGTAGTACCAGACGCTAAACGCTTCTCTTCCTACGAGCGTTTAGTTATAACGATAGCGAACGTACTACTATTCACTCAGAGATGCCGCCGCCGCACTAGTAACATGACAATTGAACATATCAACGAGGCCGAGCGCCTACTAACCATTGAATCGCAACGAGAGAGCTTCGCAGACGATATCGACCGCCTCAAAGCATCCCGCAAACTACGCGCGGGCAGCAGATTACGGCGAGCTTATCTACAGACTCGGCGATTATGGCTCTAAGACGAATGGCGGCCAGGAGGGGATGGCTCCACGTTATATATAGTGACAACGCTACGAATTTTAAAGGCGCGGATAGAAAATTAAAGGCCGCATACGAAGAATGGGAGCCAGCGCTACGAGAATACGCGCTAACGCAACGCACAGAGTGGCGTTACATTTCGCCAGGCGCGCCACACCAAGGCGGCGCATGGGAACGGCTGGTGAGAACAGTCAAGACGGCGCTGCGCACTACGCTCAACGAGAAGTCACCGCGTGAAGAAGTACTTATAACGCTACTAGCCGAAGCCGAGCACACTGTCAACGCTCGGCCTCTAACACACGTCCCTGTGAGCATCGACGACCCGGAAGCGCTGACACCCAATCACTTCCTTTTGGGTAGCTCGAGCGGCCTGCCCACCACTGGGCCGTGCGAGCGCGCCGACCGAAACACATGGCGGGCGGCGCAGGCGCTGGCGGACGAGTACTGGCGACGCTGGCTGCGCGAGTATCAACCACTACTCATACCGCGCGGCGGCACGCGCGACTCCGAGCGACGCAACGTACGAGAGGGCGACGTGGTCATAATTGTGGATAACACACTACCCCGCAATGTATGGCCTAGAGGCGTCGTCACGAAGACATTTCCTGGACTGACAACGAAGTACGCAACGTAGAGGTGCGCACCAAAGGCGGCACGTTCCGACGACCGACGACGAGACTGGCTGTCCTGCCGATGGAGTGAAGAGGCTACGCGGATGCTGCGCCGGGGGAAGTCTGTTACGGACAGAAGTCTCGACTTTATAATATTTTATAGTTAGATATAATACGGCTAAATTTAGGTACGAGTATATGTATTTGCATAAGTAGATTAAGTCTCATATGTGTAAAGGTTTTTTGATAATAAATAATTATTTTTTTGCGTTTTATTAAAAAGGTAATGGTTTTGACAAAGGTAAGGGCCAGGTATACGTGCCCAGGGGCCTTACGCCTCTCTAAGGTAAAAGTTAGGAAAGTAAGAGATTAGCTTTCGTAATTATAGGTTTCTATTGTTAGGAATATCAATGTAATTAAGAAAATAAATATGTAGGGTATCCAGATTACGAGTGATACCGTAGGGTAGGTAACAAACACATTTAAGATAAAAAGAGAGGTCCGAACGAAAGGGACAGCTGCACAAATTACGACGGTTCATGTGGGTAGTTAGTTATGGTAAAATGTAAAACTGCCCACATGAGCCGGCAGCTGTCCCACAAGGCTGCTAGTTGCCAACCCATAATGTGTTTAAGTCACGGCCGGTCAGAGCAGAATTTGTAAGCTCTCCGGACCCCACCTTGAAGAATAAAGAAGCACTAATCAAGAACCGAGTTTTATTGAAGAACATACAGTCCACATCGAAGCACAACGGCTAAACTGTTCGGCGACTACACCCGTCGGGAACACCTAGATTAAACGCCGAGTTTGTATAGACTAATCTCGGAGTAAGTCCTATTCCAGTTTGGTAGAATCCAGCCTTAGCCTACTTACTTTACATCTTAGCTGACAACAAAACATTATTAAATGACAAGTTTTTAGTAGTTAAGTACAGATCGCGCAATTCTTCTTACAGATAAGATTATTCTACAATTATCCGAATTGGATGAATAAACGGATGAGTATGTAACATATTCTTAATTAAAAATAAAAACTGCAAATGATTAAGTACTTATCTGTTAATTTTTCATTTTGGTTAATCAATATATCATCCTGCCATGTTCACAAATCACAATAATAGGAAAGTAATTTTTAAGATGTACAATAGGCTATAGAAATTGCGGATGTAGCTAGGGCCACATCATACGATTAAAGTTTTTTCCACAACCCTTACGTGTTTTTTTGACAATTAATCAATTAAGAGCTTCAGGTAAGTATGCAAAAGTATTTCCTAAATTATAGTATGGTAAGTAGGTACTCTTATTATCACTAAATCATTCATCACTACCTAGGTACCTACTAATAATAAAACACAGTCCCCCCGCGTCTGTATGTCTACGTAAGTACGTAGGTACCTATTTACTTAATTAAGGATTATAATATCAATTCTACTAGTCACCTTCAATTATTTAGTACCTACCGATATTATTACAATTTACAAGTACCTAACTAGGTTGGTAGTTACTAGGGCTTGCTCCCGGGAATTCCTGGTATTTCCCGGGAAATTGACTTTTTACGCAGTACCGGTACTGAGAATTTGTTTCCCGGGAAATTCGGTACTTTTGTTATAACTTCAAATTACGCCAATATTAGGCTCCGCGTTTGCGGTAGTCGTTACCGGTAACCTCGGCCAATGCTCTTAGTTGCAAACCATACAAATTTCGTAGCGTTACCAAATTTTTGTCGCCACAGTTCTCAACCGTAACGTCACCGGTACTTTTTCTGATGTGTCTACACCCAGCGGGATCACCTATCTGGGAGACTTATGGGAGGAAATTAGATCTATATTTGTTCTATTGAATTATGCTAATGACAGAATTTGTTCCGTAAAAACAACGGAAATATGGGCTTTTCTAACCGACCTCCAGCCAGCGGGGTATTTACCAAAGTTACGTCTGATGATGTATAAATTGGTAGTAACATTTAGGTCTATCATTGTTCTGTTCACCAAAACAAAAAACATTCTTCTACCGTCCTTACTTCAGCCACAATCAATCTGCAAAGAAACCTCCAGTCAGCGGACTTTTTCTCTTAAGGCATTATTTTTGTAAATTTTACACTAAAGTAATAAAATTTTTACTATTTACGACTATAATTATAACTATATTATAAAATTTAAACTATTTACGACTATAATTTTACTTAAATTACCTATTCGTACCTACATCTTGTGATAAAATAAAAAGTATGGAATTTGAAAGCTATTATGTGGGTAGAATACAAAAAAGTTACATGCAAATTCAAGCTGTTTATAGTTTGTAACCAATACAAATCTCGGTTAGTGATATTGTGTTACTCAAATTTGCGTAAAGAATATTAATAAGAATATAGAATTGAATGTAAAATAAATTTAGTGTAAAAGTTACAAAAATAATGCCTTAGGAGAAAAAGTCCACTGACTGGAGGTTTCTTTGCAGATTGATTGTGGCTGAAGTAAGGACGGTAGATAAATGTTTTTTGTTTTGGTGAACAGAACAATGATAGATCTAAATGTTAGTACCAATTTATACTTCATCAGACGTAACTTTGGTAAATATCCCGCTGGCTGGAAGTCGGTTAGAAAAGCCTATATTTCCGTTGTTTTACGGAACAAATTCTGTCTTTAGCATAATTCAATAGAACAAATATAGATCTAATTCCTTGCATCACTCATAAGTCTCCCAGATAGGTGATCCCGCTGGGTGTAGACACATCTTTTTCTGGGGAAAAAATTGTAACTAATGTACCCGTACCCTACACCGCACGGTTTCATCGTCATCGCACTCCAATGATTTGATAATTCCATTTAAATAATTTCTTTTTTGTTTGCTAATTTAACTTTACCTTCCAAATAACCTCGAAACTGAACGTCACTCGAAACATCGACGACAAGGATTCCAATAGTCGGATTAGTATCAAGGGAGAGCTCCCTCAAAAGTTCAGAGGTACGACGAAGGGATGTTTTTTCGCGGTAAATGCGCAAACTTGTGTTTTGGAGGGGTTACAGTGGACTAAGTTATGTCGGCCCCACAGACATATATATGTCTGTGGTCGGCCCCAATTCAAGACATGACTTAACATGTTCTTGGTGTCAGTCACAAGTTTATTCCGGCTCTCGATGACGCTTTCCCGAGAAATATTAGCTCGTCCAGTGTAGAGCGTTACTCCCTTACTGACGTTCGCGTAGAAATGAATGCTGTTGTTATGCAACATGTCATTGATATGCAGAAGAAACAGAGTATGGGCTAACACACACCCCTGTGGGACTCCAGACTCCAGCATTTAAGGGAGTTCATGTCAGAGCACGAACCATCGACTACGACACTGATGCTACGCCCAGAAAGAAAGCTGGCCACCCACGATCACAATTACTCAGGAAGCCAGTATGATGAAAGTTTAGAGAGAAGAGCCCTGTGCTATACCCTGTCAAAAGCTTTCGCTACGTCCAAGCTAACTGCCAGTGCCTCCCCTTTACTCTCGACAGCCTCCGCTCATCGGTGAGTAAGGTACACTAAAAGATCACCAGCCGAACGACCGCGACGAAAACCATACTAGCGATCGCTTAGTAGTTAGTTTTATTTTAGGTACCTTAAGAGCTGGCGGTTTGTAATGGACTCCATTATTTTGGAGAGCAAAGAGGTGATGATTATTGGCCTGTAGTTGGACGGATCTGAGCGATCGATTTTTTTTGAGAATCGGGTGGACAAGGGCTGTCTTCCAGGAGCTCGGGACAACGCCAGTAGTGTAAGAGAGCCGGAAAACGCGCGTTAGAACCAGCGCCAACTCATGGGAGGAACTGCACCAGGCCCACTCGACTTATGGATATCAAGGGAAAAAAGAGCCTTACGAACTGACCTTTGTAGGAACCGGACGTTTGGCATTGAACAAGCGCAATGCGGTATGGTTAGTGGAGAGTTTTTCCCATCGTCCAAGGTCGAGTTTGATGCGAAAAGAGTGCCCAAGAGATCGGCTTTCTCCTTTGCAGTATGGGTCAGGCAGTCATCGGTCTTGTGCAATGGAGGTAGGGACGGCTGACAAAAATTCCCTAAGATAGCTTTGGCGAGAGACCGGAACGCACGCGTACCCGAAGGAAGACGCACAAGCCTCTCGCAAATTCCACTTATGAATGATGACTTTGCCTTGGCAATGTCCCTCTTGTAAATGTAATGTTGTCACTTTTGGCGAGACACCATTTTGCAGCAACGACCAAACCATGGTTGAGACCTGCCGCCAATGGGAACCACAGAGTTTGGATTGAAAAGTTTCATTCCGATAAAGTCGGCGGCGACATCAAGATCATCCAGTGAGAAGCAAACTCGTAGTAGGACGCAAAGAAACTCCCATCGCATCCCAGTCCGCTGACCTATAATGCCAGACTCGACGTTTTTGAAATTTCTGTGAAAGGCACAGTGCTACGAATCAATCTGATGAGCGTAGTGGTGCATCAATAGAAACTTGATAGCCGTCTGGGTGAGAGGTCAGCAGAAGGTCCAATAAGAAAGGTGCATGGCCCTCCACATCTGGAATCCACGTAGGCTCTGTTACCAATTGGGACAGACTGTAGGCCAAAGCGAAGTCATGAACGGCTCTACCCGCGTGGTCAGTTTTGAGTGAACCAAGCCATTCGACGTGGTAGTCTCCCAATACCGCCGAGGGCATCCGTTGGAGAAGGGTCTGTCGCCGTTTGAACGGTCTCGGTTTGGACGAATTTATATTATTTACTCACCTTAAAACACTCATGGTAAAAATCCATTGTATATAGACTCTTTTAAATTTAAAACATTCAACTCGGATGACCTCTAACCACAGTGATGCCACAGCTAGTATAGCAATTAGCAAAACAATTTTTTATTACAAAAATTTTGTGTAATATTTTGATTTGCCCATTGATCCATTAATCAAACGTTAGTTACATCTGGGTTAAAAATTCAGTACCAAAAAGTACCGGAAATTCCTGGTTTTCCCGGTACCATAGTTAGCGCAGTACCGGGAATCCTGTTTTCTCCACAGTACCAGGACTGCAAGCCCTAGTAGTTAAGTAACTAAGAATTAAGTAAGTACTTAACAGAGTAACTGCTAATACTACTATACGTTTCATAACATACTATGTAACATATACATACGTCTTCTTTGGCACAAGTCTAAATTCCATTTCGGTAGTAAACCCTAGTGTTAATACGTTCTGCTCAAGGTCACCAGCGCTCGAGCTCTCACGTACACGGAGTGTCACTGGTGGTGCAAATAAACATGTATAGGTAGCACAGTAATATGTATTATATTACCCTTTAGGTAGTCTGATGTGGCGTTGACTGTACTGACATGCCCAGCGTAGGATTATTTGAAATGTTTATTTGTTCACATTTAAGTACACATTATAAACACCATAACTTGTAATAAATCAAGTAAGTATTCAGATTAATTATTATTTAAAAGAAGACAACCCAAAAGTCATTAGAAGAGATAAGAGTACGCGATAGAAAGAGAGGTAACTTCTAGGTGAATTTAACTGTAGATAAGAGAGCGGTGTGCGACCTGAATTGCATTTTATTGTGTCTTAGCAAGAGTAGTTATTTATTTAAATGACTTTGCGGAGTGAATCTTCTGTACTTGTACTATTATGTAAATATTCTATGGTATTATGCACAGATAAGGGGCAGGGGCAAATAAGATAATATCGTCGGCTTACTGCAAGAAATCATTAAAGAGCAGTAATTAAGTAAGTAGCAGCAATAGCTACAAAAATAACAATGTGTCCTAATAGAAATAAATCAACTTGTGACGGGTTGAAACAAATAATACTGCTTTTGGCGGTGTGACCAGTTAGAACAAAATTTTGGTGTAACGAGTTGATGCCCAAATCCACCTGCCCACGTCCTGCATGCCCAATCGCGTATTTAGGGTGAATTCGACCAAACTGGAATAAGACTTACTCCGAGATTAGTCAATACAGATTCGGCGTTTAATCTAGGTATAAGACCTTATTCCAGTTTGGTAGAATCCACCCTTAGTGAAATATTTTATTCGTGATTAAAACAAAATGCACTGTATGTATGATTCAATTTTTTGTATGGTATAAAATAGCATTACAAAGACCATGATGAGCGATTCTGTAAATTTTAATTTATTATTGCGTGTTTACGTTTTCATCCCATTCATCCAATTCGGATGATTGTAGAATAATCTTATCTGAAAGAAGAATTTCGGATGATTGTAAAATAATCTTATCTGAAAGAAGAATTGCGCGATATGTAAGTACTAACTACTCAAAACTTGTCATTTAATAATGTTTTTATTGATGTCATCTAAGATGTAAAGTAAGTAGGTTAAGGTACTTAGTTTACTTTTTCTGCATTACGTCTTCTTGTATTATGTTCGCCATGTATCCACTCGTCTGACGTGACGAGTGGATTATCAGTCATATAGAGTGTAGGTAGGTATGCCCTCACCCCCGCGCTTGCCCGCCGCCACCGCCGCGCCGCGCCTGCAGCCGCCCGCGTCCGCATAAAGAAACGTACGTTAGCGAAATATTTTATTCGTGATTTAAACAAAATGCACTGTATGTATATTTCTAATTTTTTGTGTGGTATTAAATAGTATTACAAAGGACATGTATGAGCGAGTCTGTCAATTTTAATTTATTATTGCGTGTGTTACGAAAGAAAAATGAAATGATCAAAGAAGCACACCACTTAACTTTCTAAACTTTGTTCAACATGTATACCACTAACCACTGAAAGTCTTAAATATTATTTCATAAATTTTATTCAAAGAGAAAACGAGTGATTTTGTGATTTTCATAGTTCCACATATATTATGTTTCTAAACTTTTTACAACACAAAGATAAGATTATAAAATACTCAACATTTCAAACTTTAATATTATATACATTACGTTACACGAAATATTATGAAATACCTAAACCATACCTAAAGCACAGTCATAAAACTTTTTAAAACTTTTTAACTTTTTAAAAGTAGCTCACAATTTACATACTCTATCCACTCAGTAAAAACGAAAAGTTTTAGAATTATCGTAAGTAATTTTTGTCCGGCTACGCAACTATCACTAGCAGGGTCATGAACTCTGTATAATATACTGCCTACAGTGCAACTCCTGTTTATAAAACTGCGTGTCCTAGTCAGCCACGCCTCCGCCCCCTACCAGGCGCACAGTTTTACAAACAAGAGGTTTTACTGTGACGGCGGCGGGCGGCGAAAATCAAAAACCTTTGACCATGGCGGCACATTTGACACAAACAACCCGCCTGGGTTGTTTGTCGGCAGTCGCTTGGCGGCATTTTTTTGTTGGATTTGTTAAACAAAGACAGATATGTAGGCAGCTATTTTACTTTCGTGATTTAATAATTTGTATTAAGTAGGTACCTACCTACCTAAGTAATTATTATCAAAGTAATAAAAATATTTTCATTTTACAGTCACATTGTTTTGACTCTAAAGTAGATAGGTACGCTTACCTACAAGTAGGTAGGTACCTATAGTGCGACATAAAAGAGTAGAAATTAAATAATCCAGAACTAAATTCACTCATTTTTTGGCAACATTGATTATCTGTCATTAATGTCAAGTGGTTGTTCAACTCTGTCCGTGGTTACGATATAAATTGTTGTTTTAGTGATATTTCTACATTCCTGGATTTAAAACACTGATAACATGATTATGACCATCCGTGGCAGTTCTCGTAACATAATATAAGGTTTTTTTGCGAAGTTTGGCAGAATTTCAATCGGAACTTTGTTACGTAATCTGGAGGATATTTACCAATATTTACCAACGTACAGCAGATTATACTGGTAAGTAAGTTATAAAAGATGTTGAAAGTATAATTATCTAAAATATGCCTATGCGCAATCGGCTAAATTCAGTGAAAAAATCAGTATTTTTAAAAGTTTTGGGGTTATGATGATATTACAAACAAAAATGTTGGTTATTATAGTTCGACTCGAGAAGGGTTGGCTTTTGAATCGAGTCGCCTGAATTTGAAGAAACTAACACTGTGGGGGGGTCTTAGGGGTTCTTAAATAAAGGTTTATTAACATTTTAGCTGCCGCTGTTGCGTTAAAATATTTAAAAAACCACTTGAAAGTTTTGCCAAAATCGGCTATAATCACGAAAAATTACACGTTTTTAGGTATAACAATACCATATTAACAGAACCGAAGTGTGGGGACGGGGGGGGGGGGGGGGGGGGCGCAGCCCCCCTACCCCGCCTTGAAAAAAGTCTAAAGAGTTAATTAGGTTAGGTTAGTATGTTGACCAAAACGCGCGAGCCGAGCGAGCGAAGCGAGCGTGCCGCGGGAGCGGCCGGCGAAGCGCCAGAAATGAGGTTTTTGTAAATTTCCATATTTTTAAAAAAGAAACATAACTTAAAAATTACTTGTCTGCGGCAGGAGGGGTAAATGGGGGGGTACTCCTCCCCCCACTCCTTACCTTCACCCCCCCCCCACCCGATTCAGGCGACTCGATTCAAAAGTTTTACCAATTATGTTTATAACTCAGTCCATAGGACTGAACAATTTTGGTTTTGTTATTTTTTATGCATATATGTTTTTATTGTTCTAGGTGTGTCTGAAAGTACTGTGAGGAGAATAGCTAAACAAGGCTCCGAAAATGGAGGAAAATTTTCGACTCCCGCTAAACACAAAAAGGGTCGACTTGCAAAGGAACTCGATGACTTTGATATGTGTGCAATCCGTCAGAAAATGATTTTTTTAAAACTGTAAAAAAAGAAGTACCAACAATATGCAAATTAATAGCTCAATTAAGGCAACTTATTTGCTATGATGGAAGCCGAGAGCATTTGCGAAACTTGAAGAGTATCTGGACTTTAATTTATTAGTTTTATATCTAAATAAAAATAAGTTATATGTACAATGGCTGTTTTCATTAAGTACTACATACAAACTACTCAAATTAATTATTTTAACGACCTCCTTATCTGAGAGGCGAGCACCCCGGACTTAACGTCGCCATCTCTAAGGTCCCGGGTTCGATTCCCGGTTGGGTTAATGTAGAAAACCAACTTTTTATATTGTCTCGGATCTGGGTGTTGTGGTACCGTCGTTGTTTCTGATTTCTATAACATAAGTGCTGATGTAAGTGATGTTTTCCAATTATATAAAAATATTAAATAAAAACAAGTATCAAGACCAATTTGATCGACCTATCAGGGTTGCTATGTTAACGACAACAGCGCCCTCATTTAATTTCTACTCTTTTATGTCGCACTGTACACAGGTCTTAGATTAAAATGACTTATTTTTGAAATAACTCAATACAACTAAAGCGAAGCACTTTGAGGTGTAGTCACAGAATAGATAATCGTACTACTCTTAAGCTGGCCACTGACGATCAGTTTTGCGCGTAAGTCCTGGCGTAAAACTGTAGCGTCACTCCAAATGGTTTTACGCCAACAAGATTTCCCCACTCACTGGCCTCACTCTGGCTCGTCAGTTCTCGACCGGCCGGTACAATCAATTTTATTTATTTATTTATTTATATTTAAACTTTTGAAACAATATATTACATGACGGACTTAATGCCTAAGGCATTCTCTACCAGTCAACCATAGGGTGGTGCAGAGATGACAAGGTAGGCGCAATTAGCTGCGGTGCCAAAAGATGTAAAAATAAAACATTTAAAATATATTTAATTTATATATATATATATATATATATATATATTTACATCCAGCTACGCATATATATATATACATAGAGATCTCTTCACGGTAAATGTTGATAAGACGCGGATTCACGCGAGCACTTTGTTGATCCAAAAATGTATGTTGATCCGCCGCCTTTTCTTGATCCAATATGCATCTCTGGTAACTAATGTGGCACCGACCGGATCAACGTCTACACTCACGAGACTGTTTACTAGCGTTCGCCGAAGTTGATCTAATATACAAATCCACCTTGCGATAGTTACGGAAAATGTAGATCCGATTTAAATGAGCCAATCAGAGCACAGCAAACGATCGGATTGGCTGAAAACAGTCGCGACGTTGCCGTTTCGTATCTTTGGCCGTGCAAGCTACAGATTAAAATATGGATAACTCAACAACTCGACAACGCCACGACTTATTAATGAAGGGAATCTTGCAAGTAAAATTTGATCCACTTGCCGGTTACCGATATCGAGTTTGGACTCGTTTGATCCGTCTTGACGAGTACTTTAGTGCTATATGATAACCAGGTTCTGATGATGGAACTGGAAGGTGGCCATAGGACCTCGGTAATTAAACGACACAACCCCATCGAGTTTAGGCTCGTATGATTCGCCTTGATGATTACTTTGGTGCTAGATGGTAACCAGGGTCTGATGATGGAACTGGAAGATGGCCATAGGAACTCAATAATTAAACGACATAACCCCATCGAGTTTGGACTCGTTTGATTCGTTTTGACGAGTACTTTGGTTCTAGATGGTAACCAGGTTCTGATGATGGAGCTGGAAATTGGGTATAGGACCTCGGTAATTGAACGACACAACCCCATCGAGTTTGAGCTCGTATGATTCGTCTTGACGAGTACTTTGGTGCTAGATGGTAACCAGGGTCTGATAATAGAGCTGGAAGATGGCCATTGGAACTCAGTAATTAAACGACATAACCCCATCGAGTTTGTGCTCGTTTGATTCGTCTTGACGGCTACTTTAATTTATGTTTTATATATTTTAGCGCTTTATTAACGCAAGTAAAATTTTTAAACACTGAAAAAAGACGACAACCTCAGGCGGGAATCGAACCACGCACCTTCCGCATTCCGGGCGGCTGCCTTAACCACTTGGCTTCAGAGGTCTGGTTTGCACTCATCGAAAGTCAGTGCTTGATGCTTATGTTTTTAGTTAACATTGCTTTATCAAATCTTAGAAATATTTTTAAAATTATTAAATATTCGGTTAAGATGAAGCTTTGTTATAAATTAGTGTTTTATGTATTTTAGCGTTTTATTAAAGCTTAAATATACTTAAAAAAAAATTTTTTGCCCGTTTAGATTTTTGTCTTTTTCCAGACTTTTTTTAAACTTATTTTATTTTTTCATTATTTTAAATAGGTAAGTCGAGAGTTCGTGTAGGTATGTTTCAGTTAAAAAAAGATAAAGTGTAGAAAAATTTCCACGAGCGGGATTCGAACCCGCTCCCATAGATAGTTAGTGATGGATGCACCTGATCCCGTAGGTCATGGGGTTCGGGTTCGAATCCCACTCGTGGGAACTTTTTCAACACTTTGTCTTCGGATATTTGCTTTGTGTCTGGGTGTTACTTATCTATGTATTTCTCAGGCCTCCATACCTAGTAGGTTTTGCCTAGTTTTAGATCAGGGACTACTTATGTGTGAAATGTCCAGGATATTTATTTATTTTATTTTAGTAGATAGGTAAGTACATAAAAAGACCAAACGTACCTACGTATTCATAAAATTTCAGAAGTTTTGTTTAGTGACGTCGCATCATGATGGCGTCTCTGACCGTCCTATTGTCAGGCCTCCGTCACTCACTCGAGCCGCGCGTGTTATCTACCGCCACCCGCCCGCGCCCGCCGCCCGGCCGGCTAGCGCACGTTCAAACGTGCATGTAGATAACGTGCATTATCAGAGGGGTGCCGCTTGCGTACTTGAGTGCACGGCAGGCAGTTGCGTTACGCTAAATAAAAATGTCGAAATACTTTATTGTTATTGTATAATGCACATAATATGTACTAATTCAGAAGTAAGTATTAGATTTATCAGTCATGGTGTAGGTAGAGGTATAGCGCAGATGTATACTTACTGTAAATGTTAGAGAACTTAACAATTATTTCGTTTTTGCGTGTTTTATTTGCCATTCAATCACGTTTAGGAAAACGATAATTTGTATGACATTAAAGCAGCGCGCCTCCTGCCCATGACAAAAGAAGGCGTGATAAAATTTTACTATACCTACCTACAATGTAAACTCATTTTCGTTAACGCAATCGAATGGCAAATAAAACTCGCACCCGAGCTACTACCAATAGTATTGTGACGTTACAATACTATTGGTAGTAGCTCGAGTTCGCTTATTAGAACCTACCTACAAATTAATTAGTTTGTGCGCGTGCGTCATCCTTATCAGACTGTGTACGAGCTGTACATTACGTAATTACTTTAATCTAACCTACATATGTAAATTGCTGACCGCGCGCATCACTGTCGCGCGCCTACATTATAAATTACATTATATTTTAGTGCAATAAAGACATTCATATCAAACGGTACTACAGTTTTACATATACCTATATCGTGTGTACATTGCATTCGGGAATCATACGATTCCCTACATACTTACATCTAACATTCATAGTTGGGTACAACCCCAATATTGTGGTCCTTAGACAAAAGTGAAGTGTGATTGTGTGAAATATTCTACGGTAGCAAACCGGTCTCTTGGCCTCCCACAAGCGGGTCTCACCAGGTAGATTGAGGAGGCGCATATATCGTGGGGTACGTAAGCAACTACACTGAACCATAACCTACGCTGAAACACAGTTTCTACTGTTGAACATTTACATATTTGTTTGTGAAACATTACCATACCAACATTATGACTTCAAAAGGTGCCATGGCAACTCTGTTGCAACGTCAAGAACTAATTGATGACTGTATGCGCAAGATGGAAACCAACATTAAAAAGGATTCTGCATCTCGAAAAACGCCAGATTACATTGAGAAGCGGATGGAGCTGATTGAAGTTTACTTTAAGGAATTTCAAGATAATCACTTAGAACTAATGAAATCTGAAGACAAGACATCAGATTATTTCACAACTAATGCATACGATTTAACAAAAAACTTGTACGGGAAGATACTTACATTATTGCATAACATAACAACGTGTCCAGCAGAAATAGCTCCAAGTAAAACAGAAGAGAAGGGTGGATTTTCAAAAAGTGACGAGTTGATTAACCAACAACAAACCAACTTTCGCGCTTTTTTGAGAGTCATCCGCAATATTGACATGGATAATATTAACGAGAAATGGGAAATATTGGACAAATTACAAGCTTTGCAGTCGCGATGGAACGTGATCGACCAGGTACATTGGCAGATTGACAACCTGCTGATCGGCTCTGATCTTAACTACGAACTGGATTTTACAAGATACGAACAGATGTACGAAGACTGTAAGCGAGATCTTAACCGTAAGTTAAACTCTTCTACAAGCCAATATCAAGCTACTCCTGCAATCGAGATTCCTACATTCTCTGGGAACTATACACAATGGCCTACATTCATAGACTTGTACTCTCAAGCCATACACAAAAACAACATGCTTAATAAGGCCCAGAAAATGCAACATTTGAAGGGAAAACTTAGAGGAAAAGCGGTGCGCCTAGTACAACATCTTAATATATCGGCTGACAACTACGATACTTGCTGGGAGCTCTTAAACCATCGCTACAACAATTTACAACTTTTGTTTACAAAACAGATACAAGTTTTTATGGGGCAACCACCGATAGTGAAAGTAACATCATTTGACTTGAAGAGGTTGCACGATACCAGCTTGGAGACAATTCACGCCATCAACAGCCTGGGGGTGGAGACAAATACGTGGGACCCGATTCTGGTGCATATTCTAACTGAGAAGATGGACTCTGACACTTATTCATCCTATATGGAGTCAAGAAAACAACCACGCAACCTGCCGTCCTTTGATGAATTGATTGGATTCCTGGAGAGCAAGTTTACGGCTTTGGAACCAGTTAACAGGAAGAACAAGTCAGTAACAACAAAACAGGAAGCTGGTGGATATAACAGGGACATGTCAAAACAACTAAAACCTAACATCTACAACAATAACAACAACAAGTCTCCCTTAAGAACTTATCATGCAGTCAAAAATACCCCAAGAACATGCCCTTTGTGTAAATCAAACCACATTTTGATTTACTGCCCAGAATATCAGAAGTTGTCATCGGAAGAGAAAATTCGGTCAATCAATCAGCTAAACATATGCAAAAATTGCCTGTATTGCCATAACGCACAGAAATGTAATTCGAACAAAACATGCAAATTGTGTAATAAGTCACACCATACCACATTGCACGAGTTAATTGCAAATAATCAAATTACAAACAAACAATCGAAGTCCGCTACGTCAATTTCGCAACCTACTGCAAGTCACGTATCCGGTAACTTTGATGAAATATTTTTGGCTACAATTGAACTAAAGGTTAAAACTGCAGATGGAACTTACATTCAACTGAGATGTCTTTTAGACCAAGGATCACAAGTCAATTTGATCACGGAGTCAGCTGCGCAACGCCTTGGGCTACGAAGACACAAACAAGATGCGACAATATCGGGCATTGGCATTTCATCAAACAAATGCAAGGGCACTATGCAATTAGTATGTCAATCTTTGTATAGTGACTACAAGTTCGTAACTGAGGCCAAAGTAATGACGAAAATGTTGAACAACTTACCAAATTATACATTTGACAAACAAGATTGGCCGCACTTACAGAACATACATTTGGCGGACCCCAGCTACAACATATCTAGACCGGTAGACATACTTTTAGACGCCGGTGTGTACACAGAAATAGTTATGGATGGAATACTACGCAGCCCTAACAGCATCGCTCCAATAGCGCAGCAAACCAAGCTGGGATGGGGTGCTCCTGGGCAATGTGAAAACCTTCAACTGCCACGTAGTACTGAACAATGTAGAAGAGATTTCTCAGTTCTGGGAAGCTGAAGAAATTAATGAATACAGCCACACATTGTCATCAGAAGAAGAATACTGCGAGACCTTGTACAAAAATACAACAAGGAGAGGTTCCGACGATCGATATGAAGTGAAAATCCCAATGAAACCGGATTTCGACGCGCTCCTCGGCCCCTCAAAACCACAAGCAGTAGCACAGTTCCGGCAACTGGAAAAACGCTTTGAGAAAGATGACACCTTATGCGAAGCTTACCATAAATTTATTCAAGAGTACATACAACTCGAGCACTTGAAAAAATGCACCACACCACGTGAACCAAGCTTTTTCTTACCACATCATGGTGTCGTTAAACCTGACTCAACAACCACAAAATTACGAGCAGTTTTCAATGGCTCACAAAAGACAAAGTCAGGTTACAGCCTTAACGAGCTTATGTTAAGCGGACCGAACCTGCAGTTTTAACCTTTAGTTCAATTGTAGCCAAAAGTATTTCATCAAAGTTACCGGATACGTGACTTGCAGTAGGTTGCGAAATTGACGTAGCGGACTTCGATTGTTTGTTTGTAATTTGATTATTTGCAATTAACTCGTGCAATGTGGTATGGTGTGACTTATTACACAATTTGCATGTTTTGTTCGAATTACATTTCTGTGCGTTATGGCAATACAGGCAATTTTTGCACATGTTTAGCTGATTGATTGACCGAATTTTCTCTTCCGATGACAGCTTACGAGCAGTTTTCAATGGCTCACAAAAGACAAAGTCGGGTTACAGCCTTAACGAGCTTATGTTAAGCGGACCGAACCTGCAGCAAGATCTGCTAAGAATGATTATCCGTTGGAGAAGTTTTCAATTTGTCTACACAGCCAATATAGAAAAGTTTTTCCGACAAGGACGTATCCAAGAGGAAGATCAACACCTTCAAAAAATCGTATGGCGAGACGATATCAAACAGCCGATGCAAGAATACCAGCTGCGCACGGTGACCTACGGCACAAAAGCAGCTCCCTACTTGGCAATGCGCACGATCAAACAGCTGATAACAGACGATGGTCATAAATATCCACTAGCTGCAGACATTTTAGATCATCAACTGTACACTGATGATTTATTGGGTGGACATTATCAGATAGATCAAGCCATCGAAGCACAAAAACAGCTGATCGACATGTTGAAAGGCGCTGGTTTTAACCTGAGAAAATGGGCCAGTAACGACGACAGAATTTTACAAAATTTGGTACAAGATCAAATAAGCCAAAACATGATGGATTTCAAGTGTGCACAAACCAACAAAACGCTCGGAATCACATGGAATCCGCACACTGACAATTTTGCGTTACAAACTAAAAATATTGTCGCCACTACAAACAACGATGACGTCATCACCAAGCGGTCATTACTATCCGACCTATCGAAACTATATGATCCGCTAGGCTGGTTATCACCCATAACAACGAAGGGTAAGATCATATTTCAACAAGTATGGACGCTAGAAATCAGCTGGGATGACGCATTACCACAATATTTACAAGAGCAGTGGAGATCATTTAGAAACGATATTACAGCTATAACTGATGTAACAGTACCTCGCTGGATCTGAAACACGCAAAACGCTATAGAATTGCATGGATTCTGCGATGCATCCGAACGAGGTTACGCATGCGTCATATACTGTAAAACTACAGACAATCAAGGCAACATAAACATTAGATTACTAGCCGGCAAAACCAAACTCGCCCCCTTGAATAAAACTATCACATTGCCGCGCTTAGAACTTTGTGGCGCTTGGCTCCTAGCGCGACTTATGAAAGGTGTTATAGAGTCATTAAGATTACAGACAGTCACTATACACGGCTGGACGGACTCAACTGTAGTTCTTGGTTGGCTACAAGGAGACATCTCAAGGTGGAAAACATTCGTGGCTAACAGAGTCACTGAGGTGGTTAAAGTCATGGCAGCCTCCTGTTGGAAACATGTTCGATCTGACGACAATGCTGCTGACTGTGCTTCCAGGGGTCTACTACCATCACAGCTGAAGTTACATAGTTTGTGGTGGCAAGGACCTGCATGGTTGAAAGAAAAGACATCACCATCTCAAATACAAATATATGAGACTCCAACCGAGGAAACAAAGAAAAACAAACATACGTGATACAGACATCTGAACCGATAAAGAATTCGTTTATCGACACACTTCTAAACGAACATAGCTCTATGGGACGAGCCGTACGCGTACTCGCTTGGGTTTCACGTTTCATCGATTGAGCTCGCTGTAATTACAATGCAAAACAAACGAAGCATTTACAATTACATGAACTAGAAAATGCTCGACACATTTTGATAAAACATGAACAAAACCAACATTTTTCTGACGAAATAGGACAGTTAAGAAAAAACATGAAGATAAATTCCAAGAGTAGAATTTTGAATTTATATCCATATATGGACTCACACGGCATTATTAGAGTGGGAGGTCGACTTCAACAATCCGAGTTAACAGATTGGAAAAAGCACCCAATGATTTTGCCAAACAAAAGCAAGATAACAAGTTTACTTATTGATGAAGCACATAAGGTTACTCTCCATGGTGGCATGAGACTGACAATAACACATCTACGCCACAGATATTGGATTTTGAGAGGCATCCGAACTGTCAAAGAGTATATTTTGAAGTGTGTCCGCTGTCGCCGCTTCAAAGCTACCACAAACAACCAGCTTATGGCAGAGCTTCCGAAGCCCCGAGTAACATCTTCACGAGCTTTTACAAATACTGGAGTGGACTTCACAGGAAGAGTGGAAGTAAAGGCTAATATCTAAGGGTCGTGGAATTAAAACGACAAAGGGCTACATTGCCATTTTTATCTGCTTATCCACCAAGGCAGTTCATTTGGAATTGGTTTCCGACCTGACGACTGTATCTTTCCTGGCGGCTTTGAAGCGACTATGTGCTCGAAGAGGAACACCGAAACATATTTATAGCGACAATGGTACCAACTTCGTGGGAGCTGCCAAGATATTGAAGCGTGAATACAAAGAAGCCTTACAGTTTTACATCAACATTGATCTCGTCGAATCAGCAACAAACCTTGGAATCGAATGGCATTTCAATGCTCCAGCTTGGCCGTCGGCAGGCGGGCTATGGGAATCTGCTGTGAAAAGCATGAAGCACCATCTGCGAAGGGTCCTCGGTGAACAAAAGCTGACATTCGAAGAATTTATAACGTTACTAGCATCGATAGAGGCCTGTCTCAATTCCAGACCACTGATCGCCGTGACATCGACGACCTCTCCAGGGCACTTTTTGGTTGGAGGTCCAGTCCTAGCTCCACCAATGTCACCAGACCTGCAACTTAGAAACATTCATACTAGATGGCAGCTTACAGAGAAAACGTATAAGGATTTTTGGAAAACATGGTCTAATGAATATCTAACTACATTACAAACACGTAACAAATGGAACTATCCAACAAAAAACCTGGAGATCGGTGACTTAGTACTCATGAGGGAAGATCAAACTCCCCCCGCGAGATGGCCATTGGCCAGAGTAACAAAAACGCACGCAGCTACAGACGGCCGCGTGCGCGTTGTGACACTGAAGACTAAAAATGGCTCAGCAAAGCGACCTATCACGAAGCTATCACGTTTGCTATTGGAAGAAACAGATGACAATAAACAAGCCCATGACGTCACACCTCCGAACACAGCATCTGAAAAAGTTAAAGGAGCTAAAACTATTACAAAGAGTAACCTCAGTAGTTCCTTCGTAACACTCATATGGCTGTTGTTTGCTTGTGTATCACCATCTTCACAACAAATGACTTACGTAACAACACTAAATGCTGCAAGACATCTTTATTTTGATAAAATATCAGATATGCAGATTGCACAGGATCACTGGAAACTCGTAATATACTACAACATGACAACATATTGGCAGAGTATAAACAGTATTGAGAAGTATGTAACTCACCTGACCACCATATGTCAAGGAGAAGCAGCATTTCACACCATAACCGCACAGTTTGAACATGAAGTGAATGAGCTGAAACATTTTAACACAATCCTACAATCGGAGCACGGAAGGCGCTTGAAGAGAGGTCTCATCGACGGAGTAGGCTATGTGGCTAACTCGTTGTTTGGTGTCCTTGACGAACGATTTGCTGAAAAATACAGAAAAGACATCAAATACATTCAAAACAATGAAAACTACCTTCTCAGCCTATACAAAGAACACACATCCATTACTGACGGAGAATATAACCTATTGAAGCGAAATGAAGAGGTTATGAGCAAACAGCTATACGTCATCAACAAACATCTAAGAGAAAGTGAAAAACAAGTAACCTATCAGAATCATGCAAATTATATTACTGCGACAGCGTTGGCTATAAATGTGATTATTTCGAACATACACAGAGTACAACAACAATTACTGGATCTGGTAACAGAAGTAAGAAATGGCCGAATGGATACCCATCTGCTTACACCAGGAGAGTTCCAAGAACAACTGAACATCATCTCGGGACAACTCTCACGCGACCTATCCTTGCCTTGTCTAAACACACCTGACTGCATCAGAAACATGTACAAAATATGAACCCACCGCAAGAATCCGAGGTTAACCAAATAGTTAATGAATTTAACGCAACACTTTTCCCTGAAAACCATGAGGAAACGCTGAACACCTTGAAAAGGAAAATCGACTCTGTTAAAACCCTGCAAGAAACGGTTAACACCCAGATTGATAGTCACGATACCCAACACTATGTCACATACAGCTTTTTGACTACAATTATCGTGACACTATTATGTGTTTGGGGCGTAAAGCATATCAAGAAACGTCGCCAGCGTCGTGAGGTGACGGTGGTCTCTCCAACTCCTCAAACAGAAACTGAGCCGGCTCCCCGAGGGCAGTCGCTGTCATCGAGTCGTCGTCGGTCGTTACCCCACGTCAAAACAACCGTTCCACCGAACGTTTCATTAGATCGAGAACTAACTGTTATTTATAAAAAAAATGTTCAAGACAAAGCGACGTCTCCCATATAAACTTAGAACTTAAGAAAAATGCTTTTTTTTGTATTGCTTTTACATTTACATTATTTACCTTTTATCCCTTTTATACTTTTTTAACATGTTTACTTCTTTCTTTTCTTAAGTTGGGAGCATGTACGAGCTGTACATTACGTAATTACTTTAATCTAACCTACATATGTAAATTGCTGACCGCGCGTATCACTTTCGCGCGCCTACATTATAAATTACATTATATTTTAGTGCAATAAAGACATTCATATCAAACGGTACTACATTTTTACATATACCTTTAGCGTGTGTACATTGCATTCGGGAATCATACGATTCCCTACATACTTACATCTAACATTCATAGTTGGGTACAACCCCAATAGACTGCTTCGCGCTCCGCATCCGCCTGCGTAAATAGGTAGGTTACGGATCAGTACCATACAGTACCTAACAGTAGTAAGCTTGATTTTAGTACTCTTATCTTACGAGTACCTACCAATGTTACTTACGATATTATTGTATTCATTATAAAAACTTATTGGATAATAATTACTTAGTAAGTACGTATTCATATGGAAATGTTAAATAAAATACATTTTCCTACACTTTACAATTAATCGAAGCTAACAACAATATGAGTTGTAAAATAAAAGGCCAACTATTTATTTGTAGGTAGGTACTTAAAGGTATAAATGTAAGGGTGTCAACGCTCTTATAACTACGCAATAAAGTAGAAATTCATAATGATAGTCACGTAAATTTTGCGCAATTGTGGTACGCGTTGCGAACAAATTCCAATTAATCAATTAATCATAATCATAAATCTTTATTGATTCATTTGGTTTTACACGATCTTAAAGCTAGGTAGGTACCACGTCCACAAATGGGCCCTGCAAGGACATTTCAATATTAGGTAATACAAGCTAACTAATTATAAAATGTTTACACATTAACACACATATAGGTGTTTATATAAATATTAAATCTATACTTTTTGAATATATATTTTTTTTTCAATTTGAAAAAAGACAAAGTTGGTAAACTTTGATATTTAGCATTTTATAACGCTGAAATATACTTAGGTAAATTTTAAACACTGAAAAAAGACGTCATCTCAGGCGGGATTTGAACCCAGCACCTTCCGTGTTAAGTGTTTAAAATTTACCTAAAAGACAAAGTGTTGAAAAAGTTCCCACGAGCGGAATTCGAACCCGAACCCTATGACCTACGGGATCAGGTGCATTCATCACTAACTATCTATCGGAGCGGGTTCGAATCCCGCTCGTGGACATTTTTCTACACTTTATCGTTTTTCAACTGAAACATACCTACACGAACTCTCTATTTAAAATAATGAAAAAATAAAATAAGTTTAAAAAAAGTCTGAAAAAAGACAAAAATCTTAATGGGCAAACATTTTAAGTATATTTAAGCTTTAATAAAACGCTAAAATACATAAAACACTAATTTATAACAAAGCTTCATCTTAACCGAATGTTTAATAATTTTAAAAATATTTCTAAGATTTGATAAAGCAATGTTAACTAAAAACATAAGCATCAAGCACTGACTTTCGATGAGTGCAAACCAGACCTCTGAAGCCAAATGGTTAAGGCAGCCGCCCGGAATGCGGAAGGTGCGTGGTTCAATTCCCGCCTGAGGTTGTCGTCTTTTTTCAGTGTTTAAAAATTTTACTTGCGTTAATAAAGCGCTTAAATATATAAAACATAAATTAAAGTAGCCGTCAAGACGAATCAAACGAGCACAAACTCGATGGGGTTAAATCGTTTAATTACTGAGTTCCAATGGCCATCTTCCAGTTCTATTATCAGACCCTGGTTACCATCTAGCACCAAAGTACTCGTCAAGACGAATCATACGAGCTCAAACTCGATGGGGTTGTGTCGTTCAATTACCGAGGTCCTATACCCAATTTCCAGCTCCATCATTAGAACCTGGTTACCATCTAGAACCAAAGTACTCGTCAAAACGAATCAAACGAGTCCAAACTCGATGGGGTTATGTCGTTTAATTACTGAGTTCCTATGGCCATCTTCCAGTTCCATCATCAGACCCTGGTTACCATCTAGCACCAAAGTAATCATCAAGGCGAATCATACGAGCCTAAACTCGATGGGGTTGTGTCGTTTAATTACCGAGGTCCTATGGCCACCTTCCAGTTCCATCATCAGAACCTGGTGCAAACCTGGAACCTGGAACAAAGTGTTGAAAAAGTTCCCACGAGCGGGATTCGAACCCGCTCCGATAGATAGTTAGTGATGAATGCACCTGATCCCGTAGGTCATGGGGTTCGGGTTCGAATCCCGCTCGTGGGAACTTTTTCAACACTTTGTCTTTTAGGTAAATTTTAAACACTTAACACGGAAGGTGCTGGGTTCAAATCCAGCCTGAGATGACGTCTTTTTTCAGTGTTTAAAATTTACCTAAGTATATTTTAGCGTTATAAAATGCTAAATATCAAAGTTTACCAACTTTGTCTTTTTTCAAATTGAAAAAAAAATATATATTCAAAAAGTATAGATTTAATATTTATATAAACACCTATATGTGTATTAATGTGTAAACATTTTATAATTAGTTAGCTTGTATTACCTAATATTGAAATGTCCTTGCAGGGCCCATTTGTGGACGTGGTACTTACCTAGCTTTAAGATCGTGTAAAACCAAATGAATCGATAAAGATTTATGATTATGATTAATTGATTAATTGGAATTTGTTCGCAACGCGTACCACAATTGCGCAAAATTTACGTGACTATCATTATGAATTTCTACTTTATTGCGTAGTTATAAGAGCGTTGACACCCTTACATCTATACCTTTAAGTACCTACAAATAAATAGTTGGCCTTTTATTTTACAACTCATATTGTTGTTAGCTTCGTTTAATTGTAAAGTGTAGGAAAATGTATTTTATTTAACATTTCCATATGAATACGTACTTACTAAGTAATTATTATCCAATAAGTTTTTATAATGAATACAATAATATCGTAAGTAACATTGGTAGGTATTCGTAAGATAAGAGTACTAAAATCAACCTTACTACTGTTAGGTACTGTATAGTACTGATCCGTAACCTACCTATCTACGCAGGCGGATGCGCAGCGCGAAGCAGTCTGATAAGGATGACGCACGCGCACAAACTAATTAATTTGTAGGTAGGTTCTAATAAGCGAACTCGAGCTACTACCAATAGTATTGTAACGTCACAATACTATTGGTAGTAGCTCGGGTGCGAGTTTTATTTGCCATTCGATCGCGTTAACGAAAATGAGTTTACATTGTAGGTAGGTATAGTAAAATTTTATCACGCCTTCTTTTGTCATCGGCAGGAGGCGCGCTGCTTTAATGTCATACAAATTATCGTTTTCCTAAACGTGATTGAATGGCAAATAAAACACGCAAAAACGAAATAATTGTTAAGTTCTCTAACATTTACAGTAAGTATACATCTGCGCTATACCTCTACCTACACTTTGACTGATAAATCTAATACTTACTTCTGAATTAGTACATATTATGTGCATTATACAATAACAATAAAGTATTTCGACATTTTTATTTAGCGTAACGCAACTGCCTGCCGTGCACTCAAGTAGGCAAGCGGCACCCCTCTGATAATACACGTTATCTACATGCACGTTTGAACGTGCGCTAGCCGGCCGGGCGGCGGGCGCGGGCGGGCGGCGGTAGATAAAACGCGCGGCTCGAGTGAGTGACGGAGGCCTGACAATAGGACGGTCAGAGACGCCATCATGATGCGACGTCACTAAACAAAACTTCTGAAATTTTATGAATACGTAGGTACGTTTGGTCTTTTTATGTACTTACCTATCTACTAAAATAAAATAAATAAATATCCTGGACATTTCACACATAAGTAGTCCCTGATCTAAAACTAGGCAAGGTATGGAGGCCTGAGAAATATATAGATAAGTAACACCCAGACACAAAGCAAATATCCGTGTTCGTTACACAAAATATGTTGGAAATCGAACCCACGATCTCAGGATCCGCACTCAGAGCTACTAACCATAGAGCCAAAAGGTCAGTCATATAGTTTTTGGCTAGGTACGAGTACCTATCTATTTTTATTATTCTGATTCGGCTTCTGGCAGGCAGCACTGGTGAAAAGATGGCATCTTTGGTGGTCCTATTTTACCTACTTACACATACCTAAACACAATCACAACTCTTTTTTCATCCGAGGTTAAAAACTGGTAATTAGGTAAGTACTAGGTAGTTAAGTAAGTCCTTAGGTATGTGATGTGAATACCTAAGTAGTTATTACCATACTCGATCATGGATAAAAGAGCGCGATTTTACTGAAGCGGTCTCTACTCCGCCCACCTCCTTCATTTGAGCCGGGATCACATCCAGATTAACTCATTGATACATATAATACCTATATAATATCGAGTTTCTAAATAGATAATCAAAATATGGATATGGATAACAAAATACTCACCATCATCTTCTGATTGGTCCATATGACAAATTAACAAAAAACCTTTTTAAAAAACAAGCTTTTGTTTAAAATTGCTTAGAAGGAAAAAATTAACTTTTACTATCAACTTATAACGTCATTACACAATTTATATGTTGTCAATTTATTGTTTTATTTATTTAAAGGTTGTCGCAAGATTTAAGTAAGTAGGTACTCGTATTTTCTTAGATTGAATTTTTTTATAGTTAAAATCAATCACATCAAATTATTTAATTTACTTGTTTATTTACACACATATATATAATACTAGCTTCTGCTCACGACTTCGTCCAGGTGGAATAGTTACTTTGGGCACAGCCTTGTGCTTCTAATACTGTGCTTTGGGCTAACGCTAACTTGAACCCGCGACTTTGTTTACGTAGAAGGTGAAAATATTTTTAAATAATACGTACGTTAAGGAGCTACTTTAGGTACCTACATCACGCTTTTATCAGTAAGAGTGGAACTTTAAAACGTTACGCCGGCCTTGCTCATCATAGATGAGCGCGCAGTGCTTGATTATTATTTTGCTGCGATGTTATTTTAAAACTGCTATATCTTCTAAGATATTCATTGAAATCGAATGATGAAAAGGGCAATTTTGTTTTAAATTAAATACTTGTGATGAATAACGTATTTATATGGATAAGGATTAATATCATGTTTATCAAAACACCTTCGCAAATAATGCCTTATCTTAGATCAAATTTGGTTGGCATAAAAAAGGTTATAGTGTCAGTCTCCCTGTGACCACGGACCCCCCTGTAAAGGGTCGAAACGTCAGGATAATATAAAAACTATGTAAATAGTAAATTAAACGCGAGTTAATCCGTAAAAAAGTGTTTCATTTCAATGTGTAGTGCTCGCTTAAACCTCAGAAAACAATAGGTTATAGTGAGCCAACCATAAAAGATAGACGTATGCTGTCACGGACTTTTTTTAGAACTTTTAAGAGGAAACAATTATTCTGTCATACATGATTTTTGCAAAAACTTTAACCGTTACCTTTTAACCGTTTAACTAGTTACGCAGCGCACGCATCGGAAGCTCTCAATAAAAAAACCCTGATTTTGAAACATTCTTAATTTGTGCTCCGTTCTTATTAGTCTTAGCGTGATGATATATAGCATATAGCCTTCTTCGATAAATAAGCTATCTAACACTAAAAGATTTTTTTAAGTCGGACTAGTAGTTCCTGAGATTAGCGCGTTCAAGCAAACAAACAAACTCTTCAGCTTTATAATATTAGTATAGATTATAGTAAATCTTTTTCGACCGTTGATGGATCAACAAATGTTGGTCAATTCGAAGACCAGTATGTTGTAACCAGTAAGTGCTGATCCACCGACGTCACACGCGCATCAAGTACGGATCAAAGTATATCAGTTTGCGCGAAATACCTATCTATATACCTGTTACAAACGATCTAGTTGAGATGTCTTCTCTAGTACGTAGTACATTAAAACTCATTCATAACTCAATGCCTATTTCACGTTTTTACTCAGCTCCGCTTCGCGCAACTGATATAGGTACTTTGATCCGTCCTTGATGCGCGTGTGATGTCGATGGATCAGCACTTACTGGTTACAACATACTCGTCTTCGATTTGACCAACATTTATTGATCCATCAACGGTCGAAAAAGATTTACTATAATCTATACTAATATTATAAAGCTGAAGAGTTTGTTTGTTAACTACTGGTCCGACTTGAAAAATTCTTTTAGTTTTAGATAGCTTATTACTCAAAGAAGGCTATAGGTTATGTATCATCACGCTAAGACCCAGAAGAGCGGAGCACCAATTAAGAATATTTCAAAATCGTGGTTTTTTTTCTTTTGAGAGCTTGCGATGCGAGCGCTGCGTAAACGGTTAAAGTTTTTGCAAAAATCATGTATGACAAAATTGTTCCCCCTTAAAAGTTCAAAAAAAAAGTCTGCGACAGCATACGTCTGTCTTTTAAGGTTGGCTCACATAACCTTTTTTATGCCAACCAAATTTGTTCTAAAATAAGGCATTATTTGCGAAGGTATTTTTATAAACATATTAATCCTTTAAAATGTTTACTAGAAAACATCAATTTTTCTCTAGTAAACATTTTATCGGTTATCTATATAAGGTGACTGCTAGAAACCGCAAGAAACTTCAAGGGCTAGTCAGGTCAAGTGTTTTAAACTAAAAGGAATTCGAGTTTTTTTCATTTTTATTCATTTTGTGAATTTTAATTGGATAGTCTTTGAGTATCTAATTTATTTTAAGCATACGGCCGTCTGTTGACCCGTCCGTGTCAGCTGGGCGATAAGTGCCTACGTTTACGGGTCAACAGACGGCCGGCCGGCCGGCCGTTGCCCCCGTCAGCTGGGCGATAAGTACCTACAAAAAAACACGAATTCCTTTTTGTCATTTTTGTCATGTTTAAAACACTTGACCTGACCAGCCCTTGAAGATTCTTGCGGTTTCTAGCAGTCATCTTATATAGCATTGTGAATGCAAAATTTCAATAATAAAGATATTAATCCTTTTCTATATAAATACGTTATTCATCACAAGTATTTAATTTGTAACAAAATTGCTCTTTTCATCATTTTTTTTTTTAATTTTTTATTCACCAACGGGTTAGCGCTTGGCCTTCATCTCACCTGATGGTAAGTGACGATAAGGCCGAAGGTGGAAGCGCGCTGCACCCGGAATCCTCAACCACTGAGGAACTGGCTATCTTATCTCAACTATCGGAACACAACAATGCTATAAACATCGTTGTTATGGCGACAGACTTAGATAAGATGGTGGTAGCTAGCCAGGCGGACTTAACAGCCCTACCACAAACCAAACCGAGCACACAAAGATGTACCCCCCGCTGGGAATCGAACCCGGGACCTCTGGGTCTGAGACCGGTGGCTTAGCCACTAGACCACAGAGGCGGTTAAAATTCGATTCGATTTCAATGAATGTCTTAGGAGATATAGCACTTTTAAAATAATATCGCAGCAAAATAATGATCAAGTACTGCGCGCGCATCTATGATGAGCAAGGCCGGCGTATCGTTTTAAAGTTCCACCAGGGTAATATAATATGGGGTGCAAATTTGGGAACCTCCTCGTGGTGCACCCTGGGGTAAGGCCTCTCGGCCCACGTTCAGCGTGGGACAAGGGGCCTTATGCAAATCCCTGGCGCCCCTTCTGGGCGTCGAATAATGTAGGCGGTGCCCCTTCTGGGCATCGCACCCCCTTCAACGCGCGTCCCTTCTGGACCGCACAGCGGGTCACTCTAACCTGCGGGGGGGATCTCCACGTGCGGCCCACTCTGGGCTGCACGCTCGCCGCTCACTCCTGAGCGGCTTTGAGGGGAGTTTTGACGGCGCCCCTTCTGGGCGTCGTTACACGGGGGGGAATGGGGTAGTTCGGCGCCCCTTCTGGGCGTCGCTTCAGGCAAAGGTGCCGTCGTTGCGGGGCGCGGCGACGGGCGCCCGTTTTCGGACGGGTTGGTGGGTGGCAGACAGCCCACCCCCTAGCGACCAAGGGGATGGCAAACCTTGATGGTCCGGGGATGGAAAACCTTGATGGTCCACCTTTTTATGAAATGTCAAGTAATAGGAAGGTTGTTCTGCCTTGTGATCTGGCTGGCGCCCGGCGCACGAAGTTACCCGGGACTTCGTGTGTAAAATATACTACCGAAGGCCCTGCAGGAGTGAGCGACCAGGCTCCTGCAGTGGCAGCTGCTTCTGGAATGGTGACGAGGTCGAGGTCCGCGAAGGACAAACATGCCAGGGACGCGTCCGGTGAAGCACTCGCGAGGGCTAATGGCTCGAGCGGCGTGGAGCCGGTGGTGCCCGGAGGTAGTGGCGTCAGTTGTCTCGACTGGGCGGCCGAGGTGGAGCGGGACCCGCAGAAAATGGTTGTGGATCTTGTCGAGGAGACCCGGAAACGTGCGCTAGCCGACTCACGAATAGACTCGAGTGACTCCGACAAGATCGAGTTGAGGAAGGCGGCAGCGGGGACTAACCCCAAAAAGGTTGCAATTGAAGGATGCGGAAGCACTCAACGGGTGGAGAGGCTGGGTACCTCCGTTGGCGTGGCTGAGGCAAAAAGGGCGATGGGGGACCCTTCGTCGTCGGAGAGCGAGGTCGAGGCAAGAGGGGCGGTGGGGGACCCCTCGGAGTCGGAGCCGGAGAGCGACGACGAGGAGATCGACTTCGCATACAAGGAACTACCTGGGGATGAGATCCCCAAGACCTACACAATTACCCCCTGGGGAGAGGATGGGGGACCTCGTGGCCAGGAGAAGGAAGGGGGTCCCTTTCCAGGAAAGGCCAGGGCGGCCCAAATTCGGGTGGAGAAAGGGGAAAAGGAGCGGTACGGGAACAAGCGTGACAGGCAGATGACCCCTTTCCGTCATTTTATGGAGACAAAGTCCACCCCGGAGCTATTCGAGTGTGCCTGGGAAAGCATAGAGCAGGTTGAGACCGCGGTGCACAGCTCCCGCAACATAAAGGGGACGTGCCGCGGAAACATCAACGAGGGGATGCGCACACTGACGGCCATTATAGATCAGTTCATGGTCATAGACGAGGATATGGGAGACAGGAAGCTCTTGGCCTACTGTATGAAGATGGAGGCTGAGGTGAAAGAGCTGAAGGACGAGGTCAGGCGGCTCAGCGAGAGGCAGCAGGAGCCCCGACAGACCCGGAAGAAGACCCCGAAGGCGGTTGTTAAGGAGGCGGCTCCATCTATTGGGGATATGATGGAGGGTCTCAAGAGGGACGTCATAGAGTCCCTCGGAGGCATGCTCATGAGGAGAATGGATGCCTTGGAGAAGCGCCTCCCACGCGAGCCACCAGTGAGGCCGCCATTGGCGCACGAGAGGCCGAGGACGGAGGCCAGCTATGCTGGGGTCGCTGCAGGACCCCCCAGCACCCCCCCAGTGGAATCGGCACACAGCGCGCCCGTATGGGGTAGCCCCCTGATGCCCCAGAGGGCACCTATGAGGAAAAGGCCACCTGCGCCTGTGTGGGAGGGCCCGCCGCCGCCTCAGAGAGCACCTGGAGGAATGATGCCGCGACCAGCATCCCCTGCCCTGGCAGCGGCCTCTAATACGCCGGCAAATTAGTGGAGGCCTCACCTATCGATGAGTGCCAAGAAGAGGGCCAAGAAGGCTGCGACCGCGGCTGCCCGAGCCACTGGGCAGAAGAGAGCGGCCACCGCGGGTTCTGTCCCCGCGGTTAGGCTGGTGCTACCAAGATCGTCGGCGGTGACGATCACCCTTAAGCCCGAAGCGGCGGCGAAGGGCGCGACCTATGCCTCGGTGCTAGAGCGAGCGATAGGTGCCATCAAATTGGAGGAGTTCGGGCTGGAGTCGGTCCGAATGCGGAAGACGGCGGCTGGGGGACGAAAGCTGGAAATTCCAGGAGCTACCAGTGGGCCCAAGGCGGACGCATTCGCGACGCGACTCCGCGAAGTCATCGTGGAGGAGGCCGAGGTCCGTAGGCCGTTCCGGACGGCCGAGCTCCGGCTGGTCGGTCTTGCTGACGGGATCATGCCCGAACGGGTGAAGGAGGCCATCGCAGCCAAGACGGGTTGCCCGGCGGAACAGGTGACCCTGAGAGGGAGAAGTACGGGTTGGACCATGGGGCACGAACACCATGATGGTCCGCCTTCCGATTGCGCAGGCCAAGGTTTTGGCGGATGCGGGCCGCCTGACCATGGGATGGGTGTCCGTGCGGGTGGTGGTCCTGGAGAGGACACCCGTGCGGTGTTTTAAGTGCTACGGTGCGGGTCACACGACCTACACCTGTGACTCAGAGGCGGACCGAAGCACTTTGTGCTTCCGATGCAGCGCCCCGGGACACCGAGCGGCGGAGTGTGTGGCGGAGAAGCCCAGCTGCATCGTGTGCAGGGAGGCGAAGCTCCCGCACGAGCACCACATGGGGGGGGGAGGACGTGCAGGCCCCCCATAACGAAGCACAAGAGGGCCCCTTGGACAAGGGCCCCCCAGCGGAGAAGGAGGGCGCTGCGCCTATGGACGCAGCTGAGGTGCCGGCGGCACCGGGTGATCCACCGGAGGGTGATGCCGGGCGTCTGGCGGAGGTCGGGCTCCGCCCCAACTAGTCGGACGCCTGATGGTTTTTGTTACTTTAGGTTGAGCAGCCTTTTAGAGATCATCTCGAGTTCGCAGACTTTTCTCTACAGCTTTTTTTGAAATTTAACAAGTGATCTGTAGCAATCGACACGGCCCTCATAGCCGACATTTTCGACATTTTCATGTGAAATATCATAAAATATGATATTGTATGAATACGGAAAATTGATGTCACCCGACATCCGCAATGTTTTTTTGATATAAGTATATTGAAATCGATACCGGTGGTAGGTTCCTGTACTGGGCTGTATAGGTGGGTACTACCGCAGTGTCAGATAAGTATTACACCGTAAAATAGAAGTGTGTATCCACTTTTGCTTCGGGGAAAGGGCACTGTAGCTAGTGTAATTACTGGGTATATGAGACCTAATAACTGTTGTTCCAGTATGGCGGGCGCAGGGCAGTGTCGGCACTGCAGACGTCCATAGGCAGACGTAGTACTTACCATCAGGTGCACGATCTGCTCGTCCCATCATATAATTACATAAAAAAATCGAATTTGTAATTCTGAAAATTGGCCTTCTGGTCGCACGCGGCTTATACGACATTAATCAGCTGAACTGAAACTGATTTACTTCTAATAAAAAATTTAGAACCTATTTAGAAATAACCCAGTATTTAACAGTTAATCGAGCGCATCACGCTTGCCACTCATGAACGGTGCATAGGTCAAAGTTTCAAGCTTGACGTGCTCTAGTTTGTACCATACCCGTATACAACGTGATGTAAGGTGTTTACAGTTGATACTGTTATTGCAAATGCTTGTACAATTTTTTTGTAACAACATAATGATATCCCAATTCACGTTAAGCGTCCGTTGGTTACTCGATTTCATAGTAGGTACTTAAAACCCTAAATAATATCATATTTATTAAACGTCACACTTGTAAATTCTTTAATATTGCCAGTTCCTTTACATAGAAAACACTTTTTTATAGTGAAACTTTTAACCATTTATTAGAGGTCCAACAAAATACTATTTTCCTAATAAAAACAACACTTCTTATATTACTTAAATGTCATCAATGATGAATAGAAAAAAACAAACTGCGCCATACCGACTGAGAATGTAGACGAATGAATAGTAGGCACTACGCTCACTTCGTTACGTTTTTCAATAAAGTTGTTTCTTTTCCTCATAAAGTTCTTAGCGCATGCACTATCTTCTTTACTCTGTCGTAATATTCTTTGTCGAGTCCCAGCAAGCGCCTACGCCGCGCGTCATGATTGCTTTCGCGCGCGAGACAATTAGAATTGAGCATGTTTCACTATTTTTAAACAAATTGTATGTAGCTATATAAATTATGTACCCCAGAATTTGAAGTATGACTACGTACCTCTTAAGGCCCCCAGTACACAGTGGCGTGTGATGGGCCATGCTTGGCCACTGCCGGCCATCGCCATTGTTTAGACGGGGTAGATGGTGTACAGTGGCGAGCAATTGTCGACAGTGGCGCGCAGTAGCGCGCAATGGCAAAGTTGTCGGTTTTTGGGCACACATCAAAGGAATCGTGGCGTATGTTGGCCGGTGGTGTTTACACAATGGCCGATTAGGGATGCATCATGCATGATTTTTCTCTTTGAATCGATTTTTTGGATCGTAATGAATCGTAGGCGTCTGAATCGATTCTTGGAACGAATCTGGTACCTTCGTATTATTCATAATACCTACAACTAAAATACCTACGTTTAAAACAAAATTTTCTGTTTTGTCTATTACTTTTATAATTTTTATTATTATTTTTACTACTACTACCTAGCTATACTTCTAACTATTTTATATTATATTCTCGTAGTAGTATTTGCAGTTACTCCATTAAGTAAGTAAGTACCTATCTACCAACCTAAATTCAATTCAAAAATTTGTTTACGCTCACACCAATTATCTAGCTAGACCAAGATGAGTATTTTTTGAAACTCGTTAATATGGTAAGACAACGGATAAATATACATAAAAAATATCCAGACCGGAAATCAGTTTAGAAAAACAGTCTTTCTCTTAATTGACCCGACCGGGAATAGAACCCGGGACCTCAGAGATGGCGCGACGCTAGACCCGGCGGCGTGCTAATCACTTGACCACGGAGGTCGTCAACCTAGTTAGGTGCAACACAAGTAAGGTGCAACACAAGTTAGGTGCAGGTACAAGTAAATTGTAATAATATAGGTAAGTACTTAATAATTGTAGGTGACTAGTAGAATTGATATTACAATAGGTACTCAAGACTTGACTAAGTAAATAGGTACCTACTTATCTACGTACGTAGACATACAGACGCGGGGGGACTTTGTTTTATAATAAGTAGCTAGGTAGGTACACTAGGTAGGTAGTGATGAATGATGTTAGTGTTATTACGAGTACCTACTCACCTATCTACTTCAAACGTCGAGAGAGATTTAGATACTTTCATTCATAACGAAACTGAACTGCAATTATAGAAAAACTGCTTCTGACGAAAGTGGAAACTGACGGGCGTTTACTAAATCTATATACTATGTGTAAATCGTGTAATACAGAAAGTAGGTAAGTAATTGAATATTAATATAAAGTAGGCAATTACTTTTCTGGATCGCTGGGCAATGAGAAGAAACTTGTATCAGTTTGTTTTTGGTTATTACTACAGCCGTATATACACAACAATAATGAAAACCGGGCATGATTACTCGTGCGTGTACTCGTAAGTCGTAGGTAGAGATGGGTTAATAGCCGGATTGTTTGAATTATTAACTATTATAATCCATTAATAGCCATTATTAGCCATCCACTGGCTAATAACCCCGCTATTAATAGTTTCATACAATTTCAACAGACGTTCTGTTTACAGTCACAAAAGTTAAGCTTTGCGCAGGTAGAGTAATTGATGGGAGACCAGTAAGCGACCTCGGCGAACATTGCTTAACTTTCGCGATCGAAAACCTCGAGATTATATGAGCTTACGGTTACCCATCCCTTTGGCGACCTCAGCGAACATTCCTTAACTTTTGCGATCGAAAACATCTAGATTTTATGAACCTACGGTCACCCATTCTTTTGGCGACCTCGGCGAACACTGCTTAACTTTCGCAATCGAAAACCTCGAGATTTTATGAACTTACGGTCACCCATCCCTTTGGCGACCTCGGCGAACATTGCTTAACTTTCGCGATCGAAAACCTCGAGATTTTATGAACCTACGGTCACCCATCCTCTTGGCGACTTAACTTTCAGGATCGAAAACTCGAGATTTCTATGTACCTACGAGTGATGTATAGTGTAAAAATAGATAAAAACTCTATAAGCATCTTCCATTTATTTGCTTATTGTCGCGATATTTTTAATCATTACTGTAACATTAATAGCAGGGTTACCATCCGAAATCTGCTATTAATGGCTATTAACTGCTTTTAATTCATTATTAGCCAAATTATATAAACCGAATTGTGTAGGTCAGTCTGTGCGTGCGGTGCGCAATACAGACGCTCGCTCGCTCGACTCAGCCCTCAGCCGAGGCGACCTCCAGGCCGCCCGCCCATACCCCGCGCGCCGCGCAAGGCCCCCGCGCAGATCCAGACACCCACACATAGCAGCGAGTGATTTTACGAGCACACATGCTTAAGTGTCGCTTCTTTTCACGGTGGTGTATATATTCTCTGACTACACGCCACGATTCCCTTTGATGTGTGCCCAAAAACCGACAACTTTCCGATTGCGTGCCATCGCGCGCCACTGCGCGCCACTGTCGACAATTGCTCGCCACTGTACACCATCTACCCCGTCTACACAATGGCGATCATCTCTACTAAGTCTGTGATGGCGATGGCCGGCAGTGGTCTAGCATGGCCCATCACACGACACTGTGTGTGTACTGGGATTGAAATTGGATAGTGATACGATACGTAAGGCACAAACGTATTTTATAACTATATATAATATTATATTATGTACATATCCATTCAAATGCATATTTTTACATTATGTTTGTTTTATATAACATAAAATACTTAATTAACTTAATTTTATGTAGGTAACTTTAGGATAAAATGAGGCTATTTTTCTTGTTAATCGTATTGGTATCAACGTAACAAATTTTTTTTAGTGTTGATGTCACAGGTAAACTACTAATATATCTTGACAACAAAGTAGGAAGTACATTTTTATGAGGTACACTGTATAATCCTGTATTATGCTATTTTGTTGAAATAAACATTTTTCATTTTTTCATTTTCATCAAGGGACGGTCCATTACAAAGTTTCTACTTACATCATGTTTCATTATTTTTGTCTATCAACTTGCTTCACCTTGTAAGCGACACTCACGGTCAGTTAAAACAACTGATCAGTTAAAAGAATATTGTACCGTATCGCTGATATTTATTTAATTATCAATGATCGATCTTTTTAACAAACAAATGTGCTTGTGAAAATTTCATGAAATGAAAATCATTACTATTTGTTACTAGTATCAGGTAAGTCAAATTTTACGAATCCTTTATTAATTTATTTTTAACCGCCTCTGTGGTCTAGTGGCTAAGCTACCTGTTTCAGACCCAGAGGTCATATCATAATCATATCATAATCATAAATCTTTATTTGCAGAATATGGTAACATTTTACAGATAACATAGTACTTACAGACTTCCAACATATTCTATCGTGGCTAGACGATGTGCAAATATTTAAATAGGTACATTAAACTTTTTGATCATTTAGGTACTTAATATTATATAGTAAATTATTGTTACAACATTATGACTTTTACTCACAACGCTTAAGATTTATAATAAAAATATAAAAATATGTCAAATAAAATACATGCCATGTCAAAAAAAAACCCAACTAAATAGCATTACATTACATCAATATCCATTAAGGTATTAGTCAAAATTACAGAATTGGCTCAACTGTTAACATCACATAGAAATTCATTAATCGTAGGTCCTGGGTTCGATTCCCAGCGGGGAGTACATCTTTGTGTGCTCGGTTTGGTTGGTGGTAGGGCTGTTAAGTCCGCCTGGCTAGCTACCACCATCTTATCTAAGTCTGTCGCCATAACAACGATGTTTATAGCATTGTTGTGTTCCGGCAGTTTGAGATAAGATAGCCAGTTCCTCAATGGTTGAGGATTCCGGGTGAAGCGCGCTTCCACCTTCGGCCTTATCGTCACTTATCATCAGGTGAGATGAAGGCCAAGCGCTTACCCGTTGCCAATAAAAAAAAAAATATTAATATACTATACAGTGATAGATATGGTCGATAGGTACCGATATCACCGATATTAAAATATTATACAGTTTCAGAATCCGATATCAAAAATCGATTTAAAGTTTTGAATCGATTCACAAAAAAAGATATATTCCCCACCACTACCAGGCAGCAATGAGCAGTGGGCCAGCATACACCATTGTCCATTTGTCCATTGGAGTGAAATTTCTATAGAGCTAGCAGATGGACGTGCCATCTGTTAAATTTATTATATTATGATCAATAATTAAATAACTGTATTGCTTCCGCGTAGATCGGGGTCAGCGCATCGCGGTCATGCAATTGTTGACAATTTTACTTGTCCATTGGAGTGAAATTTCTATAGAGCTAGCAGATGGACGTGCCATCTGTTAAATTTATTATATTATGATTAATAATTAAATAACTATATTGCTTCCGTGTAGATCGGGGTCAGCGCATCGCGGTCATGCAATTGTTGACAATTGTTGACGATCTCATGTGAAGGAAAGCTAAATTCAGAACAAAAGCTTAAAATCAGCAGCATCAGCAGGAGCGTCATGGGAGGTGTGTCTCAGTTGGCTGTTCAATATCAGTCACTGAAACAAAAATATATTTCAGCACAGCTTACGATTAGCAACATGAACGAGCAAAAAGGAAAAACCACCCAACTAGAAGACCAACTGGAGGATCTAAAAGAGTGTATCCGCTCTGCTCCAAATGCAACAAATCAGAACACATCTTTTGCCGAAATCGTTAGGAAGGGAAAACACTCTCTTGTCCGTCCCCTTAACACCAGCAGTGTCGTTATTTATCCCCAGGACAAAGAAAAAACGAGCGAGGATACAAAGAAGCTCATTCAGACCGTGATTAAGCCAGAAGAGCTCAAATTACGTATCCGTGGCATGCGGAAGACCAAAGATGGAGGCATTATTATTAGCGCACAAGGGAAAGAAGACCTTGAGAAACTGAAACAGTCAGAGCAACTCAAAACATCGGGGCTAAAGGTCGAAGAGACTAAGAAAATGAAGCCAAAAATAATTTTATTAGGTTCCCCGCCAATAACACTGAACAAGAAGTTTTCGAATGTCTGTATAAACAGAACATCGCGGACAAGTATTCACACATACATCGAGACCAATTCCTTAGCTCTATTAGACTTAGCCACAAATCTGGTAAAAAAAGATGCCTTATTTTGTAATGTAATTACATAATAGAATTACCACCTCAATTGAGGAAAGTTCTAATAGCACAGGAGCGACTGTTCATTAATTGGACATCTTGCTCAGTCAGAGACTTCACACTTGTAACAAGATGTTACAAGTGTCAGCAGTATGGCCACTCCTCTAAGTATTGTCGTGAGTCAGACTCTACATGTGGACACTGTGAAAGCGTTGGACACTCTATCAAGGAATGCAGCAAACGCCAAGAACCTGCCAGGTGTGCTACATGTAAGCGCTTTAACAAGCCCAGCCACCACAAAACGGGAGACGAACAATGCCCAGCGAGAAAAAGTGCCGAAATTAGGTACCACAGCTCTATTGACTATGAAGGATAATCTACTCTTATGAACATAAATCAGTGATCAGTGAGCTTCTTAAAATGTTCTTCAATTACATAATTCTAGTAGTATCTAAGCATAATTATAATCATTGTTTACAAAACATACGTACTGTAACTTTAATAGCATGATAGCATTGTTAATAAGATATTATAATTTATTGTTATCTAATAAAATGTTAAGTAAGCACTAACCTACATTCACTTATTAGATGCCTAAAAGACAGGTAAACTAGTTTACTTAGCTTAGGTATCACTTCGATTATTTTGCAATACTAACCTTAATTTTAAATTACTTACAATAATAGCTGCACTCTTGTTATGCATTATTTTTATTATGTGGACGAATGATATTTATAAGTTTTGATGTATTTAGATTTAGTTTTTATACAAAATAAATTATTCTTATTCTTATTCTTATTGTGTGAACGCGACGTAATCGTGGCCGGGCGGTTTCGGCCATGTAAACGTTGGGACAACAATGTCTAAAGTCCCCAGTACTCAAAGGCGTGTAATGGCCCACTGCCGGCCATCGAAAATTGTAGACAACTGTAGGAAACAATAATTGTGGCCATTACCATACGCCATTGTGTGAACGCGACGTAATTATTACGTCGCGTTCACACAATGGCGTATGCTGGTCCACTGCTCATTGCTGCCTGGTAGTGGTGGGGAATATATCTTGTTTTGTGAATCGATTCAAAACTATATATCGATATTTGATATCGTATTCTGAAACTATATAATATTTTAATATCGGTGATATCGGTACCTATCGACCATATCTATTATTGTATACTACATCAATAAAGGATTTGTAAAACTTTACTTACCTAATACTAGTAACAAATAATAATGATTTTTATTTCATGAAATTTTCACAAGCACATTTGTTTGTTAAAAAGTACCGATCAATGATAATTAAATAAATAACAGCGATACGGAACAATATTCTTTTAACTGATCAGTTATTCAACTGATCAGTTTCACTGACCGTGAGTGTCGCTTTACAAGGCAAAGCAAGTTGATAGGCAAAAATAATGAAACATGATGCAAGTAGAAACTTTGTAATGGACCGTCCCTTGATGAAAATGAAAAAATGAAAAATGTTTATTTCAACAAAATAGCATAATACAGGATTATACAGTGTACCTCATAAAAATGTACTTCCTACTTTGTTGTCAAGATATATCAGTAATTTACCTGTGACATCAACACTAAAAAAATTTTGTTACGTTGATGCCAGTACGATTAACAAGAAAAATAGCCTCATCTTATCCTAAAGTTACCTACATAAAACTAAGTTAATTAAGTATGTTATGTTATTTATAACAAATATAATGTAAAAATATGAAAATGAATGGATATGTACATAATATAATATTATTTATATTTATAAAATACGTTTGTGCCGTACGTATCGTATCACTATCTAATTTAAATCCCAGTACACACACAGTGGCGTGTGATGGGCCATGCTTGGCCACTGCCGGCCATCGCCATTGTGTAGACGGGGTAGATGGTGTACAGTGGTGAGCAATTGTCGACAGTGGCGCGCAGTGGCGCGCGATGGCGCGCAATCGGAAAGATGTCGGTTTTTGGGCACACATCAAAGGGAATCGTGGCGTGTAGTCAGAGAATACATACACTACCGTGAAAAGAAGCGACACTCAAGGGGATCCTGCACAAAATAGTGAAAATTTACGTATTTTTAAGTCACTTGTACTATGCGCTGAATTAGTTAAATACATTAAAAGAACTTACGTAAGTTAGCCTGATTATTGCACAAGGTCGTGGCCTTATTGAAATTTGAACAAATTGTTTAAACAATAACGAACAATACATAAATCTAATGACTCCTAAAAATATTTTCTTTGACAACTTTCTTAATTTTACGCATGAAACAATAATTCTTACATGAAAATATTTGTATTGATATTCCGCAGGTCGACCCATCTTAAAAAAGTAAATTTTAATTTTTAACACAAGCGCGTGATGGTTTTGTACATTTTGCAGAATAAAAACATTGCTCTAATCAAATTACTAGGTCTGAAACTTCAAAGCAGAATTGTTCTAATTTTTAATATTAATATGATTGATTTTGCTTTGTAGTTCATTATGAGACTTATGTCAGTTTTTGCGATCGCGCGGCTCCACGCGGTTAGGCTGATTTCAAAGTCACGCGTTTGATCAGCGGCGGCCACACGCGCGCGCTACACTACATAGTAGTTGCGCGTTTGAACTGCGTGTTGACTATGAAACGCAACTACTATCTAGTGAAATTGTAACCGCGCGCGTGTGGCCGGCGCAGATAAACGCGTGACTGTGAAATCAGCCTTAAGCATGTGTGCTCGTAAAATCGCTCGCGGCTATGTGTGGGTGTCTGGATCTGCGCGGGAGCCTTGCGCGGCGCGCGGGGTGTGGGCGGGCGGCCTGGAGGCCGCCTCGGCTGAGGGCTGAGTCAAGCGAGCGAGCGTCTGTATTGCGCATGCGCACCGCACGCACAGACTAACCTTCGACTTACGACTTACGAGTACACGCACGAGTAATCATGCCCGATTTTCATTATTGTTGTGTATACGGCTGTGGTAATAACCAAAAACAAACTGATACAAGTTTCTTCTCATTGCCCAGCGATCCAGAAAAGTAATTGCCTACTTTATATTAATATTCTATTACTTACCTACTTTCTGTATTACACGATTTACACATAGTATAGAGATTTAGTAAACGTCCGTCAGATTCCACTTTCGTCAGAAGCAGTTTTTCTATAATTTCAGTTCAGTTTCGTCATGAATGAAGGTACCTAAATCACTCTCGACGTTTGAAGTAGGTAGGTAAGCAGGTACTCGTAATAACACTTACATCATTTATCACTACCTACCTAGTGTACCTACCTATACCTACCTACTTGTTATAAAACAAAGTCCCCCGCGTCTATATGTCTACGTACGTAGGTAAGTAGGTACCTATTTACTTAGTTAAGTCTTAAGTACTTATTATAATATCAATTCTACTAGTTACCTACAATTATTAAGTAGGTACTTACCTATGTTATTACAATTTACTTATTGCACCTAACTTGTGCTTGCACCTAACTACGTAGGTTGACGACCTCCGTGGTCAAGTGATTAGCACGCCGCCGGGTCTGGCGTCGCGCCATCTCTGAGGTCCCGGGTGCAATTCCCGGGCGGGTCAATTTAGAAAAAAACTGTGTCGTGAAGCGACATTTAAAAAAGAAAAGATGATAAGGTTTGACAATATTTATAATAAAAACAAAATTACAAAACAAAAAAAAGTGAAAGAAGAAGTGAATGAGAATGTGGTGAGTATATAAAAGGTGATGGCGGATGATAATGTAAAGGTGAAGATGCAGGTGCAGCTGACGTTGAGGCAGGCGAAGATGTGGAGCCAAGCGCTGAACTTGGCAGGCGCCGTCAGGCGCAGGCAAGCTAAGGCAGGCAGGCGCCGACAGGCAGGCGCCGGTAGGCGCCAACAGGCGCAGGCCGGCGAAGGTGCAGGCAGGCAGGCGCAACCAGGCGCAGGCAGGCAAAGGTGCAGGCAGACAGGCGAGACAGGTGCTGCCGTACTGCCGTGAAGGCAAGCGTTGCCGTGGTACAGGCGGGCGAAGGTACGCACGATGACTGGAGGCTTAAGTTTCTGTACAGACTAGTCCTTCCAATTATTATAATAATAATTATAATAAATCTAATTATAATAAATCTTTCCTACAATCACACCAATTATCTAGCCCAAGAGAAGCTTCGAAGAAACTCGTTAAATGGTTACTAGACAACGGATAAACATACTTAAAATACTTAAATACATACTTATTATACATAGAAAACACCCAGACCCGAGACAATTTAGAAAAACAATAATTTCTAAATTGACCCGACCGGGGATTGAACCCGGGACCTCAGAGATGGCGACACCATGAAAACCGGTGTACAAACCACTCGACCAAGGAGGTCGTCGAATTCGGAAGCTGGAGATAATATCTGAAGACTAGACCCTTCCAATTCCGAAGCTGTAGATAGTACGGAGACTAGACCTTCCAATTCAAAAGCTGAAGATAGTATGGAGACTAGACCTTTCAATTCGGAAGCTGATGATAGTATGAAGACTAGACCCTTCCAATTCGGAAGCTGGTGATCGTATCGTTGCAGAAACGAGGAAAAATAAAGGCAAATATATAAATGAGGCGAATGTTAAATCATGAGATGATTACATGAAATAAAAACATATCTGGGAAGTACAAAAAGGTAAGTGGTTTCACCACATTTTCCCCACGACCCCAGAAAATTTTTGACTTAGAGAAAAAAATTTAAAAGCATATTTTTAAAGAAACCGTAAAATACAACTTCACACAGACATACATCGCCTAACAAACAGACAGACGTTCTCTTACATACTATCATCTGCATTCAATAAGGGTGGAGTTCACATTCAATGACTAGGTACCACTCTAGAAGGGTGTTTTAAAATGACGATAAAGGCTTATTTTAAGAGTTGTCGACCGCTCTATAAGTGGAAAGTTAGACCTAAGGCTTTTTTAGGGAGTAGTCAGCCACTCCTAACGAAAAAAAAAATTGAAATAAAAATGAAGTAAATTAAGATATGCTGAGAGCGGTAGGGCTCAAAGCATAATATCTTAAGTAGCTAAGAGCGGTAGGGCTCGAAGCAAGATACCTAAAGTAGTATCTAGGTACTAGAGTAATAGAGAAGATCAATAGATAAGATCTTGAGTAACGTTATAGAACGTTAAAGTGTGCTTAAGAGCACAGACTAAGTTAAACAAAAAAAACAAAAAGAATCAAAAACGTTATGAGTTAATGGAATGAGAGTGTGAAAGTGATGAAATGATATATACCATATAAAATTTGGAAGATAATGAAGGAAAAGTTAAGATTTAGCGGAATGTATTTGATGTGCCATATCTGCCAATCGAACCAATAGAGTCTCCCAAAATGCACACAAAGCATAAAGTTTAGAAACAATATTAAAGATTATAAAGAAATAAAAAATAGAGATATAGAAAAAAAAATAAAGATTTTAAAAATATATAGGTAGAGATTAAATTTTTTCCAAAAATCAATGGCCAAAATTAAAGAAGGCGATATATCTGGAAAAATATAGGTGTGTACCAAGTGAGTTTGGATTTCGGTTATGATGAAACCTAAACCAATGCAAAGCATTATCGGTAAAAATTTCATAACACTGCGTTACTAACATATCTTTACTGAGGCTACGGGCCAAACAGAATTCATAAATTTTTTGCAGAAAAGACCTAGGACAAGATTTGCCATCAAAGGTGTATCTTTTCAGATCTTTGAAAAGTTGAAGGTTAGGAATAGTTTGAGGAGGTACCTGACAGTAAGGTTGGAGAGGAAGGGCAGCAGGAATCGTAAGGGCAGGTTCTGGAACGGCTGCTGCGGGATGTTGAAGAGAAGAAATATTTTCGGCTGGAAGAAAGGTATAAGATTCAAATCGTTTCTCTAGAATAATCCATTTGGATTGGAGACTATCAAATGTAGATTTAAGATCCGGGCACAAGTCAATGTCAGTACGTTCTAATCGGTAATAAATATGATTTAGAAAAGTTTCAATTAATATTAAATATTTGGAATCATCCTGTAAGAGTTTATCAATTTTAATTTCTAGGTAATTCAGGGTAAAATCTATCTGAGGCAAGTATCTTCTTCGATAGGAATGGAAGAAGTCAAGATTTCGTCAGCCGGCATTACAGCAGATAAGCGATTAATCTGTTTTTTAAGAAGTAAAACAGTATTTTCTGGTTCCTCTAATCTAATTCTTACTTCATATTCAAGTTCAGACTTGTTTAAAAAGTCGAATTTAATCGGTCGAGAAATTGTTAAAATTAATAAAGATTATGAACCTAAAACTTTGATTATGAAAATACCTTTAGTAAAACTGAAAATAAAAATATTAAATGAAAAGAATTCAAGTAAGTGAATGTGTAAGATAAAGTAGGATTAGTATGTAGTATGAGTAGACAGTAGTATCACTAGACAAAGTGTTGTTTTAGAATTTTGAGAGAATGCGTAGATGGTGAAGTAAAAGAAAGCAAAAACAAAAAAGAATATCTCTAGGGAGTGGGTTAAAAAGAAAGAAGAGAGCGAGAACCTAAAAGCTAGTTGGGCGCCAAAATGTCGTGAAGCGACATTTAAAAAAGAAAACATGATAAGATTTGACAATATTTATAATAATAACAAAATTACAAAACAAAAAAAAGTGCAAGAAGAAGTGAATGAGAATGTGGTGAGTATGTAAAAGGTGATGGCGGATGATAATGTAAAGGTGAAGATGCAGGTGCAGCTGACGTTGAGGCAGGCGAAGATGTGGAGCCAAGCGCTGAACTTGGCAGGCGCCGTCAGGCGATGGCAAGCGAAGGCAGGCTGGCGCCGACACGCAGGCGCCGGTAGGCGCAGGCAGGCGCAGGCAGGCAGACGCCAGCAGGAGCAGGCTGGTGAAGGTGCAGGCAGGCAGGCGCAACCAGGCGCAGGCAGGCAAAGGTGCAGGCAGACAGGCGAGACAGGTGCTGCCGTACTGCCGTGAAGGCAGGCGTTGCCGTGGTACAGGCGGGCGAAGGTACGTACGATGACTGGAGGCTTAAGTTTCTGTACAGACTAGTCCTTCCAAATCAGAAGCTGGAGATGTTATGTGGAGACTAGTCCTTCCAATTCGAAAGCTGGAGATAATATCTGAAGACTAGACCCTTCCAATTCCGAAGCTGTAGATAGTATGGAGACTAGACCTTCCAATTCGAAAGCTGAAGATAGTATGGAGACTAGACCTTCCAATTCGGAAGCTGAAGATAGTATGAAGACTAGACCCTTCCAATTCGGAAGCTGGTAATCGTATCGTTGCAGAAGCGAGGAAAAATAAAGGCAAATATATAAATGAGGCGAATGTTAAATCATGAGATGATTACATGAAATAAAAGATACCTGGGAAGTACAAAAAGGTAAGTGGTTTCACCACAACTGTTTTTCTAAACTGATTTCCGGTCTGGATATTTTTTCTATGTTTATGTATATTTATCCGTTGTCTTACCATATTAACGAGTTTCAAAAAATACTCATCTTGGTCAAGCTAGATAATTGGTGTGAGCGTAAACAAATTAGAGAATTGAATTTAGGTTGGTAGATAGGTGCTTACTTACTTAATGGAGTAACTGCTAATACTACTACGAGAATATAATATCAAATCGTAAGAAGTATAGCTAGGTAGTAGTAGTAAAAATAATAATAAAAATTATAAAAGTAATAGAAAAAACAGCCACTGTCGACAATTGCTCGCCACTGTATACCATCTACCCCGTCTACACAATGGCGATGGCCGGCAGAGGCCAAGCATGGCCCATCACACGCCACTGTGTACTGGGGCCTTAACACTTATCATTAATTTCATTGCGGTATCTGATGACGTAGAGAAGGGGGTACGGATGGTCACCTTCTCGTGTTTCTGCCAAGTACTTTCGGCTAACGAGGAACTGGCAGACCAGATTATTTTATGTCTACCAATAAACTGGTAATAATTACTGGCGTATAAGTGGCGTTCCGGTATCTGATGACGTGAAATCCGGTGTCTTTTTGCTACCGCAAGTAGAACATGTTTTCGCAGTTTCGGCCAGTTTAAGTTTGGCAGACACACTCAGTGGTACTTGTTAAAGTTATGGGCATCACATATTTCTTATTTTATTTCTGTATCTTAGGACGTAGGTAAACTTGCAGTGGCCGCTCGTACTATTGTGATCCAATTGCAGAATTTAGATCTATTTCTTAACTTAATTTTACACGAGGGAAAACATAATTTAAAAAACAGTGTTAAGGTATCATGAAATATATTAAATGATGTGTTTAGATCAGTAGTCTCACACATCCGACCAAGACAAACCAGATAAAATTTCCGCAAATTTTTTCATACTTTCAATGCTGATATCCCTTCTGTAAAGTCCACTTCCCACTAGCCAGACATTTTTGATAGTTCCAACCTCTTGCCAGACAAGCACGCTACACTATAATAATAATCCTATTATAATCTGCAATGTTATCAATCTATTTTTAAATACTTTATAATAACTTGTAATTTATATCTTAATTATTGCATTTTTTGCATTCAAAATGATATTTATCCTATACAGGATAAAATATTCACAAGAAAAAAAAACCAGTCTCAGGAAAGCTCGAATGGGATTCAAACCGAATGGAGAGCAGTGGACTGGCAATCCAAAGGTCATGGGTTCGAATCCCATTCGAGGTTTCCTCAGACTGGTTGTTTTTTTCTAGTAAACGTTGTAACATGTATATTTAATTAAATTTTTGATTATTATTTTATTTTGTTTTTTTTGATAACATTGAGAAAATAAATTTTAATTTTTAACAATTTAAGGTATTTGTTACATCGTTTTTAAAATTTACAAAGATTATTACTTATGTAAATCTGTGCCAAACAGTTTATTTGCATAAGTCATTCTAATCACGAATCTCTTCAGATTTACATGCTTTAGTAGATGATCCGAGTATACAACGATCTTCACCGGGCCGGTTAATAGATAAAAAGTATTTTATATCAAATTTATAATCTTAAAAAATATTTGCGAGTGAGGTGGCTGAAATATTCCAGTCCAATATATGATTAATTAAATATTTAAAAAATATTTTTTAAACATTGCACTTGTTTTGATAATAGATAAATTACATAGGTACACACGGCGTCAGATCAACCTACCCAAAACTGTCAAAGTTCTACAATCAATTCTGAACTTTATCGTTTGGTTCCACGGATCAATATTCATTGGAGAAATTTGACAGTTTAGGGTAGGTAGATCTAACGCCATGTGTACCAATCGAAAGTATGAAGCCTATAAGAATATGAAAACGTTAGGTTGACTTTTTTTTTCCCGTCATAGCTATTGGGTAGGCACTAGGCAGGTTTAAACAGGTAAGTCAATATTAGTAATTTGCAACTGGTCTGGTTAATAAATAAAATGTATGTATAAATAAAGATTATCTCATTACAAACACACACACACACACACACACCAAACCAGTGCAAGGTAATTTTTTTTTAATATTCAATTTATCAATAAAGGTACTGGACTGAAATTTTTCAGCCAACCCACTCGCGATATATTTTTTAACATATGAAGGTCGTTCTATACTCGGATCTTAGACTACTTATCTGATAGGGGTTGGAACTATCAAAAATGTCTGGCTAGTGATGAAACATCATTTAATTATTACCCAAGTATTATATATAAAAATCAGCTTTTATACTATAACGTAAGTAGAATTATTATAATTTTATAAAAATTAAGGGTGTCTGGCAAGGGGTTGCCACGATGTTAAGTGTCTGGCAATGAATGACGTGATTTCTTATAATATTCTGAAGGTTACACCAAAAACTCACACTTTATTATTTGATGTATTTAGATTGGCATTTTACACACCTTTAGTACCGTCTACCTGCCAAAGCCACGGTAACCCAAACTTTATAATGATCCATCGCTCTTACCTGTGTTGGGAGCATGTGCTGACAAACTTTCATTTTTTATAAAATAACGAAGGTGTAGAGTTTACGGGATCTTGCTCTAACAGAGTTGTGTGGAAGAAGGAGAGTGAGGCCTTTGCCATGCAGTGGGACAAATTGGGATAGATAATAAAATGGACAACACTATTCTTCAATTGAGTTTTACCACATCACTAGCTGTCACTTTGAGATATAGTTCGTTGCGCGCCAAAAGACACCTATTGGAATTCTTGAGTTTGATTAGAAGTAATTTATGTCTAATAATACGTGACGTTGGCTGAGCGAGACTGTGTTTTCGAGTAGCCTAAATTGTAGAAGATCTTATCGAGGACGCCCGTTGCACGGAATATGAAGTAAAGTATGATGATGGCGAGAAGAGTCATGAAGCAGTCGCCTCTGGGTGTTGGACAACCCCCTCCACCTCCGCCGCATATTAAGCACTTCAGGCGAGAAGTCACCAGGAAAACAAGGCAGATCGGTATCAGAGATAAAATCTGTAGCACGAACGATAGGATGTTGTACAACGTCTGGAGGATCATTCTGATCACGTTTTCGATCATGAGGAGGATGGTCATTATGATCCTCACCAACATTTGGATCATGCATATTATAGTCTGCAGCAGGGCCTGTGTCGTTCGACACATCTTGATTCGTTATCCTGTAAAACAGATTAGTATAATGAGCCTTCTTTAGGAATGACTTTGCGGTTCTTCTCCTACAGCCTATGAAAGTTCTACAATCCGTCGTGATCTGTGCTTACCCGTGGTACTACCGGTGGTCCTACTGGTTGTACCACGGGAATTTTTTTTTCCCGTGGTACTACTAGCCTGTCTGGTAGTACCACGGGAGATTTTACATTACCGTGGTACTACTAATCAATTTAATATTTCCTACAAACGTATTTCGACGTATGCTTGAAAAATTGAGTGTTGTAGAACCTTTTTTTTGTTTTGTTTGAAACTACAAATTTGAAAAACCTTTTGCAAATATGTAGGTACTGGTTAGCTGTGAAAGTATGAAACAAAAAAAAACAAATACAAAACAAAAAACAAAACAAAAACACAAAAAAAAAACAAAAAAAAGGTTCTACAACACTCGATTTTTCAAGCTTATGCATACCTCGAAATACGTTTGTAGGAAATATTAAATTGATTAGTAATGATGATGAGATTATACAGTACCACGGGTAATGTATAATCTCCCGTGGTACTACCAAACAGGCTAGTAGCACCACGGGCAAAAAAAAAATCCGTGGTACTACCAGAAGGACCACCGGTAGTACCACGGGTAAGTACAGGATCAAACCGTCTCTAAAGGTTTTGATAGTTTCTTAAAGAAGATGATTGAGTCTGACGACAAAATAAGAAAGTAACATAGGCGAAAATAGCATCATCAGAAGAAGAACTCTAGGGAGTCCTAACAATTTACTAAGGTCTTACAGAGTAGACTAACTGGGCAGCTTTATTATTATTATATTCATACTTACAATTGCTATTCCTTTCTTAGGGCGATGTATTTCGAGCGCTTCTCTCTCGCTCTCTCGATGGTACGACGGCAAGGGACGGGTATAACAGCGAAGCGGCGCGAATAATCGCGTTTTATATTTAAAAAAATTAATAGATGTAATAAATAAAAAACGATCGGTTATAATTACTCAAGTTATCTATGAAGTTCATTTTGGTAAATGACTCATAATATCAAATCACTTATTTTAAGAATAAAACCTGGAAAAGAAGATAAAATGACACAAAAATATGTAACTTTGTGAATTTATTCTATCGAGCCAACTTTATCAAATCGTGTTTCCATCGGGTGTATTTCACAGAATAAAGCCTCAACAATATTTCATAATCTTCGCAGATTTTAATTTTACTGTTTACTACTTCAAAAAGTAATTCTAAGAACGTGTTATTTTAATATTTCACTAATACCTAGCCTTAAAGGTCGGCAATGCATCTGCGACTCCTCTGGTTTTGCGGGTGTCCATGGGCGGCGGTGATTGCTCTCCATCAGGTGACCCGCCTGCTCGTTTGCCTCCTTCTTATCCATTCAAACGTCGAACCCAGAAAAAATTACTCATATACGTCCTCGGTGACTGTAGTCACCCAGAATTCAAAGCTACTACAGTCCCCAATAAATAGCTCAAAGCACGTAGTACGTAGGTCCTCGAAAAAAATTGAGGTGGTTCTGTGGTTACTAATTCATCATACAAGTAAAAGAAATCTATATATTGGCACACAAAATTTCACAGATAAAAATAATGAAATTGACAGTTCGCCAAAACGTAATTTTGCAGCGTAAGCGTCTTTAAAAATGTCGAAATAATCTTCTACTCACCGTATTTCCAAAATAAGTGCACATCAAAACAATTGCAAACTAATTAACGATAAGGATTGGTTAAGTTTGTTTACATTTGTAGACAGTGACATTGCAATTAAATTTTTTTTCAGACCAAGCGCCATAAACACAGCTGCGTTCTTTGATAAGGTTGCTCACTGCATCTAGTTCGTAGTTCCGCAAGAAAATTTGAGGTGGAGGAAAATTTGATTTATCCGTAGAGCAACAGAAACTATAGCATAGTATACGAGAACCTTTAGTAAAAAAATAAAATTGTTGACAATTTTGACGGTTCGCTTTTTTTTTTGCATAGGTTTTTTTTGTCAATCAATCAATCAATGCAAAACATGTGGTTTGACAAAGGTCTTATACATAAAATGTGCCGTTACATGCTGCCATATACAAACGGGTGCAAATATTTTAAATATCAATATAATTTAATTGCTATTTATATAAAGAAAAACAGCATAAGGCAAGTATAATTAATAACAAAATGCATCTACATAAGTCATAATTATAATTATTAATGTCAAAAAAAACGTAATACTAAATTTAATTGTTTTGTCACATAAAAAATCTGAAACACAGTAATAATTTTTCATCAATAATAATTTCCTTAATTTACCTTTAAATTTAAATAGCGTTAAACTTGTCACTTCAGATGGGAGTTTGTTGTACATACGAATGGCCATGCAATATGAATTTTTAGAATATAATTTCAGCCTTTGGTATGGAATACGTAATTTATCACCTATTGTCCCTCTATTGCCATAGTCATTATTTGTTTTAAATAAGTACAAATGTTTCTTGACAAACAAGCAAGTTTCTAAAATATATAGACAGGGGAGTGGCAGAATTCCTAGTTCAATGAATAAAGGTTTGCAACTATCTAAGTATCCCGCACCACATATCGTGCTTATGCATTTTTTTGGAGTCTAAATAAACGGATAATATCAGTACAATTACCCCATAGTATGATGCAATATCGTAGTAAGGAGGAAACGTAGCCATGATATGCCATAAGGGCAGCCTTTCTAGTGCTAAAAATGTGTTAATTACACTTCGTAATCATCGTTCTTCCTAATAATGTGCACATCAAAACAATCCTTATGGTTTTAGCTATCGAAAATGACATGATTCTTTGTAGTTTTAAACAGTGACTTCCAAGTAATAACGACGGTTTAGTAGACTTAATTCACCTAGCTGATATCACCTGGGTGCATGGTGATATCACCTGGGTGCATTAAGTCTACTAAACCTTAACGACTTCTACACTTAGATTAAAACAAAAAGGGTTTTAATCTAAGCTTCTACATGTTGATATAAAAATAAAAATAAATATTTTTTGTCTTGGAATCTTCATTTTTGTTATAGCTTTTCGTAATTAACTGTTAATTTATTAAAATACTGAGTGTTTCTAAGCATTCCAAACATATATTAAGTTTTGATATAGCCTGAGTAGTTGTTTAGTTCTAAGTTTGTCAGCTCAGTCAGGGTTCGTAGTCTTATGTACACTCTTCTAGCAGCTCTGGAAACAGCTGGACGTTTGCCGCCATGTTTTTTTTTATTAACGAACGCTTTAGTGGTTATATAAAAAAGTACTTGCTTTGAGCTCTGTTATGTATTTTTTTAGCATATTATATCGACGACTTCCGTGGTCGAGTAGTAAGCACACCGAGTCTGGCGTCGCGCCATCTCTGAGGTCCGGGGTTCGATTCCCGGTCGGGTCAATTTTTTTTTAATGTGACACGTCATGGTGACTACATCCTGCCTGATGGTAAGCAGCCGATGCAGTCCAAAATAATTAGAGCGCTCCTCACCGTGGAACAAGCGCACCTATTCATGACGGCCTGCATAAATGCCGTTTCACGCCCCGTTTAAATTGCCAAAATTTTTGGTACGAGTGCTGATATTCTGCACAGTATGATGGTAAGTTCCTAAGACCAGCACGTGTAGTCCGAGACAGGGTGATCCTCTAGGTAGTGAATGAGCTGAGAGTTAATTATCCGCTCAAACACCTTGCACAGCACAGAAGTTACAGCGATGGGTCGATAGTTGGCTAGATCCGAGCGATCCCCTTTTTTTTGGCTGGGTTGCATGTTTGCTGCCTTCAAAGACACCGGCACAATACCGGTATCGTAAGAAATCGTAAACAATCGTGCCAACACAGGAGACAACTCAGCCGCGCATCTGAGCAGCATAATCGCCGGAACACCATCCGGCCCGCTAGCCTTACGAACATCGAGCGACCGCAGCACAGCACGTACATTACACTGCCTAATACGAATATCAGGCATTGTGGCCCCACAATGTGCTATGATAGGTGAAGCGGCGCCACAATCGTCGATGCGCGAATTAGCCGCAAAAAGGTCAGCCAACAAATTCGCCTTCTCAAGCGGCTGGTAGGCTAACGAGCCATCTGAATGTCTCAACGGAAGCAGCGAGGGAGAGCAGAAGTTGGCCTGCAAGGCCTTAGCGAGCCACCAATAGCTACGGCTACCCGTACGTACGGTGCGGTGCGAGATCAACTCCTGCCCTACCCTCGCCACTCTTTGTGCATCCGCTCCTGCGAAAGCCCTCTTATTAAACCTAGAGGCCTTGTTGTAAGCCGCCTCCAAGGAGCCTGTACTAGGGTCATTTAGTGCGCAACCCCTAGTCCAAGCACGATACGCCGCCTGCTTGCATTCAGCAGCTTTGGCGCATTCGCGATAGAACCAAGGCCGTTTTTTACCAATGCTGGCAAGATCTGTGAACGGAATATAATATTCCATACCCAACAAGATCTCATCAGCGATGGCAGAAGCGCACTCCGACGGGTCTTTTTCAAGAAAGCAGCTCTGGCCCCATGAGGCGGACGCAAAGTAATCACGCAATCCGTCCCAATCTTCCGACGAGTAGTGCCGCAGACAACGCTTTGTCTCCAGTGGAGACCAAGCCTGGTGGAGCCTCCACCGTTTTCGGTGGACCAGCGCTATGCGGTGCTGTGGCAATGACCAAGCAGTGATCTGACGAACCTAGAGGTACAAGCACCGACACTCTATACCCTGCAGGGCGACTCGTCAGCATTAAGTGCAACAAGGAGGGCTCTTAACCTACGATATCTGGTATCCTGGTGGGTTGGTCTACCAGTTGTGTCAGGTCTTGCGTAAGAGCAAAGGCATGAGCGACTCTATCAACGTGATCAGTTTTGGAGGAGCGCAACCACGTTTCATGGTAGACGTTGAAGTCCCCCAAAACCACCACCTCGTTGTTTGGCATTCGCTCTTGCGCGACATCAGTCACTCGGCCAAGATAGTCAAAAAGGTTGCTTGTATTTGCATTTCCCGTGTGGGACCGATATAGCCACGCATAGACACGGCAACGGGAGCTGGATTCAATGCGCACCTAAGGGATGAAAAAGGTGGGGTCTTCGAAGCAGTGCAGACGACGACAACAAATGTCAGCTCTCGCGTACAGACACACTCCGGCTTTCGCGAGGAATTGCTCCTCAAGCTAATAGCCGGAGTACCTTAAGTAAGACGTGTCAGCAGGGCGACGAATTTGAGTCTGCGTGAGAAAAAGCAATGCAGGCCGCGCCGTCTCGAGGTGTTGGTGGACGGTGTTGAGGTTAGATTTGAGCCCACGAATGTAAGTGAACTCCACCTCAAACAGCGAATTGGTGGTGGGAGAGGAGAAGCCGCTGTATTACCTGCATTCTTTTTAGGCACTGTCATTAGAAAAGGGGAAGGAAGGGATGTGAACAAGGAGCCACTACTGTTGCAAAGAAATGAACAAAGCGAGAGTCTTCCGATTCAGCATTGGAAGAGCGTTACAACCTCAGCCGACACGCCGGACGGAAGGGCCGCCATACCCTCGCGGAAGTGGTCGCCGGGTCCCATCATTTCCGGTCACCATCCGGCACGACGATCCACTCCGAGATTATGCGTGACCTGGTGAGGCACCTGGCCCTGTACTATGCCGCGGGCGGCCAGCGGCACCACCGTTTCTACGGGTCTCCCTGGCCGGCGTGTCGAGTTTCGTCTCCCGCTCAATGGTTCCACGGCAGAACTCTCTGGTCCACTGTTTGCAACAATAGCCGCTCCCCTGGCTCCGGTAGTGCAGCGCTGTTCCCGAAACGCGACCTGCGACGGGCACAGATCACTTGGCGGGCATACACTGCCGCATGGTGGTCCATAACCGGGCGAGCTGGGCTCAACCAACAAATGCTCAATGGGCGACTTTCTGACTGCCCAAATTAAAAAATAAAAATTAGTTCATAAATACTCGATAGATGGCGTTTTATGAAAAGGGCTGTAATAAATTCTACACTTTTGCTTGTCTGTCAAAAACATAAAAAATTGTACTTACAAATTTTTATTTAGGATCTCCAGGACCTATTTCTAATTTGGAATGGAATAAATATTACGTAGCCATACACGTGTTCTTCATGGACTCGCCTTTTACTAAGCGCCATCTATAAAGTCATTTACGAACAAATTTCTTTTTTTTTTTGGATCTCGGAAAATTTTCCATTAGAACCACCACATGTAGGGTCACGAGGGTACACACCTACGGATGCCAGTATTGTTAACCCCCCTTTTAAACAAAACTGTTTTTCTAAATTTATTTCGGGTCTGGTTGTGTTTCTATGTTTATGTATATACAACGTGTTTCTTGTAAAGTGTCTTGTGATAGGGAACTACCATACCTATCTATTGGAACCCCATTGTAGTTTTCTAGTTATAATTTTGTTTCGTTATTTAATGATTCAACGACGAGAGGGCTCTGAACAAATTATATCTTTTTTATGGGACTTTTCTTCGATGTTTTTTTTAATAATTGCAATGCCTATTGATTGCACTTTTATGAGTAAAAAAATTTTTTAACCTAAGGTACTAAAATGTTAAGGTTATGGCCCAATATCCCCACGTGCTATTGTCCAAGTGGGAGGCCTGTGGCCAGCAGTGGTACGTTTATAGGCTGATGATGATGATGATGACTAAAATTTTGATCCTAACTTTAAAAATTGGGTTAATCAGAACAGAATGGAATTTTAAACTTAAATTTTAAAAAAAAAAATCCATAGCTTCCGACTAGTCTTAAAAACTGCCCAACCAAATATGCTTTCATACTAATACAAAAAAGATGTACTAAATGGGACATTTTTTGCTGAAATCGGTCGTTGAACGTGGTAGATCGGAAACTGTGTAATTTTCATCTATACTTATATTATAAAGAGGAAAGGTTTGATTGTTTGTTTGTATTGAATAGGCTCCGAAACTACTAGACCGATTTAAAAAATTCTTTCACTGTTGGGAAGCTAGCTACACTATCTCCGGGTGACATAGGCTACAATATATTTTCAAAAAAATTAGGGATCCTTACTAAAACTCTAATAAATTCCTTATATCGCATGCGCAACGAAAACTATTGATGATAGAACAAATGCGATGTAGACGTCGTCACGGCGGCGCGAGGGTAGCCATTTTGAAAATTCGTCACGGGGTCCACGCGAACGAAGTGGTCGGCGGGCGGTCTGCTAGTATTTTATAATTTCTTATTATCTTTGCATATTCTTGTCTATCAGGAGATTAATTATCCTTTTATGTTTAAGAAGAGCTCAGTTGATACTAATAACATACGGGTATCATTTAAGCTATCGCCAATTTAATTAGTTTTGTGTTCCTTAAATAATAGGGTTTGCCCGCAAAATAGTAGATTTGTCACCAAAATGTAGTCACCAAACAATATAATGAAATGAAATGAATGAAATGAAATGAAATGAATGAAATGAAATGAAATGAAAATGTTTGAAATGAAAAATGTTTATTCGGAGCATAAATAGGACAATTAAAAATAAGGATATAAAAACGTGGACATTATGCAACCGAAATGGTCGCCACTCAGCTTATGCCGTGACATTTACATGCCATGGCGCTGGTATTCTGTGGAACCAGTAAGAGGGAGGCGCAGCTCCAGACATAAACTTAACTAACTTAAATTTAAGTTTAGGCCTACAAAATCAAAATAACATCAAGCCGTAGATAGTTTTTCTTTAACATAAATATATAAGGTTACGATACAAAACATAAATAAAACAAGCTAATAAATATAAAAAACGAAAACTATAAAACAAAATAACAAAATTTAAAATAATGACAAAAATAAAATAAAATATTATTATCACAGCACGACCGCTTTAGTGCTGGAAAGCTGTAACTCTAATAGATACTTTTTTAGTTTAACCTTAAATGTGCTAGCCGTCTTACAGTTTTGAACTGGTGGTGGCAGGTTATTCCAGCACTGCGAGGCAGCATAGCGAAAGCTGCCACGGAAAGCGGCCGTTTTGTGACGTGGGCATAAGAGGCGTGGCGCGATTCTTATATGACGCTGGGAGAACTCGAACTTGTTGTATAAAATCAACTCCACAATAAATCACCTAAAATCATAGAGATACAGGGTCTAGTAACAATTAAATGTTTTTGTATGTATTATAATAGGTTTGTCCTATTATGTATTTAAGCAAACTAATTTAAAGAGATCGCCAATAAATCATATATTGACACTAGAAAATTTCATAAAGTTCCAAAAAAATTTAGGGTTGTCGTCATCATCGTTTCAACCAAAAGAGTCAACTACTTAACTGGATATATGCCTCCCCCAAGGATCTTAATTCCCACAGGTAGTATAAATATATTGAAATAAAATTTCTTGCAGAATAGTAAATAAAACACTTAAAAGTCAAAATTTATTGTTAAAAATATCTAATAATCACTTAATAATCAGCGCTGGTTTGGATTTTAAAGGGCGCCCCCTTTTTCTTTTCTGGCCGATAAGCACATTTTTGCTTCTGGTGGGGGATTGGCCAGCTTTAGGCGTATGGCTAACCCGATAATATGTTTGCACCTATAATTTTTGTAAAACGCAGGGCACGCATAGTTGCATTTCCCATGCATCCAATCAATATTGTTAAGAAATTAACTAAAACAACAAATTATCCAGAACGATAATAAAATGCATCCACAACAATGAACGTGGAATCGACGAGAATGAAGTAAACTTGCATCTCGCTGCCCGCGCCGCGCATCGTATGATCGTACCTACCTACGACCCATCGTTAAGGCCGGATTGGTAAATTTTTAAAAGCGCGCCAATTTGTCTCCGCCTCTTTGAAGATATTTTCATTAAAATTATAAATTCAAGTATTAAATTAGTAACGAGTACAATTATTTTAATAACTAAACGAAATAAAATGTAACTACTGTATTGGTGACAAAATAACAAATAAAAAGAAGTACCAGTCAGGGATCAATAATAGATTTATTTGGTGACAGATCTACCATTCTGAGCACAAAGCTATTATTTAAATAATAAAACTATTATTACAAGAACGAAGTTTATATTCATCTAATGCACTACAATTTTATTGGTAATCCATCTCTTATTTTACTCATATATTAACATTAATTTGATAATTCATACCTGGGAATACTTTTTGTTTATCTGAGAACGAAAATATTTCGTGGCGATAGATCTATTTATTAGGTGAGACAACTTGATGACAAATATAAATTTTGGTGACAAGAAATATAGTTCCCATAACATACATTTCATACCTACTACTATCCTCTAATTACCATTATTATAGAGAGGGCCAAAATTAAACTCAAAATGCGATAAAAATTTAATATGTTCAAAATGCCGGCCACCAACCGATATGCACATTCGGCACCGCCACAAAAATGTTTTTCTTAAATTGCGGCGGTGCCACTTTTTGAGTTTTATTTTGGCCCTCTCATTAATAATGGTAATTTTAAATATTTAAACTCAAAATGCGGCGCCGCCGTGTTACCTACATCGCATTTGTTCTATCATCAATAGTTTTCGTAGCGCACGCGATGTAAGGAATCTATTAGAGTTTTAGTAAGGATCCCTAATTTTTTTGAAAATATATTGAAGCCTAAACAAACAATCTTTTCTCTTTAAAATATTAGTATAGATAAAAATTACACAATTTCCGATACCACGTTAAAAGACCGATTTCAGCAAAAATGTCCCATTTAGTACATTTTTTTTATATTAGTATGAAAGAATATTTGGTTGGGCAGTTTTTAAAACTAGTCAGGAGCTATGGAAAATCTTTTTTAATTTTTTTTATTTAAGTTGAAAATTACATTCTGTTCTGATTAATCCAATTTTTAAAGTTAGGATCAAAATTGGTTAAAGTTAGGAAGGAGATCTTTTACTCATAAAGTGCAATCAATAGGCATTGTATTAAAAAAAAAACATCAAAGAAAAGTCGACCCAAAAAAAGACAATTTTTTTAGAGCCGTCGTTGAATCATAAAAAAAAGAAAAAAAAAATTATAACTCGTAAACTACAAAAAATCGTGGTTCAATAGACAGGTATGGTAGTTCCTTATCACCACACATCGGCTTAACACCTTACAAGAAACACGCTGTATATCCGTTACTTTACCATATTAACGAGTTTCAAAAGAAGCTTATCTTGGTTTAGATATTTGGTGTGAGCGTAAACATTAAGAACTTAAGTATGCCAAAATGCTTTAAAAGTACCCTTTCAACCGGAGGAACAAAGAGACTCATTTAGTTCCTTCAAAAACCGCCAGAGAAAAGAAGTGGCTTTGTCTTATTGGCGCCTTTTTCACTATCTTGGCGCGACAAAATCTCATTGGTCAGTTGCGTCGTGCGCGCCAAGCGAATCAGTTGTTGTCATATGGAGTGTTAACCCCTTGAGCACCGTAAAACCAGACACAAATGAAAATCGCGACCGCCGGCGGTCTTATGATCCTTGACCTATTACAGTCGTAAAGGTAAATATGCCCTTTAAAGGATTTGATATCTGGAGTGACAAAGACACATCTAGCACACTTATGCCTAATTTATGATTACATAATTGGAGGGACAAAGCCGCTCAAACAGTTGTGACCTTGTCTGTCCATTATGATTATGATTTTATTTATAAACCATAAACATATTGGATAGACAAAGTCACAACTGTATAAATTTAATCTCACACAACACAAATTCTCTGTAAAAGAGATGAACTTCGATTCCTTTTTTAATCTAAAGTTGTTAACTGATAACGTTAATTTGAACATAAGCAAAAATGTTGATAAAAATACTTTTATTGTCATTGGGTTATGAAAGTATTTTTATCAACATTTTTATAAATTTTTTTCATATTTGACCCAGATCATAATTGCGATTTTTTTTTTGTATGAAGTTTGGACTATTTTTCGCTTGGTTCCACCTTGTGTCGCTAAGGGGGTGCAGGAAAATTTCGTCGGATTAAAATGTATGACTGCCCTACTCCTGTAGTTCACGTGATAGGTTAGAAATTGCCCTAAGACGAATAAGGGCCAACAATAAGAAATTAAAGGTTGTGTACTAGAAAAAATCAACCAGTCTCAAGAAGCTCGAATGGGATCACATGCTCCTGGGGCTGGTTGGTATTTTTTTTAGTAAACATTTTATCCTATATTGCATTGTGAATGCAAAAATTCAATTATAAATATTTAGAAAATTAAAATGCATGTTTTTTTTTTTTTGTTTTTTTTTAAATTTTTTTTGATAGCGTTTTTGTCAGTTTGTTAAAAAAAATAGAGTGTATTTTTATTCACCCCCTTTCCGACACATGGACCCGAAAGTATTTATTAGTTCTAATACAAAGATTATGTTGAGTAGGACTTTTTTTTATTCATACTAATAAGGGCATGCCCGTATCTTCCTCTATTGTTTATAATTCTATGGCCTCACCTCACAATCCACTTCTGTCGTTCGTCATCCGTCGTTTCGATCTGTGCGTCTCTACTACTCACGTTAGTTTCTATTGTGTATAAATTACGTTATTTGTAGAATTTTAATTTTTATCTTTCAATCATTTAGTGACACTGAAATGTAACTAAAAGGCCAAAAGTATCAAGTTTATGATTAAAAATCAAAATGTATATTATAAGTAGATGTTTTTTTAAATATTTTTTTTCTCAATTCCCCCACGGTTTGCAAGCATGCATTATGTTTCTGCGACAATAATTTGCATAGTCTGCCCTATTTTGTTTATGTACGCCATGGATCAAAATGCCCTTTACTAAAGATTCAGAGACATACCAATACAAGAGCAGCAACAAATCAGAAAGTTGGAAAGAAGCAAAATTACGAATAGACCGTGTAAAAAGTATGCTATCACATTAAACTTAAACCTACCCTAAACTGTCAAACTTCTCCAATGAATATTGATCCTTAGGAACAAACAATAAAGTTTGAAATTGATTGTAGAAATTTGACAGTTTTGGGTAGGTTGATCTGACTAAGATTTGTATTGCCTAATGTTAAGCAAGTAACAACTAGTGTACAAATTAAAGATAAGAATGTGAATCCTGTGGACACCACTTTGTTTCTAGGCATCACGTTAGATGCCAAGCTTCAGTGGGGCCCACATATAGCTAAATTGTCGAATAGACTTAGCTCTGCGGCTTATGCAGTAATGAAGATCCGTCAGTTAACTGACGTTGATACATCCAGATTAGTTTATTTCAGTTACTTTCATAGTGTAATGTCGTACGGCATTTTACTGTGGGGAAATGCTGCCGACATTCAAACTATCTTTGTGTTTCAGAAGAGGGCTATTCGAGCAATCTATAACCTAAAGGCTGGCGACTCTCTCAGAGAGAGATTTAAGAATATAAATATAATGACAGTTGCATCACAATACATTTATGAAAATTTGATTTATGTTCATAAAAATACTGGAATGTTTTCAAAAAACAGTGATATTCACAATGTAAACACTAGAAGTAAGAACAAATTAGCAGTACCTTATACTAGGCTCCATAAAATAAATAATTCTTTTAAGGGTCTGTGTGTAACATTATACAACAAAGTACCAAATGATATTCAGAAATTAGATCTTGATAAATTTTAAATCAAAATCAAAGAAAAGCTTTATAAAAAAGCTTATTATAAAGTGTCAGATTACACAGAAGACAAAACAGCTTGGATCTGAAATGCTCCAAGCACTCCAACAGCTATTTCTAATTGTCTCTATTTAATTGATACTACATTGTATTGTAATTTTGTATTGCATCATTTTTTTTATTTTTTAAATTCATATTTTGTATTGACCTGGTAACGACATACTCATTTTTTTGTTTGTAAATGTCGTTGCTTTTGTGCGCTGTGGTTTCTTGCGCCCATTCTTTGCCACAGTTAAAAATTATGTCCTGAATGGGTGGTAGGTTAAAAAAGATTTGGACGATTCAAAGTACTTATTGGTTGAGTTTATTGAATGAATATATTTTGACTTGACTTGACTTGACTTGACGCCGTGTGTACACACTGAAAAGTTACCCTCACCGAAAAGCAAAAGATATTCGTCAATTGATTTCCTCAAATATAATTCCAAAGTTCTATGATCAATTTCATAATAGCGTCTTTAAATTAAAAGATTGTTTGAATAAGTAATTAATTAAAGTGAATGATTTAAAAAGGAGAATAATTTTCGTAAAGTTTATGTTATCTTTATTTTTGGATTATTTTTAAGTGTTATTCCAAAGAAATTTGCTATAGTCTGACCGCTAACGCTGTACCGCGCCTTAGGTATGCGCGGGGAGTAGGGAAGTAAAGAGCATGAACTCACATGAGATTCGTAGTGTCAGACAGATCTTACGATATCGAAGCACAGTTTATTGAAGCTTTATATTTACGAGTACATTCAATCCGTTTTTGTCCAATATGATTTTTAGATAAGGACAATTAAAGAACCGATATAAATGAAATAAATTTTTAATTCTTGGAAATATAAAATAATCAATAACATGTTTTTTTGGTGAACTAAATTGACAGTAAAAAATGACAGTCTTGATATCTCGAGATAATGCACGACCATTTTTAGATATTTTATCTTATGTGCGTCTGACACAGACAGCCCCCCCCCCCCCCCCCGCCTCGCCGCTCGCATACCCAAGGTGCGGTACAGTACAGCGGTAGCGGTGAGACTATAGCGAATAATATATATTTTTGCAAAAAGGTCCTAAACATGACGTGATCAAAGAGAAACAAACAAGATTTATGCAAAAAATCTAATTGCTTTTATTCCAAAACCATCCTGTTAACAACAGGTTTAAAATAATTATAGGGTATTTCATCAAAATAGAATAATTGCTATAAAGTAATACCATACTAAATGCAAAAAAAATATTAAAATTGCTCTCCCGTAAAATTGCAAACACTACAAATTGTGTGCCCTTGTTCCACCGAAGGTGCGATAAAGAAAGAAGAAAGTAAGTTTAAATCAAAACACTTTAACAAGCGCAATAAGCAACTTGTATAACAACTAAGCAACAGATTTTTATATTGGCAAAAGAAAATCATTTCTTTTCATTAAATTGTTTTTGATTAACCATCAAAGATTTTGATGGCTTTATAACTACAGACTTAAGCAACTATTACTAGAGGAACATAAGAATAAGATTCAGATTTATTATTTAATTAGACACCCGTAAACACCACAGTATCTTTTATACGGATTATAACGTCGTTTAGTAGTCATTGTTTGGTGCACAAAAATCACAGAAATTATCGTTTGTTTTACGCGCGACGTCTACGCGCGACGTGGATCGTGCAAGCTGAGCGAGCGGCAGCCTACTGCCAATTGCCAATGTTGCCACACGCTGTGCAGTGGCCTGCACGAGAGGCGCGCCGGCCGAACGTAAGTTGGTACCTACCTAAACTGCGGAGTGACACCCCCCTGGTTCGGGCACCAGTTATCCGGGCATTTATCATTCGGGATAAGGAAAAGGGAAGGGATCGATTTAAATCTTTGGTGGGAAACCCATTTTCTAAAAGTTGCCTCTATTCCATTTTTGTACTAAACGCTATTGCCTAATGCAATAGTGACTGACATATGTAATGGCAGCTCCACATTAGTACCGTGAATTCATGGCATGTATTCACGGCACAAGTCGTGCCCTCCACATTCACGGGATGCTCACAATCGTTCGTGAAACCCGCCGCGATATGGACGTAGTAGCTGCTGCCGCAATAACTTTGTTTGCTGTGGCAACATACTATTTAGACGTTGGATGACTGAAATACATCGTAACCGATCAAAGTATAGTGGAGTAAACTGATTAATTTCCTATTTGGTAAACTGGTACGGGGCCGTGAATGTGGATTTGTACAGTCACGAGCATTAATATATATACATTTCCACATTTTCTAAAATATGTAAACTTATAGTATTTTAAAAATATTTACTCAACAATGTGTTCAAAATTATGTAACCATTAAATGGTGCTAAAATTAGGTATACTTTGGGTTCACATTAATGTAAACGATACATAACCAATAACAAGTACTCACTATGTATGTCAAATTTATGTAAACATGACAATATCTGTAACATGTATACAATTTCAACTTTAAACTAATTTGGAAGTGGAGACTGTGTTGGCTTAAATATCAAAAATATGAATACACAATTCAGTTTCAAAAATAAGTAAACAAACGGTAAAAAGTGTACTTTCGTTAATAAATATAATATTTTTTTACAAACTTTTATGTCTTTTGTTCGGGTGGAATTTTGCAACTCAATTTTGGTCCACTTTCCGGTTACCGATTAAGTGATATTTTGCATACATGTGTGAATCGCGTGACAATGCAATATTATGATGACATGGTGCTGATCTGATGATGAAGCTGGAAGGTGGCCATAGGAACTTGGCAATGAAACAACATAATTTCATCGAGTTTGGGCTCGTTTCAATCGTCTTAATGAGTAGTTTGTCTTTCAATGGTAACCAGGGTCTGATCTGATAATGGAGCTGGAAGGTGGTCCTATGAACTCAGTAAAGAAACGACGCAACCTCATCGAGTCTCAGCTCGTTTGGTTCGTTTTGACGAGTACTTTGGTGCTAGATGGTAATCAGGGTCTGATGATGGAGCTAGAAGGTGGCCATAGAAACTCAGTAATTAAAGAACATAACCCCATCGAGTATGAGCTCGTTTGATTCGTCTTGACAAGTACTGTGGTGCTAGATGGTAACCAAGGTCTGATGATGGAGCTGGATGGTGGCCATAGAAACTCAGTAATTAAGCGACACAACCGTGTCAAGTTTGATTCGTCTTAATGGGTGGACCGTTTTGATGGGTGGAGAGTGGTGGTGGTTTGGTGGATGTGAATAAATATTGTATACACGTTCAGTGAGATGAACAAATGAAAAAAGTATCCAGTAATTAAAAGTAAAAATCATTTTTAAAAACAAGATTTTATTTAATGCGCTAAAAAGAAAAAATAACTTTTACTTTACAACTTTTACTATCAACTTATAACGTCATTACACAATTTATATTATTTATAAGGATGTCGCGAGAGTAACTTTATACAATATTATGTGTAAATAAATATAATAGCTAATATTAAAACTGTTTTAACGGGACCTAACACGACTAATATTGTAAGTCATATCTACTTACTGCGTGACGTTTCGGCCGCGATGCTGCGGCCGTGGTCACAAGCGAAATGGCGAGTTTAAAGTCTTATAATATTATGTCTTATATAGCTAAAGGGTTAGTCAGAGACTATGCAATGAGGACCGTAGAAGCAGTCCACTGCCATAGTCCACGGCACAAAAATTACAACTGCATATGTGCTAAGCGTGATAGATGGTGAGCCCATCGCCGCTGTATGCTGTTGGATGTATGTGCAGTCTTTAGTCCGTTACTCGCCTTTGCGACACTCAAGGAAAGAGAGGGGGTGGTAGTATTCTTTTACCGCTACATCATCATCAGCCTATAAACGTCTCACTGCTGGGCACGGGCCTCCTACGTGGACAATAGCACGCGGGGATATTGGGCCATAACCCACCACGCTGGCCCAATGCGGGTTGGTGAGTTTTAACGCTACGCGTACGGTTAATTAAATTAATAGATAAATGAAGTATTATTATTCGTAAGCAAAAATCACGTCTTAAAACCAACTTTCTTGTTTTTTATTTTAGTTATTTTAATTAACAGTTTCTTTTCATACAATTATTTGACTGGTGTATGTATCGATTTAAAATGTTGTTACAAAAAACTTAGACATTACAAAATAAAAACAATAATAAATTGAGGACTTCCGTTACTCCCAATTGATTTGCAATGTCTGTAACAGAAAGTCCTTGCTCTTTTAGAATAATAATTGTGTGTCTCTCATGAGTCGAAATACGATAGGGCACATTGGTATCATTCATTTTCGTTAAACAAACAATTACACTATTACTAGAAACACAACAGGAAATAACCGTAATCTGCCCCTATCACTTGCATTGAATCGAATGATTTGCAATGTAATAGTTTTGAAGTAGGAATACGGAAATAAAAACAGTCGTCGCTCGCCGAATGATTTCACATCTACCATCTTTACCACAAATATTATAGGATTTTATTTTTTTACCTCATGTATGGTAATGTTAATAACAAAATTCACCTACTTAATTATAAATAATATCTATTTACTAATACATGCAAAATAAAAAAAACCTTTTTAAAAAACAAGCTTTTATTTAAATGCGCTAAAAAGAATAATAAACTTTTAATTGATAACTTTTACTACCAACTTATAACGTCATTACATTACACATTTTATATGATATGAAAGGTTATCGCGAGATTTAAGTACCTAAGTACCTACTCGTATTTTTAGATAGATAATTTTAATAGTTAAAATCAATTAAATAAAGTTATTTAATTTACTTATTTATTAACACATATTAAAAATTGTTTATAGTAAATCTCGCGACAACCTTTTCTATTATATAAATTGTGTAATGACGTTAAGTTGATAGTAAAAGTTATAGAGTAAAAGTTTATTTGTAAAAGCTTGTTTTTTAAAATGGTGTTTTACTTTAATTTTTTTTTTACTTTTTAGTTATCCCTGGACATGTTTTTCATCTATTCATATTACTGAACGTGTATATAACATTTATTCACGTCCACCAAACCACCACCACTCACCGCCCATCAAAACGGTCCACCCATTAAGACGAATCAAACTCGACGCGGTTGTGTCGCTTAATTACTGAGTTCCTATGGCCACTTTAAGACGAATCAAACGAGCCCATACTCGATGGGGTTATGTTCTTTAATTACTGAGTTCCTATGACCATCTTCTAGCTCCATCATCGAACCCTGATTACCATCTAGCACCAAAGTACTCGTCAAAACGAATCAAACTAGCCGAAACTCGATGAGGTTGCGTCGTTTCTTTACTGAGTTCCTGGGACTACCTTCCAGCTCCATCAACAGATCAGACCCTGGTTATCATTGAAAGACAAACTACTCGTCAAGCCGAATCAAACAAGCCCAAACTCGATGAAATTATGTAGTTTCATTGCCAAGTTCCTATGGCCACCTTTCAGCTTCATCATCAGATCAGCACCATGTCATCATAATATTGCATTGTCACGCGATTCACACATGTTTGCAAAATTTTGCTTAATCGGTAACCTGAAATTGGATCAAAATTGAGTTGCAAAATTCCACCCGAACAAAACACATAAAAGCTTGTAAAAAATATTATATTAACGAAATTATATTAACGAAAATACACTTTTTACCGTTTGTTTATATAGTTTTGAAACTGAATTATATTTTTGATATTCAAGCCAACACAGTCTCCACTTCCAAATTAGTTTAAAATTGAAATTGAAAACAGGTTATAGATAGTGTCATGTTTACATAAATTTGATATATATAGTGAGTACTTGTTATTGGTTATGTATCGTTTACATTAATGTGAACCCAACGTATACCTTATTTTAGCACCATTTGATGGTTACATAATTTTGAACACATTGTTGAGTAAATATTTTTAAAATGCTATAAGTTTACATATTTTAGAAAATGTGGAAATGTATATATATTATTGATCGTGACTGTACACGTGAACGCCGCGCGAACCCTTTGTCGCGGGACAAAATACGCGCCCGATAACCCCTGTTCTCCGATCTGCCCCCATACTCTTGAAACCGATCGATATTGGATCGGATTGGTATTGTGAAGTTTCGTACTTTTAAGTTACGACACCAGCGCTAATTTGGATTCAAATGGCACTGAGATTTGTATTTTTTTCACTCAATATCCGCGCAATATTATTATCTTATATTATATAAGTTACTTAGGAGTACGAAACTTCACAATATTAATCTCGATCGATCGGGATCGGTTTCAAGAGTAAGGGGGCAGATCGTGGAACAGGCGTGAACGCGCGTGAACCCTGCGTAAACCATCCACATTGACGTGCACACCTGTTTACGGAGCTTCACGGCATGAATTCACTGCACAAGTCGTGCCCTCCACATTAACAGGATGCTCACAATCGTTCACGAAACCCGCCGCGAAATGGACGTAGAAGCTGCTGCTGCAATAACTTTGTTTGCTGTGGCAACATACTAATTAAACGTCCAAACATTATCAGAAAGCTTTGGAAAAAAAGAAGATGGTGGATGACTAAAATACATCGTAACCAAATCAAAGTATAGTCTGAAGTAAACTGATTAATTTCCACTTTGGTAAACTGCCACGGGGCCGTGAATGTGGATTTGTACGCGTGAACGCCGCGCGACCCTTTGTCGCGGGACAAAATACGCGCGCGATCACGCCTGTTCCCCGATCAGATCGGGGACCAGGCGTGAACGCGCGTGAACCCCGCGAAAACGAGTCTGATACTCTAGTTCGAATGACGTTACCTCGATAGTCATTACCTCGATGTCTCTACCTCGACGGTACACTTCACCGATGGCTCGTTACCTCGAAAGGTCAATTTCTCGAAGGATCTCTTCCTCGATGGGTCTTTTCTTCGATGGTACATTTGATCGATGGGTTGTTACCTCGAAAAAATCATAAAAAGTACAGTTATAATTCCCATGACTTTTAGAAGTCTTCTTTATTTTTATTGTGTATTTTTAGTAACATATTGATAAAAGAATAAGACAAATGTGTCTTATGAACCATAGAAATTGTAAAATAAATGTTGCCTCAATGATTATAATCGATATTCATTTCAATTCACTAGTATTTTACACCTTTCAGTTACACACACAAATACTTTACATTTACTGTACTTTTGATGATTATTTCGAGGTAACAACCCATCGAGTCCCGTCACCCGTCGAGGAAGAAATCCTTCGAGGTATTGACCTTTCGAGGTAACGAGCTATCGGTGAAGTGTACCGTCGACATAGAGATATCGAGGTAATGACTATCGAGGTAACGTCATTCGAACTAGAGTATCAGACCCCGCGAAAACCGTCCACATTCACGTTCACGCCTGTTTACGTAGCTTCACGGCACGAAATGTGGAGCCGCCATATGCCGCCAACGAAATAGAAAAATATAGTTTGCCTACTTTCCCCTCAGCTCAACTATGAATTTTCTTCTATATTATTACTTACTTGGCGATCTATTTAAAACAGCAACTATTCTTGTTTACCATTTAAATAGTGTATATCATCGTATCAAAAATTATAAAAATTCTCAGTTTACGTAAAAACCTTAGGTATATTTACATACAATGACATAAGTGCCCGCTGACATTGCTTCTTTTTTTTCTTCCTAAACGCGTCACGTCACGTTTAAAGTAAACTTTAAAAAAAGAGGATCATTGCGAAAAAAATAACACTTTAGAGCTTTTGATCCACTATGTCTGTGTTTTGATCACATAATAAAAACATGTGATCGAAGCTCTATCGGACGCTTAGAGCATTGACCGCTTGGGGTTTGAGGAGTTAATGCTATAAGATCGAACGCTATGAACTATGAAGGTTTTGGCATAAATACTCTTCGTGAAAACCGCACTTTAAATCCAAGGCCCCGACCAGCCCCGACTCTAAAATTAATAGTTTTTCTACCTACACATGCAGGTATTCCAGCAAACTTAACCCTTAACACCACTCGCGGGGGAGTTTTTGGTAAATAGATTTTTGATTTTAAACCTTACGCGTTCGCGGCTTCGTGTATTCTTCTTATCGCCTGAGAGTTCGCCGGGAACGGGAGTGCACTGGGCGGAAGTTTGTAGTTGACGAGGTACGAGCTGCTGCGGGACCTAGGTCCCCCACGAGTGCAGTTACGTAAGTAAAACTTCTTTACTACATTTTTATGTATTTGTTTCTTTTTTAGATTTTGGAGCACAATGAGTAAAAATTTGACTCCTCAACAAATACAAAGTCTGTTGGATGATCAAATATCCGATGAAAGTTATAATAACGAGATTTTTCCTGAAATAATAGAGATTTTATAACTCTACTAGGTGGTCTCAAATGTATGTCGTGTACATTCCACTGATGTTATAATATGTGCCAAATGTAAAGAGTAGTATATAAAATATTATCACATAGAAAAAAAGACACTGTCGTATAAAACTGAACAATGTTTCTAAAAATTATTACAGTCTGATATATATATGTGAACAAATCTAGTGTGATTTTGCATGTTATTTAAGATATTGAAAATTTTATGATTGTTTTATATTTTTAATTACTAGTCTCAAAGGAAAAAGATATGTTTGATTTTCAAGCTTATTTTTTCATATTGATTTTAGTAAGCAAACTAGACAATAAAAAAATTCTTAGTTTATAGACACTCTTTTCTATAAGAAGCTACAAAAATCACATTATTGTTAAAAATTTAATAAAACTTGTTTTCTTAGATTTGTCATATGTCTTTCATTAATTTTATAAAAATAAATCCCGAAAAAATTTGCTAATTACTTTTTAAATAAAGAATAAGTTCATGGGGGACCTAGATCCCCCACGAGTGTATTTGTGAAGGCTGAAAATGCGAGTGGTGCTAAGGGTTAACAACCCAAGGAGACTTTCCGTTGTTGTTATGGCGCCAGACTTTAGATAAGATGGTGGTAGCTAGCCAAGCCCTCGTAACGCTGGCCCAATGCGGGTTGGTGGGTTTCAATGACTGTCATCTTTCGACGACAACCTGGACCAACGGCTTTACGTGCCTTCCGGAGCACGGAGGAGCTCGAGATGTTATTTTAATTTGGTCAGCCATCCAGCGACCCGGTATCGCAAAAGTTGCTTAGCAGGCAAGTTTGCAAATCGAACGCGCTAGCCGCTGCGCTATCGAGCTCCTCCCCTAACAAGCCTTACTGTTACATTTGAGATTTTGTCCCTTTTGAGGAAAAGGAAGAAAATCCCAAACGCAAGCTTCAGTGGGTTGTTATAAAATAAAACCATAAAATGTTCAACAGCTAGGCAGTATATTGTAAAAGAACACACACCTTAAAATTTTGTTCAACAACAATAAACTAAAATTATAAATTTTATTTCACTACTATTATTTAAAAGAGGGGGTTAGTCACAATTTTCCTTATTTTATGTTAGGTACTATTCATCTACGTTACTCCTTTTAATTTATTAAGCCGAAAATAACAAAAAAAAACTATCAGTTGAAATTGACCCTAGGGTCAATCTCAAATGAAAGTCCAATAAACTTTCTAATAATTTTGCCAACTATAATTTACTGTTAAAATTAATCTAAACCTTATTCCAAAGCTATATCATGAAAATTATTTATCCCAGTGCGTCACGTGCCGATAGTCGGCACTCGACGCTCGACCTTTTTGAGGTTTATATTTTTAAAAACGAATTAAAAACAAATGGGTCTTTCTTCTTCTAATGAACGGGATTTTGTTTATGAAGAAACCTGCTAGCTATATTTTGACAGTTTTGTTAGCAGTCCAGAGACAAAATACTTTTTATGTTGGAAGGAAGTTTTCTCGTGGCCACTTGTTAGTTTTACAGTAGCATTCAGAGTGTATTTTTAATAAAAATAATCATTACTTTGAGGAGAAATAAGCTAAAAACGTGAGTCCAATGTATATTGAACTAATTTAACTAAAAGTTTGCTTTGCATTTACTATGTTTCATAAAATAATATAACTTCAAAAAGTTTACTTAAAAAAACACAAATTTATGTTTGATTTAAGATTACATTCGTATATTTATCTTTTTTGGCATGTTAGCTACATGAAAATATAGGAAATTTAATCTAGTTTCTGAAAATATATAATTTATCGAAGTTTCCAGTAACAATTATAGCATTTATCTTTGAAAAACCAAACAAAGTCGCGCGGCCCGCAAAAAAAAAAGTATTGCGAATCGCCGCGACGCTCAACGGGGGGTGCGTGCGAATTCTGGCACGACGCGAAAGGGTGGGTGCCGGGCCTTTCGACGCAAGAGAGGCTACCTAACCAGCCAGCTAATATTTCAGTGGTACGAGCTATGGTCGTGGGGTGGTAGGGATAAAACCAGTACCGTCCGGAGCATGATGTTGAAATTAAAATTAAATTACTCCGTCTATAAAAATATTAAATTAAATGTTTTAATCAGTTTAACCGTATGAAAACCATCAAACGTTTAAAGCTACTACCCTAGAGAACCGTGGGGTTACACCGATATAAAATTAATATTAAAGGGCGCAAGGATCTAAAAGTAGACCCGAACCTGCAGACGACGTCACTGTTCAACTTCACACAGGTCGAACTCGCAGATCCTCAAATGTTGCACAACCTCACCAACGCCTGGTGTAGTTGGATGTAAAAGGAAAATAAAGCTTAAGGTGTCGAAACCTTAATTCAAAAAATGTTCCAGTTTAAGAAACAATTATCCCAGAGGGTAAAAAAAAAACAGTCAACGCCTGCTCATCCGCTAGGCGGCGACAGCTCGACTCTCAGCAGGTGGCCGCGGGTGCCCCGAAGAAGCAGGTCTCGCGTCCAGGCTTTAGGGCCCAGCTCTAAATCCTGGCGGCGAGACGGACCTCTCGAAGCATGTGCTGTGATATCCTATATTTACGCGTGGCTGCCAGCGGCGTCACGACCGGTCGGTTATGGCACGGATCCCTGCAATTAATTAAATTTCGGCAGATTACAACACGCTCCACAACAACAAACCTGTTACTTCCCTAATATCAGTTCACAATCCACACGTACCTCTTTAAACTGATTCTCAACACAGCACCACACCACTCACGCCAGAGAATGAAATCATTTCGGCGTCGTAACTCGGCAGCTTTCCTTTCGCCGGAAGTCTTATAAATCGAAGGCCAGCTTATCAAATATACCCGGAATCTTGGGAATTATCAACAGGGTTGCTCCATGAGAATTTTTCCTTCAAACTATCAAAACGTCAAATATGACGTTTTCACCTCTCGTTCTGACACTGAAAGAATCTGTCAATAATAAAACTACATGAACTAGAGACAATTTAACGTTTTGCAATCTCAATTTCGTCCTTTTTTAAATATGGAAATCAATTCCACTCGAGTTAATACCCTGTCGAAATATTAGGGAGTATTAGTTTCCTCTCTGGTAACCCCTACAGGCAGAGACAATATCCATATAAAAAATAATTCTCCCATTCGAATGTTCTAGATAAAAGTCCTTATAGAAAAAATAGTTCTATTTCCGGATGTGCTTGAATTTAATTTAATTACTTAAAGTAAATTTTATACATATTAATTTATTATGTAATTTATTATCGGAACTGTTTCGGCAATTTTTTAAATTGAATCTTTTATGTGAAACTAAAAGCTGACAGCCACTTCGTCCCGCTACCGCTAGGCGTCGCTACGGTGGCTGTCATTTTGTCTATGGTGTTATGTCAAATACAAAACGTAAACACGGAATTACGTAGATCTACTTAGATTTAAGTTTATATCTTGCTAAAACTGATTTAGAAAGGTGTATTAATTGAAAATGCAAAAAAAGTGTGTCTTGTAATGTGTCAGCCAAGGCTGCATGTCTTTAATGTGAAGAAAAAATGGATTATAGTCTAACAAGCCCTTATGATTACTATTTTTGGAAGCCCGATCATTCAAAAACAATTATTTCAGGTAAGTATTATTCAATGATTGCGAACCCCTTTGTAGATTAGTAAAGGCAGACAGGGCCCTGAATTTACAACGTAACAGTACCTCCCCAACCACCAGAGATTTGACCGACCAGGGCAAATCTCGACGCTGGCCCTCCAGCGTCACACTACACTTCAAACAACCAAGCAAGCATAAACAACCAAAAGAAAACTTACCCGTGTAGCTTCACTACACAATAACTTAAAACTTTCCTATAAATAGCTATATAATATGCTATGACAGTGAAAAAAATAACAAAACGCAGACTTGTGTACGACAATTCTTCATATATATAAGTATACCTAAATATACAAATATCCCTATACAAACTTCTATTTGAATATAAACGTTGTTTGATACATAGTTAAATATGACTAATGGTTAATATAACTATTCGTTAGTTGACAACAGTTAAAGCCTTAACAAATAGTTAATGAGGAAATACGTTGTTTGAACTTAGTTTTAACTATTGTTAAATTTAACAATAGTTATTTGTATTGCTACAGTAATAAACATGTGGGTCGCTCGAATTATTGGGCGAATGTTTGGTTTTAGCTGGTAACACATATAACTAATGTCAAAAAACACAATTTGACGTTTACGTTAGTAGCGATCCGTGTTAATTTTTTGTTGTTTAATTAGTAATTTGTATTAAATCCTCTTATTACCCAACAAATTTTGGTTGTGAATTGTAAGAAAAATGGATAAGAAAATGAGCAAGTAAGTATGAAGCCATATTTCACTCAGTTTCGAATTAAGTAGATCTAACTAACCTAAAACCATTATTAATCAATGTTATTATTTGCAGAGAAAGAAGCAATAACTTTAGTCAAGAGGAATTAAATAAATTAAAGGAATTGTTAGAGAAATTCCCTATTATTTTAAATAAAAAGACAGACCATGCTAGCAGTAAACAGAAGGATGAAGCTTGGTGCCAATTAACCAATGAGTTTAACTCAAATAACCTTGTTTATAGAACAAAGCAGCAATTAATATATAAGTTCAACAATATGAAGAAAATTGCGAGAAAGGTATGCTTCAATGCTCATACTTATATAACCACATCTGGAGATCTACTTACCAAAAATGTATGACTAGGAGATTGACACCTACCAAACATTATTAGCTTAACAATTTTTATAAATAAAACTGCATGGGTAGCCGTAGCCACGTCTCAAATTAGCCTTTTATACATACAAATATACCAATAAAGGTTTATTCTTCCCTATAGACAATGTATAAAAGTAGAACTGTGAGTGCCAATAAGTTATTTAAGTAATTATGGTAGAAAGTAAAATATATTGTCTGATTTTAGGAATTATCCCAAGAAAGGAAAGAACGCCGCTGTACTGGTGGAGGTCCACCACCACCCAGGCCTTCCGATACAAGTGAATGGCTTTGTAACATTATGGGTGAATCAATAGTGGGTCTTCCATCTACACATGATTCGGATTTTATTCCTGGTATTTCTTCAATTATTTTATTTACATTATTTTATAATAATTGGTATCCATTATCATGAAAATGACCCAGAACTTTATTAACTTACAGATAATAGCGAAAATAGTGAGACACATCAACAAAATGTTGCATTGCCAAATATTGAGATGGATATTTTTACCCCAGAAATACCTTTTCATATTGAAGGGTACCACAACAATATTATCTCCGATGATCTGGCTGATCATGTGTCAATCATTGAAGTGGAAGGTAATCAATGTCAATTTCGCAAATATTTTGTACAGATGTATTGGTTTTAAATGAGTTTACTATCAATTAAAATTAGTTAGACTTTTCATAACATATTTTATCAAATTTATTCCATTTCAGAAAATCAAGAAACAGTTGAAGGTTCCAGCACACTAAAATCAATGCTGACAAAACCTGTTTCTAAACCATTAGGTTGGTGTTATTACTTATATTATTTTTTATTAATTCTCCTAAGAAGGTTATTTCTGTTTAAAACTTTTTATGTTTATGTACCTATTTAATAAATTTATTCTATTTCAGAAAATCAAGAAACTGTAAAATTTGACACCAGCACACCAAAATCAATGCTGAAAAAACCTGTTTCTAAACCATTAGGTTGGTGGTGTTATTGTTGTATTTATTTTCTCTGTATCCTACCTATATTATAAATGCAAACGTTTGTGAGTATGGATGGATGTTTGTAATTATGGCAAATTTTTAGTACGGACATTTTGCATCTGTCCTTTTTCACGGGCAAGAGACTAATGTCCAGTAGTGGAGTTATAGGGATGATGATGGATGACTACTAAAGTGTATCCTGATATTAATCAAATTTTATTTGTTTCAGAACCACAAAATAGAAAAAGAAAATTAATTTATACTCCCGTAGAGACCCGGAAACAAATTGTGACAATGGTTAATGAAAAGGAGTTTTACATAAAGAAAAAAGGGACAAGAGACTTGCAGTTATTAAAGTTTGCTGAGGAAGAACACCAAAAAAATATGCATCATAAAGAAGAAATACACAAAATAGAAGTTGAATTTAAGAAAAAATTGAACGAATTGATTCTTAAAAAAGCTGCATTAGAAATAGAGATAGAGGAGGAAAAATTAAAAAAACTGAAGTCTGAAAATAAAGATTTATTAGATTATTAGTTTTCTTTTATTCAGTGGTTTCATTCAACAACCTGCAACATAAAGCCAAAATTAGTATATAAAGTGACATTTCTATTTCAGTTAAAATTATTTTACTGTTCGCTTGCCTTGCAAAATATTCTTGTATTAGTTGGTTACGATACACTTGCTCTGATCTCCCCTGAGTAGAAATTTCATTAATTGGCATTAATGGCAATTCAACCTCTTGGTTACTTCCTTGCGGGATGTTCTCATTGTGGTTGATACATATATTATGTAATATGCCTGTAGCAACAATGATTGGCTGTATATTTTTAATATTGACCCGCAGTTTAGAACCAATGGCAGGAAATCTTTTTTTCCATACACCAAAAGTTCTTTCAACAACATTTCTAGTCCTTATTTGACTTTCGTTATATAACTGTTCAGGTTGTGACTGTGGGTCGCTAAGTGGTGTCATCAAATATTTCTTTAAAGCATATCCACGATCACCTAAGAGACAACAATTACCAAAGTCTCCCCGGTCAAATTTTCTCTTTATTTCACTCGCATTGAATATAGTACTGTCATGTACCGAGCCTGGCCATCTTGCTACTATGTCCAAAATTCGTAATTCAGCATCAGCAATTACTTGTGTATTTATCGAAAAGTAGTCTTTTCTATTACGGTATAGTTCTGAATTGTCGCCGCCTAAAAAAGTGGTAAAAACAATAAATAGGTAAGTAAGTACTTTACAGATTTTAGCAGGGAATATTTATTAAGTATAAAAAATTACCTGGATTTAATATTGGGATATGAGTACAGTCTATAGCTCCCACAACACTAGGAAATTTAGCAATATTGTAAAAGTTTGATACTGTAGATCTGATTTCTTCTGCATTCTGTGGCATTTTAATCAGTGATCTAAACTTTTTGCAAATTTCTTTTGACACGTGGTGTATTATTCTGCATATTGTCGATTTATGTAAGCCGAAAAGATCTCCAGAGCACTGTTGAATATTCCCAGTCGCGTAAAATCTTAATGTTAAAAGCACTTGATCCAAGGGGCTCACTGCATGATTCCTGTAGAAAAAAGTTAGTTAGCTAATATACTTTAGATTACATAAATATATATTGTACTAAATCAAGTAGGTAAAATATTCATTTTATAAATTGGTAAGTTTAAGTAAATACTTACACATCACATAGGTACCTACATATGTGATGTGTACTTATACCCATAAAAGTATATGTAGGTATGTACCTATTATTGATATTTAATAAAATTTACCTATCTGTTTGCCTTTCCAATGCCGTCTTGAGTTCACTGAGTATCCAAAGTATAGTATATTTGGACATTCTATATCTTTCAAAGAAATCTACTTCATCCCAAACGTCTAGCTGCAAGATCCTAGGTCGGAATGTTTTAGGGCGTCGATTTAGTATATAATCTATTACAATTTCGTCATCCGAAGAGCTTTCTGTATCTTCAAAATGTCTTGCAATATTTAAATTCATTTTATTGTAAGTTACAAATACGTTTACAGCAATAACCTCTCTTATGTCAACAAATAGTTAAAGATAACTGCTCGGTCTATGCATAGTTAACTTTTATAACAAATTGTCAAAATTTTTAACTGTAGTTAGCTTAACTATTGATCAAACAACAGTATTTTGTAATTTTTAACTAATAGTTAGTTTAACTAGCGCTTTTTAACTAATAGTATACTTAACTACTGATCAAACAACGGGCCCTTATATAGCTAAAGGGTTAGTCAGAGACTATGCAATGAGGACCGTAGAAGCAGTCCACTGCCATAGTCCACGGCACAAAAATTACAACTGCATATGTGCTAAGCGTGATAGATGGTGAGCCCATCGCCGCTGTATGCTGTTGGATGTATGTGCAGTCTTTAGTCCGTTACTCGCCTTTGCGACACTCAAGGAAAGAGAGGGGGTGGTAGTATTCTTTTACCGCTACATCATCATCAGCCTATAAACGTCTCACTGCTGGGCACGGGCCTCCTACGTGGACAATAGCACGCGGGGATATTGGGCCATAACCCACCACGCTGGCCCAATGCGGGTTGGTGAGTTTTAACGCTACGCGTACGGTTAATTAAATTAATAGATAAATGAAGTATTATTATTCGTAAGCAAAAATCACGTCTTAAAACCAACTTTCTTGTTTTTTATTTTAGTTATTTTAATTAACAGTTTCTTTTCATACAATTATTTGACTGGTGTATGTATCGATTTAAAATGTTGTTACAAAAAACTTAGACATTACAAAATAAAAACAATAATAAATTGAGGACTTCCGTTACTCCCAATTGATTTGCAATGTCTGTAACAGAAAGTCCTTGCTCTTTTAGAATAATAATTGTGTGTCTCTCATGAGTCGAAATACGATAGGGCACATTGGTATCATTCATTTTCGTTAAACAAACAATTACACTATTACTAGAAACACAACAGGAAATAACCGTAATCTGCCCCTATCACTTGCATTGAATCGAATGATTTGCAATGTAATAGTTTTGAAGTAGGAATACGGAAATAAAAACAGTCGTCGCTCGCCGAATGATTTCACATCTACCATCTTTACCACAAATATTATAGGATTTTATTTTTTTACCTCATGTATGGTAATGTTAATAACAAAATTCACCTACTTAATTATAAATAATATCTATTTACTAATACATGCAAAATAAAAAAAACCTTTTTAAAAAACAAGCTTTTATTTAAATGCGCTAAAAAGAATAATAAACTTTTAATTGATAACTTTTACTACCAACTTATAACGTCATTACATTACACATTTTATATGATATGAAAGGTTATCGCGAGATTTAAGTACCTAAGTACCTACTCGTATTTTTAGATAGATAATTTTAATAGTTAAAATCAATTAAATAAAGTTATTTAATTTACTTATTTATTAACACATATTAAAAATTGTTTATAGTAAATCTCGCGACAACCTTTTCTATTATATAAATTGTGTAATGACGTTAAGTTGATAGTAAAAGTTATAGAGTAAAAGTTTATTTGTAAAAGCTTGTTTTTTAAAATGGTGTTTTACTTTAATTTTTTTTTTACTTTTTAGTTATCCCTGGACATGTTTTTCATCTATTCATATTACTGAACGTGTATATAACATTTATTCACGTCCACCAAACCACCACCACTCACCGCCCATCAAAACGGTCCACCCATTAAGACGAATCAAACTCGACGCGGTTGTGTCGCTTAATTACTGAGTTCCTATGGCCACTTTAAGACGAATCAAACGAGCCCATACTCGATGGGGTTATGTTCTTTAATTACTGAGTTCCTATGACCATCTTCTAGCTCCATCATCGAACCCTGATTACCATCTAGCACCAAAGTACTCGTCAAAACGAATCAAACTAGCCGAAACTCGATGAGGTTGCGTCGTTTCTTTACTGAGTTCCTGGGACTACCTTCCAGCTCCATCAACAGATCAGACCCTGGTTATCATTGAAAGACAAACTACTCGTCAAGCCGAATCAAACAAGCCCAAACTCGATGAAATTATGTAGTTTCATTGCCAAGTTCCTATGGCCACCTTTCAGCTTCATCATCAGATCAGCACCATGTCATCATAATATTGCATTGTCACGCGATTCACACATGTTTGCAAAATTTTGCTTAATCGGTAACCTGAAATTGGATCAAAATTGAGTTGCAAAATTCCACCCGAACAAAACACATAAAAGCTTGTAAAAAATATTATATTAACGAAATTATATTAACGAAAATACACTTTTTACCGTTTGTTTATATAGTTTTGAAACTGAATTATATTTTTGATATTCAAGCCAACACAGTCTCCACTTCCAAATTAGTTTAAAATTGAAATTGAAAACAGGTTATAGATAGTGTCATGTTTACATAAATTTGATATATATAGTGAGTACTTGTTATTGGTTATGTATCGTTTACATTAATGTGAACCCAACGTATACCTTATTTTAGCACCATTTGATGGTTACATAATTTTGAACACATTGTTGAGTAAATATTTTTAAAATGCTATAAGTTTACATATTTTAGAAAATGTGGAAATGTATATATATTATTGATCGTGACTGTACACGTGAACGCCGCGCGAACCCTTTGTCGCGGGACAAAATACGCGCGCGATAACCCCTGTTCTCCGATCTGCCCCCATACTCTTGAAACCGATCGATATTGGATCGGATTGGTATTGTGAAGTTTCGTACTTTTAAGTTACGACACCAGCGCTAATTTGGATTCAAATGGCACTGAGATTTGTATTTTTTTCACTCAATATCCGCGCAATATTATTATCTTATATTATATAAGTTACTTAGGAGTACGAAACTTCACAATATTAATCTCGATCGATCGGGATCGGTTTCAAGAGTAAGGGGGCAGATCGTGGAACAGGCGTGAACGCGCGTGAACCCTGCGTAAACCATCCACATTGACGTGCACACCTGTTTACGGAGCTTCACGGCATGAATTCACTGCACAAGTCGTGCCCTCCACATTAACAGGATGCTCACAATCGTTCACGAAACCCGCCGCGAAATGGACGTAGAAGCTGCTGCTGCAATAACTTTGTTTGCTGTGGCAACATACTAATTAAACGTCCAAACATTATCAGAAAGCTTTGGAAAAAAAGAAGATGGTGGATGACTAAAATACATCGTAACCAAATCAAAGTATAGTCTGAAGTAAACTGATTAATTTCCACTTTGGTAAACTGCCACGGGGCCGTGAATGTGGATTTGTACGCGTGAACGCCGCGCGACCCTTTGTCGCGGGACAAAATACGCGCGCGATCACGCCTGTTCCCCGATCAGATCGGGGACCAGGCGTGAACGCGCGTGAACCCCGCGAAAACGAGTCTGATACTCTAGTTCGAATGACGTTACCTCGATAGTCATTACCTCGATGTCTCTACCTCGACGGTACACTTCACCGATGGCTCGTTACCTCGAAAGGTCAATTTCTCGAAGGATCTCTTCCTCGATGGGTCTTTTCTTCGATGGTACATTTGATCGATGGGTTGTTACCTCGAAAAAATCATAAAAAGTACAGTTATAATTCCCATGACTTTTAGAAGTCTTCTTTATTTTTATTGTGTATTTTTAGTAACATATTGATAAAAGAATAAGACAAATGTGTCTTATGAACCATAGAAATTGTAAAATAAATGTTGCCTCAATGATTATAATCGATATTCATTTCAATTCACTAGTATTTTACACCTTTCAGTTACACACACAAATACTTTACATTTACTGTACTTTTGATGATTATTTCGAGGTAACAACCCATCGAGTCCCGTCACCCGTCGAGGAAGAAATCCTTCGAGGTATTGACCTTTCGAGGTAACGAGCTATCGGTGAAGTGTACCGTCGACATAGAGATATCGAGGTAATGACTATCGAGGTAACGTCATTCGAACTAGAGTATCAGACCCCGCGAAAACCGTCCACATTCACGTTCACGCCTGTTTACGTAGCTTCACGGCACGAAATGTGGAGCCGCCATATGCCGCCAACGAAATAGAAAAATATAGTTTGCCTACTTTCCCCTCAGCTCAACTATGAATTTTCTTCTATATTATTACTTACTTGGCGATCTATTTAAAACAGCAACTATTCTTGTTTACCATTTAAATAGTGTATATCATCGTATCAAAAATTATAAAAATTCTCAGTTTACGTAAAAACCTTAGGTATATTTACATACAATGACATAAGTGCCCGCTGACATTGCTTCTTTTTTTTCTTCCTAAACGCGTCACGTCACGTTTAAAGTAAACTTTAAAAAAAGAGGATCATTGCGAAAAAAATAACACTTTAGAGCTTTTGATCCACTATGTCTGTGTTTTGATCACATAATAAAAACATGTGATCGAAGCTCTATCGGACGCTTAGAGCATTGACCGCTTGGGGTTTGAGGAGTTAATGCTATAAGATCGAACGCTATGAACTATGAAGGTTTTGGCATAAATACTCTTCGTGAAAACCGCACTTTAAATCCAAGGCCCCGACCAGCCCCGACTCTAAAATTAATAGTTTTTCTACCTACACATGCAGGTATTCCAGCAAACTTAACCCTTAACACCACTCGCGGGGGAGTTTTTGGTAAATAGATTTTTGATTTTAAACCTTACGCGTTCGCGGCTTCGTGTATTCTTCTTATCGCCTGAGAGTTCGCCGGGAACGGGAGTGCACTGGGCGGAAGTTTGTAGTTGACGAGGTACGAGCTGCTGCGGGACCTAGGTCCCCCACGAGTGCAGTTACGTAAGTAAAACTTCTTTACTACATTTTTATGTATTTGTTTCTTTTTTAGATTTTGGAGCACAATGAGTAAAAATTTGACTCCTCAACAAATACAAAGTCTGTTGGATGATCAAATATCCGATGAAAGTTATAATAACGAGATTTTTCCTGAAATAATAGAGATTTTATAACTCTACTAGGTGGTCTCAAATGTATGTCGTGTACATTCCACTGATGTTATAATATGTGCCAAATGTAAAGAGTAGTATATAAAATATTATCACATAGAAAAAAAGACACTGTCGTATAAAACTGAACAATGTTTCTAAAAATTATTACAGTCTGATATATATATGTGAACAAATCTAGTGTGATTTTGCATGTTATTTAAGATATTGAAAATTTTATGATTGTTTTATATTTTTAATTACTAGTCTCAAAGGAAAAAGATATGTTTGATTTTCAAGCTTATTTTTTCATATTGATTTTAGTAAGCAAACTAGACAATAAAAAAATTCTTAGTTTATAGACACTCTTTTCTATAAGAAGCTACAAAAATCACATTATTGTTAAAAATTTAATAAAACTTGTTTTCTTAGATTTGTCATATGTCTTTCATTAATTTTATAAAAATAAATCCCGAAAAAATTTGCTAATTACTTTTTAAATAAAGAATAAGTTCATGGGGGACCTAGATCCCCCACGAGTGTATTTGTGAAGGCTGAAAATGCGAGTGGTGCTAAGGGTTAACAACCCAAGGAGACTTTCCGTTGTTGTTATGGCGCCAGACTTTAGATAAGATGGTGGTAGCTAGCCAAGCCCTCGTAACGCTGGCCCAATGCGGGTTGGTGGGTTTCAATGACTGTCATCTTTCGACGACAACCTGGACCAACGGCTTTACGTGCCTTCCGGAGCACGGAGGAGCTCGAGATGTTATTTTAATTTGGTCAGCCATCCAGCGACCCGGTATCGCAAAAGTTGCTTAGCAGGCAAGTTTGCAAATCGAACGCGCTAGCCGCTGCGCTATCGAGCTCCTCCCCTAACAAGCCTTACTGTTACATTTGAGATTTTGTCCCTTTTGAGGAAAAGGAAGAAAATCCCAAACGCAAGCTTCAGTGGGTTGTTATAAAATAAAACCATAAAATGTTCAACAGCTAGGCAGTATATTGTAAAAGAACACACACCTTAAAATTTTGTTCAACAACAATAAACTAAAATTATAAATTTTATTTCACTACTATTATTTAAAAGAGGGGGTTAGTCACAATTTTCCTTATTTTATGTTAGGTACTATTCATCTACGTTACTCCTTTTAATTTATTAAGCCGAAAATAACAAAAAAAAACTATCAGTTGAAATTGACCCTAGGGTCAATCTCAAATGAAAGTCCAATAAACTTTCTAATAATTTTGCCAACTATAATTTACTGTTAAAATTAATCTAAACCTTATTCCAAAGCTATATCATGAAAATTATTTATCCCAGTGCGTCACGTGCCGATAGTCGGCACTCGACGCTCGACCTTTTTGAGGTTTATATTTTTAAAAACGAATTAAAAACAAATGGGTCTTTCTTCTTCTAATGAACGGGATTTTGTTTATGAAGAAACCTGCTAGCTATATTTTGACAGTTTTGTTAGCAGTCCAGAGACAAAATACTTTTTATGTTGGAAGGAAGTTTTCTCGTGGCCACTTGTTAGTTTTACAGTAGCATTCAGAGTGTATTTTTAATAAAAATAATCATTACTTTGAGGAGAAATAAGCTAAAAACGTGAGTCCAATGTATATTGAACTAATTTAACTAAAAGTTTGCTTTGCATTTACTATGTTTCATAAAATAATATAACTTCAAAAAGTTTACTTAAAAAAACACAAATTTATGTTTGATTTAAGATTACATTCGTATATTTATCTTTTTTGGCATGTTAGCTACATGAAAATATAGGAAATTTAATCTAGTTTCTGAAAATATATAATTTATCGAAGTTTCCAGTAACAATTATAGCATTTATCTTTGAAAAACCAAACAAAGTCGCGCGGCCCGCAAAAAAAAAAGTATTGCGAATCGCCGCGACGCTCAACGGGGGGTGCGTGCGAATTCTGGCACGACGCGAAAGGGTGGGTGCCGGGCCTTTCGACGCAAGAGAGGCTACCTAACCAGCCAGCTAATATTTCAGTGGTACGAGCTATGGTCGTGGGGTGGTAGGGATAAAACCAGTACCGTCCGGAGCATGATGTTGAAATTAAAATTAAATTACTCCGTCTATAAAAATATTAAATTAAATGTTTTAATCAGTTTAACCGTATGAAAACCATCAAACGTTTAAAGCTACTACCCTAGAGAACCGTGGGGTTACACCGATATAAAATTAATATTAAAGGGCGCAAGGATCTAAAAGTAGACCCGAACCTGCAGACGACGTCACTGTTCAACTTCACACAGGTCGAACTCGCAGATCCTCAAATGTTGCACAACCTCACCAACGCCTGGTGTAGTTGGATGTAAAAGGAAAATAAAGCTTAAGGTGTCGAAACCTTAATTCAAAAAATGTTCCAGTTTAAGAAACAATTATCCCAGAGGGTAAAAAAAAAACAGTCAACGCCTGCTCATCCGCTAGGCGGCGACAGCTCGACTCTCAGCAGGTGGCCGCGGGTGCCCCGAAGAAGCAGGTCTCGCGTCCAGGCTTTAGGGCCCAGCTCTAAATCCTGGCGGCGAGACGGACCTCTCGAAGCATGTGCTGTGATATCCTATATTTACGCGTGGCTGCCAGCGGCGTCACGACCGGTCGGTTATGGCACGGATCCCTGCAATTAATTAAATTTCGGCAGATTACAACACGCTCCACAACAACAAACCTGTTACTTCCCTAATATCAGTTCACAATCCACACGTACCTCTTTAAACTGATTCTCAACACAGCACCACACCACTCACGCCAGAGAATGAAATCATTTCGGCGTCGTAACTCGGCAGCTTTCCTTTCGCCGGAAGTCTTATAAATCGAAGGCCAGCTTATCAAATATACCCGGAATCTTGGGAATTATCAACAGGGTTGCTCCATGAGAATTTTTCCTTCAAACTATCAAAACGTCAAATATGACGTTTTCACCTCTCGTTCTGACACTGAAAGAATCTGTCAATAATAAAACTACATGAACTAGAGACAATTTAACGTTTTGCAATCTCAATTTCGTCCTTTTTTAAATATGGAAATCAATTCCACTCGAGTTAATACCCTGTCGAAATATTAGGGAGTATTAGTTTCCTCTCTGGTAACCCCTACAGGCAGAGACAATATCCATATAAAAAATAATTCTCCCATTCGAATGTTCTAGATAAAAGTCCTTATAGAAAAAATAGTTCTATTTCCGGATGTGCTTGAATTTAATTTAATTACTTAAAGTAAATTTTATACATATTAATTTATTATGTAATTTATTATCGGAACTGTTTCGGCAATTTTTTAAATTGAATCTTTTATGTGAAACTAAAAGCTGACAGCCACTTCGTCCCGCTACCGCTAGGCGTCGCTACGGTGGCTGTCATTTTGTCTATGGTGTTATGTCAAATACAAAACGTAAACACGGAATTACGTAGATCTACTTAGATTTAAGTTTATATCTTGCTAAAACTGATTTAGAAAGGTGTATTAATTGAAAATGCAAAAAAAGTGTGTCTTGTAATGTGTCAGCCAAGGCTGCATGTCTTTAATGTGAAGAAAAAATGGATTATAGTCTAACAAGCCCTTATGATTACTATTTTTGGAAGCCCGATCATTCAAAAACAATTATTTCAGGTAAGTATTATTCAATGATTGCGAACCCCTTTGTAGATTAGTAAAGGCAGACAGGGCCCTGAATTTACAACGTAACAGTACCTCCCCAACCACCAGAGATTTGACCGACCAGGGCAAATCTCGACGCTGGCCCTCCAGCGTCACACTACACTTCAAACAACCAAGCAAGCATAAACAACCAAAAGAAAACTTACCCGTGTAGCTTCACTACACAATAACTTAAAACTTTCCTATAAATAGCTATATAATATGCTATGACAGTGAAAAAAATAACAAAACGCAGACTTGTGTACGACAATTCTTCATATATATAAGTATACCTAAATATACAAATATCCCTATACAAACTTCTATTTGAATATAAACTAATATACATAATAAATATAATAATGTCAATTATAATATACTCTTACATAAAACTAATAAATTGGTGGCTATACAGTAAACATATTATCACAGTGTCACCAACTGCACTGATGCCTCGCGTTAAGGCTTTTGGTACCAGTCACTGATCCGCTGGGGTGTATGGCTTAATTTTTTAACTATACTGGTTACTGAAAAGTCACCACAATAGACTCACAAAGTGAGTCTGATCCACTATGCAATATAGAACAGACAAACCTTAAGGAGTTCAATATGAATATTACTAAAACACTAAATTATAAATGATTGACTACTATACATATATTAAATACACTAATTATGGTTATAATAATATTATTACATAAACATAAAAACTGGTAGCTATACAGCTAACCTATTATTACAGTGTCACCAACCGCACTGATGCCTCGCGTTAAGGCTTTTGGTACCAGTCACTAATCCGCTGGGGTGAATGGCTTATTTAACTATACAGGTTACTGAAATAGACCTACCGTTATCTCACTGGGTAAGTCTGATCCATTAAGCAATATGGAAAAGACGAAGCCCAGAGAGGCACAAAATAATAAATACATACACCAAACGTCTATATATGTTCCACAGGTTAGGTCTGATCCAGGTACAAACATGGAAAAGACGAAACCCAAAGAGCTCTAAAATAATAAATACATGTAAGAATCGTCTACACGTCTAAGTCTACCCTTCCTAACAAACTTTACCTCCTCAATACACAAACATCTAAATGCTTCTACCATAAGCAAATATTTAAAGTAATGCCCAGTAAACTTCTTACATGGCTGGGCAGCCGTAAACAAAAAGAAAACCCACAACCCAAACCCAACAAACATCATCCACCACCTAAATGTTTGGCTAACCGCCCAAAAAGAAAATCCAACAAAAACTTATACCGTCTTATTACAAAAACGTACGATAGTCTGAGCTTAAACCAAGACTAGATGGTCTCGACTTAGTACGGTACTAACAGTTAGTACCGGACTAAAATCTCACCTTATTACAAAACGAAAACCATCCGTGGACCACTTAGTACCGCACTTAGTCTTAGGTTTGAATGATATCCACAGAGAATATACAAAAAATTTAAATTTGTCATTCGTTCACACAAACATCATTCACTCCACCGTTTCGTTTTACTGGATGTTAATAATTTCTGTAGAGTTTTTTTACATAAATAATTATTAAACAAGATAAAAATATGTCATAAATAATCATAATCTATTTTGTATTGTATTTTCATCCGTTAAAAATGCAAGACTTAAACTTTCATCATGGCTTTTTTCAAATTAAGTTTTTCATTAAGAATTTTAGCGTGAAACGGATTGCAGGTAAGTAAACAAACAATCTATCAAGTACCTAACTACCTAGTCTTATTAACATCATAGGCCATTGGCCTCATAAATCTATAAAAGATAATTATAACAGCGTCCAATTGTGAGGTTTGGCATTTTCTTATGTGGCTTGTAATGTTTTCTATACTTGTAAGGCCATGGGAGCGACAGTAACGGCCGCATTGCATACTTGGCTGGCAGACGAATTGAGTACCTGGTGACGTTGGAGGAAGTGCAGCGCGTTGGTAATAATAATGTTTAGTTATTGAGCTAACTGGTAAAAGCCGATCAGATGGGGAAGTCGAGTTAACGTGGAAAAGCATGAAGCTGTCAGCAAAATCCAATTTGCCTATATGAGGAACTATTACTGTGACATGGAGTGGCAAAAAGCCACCTTCTCCTGAGTATTTAGAAGTCATTTCAATTGCTCCTCACGACTTAGTCAGAAGAAAATGACTATGCTATGATAGTGATGCAGTGGTAAATAAAACATATTTAATTAGGTATGTAACAAAGGTATTTTTATTAAAATTTTAATATGAACAAAATAAGTAATATTTATAATATGTAGTAGTAAATGTTAAAATTTGTAGGTACCTACATATCTTAATTTGATTGTTTTAGATTCCGAATGTTGCATTAACAATTCCTGCGTTAACTGCTGACCCTAAGCCTTGCACTAGTTATGATAAAACTGACTCAATACCCGTCAATTTCAATGTGGAAAACACAGGCCACCATGTTGTAGAAGTGCAAGGTAAAATTTTTGATTAAAAATACATTCAATATTATCATTATAAATAATTACAATCCAATACTTCAGAAGATTATGTGCATGCAAGTTTTAATTAATGTAAGTGAAATTTTGTATATTGTTTTCAGAAATATCAAACAATGAGGGCGTTGAAAGTAGTGCCAGAATGATGATAAACCATAATATTGAATTTGAAACTACTATTTGAATTATATTTGAACGATTGAAACTGGCAAAACCAAATCAAAGAAAAAATCTAGCACAATAGGTATTTAGACACAGTACTTTCAAATACTTATTATTGTAGTACTTTTTACATGAAATAAATTGACAACAATATTCTATTTTGTTTTACAGAAGTGAAGACATGCAACAATTAATTGTACAAAGCCATACTGATATTAAATCAAACAGAAATGATGGAAGCCGAGCACAAATACATCATTACAATAGCCAAATAAAAATAATAGAATTAGAAATATCTTTATTAAAAATAAAACAAACACTAACAATTAAATTTAAAAAGACTTTTACCTACTCAGTTTTAGTTACATAGTAATTTTATTTTTCTGATTCTTTTTAAACACAAGATAAACATAACTTTTTTAAGAGTATGACACAGTCTTATCATATTGGTTTTATTGACAGTACATAAATGTTTCGCCTACTATCTTGTTCACACTTTTCATTAATTAAATATGCTTACTATAAGTAGTATTCAAATATACATTTTTAGATACTCAAACATTCTGTTTTAAACTATTGTAACATGTACTTATTTTGTGGGTGTCCAATCATTTGACAAAAAACAATTAACAAATTTTCATTTGACTAATAACATTTGACAAAATTATACTTGATAATTTTATTATTTTACAAACTATTGTTTGATAAACTACTCATTAGACAATATATTTATATTATTTCACAAATTGATTATTTTTTAAACATGTTAGTTGGCAAAACAACGTAAAGCATAAATAACCTTTAACAAATACTAGCTGCCCTACTCCTGTAGGTTACATGATAAGTTAGATATTTAAGACAATTGCGAAGCACAGCATAGCGATTGTCTTAAATTTCGAGGTTATTTTTTTTATTAGACAACAGAAATACTAGCTGACCTACTCCTGTAGGTCACTTGATCGGTTAGAAATTGCTTACATCCTTGCTTATATAATATATCATACCTAATATACCATAAGTATTAAGTATTTGTAAAATCACCAATTTGGCAAACGAATTAAGTGAATATTATTAAAATAATATTTTAACAGTAGAAATATTTCCTAAGTAAAACATTTGCGAAACCTGTATTATGTCAAATGATTATTTTTAAAGTAATATGTTTGCGAAGAGAAAGTTTGTCAAATGATTAGTTTTTCAAACGTTGTTTGTAAAATGATCTTTTGTCATACGTTTTTTGTTAAATAATAGTAAACCTATTTTGTGGCTGCCTATTTTGTTGTTATTATTATTAGGTAGGTACCTATGTTATGTATGACTGCTTTTGAACTTTAAACTGTTAAAATTATCTTTAATATGGGTTTATTAAAAATGTCTTTTTATAACTGCTTTCTCTTTATTTTCCCCGTACTGAATTTAGAGCAATTTGTGGTAGGTAGGTAGTTAGGCTGCCTAGATGGAGAATGCTCAATGCTATCTTTCTGGTCACTATGTCCAAATCTTCAGGTCAGCATTACAAACCACCTAAAACATACATAATTGTTTACAAGATAATATAAGTATGTTACATAATGCCGTCTGTATTTGGTCTGGCATGTAATTGTAATAAAACCATGACATAAAATTCATATATAATAACAATTAGTTACCTGTACATTTATTGAAGAAAATCCATTTTTCTGTTGATGTAAGAGTATAACTGACCTCCATCTGCACACATTTTTTTCACTTATGTGAGTGCAATCAATTGCGCCTGTAGGGAAATTGGCAAAATTGCGGAAGTTCTGCTAAGGTTGATGGTATTTTAATAAACCTATTAGCAGCTATTTTCTAACACCTTTGGCTGATAACGGATTGCGACACCATGTAAGTTCGCTGCATCATCTTGTATCTACAATAAAACAATAAAAATAATTAGGTACTGTGGAACTCGTAAAGGTTGGGGGGCGTTTGTTTTAATAACAACAACCTTTATTTAGTATACGAGTTCATTTATTGTATACTTTTATATACATTTACAATTACATATTTACAATATAAAAATAACATGGTCAAGTCTACCCATGTTGGCACTTCAGATCGTTCTCCTCAATTCCGGTTTGACATCTTGTCATTTCAAATTATATTTTTAATAAATTACTATAAAGTAAAACCAGCCAGCGCCCTAACATGGTATAAACTCTACATTCCTCCCGACCTGGGGAAAAAAAAATTTTTAAACAAAAAAAATTTTTTTCCAACTTTTTTTTTTTACATTTCTACCCATTTCTAAACATTTCTAAACATCCTAGCAGAAACGGGAAAAATAATACATACAAGAATGATTCAACCTAAACCCGACTTGGATTTAGCTATTCGAAGAATTAAACTTCGAAGAACTTGGCACATATAAACCCGTCAAAACTATATACCTATTTCGAATCATCCTCTAAATTACAAACTAACACGACTCATATACATCACCCTTAACAAAAATTACAACCGTGGCACCTGTGTCTACAAGAGCTACACAATTTACCTCATTTGTAGAAAATACTAATAATGGCAATAACGTAGAAGAAGGTCTAACCTGTTGACTAGCTTCATCCATCGCTTGCAATTTCACGTCAGATGTGTGCGCTTGCAAAAGACCAGACGACATCTTAAAAACATCACCGTCACGACAATTGGCCTTCTTTATTGTCGGCGCGGTCGAAAACCCGGCTGCGACTGCGTTTTCCTAAAATTAGAACGTAAATTATAGCTATTTGAAGGTGCTGGTCCTGGTACAACGCGGCATTCATTTTGCACTTCCGTCGTCATTGGCGGACCAAATGGATTGGGCGTACTACGATCACCTCCCCCACCAACAAACTTGTGAACGAATGCAGCAGGATTCTGCGCTAAGTTCATCTGCTCTTCACGTGCTTGTGGATACACCTTCTCCAATTGCAAAATAACCTCCCTGAGGTCTCTTTTACACGCATAGTGGGAATATGCTAGTTTACTCTTGAAGTAAGGCTTTAATCCCTTTAAAAATTGCGTAATGAACGTTGCTTCATTGGTTATGTTTGCTTTGCTAGCCAACTCCGATAAATTATAAAAATGCTCGCTCAGGCCTTTCTGGTCCTGCTTGGCATTATAAAATAATTCGGAGTAATCACACACTTCAAATTCTTCCCTCAATTTATCCACCACTTCTTCAAAGCTTTTACATGTAGCTTTTATTGATCGAAAGTAGAAAAGTGCTGATCCTCTTAAAAATGCTGGCAACAACAATAACCGTTCCTCAGAGCTAGTGCACTTCTTATAAACTGCTACTGCTTGGAACTGCTCCAGAAACTCTTCCACCGACTCATCAAAATGACCCGTAAAATATGTGACTACGCGATCATTTTGCTTAAAAAAAATTTTCCTTTTCTTTCAGGTTTATGTTATCTTAATTTCTTTTCTATTCTTCATTCTTCAACACTTAGCTTATTCACCATTCTTTTCAGTGCTTTCGTGCCACCTGAAAAACGGAAACTTTTCGCGCACGGTCGGCTCTTGGCGCCTCCACCATTGTGGAACTCGTAAAGGTTGGGGGGCGTTTGTTTTAATAACAACAACCTTTATTTAGTATACGAGTTCATTTATTGTATACTTTTATATACATTTACAATTACATATTTACAATTTAAAAATAACATGGTCAAGTCTACCCATGTTGGCACTTCAGATCGTTCTCCTCAATTCCGGTTTGACATCTTGTCATTTCAAATTATATTTTTAATAAATTACTATAAAGTAAAACCAGCCAGCGCCCTAACATGGTATAAACTCTACAGTACTTACATAAGTTACTGTGTTTTTTGGGAGTGTCATTAGTATCAATCAAGGTTATATTTACTTACTTCATGCCGAGCCCAGTTGCGTAATGCGCGAACTACCTGTAGTTCAGCAATCAGTGGGCATCCTCGAGGATCGTGAGTCAAATGTTAGCGTAACATTTCCACCACTAAAGCACCAAATTGTTTGGTAAATCTGTACATAATTTGAAGTCGTTATCACTTAATTCGAAGGGATTAATTCGTTACTGACGCTGAACGGGTCGTCGGGATGTTTCCAGCATTATCTAAGTCTTCAAATCGATCAAGTCTTTAATTATATTTTCCATTAATCTAAATACAACGATATCATAAAATCAAAGTGACGTTTGTGTCAAAGTTTTTGAGGTTAGTACTGAAGTTAGTCTGCAGATAAACTAGGGGTCACGTCAGTTTATCTTAGAACCATAGATAGTCCGCGACTAAGAGAAAAACTTGATCTTGTAATAACGTTTACGTTGGTACCTGACTTAAGTCTAGAACTAAGTCAAGTACCTTATTTAGATCTCGTTTTGTAATAAGACGGATTCCGTCAAAGCAGCCTACACGCCCGCCAATAAATGGCCACCTTCCTCAGGACTATCATCTCGTTGCCTTACCAACGGTCCGGAGATTTAACCCATCCATTAAGGTATCTAACCTATACTATTAAAATAAAAAAAAAGGAATTAAAACATTCCAACTTAACAAAAAGGATGTCTCCACGCCAAAAGTCGAAACTTTCCAATGCGCCAAAAACACAACCACAAACATCAAGCCCCTCTTAAAAGAGCTTCCAGCGCCGCGGCATATACAGCCACAAACGCACAAAGTGCAGTGACTTAAAGTCATATACAGCCCTCCTTCGTCACTTTTAAAACATCTAGCAACCAAAATAAACAACATACCGAATTCCAGCACTGTGGCATATACAGCCACCAATGCCAACAACAGCAGCGACTACAGGGCATATACAGCCCTTCTTTGTCACTTTTCAACCGCTCACAACAAGCAAAACATTGTACCATGATACAATGATCGATAAATTACTAAAACTAAAACATCTTAGTCCTCCCATGAAGGCTTAAAGTCCTTGATGTGCCATTCAACAAGGTTTTTACCGGAACTACAGCCTTCTAATTCATACACTAGGGGGGAAAGTTTTTTCCTAACAAAACATTTTTCATATTTAGGAGCTAATTTGGCCATAAAAAATTTGGAGGCGTCACTCTGTGGATATGTCTTTTTCCACACAGTGTCACCCACCTCAAATTCTAAGGGCCTCCTCCCATTGTTATAATGACGAGCACTACGGTCATGTGATTTAATAAGCGCGCCTTTCACTTTATTAAAAATTTCCTCTAAGACGCCTAACTGGTCCGCATTTACACCGCGAGAAGCGCACGCTAGGGTGAGCGGTCCATCGGTATTATTGCCGAAAACCTCTCCGCAACTAACTGCCTCCCTACCATGTACTAGGAAGAATGGGGTAAAACGTGTTACTTCATTAGTGGAAGTGTTTATTGCATACTGAATTTTCGAAACATTAACATCCCACGATCTATGGTCATCCTCCACAAGAATTGATACGGCGGTCATAATCGTACGGTTATTACGTTCAACTGTGTTCACGCTGGGGCAATAGCGAGGTGTAAAATGAACCTGAGGTACCTTGTACCTCTCCAACAAAGATTTAATTTCATTGCCCGTGAACTGCGTTCCGTTGTCCGCTATCACCGTACGGGGTATGCCGTGAACCAAGAAAACGCCATCTTCAAGTTTCTGCGCTATAGACTTACCAACAGCTCTTCGTAAAGGAAAGAGCAAACAATATTCCGTAAAACAGCATACGACCACAAAGACATATGTGAAGCCCGCTCTAGACCGTGGCAGAGGACCGACGAGGTCAAAACTTATTGTTTCAAACGGTTTAGAGCAGTCTTTCGCGCTACCTAAGAGACCAGGGGTTGGCAATTGTGAGTGTTTATATGCGGCGCACGTATCACATTTCCCCACGTAGTTAGTTACATCCTTATACATGTTAGGCCAGTAGTAACGTAGTGCAAGTCGTTTATAGGTTTTAAATACTCCAAAATGTGGAGATAATTCACCACTATGGTGATTCTTTAAAAGTTCAAGACGATTTCCCTCCGGTACTACTTGTTTCCAATCATAATCACTCGCCACACCGAATTTATTTTTTGAAAAACGAAAAAGTTTATTGTCTCTAATAATAAAGTTAGGACACGACCTAGAAGTACTAACACACTTGTCCCACAATTTTTAAAACCATGTGTCTGCGTCAGGCACCTTTAATTTGAGCACCGGAACGGCACGCGATAGTGCATCTGGAACTACGTTGTCCTTGCCCTTGCGGTGCTCAATAACAAAGTTGTAAGGCGATAACCGACAACCCCAACGAGCTAATTGAAAATTAAATAACTTGAGTCACTCCTATAAGAGTAACTGGTAAATATAAATAACCCTTCACGGTTGCACGCGAGTCATTGGCTGTTACGATGCTGGCCAAGCACCCATCATAGCGTAAGGTTGCACCAGCTTTTATGAACTGTTGGCCGACATCGGAACCCAATACTGAAATGCATGAACCCGAGTCAAGTAAACCGTAATAATCCGCATTATATATAGAAACGGTTAAATGCGGCCGACCATACTCCCTAGTCTTATAACGTACTGAATCTACTCTTAAAGAGTTTAAAAAAACTTGTAACCATTTTAAATAGTTGTCCCAATCGGCTTAATAAAATTATGGCTGTAGTTCCGGGAAATAAATTTTTTGAATTGCAGTTCTGACAGGATTGACCTTTAGTTCCGACTGCTCTTTTATTGCAGTTGGGGCACGAAGGTGTCCTCACACCCTTCTTACCGCAACGAAAACAAACTACTTCTGTGGATTTGCAAGTAGATAATGAGTGGCTCCTTACCCTACAACGAACACAATACATAGCAGGCTCAGCTTGCACGGCCTCGATTCTCAAAGAACCCCTCGGAGCTTGGTAAGCCAAGTCTGGTGCAACAAAAGAAGCGGTAGGTTTCGGCGGTTCGCGGAACTGTGCCTTGCTAACAAAACCTAGCTCGAGTAGCCTACACTTCTCCTTTAATTCCTCCAGGGTATTGACCGCCAACATTGACAACGCCATCGCGTATTCCGGCCGCAGGTTGAACTTAATCCGTGCCAAACGCTCAGGTTCCGCTACTCTATAAGACAGCCTGTTGAAGAGGTTCTCCATGACCGCTATATAAATACAGGACAATTCAGTTTGCTCCTGAGTCCTATTAGTAATTTCTGAAATGAGACGCATATCGTAGTCTGCCGGAGCGAACGCTGTGAGTAAATGTCTTTTAAGTTCCGACCAACTGCCAACCGACGCTTTTATACCACGGTACCACAACAAAGCACCATCAGAAAACAAGTCCAGAGCTGATTTATGTAACGAAGTTTCGCTTATACCCCTAGCTTCGCAAAGTTCTTCGAGACGCTCGATGAAAGCTTTCACGCAACCGGTACCATTAAATGTACAGTCGAGAGATCTGACTGTTGCATCCTTCTTACTATAATACACGACTTCAGGAGTAGGTTCAACTTCAAGGACGTTCGGTGTCTCTGGTGCCGATGTAAACGACGCATCAAAACTCGCGTTAATATTATCAACTTTTGACAAATAACCGTTAAGCTCTTTGCCAATAGTCTGATATACGGAATCATTCCATCTCGCACAAAGAAATTTGGTGACTCGTTTCTTTGCCGCACTTCCAAAAGATGGAATAGTCTACCAGCACACGTATTCCCTCCTACCTATGACATAGGGTCCTTCAAACGAGGCGTGAAGAAGCACTTTGTGGGCCGGCAGAGTGAGGATGACTGATGCTACGTCTCTTACGCTGCACCAGTTGTCCTCGCGCCTGGACCTCATTTCCACTTAACATCAGGTGGAGTGGGGTCATTTGCCGGGCTTAGTATAAAAAAAAAAAAAAAAAAGTTCAGGAGGGGGAGCTACCCTGCCCAAGCGATGAAAAAGGTGGGAGCTTAGCCTTTATACGGTTAAATTTTTTAAAATTTGAAGGTTCTTTACCTATTACTTCGGCGATCTCTGCCAATTTGGCTTTAATAATTTGTAATTCTACTTTAGGATCCCGAGTAGTCTCCACGATATCGTCTGAGCAAACTAGTTTACTAAGTTCCCTAATCTGAACTCGTAATCCCTCTACCGTTGTCGCCGGTGCTGCGTCTCGAATCTCCACCTCATACGTAAGCTCGTCTTTATGAAGCAAATTAAAAGAAATTGGGCGTTCCATTTTGAAATTTAAAAAAAAACTACTAAAATATAAGCTGGCTTCCTCAATAGGTAGTTTCAACCTAAGTATACAGTTGCAATCCACAGAAAATAGTAGTAAACCACCACAAACACAGTATTATAATAATAATACTATCAACGCTTGCATTAAAATAAACACTTATTTTCAAATAAAAATTGTGTCAACAATATTCAAAAAATAAAGTCAATCCAGCCGAGTACAATTAACACTTGTATAAAATAAATTATCTAAATTGTATTCATATACAATTTTGTTAGGCACGTTCAAAAAATAATAATTGTACAACGACACAATGTTTGAAAAAAAGGGACGAATATAAATTCGTTATAAAAAAAATAGGAGGAATCCGTGCCACTGCACGCGTGACGGTTTTCTTAAAACTAATAATCCTCACGGTTCTAGAACGCTATCGGTATTCTAGCTTTTTAGTTACAGCATAAGACATAACCACTATCCCTAACTAAAACACACGTTGAGTGCGCCACTGTCACATTTGAGATTTTGTCCCTTTTGAGGAAAAGGAAGAAAATCCCAAACGCAAGCTTCAGTGGGTTGTTATAAAATAAAACCATCAAATGTCAACAGCTAGGCAGTATATTGTAAAAGAACACACACCCTAAAATTTTGTTCAACAACAATAAAGTAAAATTATAAATTTTATTTCACTGCTATTATTTAAAAGAGGGGGTTAGTCACAACTTTCCTTATTTTATGTTAGGTACTATTCATCTACGTTACTCCTTTTAATTTATTAAGCCGAAAATAACAAAAAAAAACTATCAGTCGAAATTGACCCTAGGGTCAATCTCAAATGAAAGTCCAATAAACTTTCTAATAATTTTGCCAACTATAATTTACTGTTAAAATTAATCTAAACCTTATTCCAAAGCTATATCACCCCCTAAAACACACTAAAATCCTAAGAGTCAAAAGTGACCAAGCGGGTCGGTGATAATCTTAATTTCAAAAATAAATTTTATAATACGGTTCCTACTACTACCTAACCAGCCAGCTAATATTTCAGTGGTACGAGCTATGGTCGTGGGGTGGTAGGGATAAAACCAGTACCGTCCGGAGTATGATGTTGAAATTAAAATTAAATTACTCCGTCTATAAAAATATTAAATTAAATGTTTTAATCAGTTTAACCATATGAAAACCATCAAACGTTTAAAGCTACTACCCTAGAGAACCGTGGGGTTACACCGATATAAAATTAATATTAAAGGGCGCCAGGATCTAAAAGTAGACCCGAACCTGCAGACGACGTCACTGTTCAACTTCACACAGGTCGAACTCGCAGATAGTTGGATGTAAAAGGAAAATAAAGCTTAAGGTGTCGAAACCTTAATTCAAAAAATGTTCCAGTTTAAGAAACAATTATCCCAGAGTACTGGGTAAAAAAAACAGTCAACGCCTGCTCATCCGCTAGGCGGCGACAGCTCGACTGGCAGCAGGTGGCCGCGGGTGCCCCGAAGTCAAAGTCAAAGTGAAAGTCAAAGTCAAATTATTTATTCAATGTACAGGCACTTATTGACGTCAATACTAATAATAATAAAAAAACAGTTAACTAACTTATAGTTAAGACTTAATAACTAATCTAACGAGCTATTATAGTCTGTGCCAGACAAATGCGCATTGCTACCCCCAGTACCACTGCACGCCGAAACATAATGGCGTCGAACCGAAATATAAGCCGTGGTCATAGAATTGTGTAATATGATTTCCAATTATCGTATTGATACTGTGGTAAGTAATATAAATTGGAGAGTTTTTGAAGTAAAATAAAGTAGCGGCTGAAATGAGTTTTGGAAAACATTAGTACCTAACCAATAAGGTTGACATTTTTAATCATTCAAATATCTTTTTTTATAAAAACTTAAGCATAAAAAAACGTCATAAATTAATAAGCATAAACTTGTGTGTTTTAAAATTGTTTCGTTTTTCGTCTTGGTACAAGTACAGAATAACTAATACTACTACCGTACAGAAGGTTCACCCTCCAACGACCCCCACGCGAAACTGAAACCTATCTCGTGACCCGAGCGTTCATATTCCGATAAGCACAGCCGACTCGATGTCGATTTGACGTCCGTCAGGAGCGCAGGGTTTACGCGCGCGCGTAGGGATTACGAGTTAAGCAGGTCTCGCGTCCAGGCTTTAGGGCCCAGCTCTAAATCCTGGCGGCGAGACGAGCCTCTCGAAGCATGTGCTGTGATATCCTATATTTACGCGTGGCTGCCAGCGGCGTCACGACCGGTCGGTTATGGCACGGATCCCTGCAATTAATTAAATTTCGGCAGATTATAACACGCTCCACAACAACAAACCTGTTACTTCCCTAGTGAATCCTGTGGACACCACTGTGTTTCTAGGCATCACGTTGGATGCCAAGCTTCAGTGGGGCCCACATATAGCTAAATTGTCGAATAGACTTAGCTCTGCGGCTTATGCAGTAATGAAGATCCGTCAGTTAACTGACGTTGATACAGCTTAGTTTATTTCAGTTACTTTCATAGTGTAATGTCGTACGCCATTTTACTGTGGGGAAATGCTGCCGACATTCAAACTATCTTTGTGCTATTCGAGCAATATATAACCTACAGGCTGGTGACTCTCTCAGAGAGAGATTTAAGGATATAAGTATAATGACAGTTGCATCACAATATATTTATGAAAATCTTGTGTATGTTCATAAAAATATTGAAATGTTTTCAAAAAACAGTGATATTCACAAATTAAATACTAGAAGTAAGAACAAATTAGCAGTGCCTTATACTAGGCTCCATAAAATAAAAAATTCTTTTAAGGGTCTGTGTGTACGATTATACAACAAAGTACCAAATGATATTCAGAAATTAGATCTTGATAAATTTAAAATCAAATTCAAAGAAAAGCTTTATAAAAAAGCTTATTATAAAGTGTCGGATTATACAGAAGACAAAACAGCTTGGGTCTGAAATGCTCCAAGTACCTACTCCAACAGCTATTTCTAATTGCCTATAATTAATTTATATAGAGCACCATATTTAATTAAACTATTTACATTCAAATTCATATTTTGTATTTTGTGACCTGGTAACGACATATAATATATATATTTTTTGTAAATGTCGTTGCTTCTGTGCGCTGTGGTTTCTTGCGCCCGTTCTTTGCCACAGTTAAAAAATGATGTCCTGAATGGGTGGTAGGCTTAGATTAAAACAAAAAGGGAAGATACGGCATTAGCGTCTCGTGAGTGAGCCGCCAAAATTAGGCCTAAAGGCACAATTTCACTTTATTCACAATTTGCCGAGTGAACAGGCTACATCGCCCTATTGCAGATATTCTACTGTGTGAAAAAGAGAAAGACGCTACTCCGCAGTGGCGTCGAATTCGGTCGTACGTACTCGTACGTACTCGTCTGTTGCGAAGCGACCGAGACGTCAATGCGCTACTCGCTGACTCCCTCGCGCTGACTTTCAAACTTACCGCTTTGTCTCGCTCGCTCGATTTACACTTTATAGGTGTGCGTGTGTGAGTGTTTGCTTAAGTAGTTGAGTAGGACTATATTTTGAATGACTACAAGTAGGAGCATGCCGTATCTTCCCTTTTTGTTTTAATCTAAGGTGGTAGGTTAAAAAATATTTGGACGTTTCAAAGTACTTATTGATTGAGTTTATTGAATAAATATATTTTGACTATTGACTATATCAGTTCACAATCCACACGTACCTCTTTAAACTGATTCTCAACACAGCACCACACCACTCACGCCAGAGAATGAAATCATTTCGGCGTCGTAACTCGGCAGCTTTCCTTCCGCCGGAAGTCTTATAAATCGAAGGCCAGCTTATCAAACATACCCGGAATCTTGGAAATTATCAACAGGGTTGCTCCATGAGATTTTTTCCTTCAAACTATCAAAACGACAAATATGACGTTTTCACCTCTCGTTCTGACACTGAAAGAATCTGTCAATAATAAAACTACATGAACTAGAGACAAGTTAACGTTTAGCAATCTCAATTTCGTCCTTTTTTAAATTTGGAAATCAATTCCACTCGAGTTAATACCCTGTCCAAATATTAGGGAGTATTAGTTTCCTCTCTGGTAACCCCTACTGGCAGAGACAATATCCATATAAAAAATAATTCTTCCATTCGAATGTTCTAGATAAAAGTCCTTATAGAAAAAATAGTTCTATTTCCGGATGTGCTTGAATTTAATTTAATTATTTAAAGTAAATTTTATACATATTAAATTATTATGTAATTTATTTTTGGAACGGTTTCGGCTATTTTTAAAATTGAATCTTTTATGTGAAACTAAAAGCTGACAGCCACTTTGCCCCGCTACCGCTAGGCGTCGCTACGGTGGCTGTCATTTTGTCTATGGTGTTATGTCAAATACAAAACGTAAACACGGAATTACGTAGATCTACTTAGATTTAAGTTTATATCTTGCTAAAACTGATTTAGAAAGGTGTATTAATTGAAAATGCAAGAAAAGTGTGTCTTGTAATGTGTCAGCCAAGGCTTCATGTCTTAAATGTGAAGAAAAAATGGATTATAGTCTAACAAGACCCAATGATTACTATTTTTGGAAACCCGATCATTCAAAAACAATTATTTCAGGTAAGTATTATTCAATTATTGCGAACCCCTTTGTAGATTAGTAAAGGCAGACAGGGCCCTGAATTTACAACGTAACAACCAACTAAACCAAGTGCACAAAGATGTATTTCCTTGCTGGGAATCGAACCCGGGTCCTCTGGGTCTAAGACCGTTGGCATAGACACAACACCACAGAGGGCGGTTTCCCCACTTCCCGTCCCGTGGACGTCTGTCAGGTGGTTGGACGCATGCAGTAGAGATGCGTCACATGTTCTTCCAGGGTGCGTATCATTTCATTCACAAATGAACTAATTTCAAAGGACATCACCTTTATTCTTAGAGCATTGAATGCTCTAAGCGTTTATTGGATATAATTTTTACTTGTTCTAAATAGACTTCTTATAACAACATTACACATATTATTTATTTGATTTAATACTCATATTCTTTAGCAACTTTTTCTATAAAGCTATATTGGTAGAATAGTCTTAATCTATAATTTCATTTAAAAAATGCGATTGTCTCAAAACAAGACAAAATGGCATAACATGGAAGAGGCCTATGCTTAGCCGTAGGTGGATACGAGGGCAGTTTGATAAGTCCATGACTATGGAAAGAAGAAACACTCTTTTTACATATATTTTTTTATCTCCTTTACAGTCTACGCACTTAGTCCAGCGATGTTCCAACCTCTTCAACCCATCAAAAAATATTTTTGCCAAACCCTGAAATGGGCCTCAGTTTTTCGGCTATTCGGCTACCACCTCATCGTTTGACGAAAATCTTTGGCCGCCAAGCCATTTCTTCATGTTTGGGAAGAGGAAAAAGTCACAGGGGGCTAATCTAACAGGGGGGGGGGGGGGGGAAAGCATCAACGTCATTTGGCAGAAAATCATTTGGCACACACTCATTAATCTTACATTCAAAACCCATAATTTTATAAGTCAGAATCATCTTTAGGCATATATTTAATATCCATAATAATTAAGAGGCCGAACTATCATATCGCAGAAAGTTTAAATTCAGAATCATCTTTATGCATAAATTCGATATCCATAATATTAAGAAAGAAAGAAAGAAAGAAAGAAAGAATAACATTTATTGACTGTCACAATAAAATAAAATATAGAATAATAAGAAAAAAAAAAAAAAAAGACGTGAAATACATAAGGGTACATGCTACTAACAGAAAACAACAGTGTGACGAGCCAATCAGGACCCTACCTCAGCATATGCCGCTACGGTGTGACAAAGTCATATCGCAACGGCGCTGGTATTCTGGCAGGGCCTGTACGAGGTGACGTTTCTAATTTCAATAAGATTACATAAATGAATAAATAAGAAAATGTTATAAATAAGGATATCTGAATATTGTAAAAATCTTGAATGCTTATAAATGTACATAAATTAAAAATGCACATACTAAACACTATCTATCTATACAAAGAACAAAAAATAAAAAACAAATATACAAAATAAAAAAACATCGTTCAACCACAGACGTATAGTCTGTGCGTTCAACTGATAAACCTAAATAAAATAAAAATAATAATAATAATAAATCACCATAAACCACAGACGTATATGCCATAAACAAATAAAAGCTGGCGAGACAGACTGTACACTGAACTGAACGCAGCCAAACTGTCACCTGTCATGTTTGACATTGACATTTTTGTCCACGAAGGTACGTCTTCTTCTGTCGTTTCGATCTCGACCGCCACGTCGCCAAAGAAAATCCCATGCGCTTGCCACGAATGCAATGCCAAATTTCACGTTTGAACACAACCGAAATGTTGATTTCAAAGCGCCGAATAACATAAGGAGTGACAAAACAATGCAAATAAACAGCAGTGCCAGGATGCGATCCCCAACGCCCCCAACGCGACGTGAAGACCCAGATTGTAAGTAGAAATAAGTAAATTTTACACAGTTGATATAAGCTGGAGAGTAAGTAAGTGTTTTTTAAGGTATTTTTTATTCGAACTAATTGTCCGCAGATCACGCATCGGCGGCGGGAGATCATTCCAGCACCGAGTGGCTGCGAACTTAAACGACCCACGGAACACCCTAGTACGATGTTTAGGCGTCATAAAAATGTATTTGCAGGCTCTCATCGGGTTCCTATTGACGCTTTGAGCCCACGTAAGTTTATTGTATAAATATATTGGCTTCCCAGATTTAATGATGCCAAACAACAGAGTAGCGAGATGGAACTTTCTGCGAGCCTCCATTTTTAATGAGTTTGAGTTGTTGAGGAATGGAGTCACATGAGATCGTGGCGGTATATGGAAACAGTAACGTGCACAGGCATTTTGCACCCGTTGTACCAGCTTAGATGTTCTCGCCAGAAGACATGGTCCATACACTGTATCGCAGTAGTTAAGTTTAGAAAGGATAAGCGATTCGCAAAGCGTGATTCTGAGCTGTTCATCGAGATACTGACGTATTTTGTAAAGTAATTTGAGACGATAGAAACAGCTGCGAACGCACTCAGAAATATGGGTTTCAAAATTAAGGTGGCTGTCCAGAGTTAAACCCAGATTTCTACATTTATCCACACGATCGATAACTTCGCCATTAAGTTCCACATTGAGGTTTATGTTGTCTAGTTTCTTTATTTTATTTTTAGTACCTATCACCATTAATTTTGATTTTTTTGGATTGAGAACAAGACAGTTAGACTTGCACCAATCAGCTATTCTTGATAGATCACTGTTAATTAGTTTTACAGCATTATCGAGATTATCAGGACTAAAAGAAATATAAAGCTGTAGGTCATCTGCGTAAAGGTGGTACCTACAGTGTTTTATGTTATGGACGAGGTCAGCGCTATATAAAATATAGAGAATAGGGCCAAGTATCGAACCCTGCGGGACTCCCCGGTTCACTGAGGTGGAAGATGAGTGCGATTTGGTGCCCTGGGTATCCACTAATTGAACATACTGTTGACGTTGACTCAGATAACTATCGAACCATTTCACTGTAGCTGTGTCTGCTCCATAATAGGAAAGCTTGGATAACAGTAATGTTGTATTTAAGGTTTCGAAAGCGCGAGAGAAGTCAAGAAGCACGAGGATACTGACATCACCCTGATCCTGAGCTGAGAGAATATTATCAACTACATCAGCAAGAGCAGATGCAGTACTGTGACTCTTGCGGAAGCCCGACTGGAAGCAAGGTAGAATGTCATTTTCTTCAAGGTAATGAGTAAGTTGGTCACAGACCACCCGTTCCAGCACCTTAGACAAACATGGCAGGATGCTTATGGGACGGAGGTCTTGAAGAGATGACGGTGGGTTGACCTTAGGCAAGGGTTTGACGACAGCAGTTTTCCAGATGATAGGAAATGAGCTCTCTGTTATTGACCTATTAATCATAACTGTGATGGCATATAGAGTGCTAGGAAGTGTCAATAATAGCATATCTAGCGATAGCCCGTCGCAGCCCTTAGCGTTAGATTTGAGGTTTTTGATAATCTTCAATACCATGTCCTCATTAACAGGCCCCAATGAAAACACAGATGAGCCAAGTCTATGATACTCAAAATATGTGAGTTGAGATAACAAAACAAAGTTATGTCCGGGTGCGTTAAGAAAGTGGGCATTTATGGTATCTGGGTTGTCGAAGCTAGGAGGAAGTTCAGATGATTTTTCATTATATAGTACAGTATTTTTTAGATTCTGCCAAAGTCTTTTGGGGTTTTTGTAGTTGGAATTTATGTGCCTGTTGAAGTAACATCTCTTCTCTCGCTCAATGGCTTCAACAACAAGACTTTTCATTTCTCGATAACAAGCTTTATTTGACTCAGTCTTGTTACTTTTGTAGGTGTGCAGATACTTGTCCCTGATATGCATCATTGATCTTACAGTGTCTGTAATCCAAGGGTGGGGAGGATGTTTAAACTTGCGTGTTTTGACCGGAGCATGCAAATCGAACAAATTTATTAAACATGTTGTAAAGTTTTCTACCAAAGTGTTGACACATTTTGCTAATCACTAAAATTACTCCAGTCAATTCGGTTAAGATCAGATTCCCATAATATCTGCAATATATTTTTTATTGGCCGGTATTCCACCCACCGAGGGCATATCCTCTCTTTTTTTATTTTAAACTCCGCCACCACCATAGCGTGGCCTGTTAGGTCAGGGGGGTGTCTGACTGTGACCCTTAATGTGCGTGTGTCAGTGCAGATTATGTCAATTAAACTATTACTGTGATCAGTAAAATGAGTTGGTTCTGTCACCATCTGACTGATGTTCAGCGTCTTAAAAAACTGCGACAGCAAACGAAACCCACTGCCCGAAGCAGCAAGCAGGTCTATATTAAAATCTCCCACCAGTATCAGCCCGTCACACCTGGCAAAAGATGTGATTGAGTCAGTGATAGCATCCAAAAAGAGACTAACATCAAGCCATGGCGGACGATAAGCTGTGCCTATAATTAAGACCTGGTTCAGCAAATGCACGCTCAACCACATTTGTTCTACCAGTGGTGCCGTGGGGTGGGGGCATGTGCGCGCATTCACGCCCTTGCGAACGTAAAAACCCACTCCACCCCCACGCCCACCCCGAATGTGATCTGGCCTAGGAGAATGTCGAAAGCCATAGCCAGCCAGCCTAGGAGCTTTGTCCATCCCACCCGTCCTCAACCAAGTTTCGTTGATGGCCAATATATCTGGGTTCAACTCCTCGACAGCCACTTGAAATTCCTCATGTTTTGTAGAGAGTGAGCCAGCGTTAAAAATACCAACTTTCAGGTTCTTGTACTTATCGTATGTATGTGTATAAATAATAAATAAATGTGTATATAATAATAAAAGTATAAAATAGTAATAAGAACATAGTCATTTTAATTATATTATTTGTAGTAATTTTGTAAATATTTAGTTTTAAATTTATGATAATATAAATGTTATATTTGTGTAGATAATAAATATAATAATATAAAATAAATGTTATAGTGAAATGATTTCGATTTGTATTTACTGGCCCCCCACACTGGAATTCTTTCAGAGTGTACGATTGCAAACAAAACAGACTAAAATTAGATAATATTACAATAAACAAACAGGCAAGTATGACAATTGAATATAAAAACAAAGTTTTATTGTGTGCGAACTTTAAACAATTAACATATATAATTAACATTAAAAACAATTTGCAGGTTAAGGTGAGTCACGATGACTGAGCTCCAAAAACCCGCGCCAGGTCCTCCTCAGAGCGAAACCGAACGACAGGCTTACCATCACTATGGCGAGCGAAGATACGACCCTGCTTCGTCCAGGAGTATCGCCAGTTCAGCCGACGGCACTCCGCGCGGACCTGGTTGAACAGCGCACGATTCGATCGAGTGAGGCGCTCGTTGACGTACACACGGCCCCCCTGAGAAGACTTAACGGTGCGGCGAACGCGGGCGGCGCGCAGTACCTCGTCGCGCAGGTGGCGGCGCGTCAGGCGCACCATAATGCGGCGTGCGCGGCCGCCCTCCGCGGGGGGCGCACCCACGCGCTCCGCAAACACCACGTCGCGCTCGTCCAGCGCCACGCCCAGTTGGGCGGCCAGCACGGTCACGGTGTGCATCACGTTCTCCCCCTTCTCTTCGGGAACGTGGCCAATGTCGAGATCCGCCAGCAGAGCCTCCTGATCCCGCTCGTTGAGCTCGAGCTTCAGTGTGGCTATGGTGCGCTCCAGCTCCGGCGCCAGTCCAGGTCCATCTCCAGGCTCACGGCTCTCGAGGGCCTCGATTCTCCGCTCCATGCCATCCAGTCTGCAGTCCACGCTGTTGAGCCGCTCCGACATGGCCGTGATCGACTCCCTCAGCAGCCTCATCTCATTCCGAAACTCACGCATTTCTGTCATGCCGTCTGCGAACTCTCGCTGAAAATTACTTATTTCGATATCGCTAGCCTTATTTGAGGGGAGTGGAAGAACAGCTGATGCCGCTCCCGTGCCGGTCTTCCCCGAAGGTAGTAAAGTGGAAGTTGATGGTTCACCAATGCTTTTCACCGGCGTCTGGCTGTTGTCACCCTTACGGACGCCCTGCTTACAAGACGGGCAGACCCAGTCCTTAGCAATTTTGGCCTTTTCCCTCAAACCCACACAGCCCTTGTGGTAAATCGTCGGGCACAAGCTACAAGTAGCGGCACCTACCGCCGTCAACGGGTCTTCACAACCTCCACACTTTGGCATGACTGATGGATTGTGTCGATGTTGTAGAAGCACCGCACTAATCGAAGCTGCTTCGCTACAGCAAGTTCGTTGCCGCTAGGTCAGATGTCGCCGCGCGGTGCTATTTACTGTGTCCGCGCGTTGGTACCGCCGACGTGCACTAGATGGCGCTGGTGGACAGTGCGATGTAAATAGTTTTGGGGGTTCGTGTATAAATAAGGACCTTTAACCACCCGCCAAACGATAAATTAATATATTTTGACTATGAAAAAGTCTTGAAAAACACCACTATTCCACCGTTAATTATGGAATCCACACTTGCACAGCTGCACCAACACTTCACGGTACTTTGTAAACAGTCACAAGATGTAAATAAACGGTTTTTACGATTACATGGATTTAATTTTTCGGCACAGTGTTGCTCGATCCAAGTACGAAACGTCACTCTTAAGAGGCAGAACCAACATATCGAAGAAAGTCAATATTCAGAATCTTCTTTTAGCATATTTTTCATTTCCATACTAAGCAGCATGCAAGCAAGCAAGCAGCATGCAAGCAGAATGCAAGCAAGCAGCATGCACGCAAGCAGCATGCAAGCAAGCAGCATGCAAGCAAGCAAGCAAGCAGCATGCAAGCAAGCAGCATGCAAGCAAGCATGCAGTATTCAAGCATGCATGCAGCATGTAAGCAAGCAGGAATGCAGCATGCAAGCAGGCAGGCAGTTGCAGCATGGCAGGCATGCAGCAGGCATGGTTTCTGTCACGGCTCCGGCGCTGCGGGACTCCGGCGGTCCCACGCGAGCTTATCGTCGCAGGTGGCTTTCGCTCACCGCCGCAAGACAAGACAGACAGACAAGTCTACGTGGAGTCGGTTTTGCCGCGATTCGCTTCTGTCACTGACTTTTTTAGCACAACCTTAAGAGGGTTTACGCATTTCGGTTTCCCATACAAACTTCCAACTCGAAATTTTTAAAAACCATTATGTCAATTTCAATAAAACTTTGCATGCTAAAGTAACATACAGAGATCTAAATAGTTTGTTGAAAACATTTTTTAAAAACGTTTAAATAGCTGAGTTATTGCCATTTTAAACTTTCTATAGTGGGCTTTAAATCGCAATAACTCAGGTAAATAAACTTTTTTTTTAAATGTTTTTAACATACTATTTAGATCCCTGTGTTTTACTTTAGCATGCACAGTTTTATCAATTAAGAAATTAGTGCATACGTCATTATATGAAATGATACGCACCCATAAAATTCATTAGAAATAAGTAGTATGCCTAAAGAAATTAATCCAAAATTCCAAATGTAAAACTGCCATCATCGTAGTATGTCAAGTGAAATTATGCCGAGTAATCGTCGCACTAAACAAGTGTTATGCTAAACGAAATTATGCGTAATGAAATTTTGCTAAATGAAATTATGCCTAGTGATAATCTGCCATCTTAAAAGTATGCCATTGGGAATTCGGACATATAAACATTCGACCAAATAATAAATATACTAAATGATTTTTATGCATTAAACATATTCGTTTAAAGAAAATTATGCCAAGTGTGTTATGCCAAATGAAATTCGGAACAACAAAATTCTGCCAGATAGAGGGAACCCCTTCGACTGTTGCTAAATCTCTGGTGTATAATGATGGACCCAATGACTCGGATTGCGATTATACATGGCTAGGCATTCCACAGAAGCTGTTACACGATTTCGTTTCTGGTCGACTGTTAGTAAACGCGGCACCCATCTTGCAGAAAGCTTTTTCATGCCCAGAATATCACGCAAAACATAAAAAACTCGTTCAGTCGAGATGTGCACAGCATCACTTATTTCGTGTATCTTCACTCGACGGTCTGCCAAAACAATATCATTTATTTTATTAACCAGCCCTCCGTAGTGACCTCAATCGGCCTTCCTGGGCGTTCCGCGTCATTAGTGGTAGTACGTCCACAACGAAATTCAGTGAACCACTTATGTAGCATCCCATGAGAAGGCGCAGAATCACCATAATACTTTTTCAAATTGTCTTCGGTCTGCTTAATAGTTTTATCACTCGAAAAACTATTAAGCAGATTGAGCTATTAAGCTTGAAACTCGCTTTTCTTTGGTCCGACCTTTTCTCCATTTTCAAATAATACTTTTTTCTTTTTGTCTTAAATAATGGCTCCGTGCGATATGTGTCTACACCCAGCGGGATCACCTATCTGGGAGACTTATGAGTGATGCAGGGAATTAGAACTATATTTGTTCTATTGAATTATGCTAAAGACAGAATTTGTTCCGTAAAAACAACGGAAATATAGGCTTTTCTAACCGACCTCCAGCCAGCGGGATATTTACAAAAGTTAAGTATAAATTGGTACTAACATTTAGATCTATCATTGTTCTGTTCACCAAAACAAAAAACATTCTTCTATCGTCCTTACTTCAGCCACAATCAATCTGCAAAGAAACCTCCAGTCAGCGGACTTTTTCTCATAAGGCATTATTTTTGTAACTTTTACACTAAATTAATAACATTTTAACTATTTACGACTATAATTATAACTATATTATAAAATTTAAACTAGACAGACCGTGCAGCCGACCGACAGACTTAGACACATCCGTGCGATCAGCACATTTAGCCAGTGTCAAGTTTTTAGAATTATAGTATTTATTATTTTCTATACATTAAGTGGATGATAATGAGTGATAATGAATGTTTAATGGTAAATGATTTTCCCTCAAACCCCCTCGAGACTAATTAAAGCTGTGGGACTTTATTGAGGTCTCACACGGACTTCTTGAGAGAATTTGAAAAGTGATGTTGCACTGTTTTGTTTTATTTGCTAACACTCATGCGCGGTCACTAACACATAACAGTAAATAATCCACCATTATTTCACATTAATATTCGACAAAACACAAATTATAGAAAATAATACAAAACTACAGACATGACGCTTCACTTTCCCGCCAAGAAGTCAAAAGAATACTTAGAAGTCGCCTAACTTTTTTGTTTATAAAAAGCTTGTTTTCGCGCCAAATTTGAAAAAAGAACGGCATGAGCTTCTTACTGAGTTTCTAAATATGAAACAAAAAAAATATTTAAAAAAAAATTATTCAACCTTAAAGTCATTGAGTTGCCAAACTGCCCTCGTACAGGCTGACATGATGATGATGATGATAATTTCATTTAAAATAATTTTAGTTTTTAAATAAAAATAATTTTAACACTAAATTGATTTCAAATATTGTCTTAAAAACATTACTAAGTTGTGAGGTAAAGAGGTAACGTTGCCAGCAATCTTGGTACCGCACCCATGAGCCCACATTTGGAGGACATCTTTTATTTATAGGTTTTCTTTTTCTTTTTTTTACCGTACTTTAGTTTAGGTTGAATTATTTTACTTGTAAGTAGGTTATTAAGTTTTTTTTAATATTATTAAGTTATGTTGTTATTTCGTTATTGCTGTATTTAATAAATAATAATTGTGTAATGTTAACTAATTACTATTATATTAAAAGTAATACGTTGTGTTTTCGTTAAAGTTGTGCTTCAAAAGTCAGTGGCAACAGAACCGAATCGCGGCAAAACCGACTCCACGTACAGTTGTCGCCCCTACCACCGAATAAATAATAGTACTACGTCCCCTACGCTAGAGTGTAATTGAAGTAGATACGTGTAGGCGCGGAGGGGCGAGGCGGCCCGCAAGCTGAGGAGCAGGTGGGTCGCCCCGTTGCCGAGGCTGGCCGGCCGGCGGCGGAGCCGTGACAGAAACCATGCCTGCTGCATGCCTGCCTGCATGCTGCATGCCTGCTTGCATACTGCATTCATGTTTGTATGCTGCATGCTTGTTTGCATGCTGCATCCATGTTTGAATGCTGCATGCTTGCTTGCATGCTGCTTGCTTGTTTGCATGATGCTTGCTTATTACATGAATAATGTTTTTTTTAGATTATTATTAAAGTGGGGCCGTCTATGGTATTTGCCTACCAGCTGACTAGCCGACTAATCGGTTTTCCAATTGCCGACTAGTCGGCTATGCCGATCACTTTTAATCGACTTTAAAAGAAAGGTGTAGTGTCTCAATTTGTCGAGACTTTTTTTTGTTATGTTCTCTCTTAACTTAAAGACAGTGGAACCGATATACTTAGATTATAATATTTTTTTTGAAAAGGTGTACTTTCTTGTTTTTCTCATTTTTATCAGGTCAGGATCTGATGACGGGATCCTAGAGAAATTAAGGGAACTCTTCGAATCGGTTTTAGGCATTATTGGCAATAACCTGGGCATTTGTCCTCGGAAAGCACCATTTAGTGAAGTAGTAAGTAACATATAGTTTTTTTTTTGTAGTCGCTTAATAGTTGAGTTAAAGTTTTACATTTCCTGTTGGTTCTACAAAGTGGGTCGTATAAACGTAGTCGTAGACATTTATATATAACCACTGAAATAGGTAGGTACATTATTAGAAGATGACTGAAATGTCGGTTAGGTGATAACATCGACTTTTATTGTACACATTCAGTTCATTCCATTCATTCGTTCCTGTGATGTATACAGTCACGTGCACCAATATGTATACACTTTGACTCTTATACCATTGTATTAAGAGTTAGAATTGTTTAAATAATTTTGCTCGTGACTGTACACTGACAAAAAAGTTTCGAGAACGGATGATTTGTTTATGATTCCAAATTAATTTTTTTGTTTTTATTTTGTACTTAGATTGGCACAACTGTTATCCATTTTGGCACGGAGTTTGAGTTGCATCTGTAATCTAAATTATTACAGTGCTGTTTTTAGATAATTAATATCTAAGTAGTGTGTATTGTGAATTTCATAATGGATAAAAACTATTTAGGTGACTAATGTCGGTAAGGAAAAATTACGAGGTATAAAATTGTCGAAATGATGATTATTGTCAAGAAATTAAAAAGTCGAAAATGAAAATTAACGAAGTATAAAAATGTCGACATATAAAATAGCCAAAATATAAAAAAAAATAAGTATAAAAATCTCAAAGTATGAAAATTTCAAGATATAAAATAATGCATCTGATTAAAAAAATGATACATGTAGGATCGTATTACATTACCACATAATGATAAGATTGCACGTAGAAATATAAGCATATTTTTTTTTTAATTGTTGTTCTACTAATGGAGCAGCGTGTGGATTTCGTGGAAAATTCCCAAGATTTTAGTTAATGCCTAACCCTATGTCAAACTCGTAAACCCACGTCCTCCACGTCTCGTCACCAGTAACAATGCGTGCATGAATGTTGGGTCTGAATTGACTCGTTCTAGCATGTCCTCAGCGACTCTTATGCGATTGAGTTTTTGGAGAAAATTCAGGCCTTTTGGGACTAGCCGTGCTGCAACATGTTTCATACCCAAGTGATTATTTAAAATGGTACGGATCGACTCATGAGACACAGAAAGTTCAGCGGCTATCACTCTCAAACTTGAATGAGGATTTTCAGTCACCATTTCCGTCACTTTTGCGATGTTAACTTCAGTTGAAGATGTCTTGATGGCCTACCAGAGCGAAGCAAATCTTCCATCACATCTCAACCGCTTTTAAACGCTTTGTACTACTCATAAGCACGGGTTTTTGATAAAGTCGATTCACCGTAAGCCTTCTGTAACATTTTCAGTGACTCCGAACACGAAATTCCATTAGCGACGCAAAATTTAAGACAAACTCTTTGTTCGATGTTTTTATGATTTAGATTAACCAGTTAGTTTATTTTACGACACCCAAAGGAAGAGAGGTGTTGGTAAGTATTATTTTGATGAGCCCATCGCCGCTCTATGCTGTTGGATAGCATGTGCAGTCTTTCCATCTGTTCCCTTGGGTGTCGTAAAAGGCGACTAACGAACTAAAGACTGCACATACATCTAACAGCATAAATCGGCTATGGGCTCATCAAAATAATGCTACCAACCCCTCTCTTCCCTTTGGTGTCGTAAAAGGCGACTAACGGACTAAAGACTGCACATACATCTAACAGCATAGAGCGGCGATGGGCTCATCAAAATAATACTACCAACCCCTTCCTTCCCTTGGGTGTCGTAAAAGGCGACTAACGGACTAAAGACTGCACATACATCCAACAGCATAGAGCGGCGATGGGCTCATCAAAATAATACTACCAACCCCTTCCTTCCCTTGGGTGTCGTAAAAGGCGACTAACGGACTAAAGACTGCACATACATCCAACAGCATAGAGCGGCGATGAGCTCATCAAAATAATACTACCAACCCCTTCCTTCCCTTGGGTGTCGTAAAAGGCGACTAACGGACTAAAGACTGCACATACATCCAACAGCATAGAGCGGCGATGGGCTCATCAAAATAATACTACCAACCCCTCCCTTCCCTTGGGTGTCGTAAAAGGCGACTAACGGGCTAAAGGCTAAAGCTAAAACCTAAGCACATGTGCAGACTGTGCAGTTGTTTCTTGCTGAAGCGTGGACTGTGTGAGCGTGGACTGTGTTGTACATGGATTCAAATGATTACTAACTTTACATTAACTTTAAATAAATATCTCAAAAAAGTTGTTGATTTTTATTATGTAAACGAAAGTTTGGAAAGTCATGGTGACTGAAAAGTGTGACATTTACACTCGCTTTACTTATTTATTTTAATAAAGCTATAGAGCATATTCTGAAAAGCTGAAGTGCATCATGTAATCTCATCTTGTGACCACGCCTGCGCTATTGTTATCAACTGCGTGCGCCGCCGCTGTAGCGCCTGTGGAGCAAGGAGCGCCCAATGATTTTTGGCGTTGGTGATCCGTCAAAGCTACCTTCTGTCACAACAAGCTGCCTTTCTTCGTCTTGGCGACGGCTCCGCTTCGGCCAATAGCGTAGCGTTGAGCCTGCAGTTTTTCGTGCTGCTGACGTTTCGCGCCTGCGCCCGCCATACAAAAAGACTGTCACTGTGGTTTTTTTTTGTTATTTGTTTGCTTTTTTTAGGGATTATTAATGTTTGTATTGTAGTTAAATTTCATAGGTATTGCAAGTTTTGTATGAGTGTTTTTGATGCAATCTCAAAGCCAAGATGCAGGGACTTTCACTGATAACGCGATCGTGTCAGTAGAAAATCTTGTACGGTGCTTACAATGCCCCCAGGCCCGTCTGTTCAAAAGTGAAAGAGGCCTGCGCATTCACATTGGCAAATGCCACAAACAGACCTCGGCACCCGCTCCAACACCCAAGCCACCTGCTTCTCTCCCAACTCCTGAAAAAAAATATAAAAAATCCTTTTGGCAAAAAATATCCGTACTAAAACATTCCGTGCCAGTTTTAAAGCGTACACCGCGAGGTGCAAGAGTGGCAGTGTCCAAGAAGCTCGCCGAAACTGTTCGCAAGACCGTGCGTGATACCACAAGACAGGCTTGGGAGTACCTATTAACTTTTGCTTATCGCGTCCTGCATGTTTCCAGGGATCCACTCAATAATGCCTCCCTCACTTCTCGTGTTAAGCAAAATTGCATTTCGGACTGCTTAGATAGCAATATTAGTATCTGTTCCGCATCTCCAAATTATAATATTTATAAGTATGTAGAAAACAAGATAAGTGAGGCAGACATTAAGGGGGCAGCACGGCTTCTTTTTCCTAATGACACGATCTCTCCTGACTGCCCAGAAACCCTCACCGCCTTATGTAGTAAGCACCCCTCATCTACGCAGGTACAAATTACACACAATTCTGCGCACCCCACCACCGATGACGCCTCACTTCTTCCAGGCTCTTCAGGCGGTCTGGACGGCCTCACCCCACAGCATCTCAAAGATCTCACCAGCGGATGTTGCAGTGAGGCTGGCGATTCCCTACTTCAGGCTTTGACAAGCCTGTGTAATTTGATGCTGCGGGGTGAGGTAGCACCGGATGTCGTGGATATTTTATACGGCACAAACTTCTGCGCCCTGAGAAAGAGAGATGGTGGCAGTCGATCCATTGCTGTTGGCTCTACATACCGGCGCCTCACAGCCAAAATTTGTTGCCAATCGGTAAATTTTCTTACCAATTACTTCCAGCCTAAGCAGCTAGGTTTTGGCAGCAAAGGAGGCTGTGAGGCAGCTGTCCACTCACTCAGATCATTTTTATCAAATCAGGGCGGTGAAGTGTTATTAAAAGTCGACGTCAAAAATGCTTTTAACTCTATGTCGACACGGTCACCATGTTGGCTCAAATACAATCAAAAACTCTTGCAATCTTTCCATTCTTAATGCAGTGCTACAAAAGTCCATCCAAACTTCTTCATCTCTTCTGCCGTAGGATGCCAACAGGGCGACCCTCTGGGCCCAGCCATTTTTAGTCTCGCTATTCACCCGGTCATCGAGCAACTAAAGCCATAGGACTGGAGCTTAATATATAATAATCAAATGATATAAAACATTACTCATGTAATAAACAAGCAGCATGCAAGCAAGCAAGCAGCATGCAAGCAAGCATGCAGCATGCAAGCAGTATGCAAGCTGGCATGCAGCATGCAGGCAGGCATGAAGCATGCAGGCAGGCATGCAGCATGCAAGCAAGCGTGTAGAATGCAAGCAAGCATGCAGCATGCAAGCAGGCATGTTTTCTGTCACGGCTCCGGCGATGCGGGACTCCGGCGGTCCCACACGAGCTTATCGTCGCAGATGGCTTTCGCACACCATCTGCTCCTCAGCTCGTGGGCCGCCTCGCCCCTCCGCGCCTACGCGGAATTAAATTACACTCTAGCGTAGGGCAGACAAGTCTACGTGGAGTTGGTTTTGCCGCAATTCGTTTCTGTCTGACTCTGACTTTTTTAGCACAACCATAACGAAAACAAAACGTATTAACTTTTTAAGACATTATTTGAAATCAATTTAGGGTTAAAATGTTATTCTTATTTTTAAGAAAAAATTATATCAAATGAAGTTATAGAATATGATTTTTCTACCAATATAGCTTTATAGAATAAGTTGCTAGAGAATATGAGTATTATATCTAATGAATAATATACGTAATGTTGTTATAGGAAGTGTATTTAGAGCAAGTAAAAATTATATCCAATGAACGTTATGTTCTTTGAAATTAGTTCATTTGTCATTTTATGAAATGATACGCACCCATTTTAAACATTAACTTCAGCGACCGCTCTTGGACCAAAGCATCACTTCCAATTAGATTCGGTAGCCTGGGTATCCGTAAAACTACTGACGTTTCCCTCCCGGCGTTCTTGTCCTCGGTCCATGTCTCCCTACCACTTACTAACAAAATACTGCAATGAACTTCAAATTCCTTTTTGATACCCTACATGGACGAGGCCAAGGCCGCCTGGAGCGCAACTTGCCCGTGTTCTGATCTCCCAACCATCACCTCCTCCCAAAGGCTTTGGGACGGGCCCCTCTGCGAACTGTTGCGAAATAATCTTGTCAACACGTCTTCTAGTTCCGCAGAGCGTGCCCGCCCTTTAGCTGTAGGGAGATGGGAGTCGGGTCTTTGGTTGCAGGCACTACCCTCTTTGAACACGGGCACTTTGCTTCACCGCAGTACTTTTCGCCTTGCTACTGCCCTGCATCTTGGCGCCCTTATTCGTGTGGCGCACCGGTAGACACCCTCGGCCACCACGGGCTGTCCTGTGCACGGAGCGCAGGCCACATTGCCCGCCATCATTCTTTGAATGATATCATTCGTCGAGCTCTAGTCACCGGGTGTGTATCATTTCATATAATGACAAATGAACTAATTTCAAAGCACATAACGTTCATTGGATATAATTTTTACTTGTTCTAAATACACTTCCTATAACAACATTAGGTATATTATTCATTTGATATAATACTCATATTCTCTAACAACTTATGCTATAAAGCTTTATTGGTAGAATAATCATATTCTATAACTTCATTTGATCTTATCTTATCTTATCTTATCTTATTGGGGCCTGCAGAGGTCTCCCCCTCGCAGCGGCACGTCGACCCATTGGGATCTTTTGTGCAACCCCGTCCTATCACTCTGTTTCCTCAGAGAAAATGACTGCCATAAGTTTGGCAATGTCTTTGAGTGCGAAGAGCCTAAAATCTTCTGGTTTCGGGTAGGCGAATCCCAAGAGACTCATTCTTTTCCTAGCAAGGGAGTCACAGTCACACAGTAGGTGTTGCATGGACTCCGTTTTCTCCCCACATGCCCTGCACAAGCTGTCTTTTGCTAGTTGCATTCTATGGAGCATTTGTTTTGTGGCATAGTGCCCGGTCAGGGCTCCGATGATTGTTCGTGCCTGCCTTTTGCTACCTCCGCATATGATTTTACTCCGTCCTAGGGCGTCTCCACCTATGAAGGATTTTGAGTTTTTCATGCCGGGTAGCTTTTCCCATTCGGTTTTATGCCTGTTTTGGATTTGGTCCTTAAAGGCCTTGTTGATGGTGCTCGGTGCCAGTGCAACAAACGGCTCAGGACCATTGAATGGGGTCTCTGAGCCCTCCCTGGCAAGTGCATCGGCCATTTCATTGCCATGGATTCCCATGTGGCCTGGTACCCAGATCAATCTCACCCTGTTGTGTCCACCTAGCTTGTTTAAAGCTTTTGTGGTTTCAAGTACAAAGTTGGAGTCGATACGGGGCGATATGAGTGACTTGAGTGCTGCTTGGCTGTCACTCAGGATGAATATGTTTCGCTTTCTAGGGGCGAGTTCTAAATTCTTTTTTGCGCGTAGGAGAATTGCAAAAATTTCGGCCTGGTATACAGTTGCAAATTTTCCCATGCTTTGACTATGTTCGAAGTCATTGCTAAAGATAGCTGCTCCAGTACCCGACTCCATTTTGGATCCATCGGTGTACCAGATTAGGCTGTTCTTTCTTTCTTGGGGGATAATTTGTCACACCCCATTTCCATGATCCTATCAAGGGAATCATTAGGTTCCCATTTTGTATGTCTGGTCAGTGGCTTAGATGCGTCCCACAGCCCGGCCACCTTAAGTCTATGAAGAGCCTTCTTTGCCTCTGTTGCTATGACACTGTGCAGGGGTAGAAGGTCCGTAAGGACCTCCAGAGCTGCCGTCGGTGAGGTTCTGAATGCCCCAGTAATCGCCATACATGCTGTCCTCTGAAGTTTGCTTAAAGCATTCTTACAGATTTTCAGCCTGGTCCTGGGCTACCAGACGATGCTGCCATATGTAAAGATCGGCCGCACCATCATCATGTAGATCCACCTTATGATTTTGGGGTTAAGCCCCCACGTTTTGCCATAGGTGGACCGACACATACCAAAGACCCTATAGGCCTTGGTAACGGTCGTGTCCATGTGCTGTTTCCAGGTAAGTTCCTTATCCAGTGTTATGCCTAGATATTTCACTTCTCTGGACCAGGGAAGCTTGGTGCCGTAAAGTTTTAGGGTTCCCAATTTCGTGAGGTTTTTCATCCTCGTGAAAGAGATAGCGGTTGTTTTCCCAGGGTTTACGGATAGATGATTGGTATTACACCAATCCTCCAGCAAACATAGAGCACGTTGCATTAGCTCCGATACCGTGGAGGGAAACTTTCCACTGACTGTGATGACCAGGTCATCCGTATAACCAACCGTATATAGTGGTCCTTGGTTCAGTTTTGCTATGATTAAATCAACTACAAGGCTCCATAGCAGAGGAGAAAGGACCCCCCCTTGCGGGCACCCTCTAGTTGTTTGAGCGAGTAAACTGTCCCCAAGCAGTTCTGAGTAGATTATTCTACCCCTTAACATGCATTCAATCCATTTGCAGATCGGTTGTGGCACGCCATGATCTCTGGCTGCCACATTGATGGAGTCAAAGGTTGTGCGATCAAATGCACCTTCAATGTCTACGAATGTGCAGACGCAGATCTCTTTGTTCTCCAGGGCTGATTCCGCTCGGCTCACCACATGGTGGAGAGCGGTTTCTGTTGACTTCCCTGGCTGGTAAGCGCATTGAAGTCTGTGAAGTGGGAATTTTTTTAACGGTCCTGCTCTGATAAATTTGTCTACCATTTTTTCCAAGGTCTTAAGAAGAAAAGATTGGAGACTTATTGGCCTAAAAGCTTTGGGTTTTTCATAATCTGGTTTACCCGGTTTTGGTATGTATATTACCTTAACACGTCTCCATGTTCTGGGTATATAATCAAATGCAATGCAGGCTTTATACTCGTACAATCTGCAGAGATGGGGGCCCAGAATGGAAGCGCCCTGTTGTAGTAGGATGGGGTAAATATTGTCAGGTCCTGGTGCTTTATATGGTTGAAAGCTCCCCAGTGCCCATTTAACCTTAGATTCATCCACCACCTTCTTAGCTATTATCCAATCACACTTGGAAGTCTTAACTTGCTGCTCCTTCCAGCTGATTGGATCATGTTCGTCTTGAATGATGCTTGATCCAGGGAAGTGGGTATCAAACATGACCTTCAGTGTATTCTCACCATTTCCTGTTCGAGTTCCATTTGCCCTCATTACTGTGGACAGTGGAATCGCCTTTGTTGTAGAGATTGCCTTGGTTAGTCTCATTGCTTCAGGAACAGATTGTATCTGTTCACAATGTTTCCTCCAAGCCGATCTTTTTGCTTTACGAACCGCACTGCTGTAGCGAGTTAAAGCCTTATTGTTATCGCTAAAGTCGTTCTTCGCCTTCGCTTCATTGAACGCCTGTCGTGTCTCTTTTCTAATCTGAGCCACCTCTGGAGTCCACCACGGCTGTCTCCCCGCCACTGATTTTGTTTCTGGGCAGTTGTTCTGCCAGGCCGTCATCAGTGCTTCTGTGAGTCTGTCAGCTTCAAACTCTATGTCCACAACTGAGTTAAGTTTACAGCATGGATCATCTAGTTCCCGCCTGAGATCCCTTCTGAAGCCCTCCCAGTTGGTGTTTCTTGGGTTCTTCCTTCGTACAGTTCCTAAGGTCTTACCTAGTCTGTACCTAAAACATATGTAATTGTGATCGGAGAGGGATACTTCGTCCGATACATGCCAGTTTGTGATGTTACATACCGCTCTGTTACTAGCAATAGTTATATCAATCACCTGCGCCCTCCGGGCATTGAAAAAGGTAGCCTTATTTCCTTTGTTAAGTATTTGCATGGGTGAACTTACCAGATACTCCAGCAGTCTCTCCCCTCTCTCATTGGTGTCTGAGCTGCCCCAGATCACATGATGCGCGTTGGCATCGCAGCCGATGATGATATCTTGGTTTTCTCGGCCAGCGCAGGTTACCAGTTCCCGTATCTCCTTTGACACTGGATCCGCTTTCTCAAAAGTGAGGTAAGCTGACGATAAAATTACCGTCCGCCTAGCACCCCCTTCCCCCGTAAGAACCTTAACAGCGGTCAGATCCCTGCAACAGAACTTCATTAGAGGCATTCCGTGTAGGTCGTTTCTGACATAAACGCAAGTCCTCATGTCATTAGTAGAACAATTGTAGTATATTATACCAGGGGTTCCACCTAAACCTTTAATCTGGCCCCTGTAAAGGTAAGGTTCCTGGATTAAGGCAATGTCGAATTGATTCCTTTTTAGCTGGCGTGCCAGAAGAGCAGTTGCAGCCTTACAATGATGAAGGTTGATCTGAACGCACCTTACCTGTAAAGGTTATCGTCCGTCTTCTGTGAGTTCGCCGTCCGAAGCCGTGTGCACGGGCAACGGAGACGACCCCCCCAGAAGCAGCTCGTCCAGGGCGAGCTCCCCCCTGACATCTTCTTCGGATCTTGGCGAGGAGATCCCACCACACTCCATTGGTGTGGTCTCCTCTCCAACATCCTCGGCTACCGCGATAGGTGCGCCAAGATCCGGCTGCCCCACCGCCACTGGAGCGCTTTGGGAGCACTCACCCAGAGTCACCCACGCCACGCTCACACCACCGCTACCGCCTTGGGCATCGACAAGCTCGTCCGTAGGCCTCTCCTCCAGAAGCTTAAAGACGCTCTTGTCGATGCCTGTATTAAGGCAGTAGCCCTCCGCTTTGATGAATGCTGCAGAGGCACCATCACCAAGACCCAAGAGTCTTAACGCGTTTGGCATCAAGCGACACCTGACTCTCATTGCTGACCTCCCTCAGCCTTTGCGAGCGCTCCACCGCGTCAGCCTTTATCTCTCTCGGCCCGCTGCCTAAGCAGCTTGGCCTGACGCTTGCGGTTGCCCGACCTATGCCACGGCTTCTTGTCCAAGCCCCCCCCCCCCCTGTATCAGACCTGGGAGCGTCAGGTCGGATCCCAAGAGGACCCAATTCCTGTTGCCCCACCATTCCAAGGTCCTCCACATGGGATTGCTCGGCAGGTGCTGACGCCCTTCCCTTGTCAAGCAGCAGACCTCCGACCGCTTGGTTCCCGCTCATGGTTCCCAGCGGGTTGGGGCCCCTAAGGTTCCCCCCGGGCCCCCGCGCGGATCCCGTCTGCGGCGGATGCTGTGCCGGTGCACCTGAAGCCCTGAAGCCCCCACGGTTCCTACCACGTCCAGCTGGTGGGATTGGTCCCCGAAGGTGTTCATCCCCACTGTGTCTCGCGGTAGGGCCCGCCTTAAACCCGCCTACTCCCGAAGGAGTGTTGCGCGCATAGGTCCCTTGCGGGACGGAAAGGTTGCTGCCTAAGGCAGCCTCAAAAATTTTCAAATTTTTTGAAATAATATCTACCTAAGAGACCCCACACACTGGCGTCTTTCGACATCGGCGTCGAGCCGGCGTTCACGCGGCGTCAGTGCAGCACTCGCGCGGCGTCAGTGCAGCACTCGCGCGGCGTCGACGCGACGCCGCACGCCGCATAGACACCGGCATGATGCTGACGCTCGAAAGACGCCAGTGTGGGGGGGTCTCTCAGGAGATTTGATTAATTCACGTGGGCGCTAACTCACACGTCGGATCTGTCACGCTAGAGGGCTCCCATTCTAATATTATGTCTTTACTCTTTGTATGGTACACCGGGGAGTGGGGATGACGCGAGCGGAAGTAGGGCTAGAGAGAAGGAGGTTTGTAGTCAACGTGCGTCATTGTGAAGTTAGGCATGTAAGCCATGTATGCAAATGTGAAGTAGGATGCCAATGGCCTGTAGGGCGAGCGAGGAGGTGAGACAGGGGTAGAGGGGTAGCGCGAACGGAAGTCAGGCGAGCGAGAGGGTAGGGGGAGATGGGAAAAAGGCGCAAAATGAGAACGGTTTGGGGGAACGGTAGCGGGGGACATTCAAGGACAGTCGGTCAAACACGAGAGTTGTGGTAAAATCTCATTCGCGGTTGGCGTGCTAGCTTTTAAAGCGCGCTAAGTTTAAAATCGAATTGCGATATTAACTAGAATTGTTTAATGAAATTAAAAGTGACTATATTAAAGTAAATTTATTGCCATCGCAACTCGAACCTGTTAACGAAATGAAGTATTTCGGGATACATGAGTGGACACTTATAACGATGCCAACGAAGCTCTGTATCTTTCGACTAGTTTTCACCAGGAGGCATTTGATGGTATTCTATAATGCCGGCGTTATATACTACAACGCTTAAGAATACACTATCTTCGACAGAGTTACAGGGCTGGCCTTGCCACCTCAGTGAAAATCGAAGATAGGTCAGACACCAGTTAGCTGATGGGAGACTTGTGTGACAAAGCCCAACTTCAAGTCTTCCGTCTAACAATAGTCAATAGTCAATAGACAAAATATATTTATTCAATAAACTCAATTAATAAGCACTTTGAAACGTCCAAATATTTTTTAACCTACCACCCATTCAGGACATCATTTTTTAACTGTGGCAAAGAACGGGCGCAAGAAACCACAGCGCACAGAAGCAACGACATTTACAAAAAATATATATATTATATGTCGTTACCAGGTCACAAAATACAAAATATGAATTTGAATGTAAATAGTTTAATTAAATATGGTGCTCTATATAAATTAATTATAGGCAATTAGAAATAGCTGTTGGAGTAGGTACTTGGAGCATTTCAGACCCAAGCTGTTTTGTCTTCTGTATAATCTGACACTTTATAATAAGCTTTTTTATAAAGCTTTTCTTTGATTTTGATTTTAAATTTATCAAGATCTAATTTCTGAATATCATTTGGTACTTTGTTGTATAATCGTACACACAGACCCTTAAAAGAATTATTTATTTTATGGAGCCTAGTATAAGGCACTGCTAATTTGTTCTTACTTCTAGTATTTAATTTGTGAATATCACTGTTTTTTGAAAACATTTCAATATTTTTATGAACATACACAAGATTTTCATAAATATATTGTGATGCAACTGTCATTATACTTATATCCTTAAATCTCTCTGAGAGAGTCACCAGCCTGTAGGTTATATATTGCTCGAAAAGCCCTCTTCTGCAGAACAAAGATAGTTTGAATGAAGGCAGCATTTCCCCACAGTAAAATGGCGTACGACATAACACTATGAAAGTAACTGAAATAAACTAATCTAGCTGTATCAACATCAGTTAACTGACGGATCTTCATTACTGCATAAGCCGCAGAGCTAAGTCTTTTCGACAATTTAGCTATATGTGGGTCCCACTGAAGGTTGTGGTGGAACACAGTGGTGTCCACAGGATTCACATTCTTATCTTTAATTTGTACACCAGTTATTACCTGCTTAACATTAGGCAATACAAATCTTACACATTTGGTTTTTCCCTCGTTTAATAGCAAGTTATTAACACTAAACCAGTGAACAATCTTTGAGACCGCATTATTCACATCGTCATAATTTGGGTGTCGTCGTTTCACTTTGAATAAAAGTGAAGTATCATCAGCAAACAATACTATTTCATGACTGTCTTTTACAAAATAAGGTAAGTCATTAATATAAACCAAAAACAAGAATGGACCAAGTATTGAACCCTGCGGAACTCCCATTTTAACCACTGATCCCGGAGATCTTTTACCGTTAATGTCGACCTTTTGAATCCTGTTACTCAAGTATGAGATTAGAAGGCTCAAAGAAGCATCCCTAATTCCATAGTGGTTAAGCTTCCTGACCAAAGTTTCATGTAAAACACAATCAAAAGCCTTGGATAAATCACAAAATACCCCTAGGGCATCCTGTGATTCCTCCCAGGTATCAAATATTTGGATTAAAAGCTCAACACCGGCGTCAGTTGTAGAGCGACCCCTAGTAAAACCATATTGTTTACAATGTAAAAGTTTATTTTTATAAAAATGAATTTGCATTTGGTCTAGCATTAACTTTTCAAAAATTTTACTAAATGTGGGTAGCACAGAAATAGGTCTAAAATTAGAGGGGTCAGAAGTGCTACCTGACTTAAATAATGGAATTATTTTACTATATTTCATGAGGTCAGGAAAAACCACAGTCAATGCATTCATTAAATATGCAAGCTAAAACTGGAGCTATTGTCATAATTACAGATTTAGAGACGTCCACGGAATTACCCCACAGATCACCAGTTTTCTTTTTATTGAGAGTGTTAAATGTTTTTATTATATCTATAACACAAATTTTTTGAAAACTGAAATTACTTTCACAATCTTTAACATTCTCTTTCAAAACAGATTCAGCTACAGTGGGGAAGGAAATCAAGGCTTTTGTAGTTGAAACTGGAATGTCAATAAAAAACCTCTCAAATGCTGCAGCAACATCAGCATCAGAAGTCAAGGTTTTATTATCACAGTTTAAATTGTACTGATTATTACGACTTTTGACCTTTCCTGTTTCACTATTTATAATATTCCATGTCATTTTTATTTTGTCATTACTATTCTTAATCTTAGAACTCAGATAGTTTGCCTTGGCTAATCGACATACTCTTTTGAATAACTTTGAATAATTTTTAACATATAATTTGAAGTCATCGCTGGTGTTATAGTTGCGTTCACCATAAAGTTCATAAAGGCGTTTCCTACTTCTGTGAATACCAATTGTAGCCCATTCATTAAAAGTTACAGTACCACTAACTGAGATCTTTTTTGGAATAAAAGTTTTATTAAATTCTGAACAATAAATGTTAAAAAAATTATTATAAAAGACATTAAGGTTGTCATTGTATTCTAAATAATTTAATTTTGTATCTAGATTGCTTTTAAAGCGTTCCAGCCGACCTGCAGTTTTTGGTACAACAGTGATATTCTTTTTCGTCACTTGTTTACGCTGGTGTGGAAAGCTGACCATTTGGCCACAATAATCAGAGTCCAGGTTATTAATAATTTGCTTAGCCAGTGGTTTTACATTTTTAAATATGTTATCAATACAGGTGGCCGAAGTGGCAGTTATTCTTGTCGGCTCCAAAATTAAATGATTTAAGTTGTATGATAGAAATAGGTTTTTAATTTTAGTTGACAAAACACACAGTGTAGTGATAGGTTTTATACTTCGGGTATGCTGGCCCAACTCTTTAGCTCGCTTAGAGATCGGTTACTTACGAGGGCGACATGATCTACACAACTCACCACACAATTAAGCTTAAATGAGGGTCTTGCCCTAGTTTGCAAAGTGTTACAAGTAGGGACCGATAGTTAGACAAAATGTAGGGAGTTTTCGTGTAGTGTTTGGAATCTTGTCAGTGGAGGGCAGTCTCTTTCTCGGGTCAATCTGCTTGCCTTATTGAAGGTAAAGCCAGAACTAACTGGATGTGTCATGGTAGAATTGTTCGCAAGCCGATTTAATACCAGGTGGAGATTGTCTTTTGATAGTGGAGTTTGTCCAGACTGGTAGGGGACAGAATACTAGTCGAAAGCATACTGTAGGAGAGGTAGGCGGCTATAGTTAATTATTTACTAGGTTAAGTAGTTACTTATAGGTCATAGTATTTCAAATTAGGCAAGCAGTAGGTATCTATAAGTAGGCGTCTTAATGTTATTAGGTAGATGGGGATAAAACAGTATGTACATACTTAGGTCAACAGTAGGCTAGCTATTTAGGCGCGAATCTAGGAGTCTAGATTAACTTCAACTATAAATTATAATAATAATTAAGTTTTAGCAAATAGACATAACTATAATGTGATGTTTGACTATGAGCACTGAAATGACCAAACTAGGCATTTAAGCTGTTACTAGAAGACAATAAGACTAATTGCTTTCTTCTAGGTGTTACATGTTAACCATCCATTTTAAATAACAAAATTAAAGTAATATTGAACCGTCAGCAGTATGAATGGCAGGATTACCTAAGACTCTAGACTGATTTCCTATAACATCAACAATATTAATAAGTTATAGCAAATAAGCATAACTGTGCTGTGATGTTTGATTTCTGATACTGTAAATGACTAAACAGGCATTTTTTGCTTTCCCTGAGGTACGATACGGCCTTAAATTGCATTCTTCAATTTGTTATGAGTTAACTATCCAATTTATTAGTAAAAATTCAGCTAATGTAGAGCAAACAAAAAACAGTTGAGAACATGGGAGACCCTGCCTGATAGAATGCACATTAGTGGTCAAGGACCTTAAAAGTTATATTATGAAAATATATAAACATTTGATTTGGTAATAAACCTGATTATTAGACTAAGAGTACAGTCTACTATTATACCTATATTCCTATTAAAGCAAGTGGAGAAATAAACTTCTAAGTATAATTTACTTAATTATCAACAAGGTTGACTGTGGATAATTACATGATACCTACCTACTTGAAGTATACTAACTAGGACTCAGTAGGTTACCAAATAATTACCCAGTCTGAGAGACAGGGGCAGAAGTTAATGAAAAGTAATTAACCTTAGTTCACTTCCTAAAAGAAATAGGTTGTTGTATAATTTAATCATCTTATTAATAAACTAAAAATGTAATATTCTGCTAAGGCAACAAATACAATCTGGTTATATTGGTACAATATGAGACCTTTATAATAAACACTAAGGGTAAATAAAAGTATTTTACTTTAAAAGATAGCGTTCAATCTTAGTTCACTACCTAAAAGAAATAGGTTGTTGAATAAATTAATCAGCTTGTTAATAAACTAAAGATTTAATATTCTGCTAAGGCAAGAAATCCAGTCTGTTAATATTGTTACATTGTAAGATCTTTATAATAGACACAATAATCAAGGAATGTAAGTTTCCTCTAAATGATAGTATTCAACCTTAGTTCACTACCTAAAGACAGGTTGTTCCATTGAATAATTAAGTTCATTAAGTTCAGAATGTGGTATTAAGATTTAAGACAGCAAGCTTCTAAAGTAATTTCTATTGATTTATAAAGAAATAAGTTTATATAAAACCCAGTAAATAGTAACTTTCATAATATAAAATTAAATTAAATTTAAGGAGTGATGTAAATCCTCAGTTTACAAGCCACAGGCTAATTAATACCACGAGTAAACGTTAAATTCCTTTAATCCGGGCAGGGTCGTGATAAAACAATGAGTTGCACGACATGCTAAGGGCGGTGGATGGGGCTCATAAATTCCCGGAATCCACAAATGTGTAATAAACTTACTTATACTGATTATACTTCTAAATATTACCTCTAATAATACTTGCGAGCTATGCTGTCTTTTCTATTATCTTTGAGTGGTTTGGTATTCCTTTCCCACCTCTGCTGTGAAGGATTTAGGTTTTGGTTCCGAATGAAGACACTAGACAGGCTTAGATACATCTAGGATATTAGGTATTGAGGGCTAGGATAATAGGTTGGTAGGAAATAATTCAACGCGGGGATAAGCCAATTACGAAACTTTTACGGAAAAGACTTGAGTTACAAGCACGGTTTATGACGTAGATTCCATTAGACGATCTGATGATCGTCATCTTGTCTAAGTTATGAAACGACTTCTATACTTACATCAGTTTTAGAATGAAAAGGTCGCATAATGCGTTTGTTGCGACCAAAATACATTATTTTAGAGTTCCGTGAGATAATAAACATGAACAGAGAACCTTTAATTTAATAAAACCTTTATACATGGTGTCATATTTTTTTTTGTTTATCCAGCCTGGCTTCATAATACGACGTTGTTTATAGCAGTCGTGAAAACGTTCACGTAACCTATACTCTAACACCACTATACGACGTCGTATGAATCAGTCGTAAAAACGTCTACCTAACCTATACACAGGCACCACTATATGACGTTGTATAAATCAGTTTAAAAACGTTTACCTAACCTATACACAGGCACCACATACGACGTTGTATGAATCAGTTTAAAAACGTCTACCTAACCTGTACACTGGCACCACTATACGACGTTGTATAATACAGTCATAAAAACGTTTACTTAACCTATAATTTTGTACCATTATACGACGATGTATAAAGTAGCCGTAAAAACATTTACTCAACTTATTTATTGGACCTTTTAGTTATAAGACTAAATCATTGTAAGAATAACAGTTCCGTAACGAAGTTGTCTAATAACATCTATTCAACAGTTATACATTCTGTCAAAAAAGTTTCGGGAACGGATGATTTGTTTATGATTGCAAATTCAATTTTTTATTTTTTTTTGTTGTTAGATTGGCACAACTGTTATCCATTTTGGCGCGGAGTTTGAGTTGCATCTGTTATTTAGATTAAATACAATTCTGTTTTTAGTTAGTTTGAATCTAGTGTGTATTGCGAATTTCATAATGGATAAAAACATCAAACAATGAGTTTGTCTTAAATTTTGCGACGCCAATGGAATTTCGTGTTCGAAGTCACTGAAAATGTTACAGAAGGCTTACGGTCTTACGACTTTATCAAAAACACGTGCTTATGAGTGGTAAAAATTGTTCAAAAGCGGTCGAGATGTGATGGAAGATTTGCTTCGCTCTGGTAGGCCATCAACGTTTTCAACTGAAGTTAACATCGCAAACGTGAAGGAAATGGTGACTGACAATTTTCCTCAGAACAATATTTAGTTATTGTTCTGAGCAATCCTCATTAAAGTTTGAGAGAGATAGCCGCTGAACTTTCTGTGTCTCGTACACCTGTACCATTTTAAATAATCAATTAGGGATGAAACATGTTGCCGCTCGGCTAGTCCCTAAATTACCACTTCGTGGCACCCGTTTTCATTCGGTAGAAGACATAAAGGAGAATTCGCGGCGAGAACCGAACTCAATTCCGGAAAAAGCGTTTAAATAATGTTTTGATGATTGGTTTATTCGTTGGCGTAAGTGTATCGTTTATGAAGGAGCATAACTTTAAAGGCAATAAGATAAATTTGGATGAATAACTAACATTTTGTGTATTATTGATCTTTTCCCCGTACTTTCTTGACAGAGTAGTATAACCGAAAGTCCCATAAGACAGTTTGACCAACTTGTTTGTTGGGGTGGAACTGATACTGAAGACCACAGATGGCCACCGGAACTACTCAATACCAAATATTTTAGGTAAACTTTCATATGATTGATACTCTTACTAGCACTTAAAAGGTCAAACAATATTTCTGAACACTCTTTTTTAGAGTTGTGTGGTGCCGGATCATTAATAGAATAAGTACGTCATGGTGAAGTGGAGCTAATACTAAAACACCAAGAGACTCCTCATGAATTAACATCCCTGCATCGGGGAAAGCAATGTTTAGTACAAAATGTTGAGCATTTGACTTTAGGCTATTGTAAATTGAAAAAATTACTAACCAAGCCCATAAAAGAGAGAAACTGACATTGACTTTATGTACTTTTATTTAAAGGGGATACTGATGAACAGATGAGTTCGCGGGGATCCCCTGGGGGATCGGGTTAGGGGATCCTAGTGGACGAAACGAAATAAAATTTACTGTGAGGGTTTTAAGGTAAAAAAAAAAATTAAAAAAATATGACAATTGAATTTTAAACAATGAAAAAAGACGACAACCTCAGGCGGGAATCGAACCATGCACCTTCCGCATCTACCGAGGTCTGGTTTTCACCCATCAAAATTTGTCAGTGTAGTAGTAGTTGTAGTCTTTTTTCAGTGTTTAAAATGTTACTTAAGTATATTTAAGAGTTAATAAAACGTTAAAATCTATAAAAAACATTAATATGACAGTGTTATCCTAAATAACTTTGTAAATCAAAAAAACTAACTTTTCAGAAATGACGAAAAGTTGACTTTGGCATATTTACTAGAGATGTAAAGAAATTAGTAATACAAACATGAATGCAAAATCTCTACAGTTGTTATAAATTATACATACTTTTAAAGACGGTGCCAAGCCAAATGAAATCCATAAGAATAGTATAAATTCAAAAATAATCATACGTTACGCCGTTCTCCTAATTTATAAGACAATTTCCAACACAACCTTAATCTACGTGTTTTCCACAATGCGGAGGTCTTTGGTCTTTGGTCCTCACCAGTGTCACCACTCGGCTTGCTCGGGAGATTTAGGTTTGGAGGGGGGGGGGGGGGGGGGGGGGGCATAAGACCCCCTCTCCACCTAAACTGTATTTTTGTGTACCTACTGTGGAGATTCCATCACAGTAGGTACATACTTAGAAGCAAATCAAATTATCAGAGTTTTTAAAATATATGAATAAAATAACAGAACGGCAAAAATGGACGCTAATGAAGTGCTGGCCATCTTTAGCAGGAAACAAAAGAAAACTGTCTTATTTAATTTTACCATTGAAAATGGATATCAGATGCAAATCGCCTGAGACGTATTTTTGGCCATAACTCAGAGGATTTTGGGAAAATCGAGATGGGAATAGTATTGACACGTGTAAAGCGTTAGAATTTTGAAAATCGCCTAGGAACTTTTTTTGGAATTTTAAAAAATGTAAAAATTTCGGGTTTTTTGGGATTTCTTTGTTCAGTAAATTGTAAATATTTCGAAAAAATAACAGAATAAGAAAAAATTTAAAAAAACGTTCATATCAGTTTAGCTACAAAATGGCGAAACAATTTTGAAAATCGGTCAATTGTGACCTGTAGCATTATTCTGTGCCAGTAGGTGGTCCCTTTAGATTTGAAATTGTAGAAAAACGGGTAAATAACCGTTTTTCTGTAATGTAAAAGTGATGTAGCTTCTATGATTAAGGCTGAAGCCACATGCGTTGACGGTTCAGTGCGGCGAGATCTCGCCGTGTTGATTGAGGACTTTGTTGACGCGACCGCGTGTCCACCAATCAACGCCGTGAAATCTCTGCGGAGCGACAACGGAACGCGCCGTGTGGACCGGCTCTAATGATTATTGACCGATCGTTATGGTAATGGTGTTAAAGGATGCGGATGCAGGCGAGAAGTGCATTTGAGTCGGAATTTCAAAAATCTAGTCGTGCTGTATTGTGACCTGTATGTGATATGTAGGTGGTCCCTTAAAAGTTTTGGAATAGTAGAAAAACGGGTATTTCCGTATATAAAAGTGATGTAGCTTGACCCGGTGAATTTTATTTAGATTTTCGAAATTCCAACTCGAATGCACTTTTAGCCTGCACCCGCATCTTTTAACAGCATTACCATGACGATCGGTCAATAAAATTTTGGATTCATTTTTAATGCTCCGATTCTTGCGGGGACTGCGAAATCTGTGAATTATTCTATTGATTTGACACTTTCATAAACTTTCCTACCTATACACATACTTGAACTTGTAGAAATAAACTTGAAGTATGATATCATCATCAGCCAGAAGACGTCCACTGTTGGACAAAGAGACCTCCCCCAAGGATCTCCACCACGACCGGTCTTGTACTGCTCGCATCCAGCGGCTACCCGCGACCGTCACCAGATCGTCGGACCACCTTGTTGGAGGCCTGCCCACACTTCGTCTTTCGATGCGCGGTCGTCACTCGTGACCCGTTCTGCCCCAACGGCCATCGGTTCTACGGGCAATGTGCCCTGCCCATTGCCACTTGAGCTTGGCGACTCTTTGGGCTATGTCGGTTACTTTAGTTCGTCTACGAATCTCCTCATTTCTGATTCGATCACGTAGAGAAACCCCGAGCATAGCCCTCTCCATTGCTCTTTGCGTGACTTTGAGCCTGCCTATTAGACCAATAGTGAGCGATCACGTTTCGGTACCGTATGTCATCACTGGCAACACACACTGGTCGAACACTTTCGTCTTGAGACACTGCGGTATTTTGGACGAGAAGATATTTCGTAGCTTACCGAACGCTGCCCAGCCGAGTTAGATTCGACGATTGACCTCTTTCTTAAAGTTGGACTTGTTGACACTGTTTGTCCCAGGTATACATACATATTCGTCAACAACTTCAAGAGCAGAGTCTCCAACCTTCAGAGGATTGGGTACGACACGATGAGTGAGTTAGACATGATTTTCGTCTTCTCCGTGTTTATTTAAAGGCCCACTTGTTGAAAAATCTATTGAGATCACTGAGCATTGTGCCGAGGTCCTCCAGGGTCTCAGACATGACTACTTTATCGTCGGCAAATCGGAGGTGACTGATGTACACGCTGTTAATATTGATGCCGAGTCCTCTTCAGTTCAGAAGCTTTAACACGTCCTCCAGTGCAGCAGTGAAGAGTTTCGGAGACATGACGTCCCCTTGTCTCACTCCACGCTGCAGCTGGACTAGCTTCGAGCTCTGGTCCTTAAGGCGAACTGTCATAGTGCTTGGCGTTTTCGTACAAACACTTTAACACTTCGATGTACCGGTAGTCAATTTGGCACAGCTGGAGAGACTGTAGCTCGGCCCATGTTTCGATCGAATCAATGGTTTTCTCATAGTCCACAAACGCTAAGCAAGGTGGCCTCTTATACTCTTCGGTCTTCTGTATAACCTGCCGCAGCGTATTTATGTGGTCTATGGTGCTAAAGCCTTTTCGGAATCCGGCTTGTTCGGTTGGCTGGAAGTCATCATCAAACCTGCGTGCGAGACGATTAGTTAAAACTCTCGAGAACAGCTTATAAACGTGACTTAGAAGTGATATGCCTTGCTGTTCCTAAGCTGCTTGAGAGCCATACCAATTTCGTACGAAGTATGATACTTCAAGATAATTTCTAACAGTTTTGTTAACTTTTTTGCCCGTCCGCCCCTTGTGCCCAGAAAAAATCCTGGATTCGCCCTTGGCCATCGCCCATGCGGCCACGCTGAGCAGGTTGTGACAAGTTTTGTTGACATTTTCATCTGTCCGTTTGGAGTTTGCTGTGCCTTTAGATATTCTTAAGGTAAATTATAAAACTTGCACAATTTTTATGTTTTATCTCATTTATATCGTGCCGATTATAATCGGCATCATTCGCCGAATAGTCGGTGACTAGTCGCCGACTAGCTACCATATGTGCCTAATAGTTGGCTTTCCCAACTAGTCGGTCCATCTCTAATTATTATATAAAATGTATTATTATATGAAAAGTACATTATATGAAATGAAATTACAGATTATAAAGTTATATAAAACTCACCATTGTTTGTTATGTATTTTCTGTATATGTGTTTTTGTGCAATAAAGAATATATAAATAAATAAATAAAATAAAATGTTTATTATATTAAGTCAGTTGTAATAGCAAATGAAATAACTTATATGAATTGAAATTATATTACCTGAACGTTAGACCATAAGTTTGTATTATTTAGTTTGTATAAGTTTATATCCAACATAACACACCCGTTCGTTCTCCCCCTACCTAACACTAAATTAAACACAATAATACATGAAGCATACCACCGTTACGAATCGAACCAGCGACCGAGACCCCGAGATTTAAAGCCAAATGGCAATCGGAATATCTTTCATTTAGGTCGGTTAGAAAATACATGAAAGTGTCTCTTGCAATTTTATTAAAGACAAAATAGTTGTCCTTGTATCCATTGAGAACACAACTCAATACTTGTGTGTCATCCACCATTCCCCATTGATCCTACGTCACAGAATAGATAATAGTACTACGTACCTACGTAGTACTATTATCACATATGTATGATGTATGTAAGTATGATGGGTTTCGAAACAATTTCCCGTTCATATGCATGTGTTGGGTCAACTAAGGAATAGTCCTTAGTGATAGCACTAGAACAGCACCTTATTCAATTTGTGACAACACTACACAGAATGAAAAGTAAAACATGTAAAATCTGCGAGCAAAATCGTGAATTTTGCAAGTGGGTGAGTGGAATATTAACATTATTAAGTCAAATAATTAAATAAAAATAAATAATATGATGGATGTGCTTTATTATAAATTATTAAAACAAACCATCAGACCAAATAGTAGACGACAGTAGTCCACTTCGAAGTAGCGTTGCTTCTCGTTGGCTTTTTACGTCGTCGGCCGCCTTTATTATCAACTACGATGAGTTTATTATCCCTCAACCTGCCTTTAACTTTGTTCTTATCTTTACCTCTCAGATAGTAGTACCAATAATAATCATCGGTGGTGGTCTCCTCGTCTTCACTGTCATAGTACAGTATTTCCTCGGTTGTAGTCTGAGTGATGTTTTCCATTTGGGCCTCCTTAGTATTGCTGTCATTCCTGGAGAACTCTGTGATTTCTCCTGGGGTAGGTACGAACCCTGCTGCTCCGACAACAGGCCTGGATTTGGCATAGCCTAAGCTGTAGAAGATCTTATCGAGGACGCCAGTCGCGCGGAATATGAAGAAGAGTATGACGAGGGCGAGGACAGACATAAGGCAGTCGCAGGTGCCGCCTCTGGCTACTGGACAAGCCCCGCCTCCGCAGCACATGAAGCATTTCAGGCGGGAGGTGAGCAGGAAGACAATGCAGATCGGTATCAGCGATATCAGCTGCAGCAGGAACGATATGATGTTGTACGCTGTCTGGAGGATCATTCTGATGAGGTTCTCTATCATTAGGATCACGGTCATAAAGACCCTCACCAGCATTTGGATCCCGCATATTACGCTCTGCAGTACCGCGTGTACTGTGCGACACATCTTGATTTTTTATTCTGTGAAACAGGTTAGTAGTTATGAGCATTTTTTTAGGATTTTTAATTTTCTTTTCGTCGCCTTCAGCCTAAGAAGTTCTTCAAGTTGGAATAGAACTATCCTTGAAGGATTACCTAATAGGGTTGATCAGAAACCTATTACCAAGGCATCAAAAAATCCAAACCACTTTGCCCAAAAAAAAGAAATTAAGTCCAAAATCTGAGGATTTGGAAACGTGCACTCTAAAAAATAAATACATATACACTGTACGGTTGCAAGTTGAAACCATGGACTTAATACTTAAGATTAAGGGTAAGGCCGGCCGACAGGCCGGGCACTGCAAAGTGCGGCAATGTCGCATTATATACAACTAAACGCCTGAAAACTTAGTAGGGAAAATTAGATTTACGAAAAAGGAAATTTATGAAAAAGGTACAAACTATAGAAATATCTAAGTATACCGAGTTTCGCTTTAAACGGATAACCGATAAAAAAATTGTGTGCAAGATAAATACTTAGCTTAGCATTTCAAATTAGTTCTGAATGCTAACAAAGCAACATCAAGTATTTCGAACCTACTGGTAGAGATTCAGGATATGGTTAAAAGCGTACTTATATTATTTTCGAAGCTTCACATTCTATATTTTAGCCAGGAAACATGTCTAAAGTCACCTCGTTACATGTTTACTCATTACCATGGTTCATCATCATCATCATCAGCCTACAAACGTCCCACTGCTGGGCACAGGCCTCCCACGTGGACAATAGCACGTGGTGACATTGGGCCATAACCCACCACGCTGGCACAATGTTTAACGACTGTCATCTTACGACAACAACCGGGACCAACGGCTTAACGTGCCTTCCGAAGCACGGAGGAGCTCGAGATGGTTTGAATTTGGTCACCCATACAGCGACCCGACATTGCGAAAGTTGCTTAGCGAGCAAGATCGCAAGCCGAACGCGCTAGCCGCTGCGCTATCGAGCTCCTCGATTACCATGGTTGAAAGTTTGAAACCAACAATAGGTTAATTGTTTATTGATCAACATTACCATCAGCCTATAAACGTGCACATAGCCACTTGGCACTGGCCTTCTCACATGGGCAAGAGCAATATTAACATTTTTTGATGATTGGGTAAATTAAGTAAACGGGCATAAATATTCGGGCTTCAGTTAGTCGGACACTCAACAATCTTATCTTTCGGTATAATACGGAAAAAATTTTTTGAAAGTAGAGGCTTTGTCATTTTTCATGAATGGATATCTTAATATTTTTTACTTACTTGGCGACCTATTTAAAACAGCAACTCCTTTTTGTTTATCATTTATATTGTGTAAATCATCGTATCAAAAAAATGTATAAAAAAATTAATTTAGAGAAAACATTAGTCAAAATGACAAAAAGACAAAAAGTGCCCCCTGCTGACATTGCTTCTTTTTTTTCTACCATAACGTGTCACGTTTAAAGCTTAGCAAAGAGGATCAGCTTAGCAATGAGGGGCTCGGGCGCAGCGGTTCGGTTTGCGAAATTGCCAGTTAAGCAACTTTCCCAATGCCGGGTAACTGAATTGAATTAGCAAAAAAATTAACAAATGTTGAGCTCTTTCGTGCTTCGGAAGCCTGATTCTAGTTCGGAAGGTACGTAAAGCCGTCATTGGTCCCGGTTGTTGTCGTAATTATGGCAGTCGTCAAAACCTACCAACTCGTTCGTGACCAACCGTAGCTTTAACTTAGCTGCCAACACGGTACAATGTTACGCTACCAACTTCTACCAACCGCATTGGGAAAGCGTGGTGGGCTTAGAGTAAAGATATTGATAATCTGAGGTGGTAGGGTATTAGGATCGCAACCCGTACTCTAAAATAGAGTATTGTCCTCTTTTTTAAGTAGGCGTACTTTATAATCTACGACACCAAATAAAGTACGCTCCGTACGACACTCCTTGGTCGAGTGGTTAGTACACCGGTTTTCATGGTGTCGCCATCTCTGAGGTCCCGGGTTCGATCCCCGGTCGGGTCAATTTAGAAATTATTGTTTTTCTAAATTGTCTCGGGTCTGGGTGTTTTCTATGTATAATAAGTATGTAGGTATTTAAGTATTTTAAGTATGTTTATCCGTTGTCTAGTAACCATTTAACGAGTTTCATAACGAAGCTTCTCTTGGGCTAGATAATTGGCGTGAGTGTAGAAAAGTTTATCTTTAATTTTTTTACGCTAAAATCACGTCGTCTGTGGCTAAAATACTCTATTTACTTGCTATTTACCTACGTAAAAGACAATTATATTTGTTAAGTGTCGCAAAGAGCAACAAAAATACGTTTATAAGGACAAATAAATGAATGATCTTTTTTATGCTATGTATATCAAGTACTTTATTTTTGTTGTAACAAAATGAAAAAATACTTTATTCGACCAAAAAAACATGTCAACCTGGCAAATCTATATAACTTTATAGGTTATAGGATTTCTTGGCGGGAAAGTGAAGCGTCATGTCTGCAGTTTTGTTTTATTTTGTATAATTTGTGTTTAATGTCGAATATTAATGTGAAATGTATGTATGTATGTGCCAAAATAAATTGAAAAAAAAATGAAAAAAATGGTGGATTATTTACTGTTATGTGTTCGTGAACGTGCATGAGTGTTGGCAAATAAAACGAAACAGTGCAACATCACTTTTCAAATTCTCTCAAGAAGTCCGTGCGAGATCTCAATAAAGTCCGACATCTTTACTGGAACTCAAGGGGTTTGGGGGGAATATCATATTTTCATCACTCATTATCATCAGTTTAAGGCTAGCCGCACACACAATAATATTGTCAATACAAGATTGTCAATAATATTGATCAATATGGTACCGCACACACTTAACTTATTGTAAATTTTTCACTCAGTCGCTCAGTAGCTTGATTCGTGTACGCACGGTTTTAAATGGACAGAAAGAAAAAAGTTGTTGCATTGATTACTGCACTTATTTTAAATAGGTAATTAAAAAACAAAGATATGGAAACGTTGAAAAAAATGTCTACCTCAGGTTGCGGGTTCGACTCCAGCCTGAAGTAGACATTTTTTTCAACGTTTCGTTAACTTTGAGTTTTTTAACGCAAATATTTAAAAATTACGAATTAAAAAACAATCAAGAAAGAAACGACGGATTAAAGAGTGGATGAGATTTGAATCTAAGAAATGAACTAATTATGGAAGAGCATGATTTTAAAAATTACATGAGAATGATCATCAGTATCACAAAGGATGTTTTCTACAGCTCTGGATAAGTTTCCTATGTATTCATAATAAAAAATATCGCTTTTCTGTGAGATTAGTACCTAATAAATATCACACTATTTTTGTCTTCTATTGTCCTTTTGGCGCGTAAACGTGAACCAAAAACAAACGTCCGCCTGGCTTGAAATCTTTTTTTTAACTAAAATATTGCCGCGCTCCAGCACATGTCAATATTATTGTCAATATTCCTGGCTCCTCTCAATATTGATGTGCCCGTGATCAGAATTTCTGGAAAACTATTATTGACAATATGCACTTTATTGACAATATTATTGTGTGTGCGCGGCTAGCATAAGCATAATCAATGAACTCTAATATCACGACTGAAGGACTAGTATCCATCGTCACGAAACATATTTAAAAAAAAAATAGGTTAAGGGACTTCTTGGCGGGAAAATGAAGCGTCATGTCTGGAGTATTATATATTCTTTAATTTGTGTTTGCTAAGTGTTCGTAAACGTGCATCGGTGCATGAGTGTTGGCCTCAGAATAATAACTAAGCCTTTGATCAACAATTGTTGATCGAAGACTAAAGCATAGAAGGAGTGCTATGACATTTGAGTGTGCACTCCGTTTGTTGTCAAACAATTTCATTGTGCTGTGATCAATGATATTTTAATATCATTGGCTGTGATCCCTTTTGACATTTAATCGATATCGAAAGATGCTGTTTGTCCCTTTGATTATATACATACTGGCCGTAAAAAAACGTAGAAAAATTTATGGGCCAATATTGGCCTATCGCGCTCTCCTGGCGGTCAGTGTCATTGTGCCGTCAAGCAGTGTTTACCTCTCGCGTTTCGGTGAAATTGTTCGCAAAATGACCGTTTGCTCAGTGAAGTTCTGTCGAAACTACACAGGAAAAATCTTTTCGAAAAGGAAAGTCACGTTTTATCTGTAAGTATCTAAAAATTTTAATGAAAATTTAAAGTTTAACAATAATAACGGCCATGTATGCGTAGTGTTGCTGGTATCAAAATGTAGAATTCCCATTATTGGTGGCAGAATGTAAAAGTAAGTAGTCTTGTTTAAGTATAATAAGTATGATAAAAAATACTCAGTCTTGTAAGTTACTATTTATACATGGTCTTGTTGTAAATAAAGTTAATTATACATTAAATATAATATTATTATTGAAACGCTTTCAAAGTTTTTCTTTTTTTTAATTAATGACTGATTTTTAAGAGCGTGAATAAATGTCACGGTTCCTATTAGATGCCGAATGTTTGTATACATATTACTGTCATTAATTGTGCAAATGTCTAGTTTCACTATAATTTTTACTGTTTTTTGGAAGATAGACACAATAGTTATGATGACGATGTTTGAGAAAGTGCGGGTGTATGTTTGTGCCTCTAAAAGTTCAATATTTTTCGTCTCATGTAAACTACTGGACACGGATATTGATGAGCCGTCATCACATCAGGTAACCATTACAACTGTTCGACCACATAGCAAACATTTTAATTCTCAGATTTCCAGCTGATCCTGTAGAAAGAAATCGTTGTCGAAATATTTAACTAAAATGTTTCAACATAATAAGAAAGTGTTCCCGCCAAAGCCGGGACGGCCATTCAAACCATACCGCCATCTGTAAGGTGGTTGACTCAGCGGTTGTTGACGACCGCGTCCGCCTATCTGCCGCGGCGCCACCGCTGCGCGACCCGCGGCCGCTCGCTTGGTGAGACATACCGCGCCGACTCGTCTGTCTGCTAGCTACCGCGAGACGCCCACAAAATACGCGCGCTGGTATCTGCCCTTATTTATAGTGACTCCTGAACCTAATGTGAAGAGAACGCCTAAATGCCTATTGTGTAGTGTAGTGACTGTGCGCCAGGAAACCAACCTACATCGCCGCCCGTGGTCAGCTCGTCCCCCGGTTCCTGTGACTCATCATCCCTGTAAGTACTTCACTATCCATACCTACCCAGCCCACAACCTTTATTTCGTCGCTGTTACTGTGAACGCCTTTCGCCGTAACATTTTGGTCCAATCGAGCGCGGAATAACCGCAGAACCTAACTTTATTTTAATTTTCAATTTAAATACAGTCCGCTAAAGATAATTATTTCCGCCCGTATTCTTATTCTGTGTCTAAATCTTATCCCTAATTCGTGCCATCATTTCTAAATTCATTTGTTCACATAACTTTACCCTGTCCCAATAAAAATTTCGTCAGGTAGTTATGAATCATTTGTGTTAGGATTGCGACCACACAACATCCGAATTATTTTAACGCAATTATTTCTGCATGTTGTTTTGATATTGATCTCGTGTATGCATCCGATTGTCTGATCACAGATCTATGTGTAGGAACCTATACGATCGTTGTCTAATAATACATTGTTCGGTAACTTAGTATTTAAATTATTACGTTACGTAGGGTATTATAACGAGAGAAGGTTTGAAGGTTTCCCGTTTTATTACGTTGCGTGTGGTATTATGACTAGAGATTTATTTTCCCGTTTTATTTTTTAATGAATTTTTTATGTTCGTGTCGTGTTAAATCGGCTCAGAACTCGTGCATGCTCAACACGCGTGCCAAGTAGCGTGCTTTATTTTTTCGCTCGTGTTAGTTTTATATATTTTTTGTTTTTAATTTTTGCCTTGGCAATCGGCTCATTCTTGTGCGTGCTCACCACAAGAGCATAGCACTTCTACACACGTTTGCCCACTTGTGGGACACAGACAGAGTGTCCCAACCTTTTTAATTAAGTTTTTATTATTCGTTTATTTTTATTTTTTATTTTTTTTGCGACTGACTCATTCTTCGCGCTAGTGTCCGCTACAGGTCTGCCCGACTGTGAGCGCCTTGCCCAGTAGTGGGCTACGGATAACGTAATTTTTTGTTATTTGTTTTTGTTTTGTTTGTTTTTTGTTTTGCGGTCGGCTAATGTTACGTACGCGCGTTCAATATACACAGACATACACATCCACGTGCGTTTGCCCACCCGTGGGCCATATACAAGGCGTCCCAACTTAGTTTTGCTTTCTTTATTGTTGCGTTAATTTTAGCCCATTTGCCATTACCTTAGTAAACAAATACGTCCAGCCCAACTATAGAATATATACAGGGTGTTGTTCCTTTTACTGCCTTTAAATTTGTTTATTTTTTTTATTTTTTGTTATTTTTTTTGTCTCCTTTTATTCATCGCGATGCCGACCAAGTCACAAGCCGCGATATTTAGGGAGGCCGCCAAAGCTTTACACCAGCTCCTAGAGGTGGGATCAAAGATCATTGCTGGAGACACCAAACATTCCATAACGGAATTTAACGTGCGTTTCGCACAGATACAGGGCATAAAGGACAAGCTGGACTCAGTATACTACAACATTCTCGACGAAGAGAACTTAGACGAGGGGGTTGAGAGGACATACACTGAGAACCACACAAAAGCCTCCGGGGCATACCTGGGGATACTTGTGGCTAGGGAGGAAATCTTACCCTCTTCCACGTCGTCCCCAACCCATAACGCTCAGCCCAGTCTCGGCGTCAATACGCCTACAGCCGTCCTCCCCAAGATAGCGCTGCCCAGGTTCAGCTCAAAGGTGGAGGACTGGCCCTCCTTTATTGCACTGTTCAGGAGTTTGACTGACGACATGGCGACCTTGTCGGAAGCAGTCAAGCTCCACTATCTCTTCTCAAGTCTCAGCGGTGAGGCATTAATTCAATTCAATTCAATTCAAACATTTATTTCAGACATAATTAAGTCCATACAGCAGAGTAGAAATACAATAATACATTATTACATAATTACAAATAAAATTACAAATACAAATAAATACAATTATGCCAGCCTTTTGCCATAATAAAAAAAATAAATTAAATTAAATCGATTAAAATAAAAAATAAAATAATTAAGTATTTAAAAATAAAAAAAAAATAATCTACACGTGCAGCTGAACCCAATGCATCATAAAAGGGCAGTTTACTCTATCAGCTACAACACGCAGAATGTCATTGGGGCTCCCACGAACACGTCTTAGCATCGAGGCTGCTCTTTTCCGAAGAATAGCATGAAATCCATCGGTATGGGCCTCCGCAAACATGGCTGATGCACTGCAGTACCGTGGCAGCCCCAACAGCACCCTAAACGCGTTGTTGTACTGCACACGCAAGGCGTTGATGGTTTTCTGCGTAAAGCTGACCCACAGGTTACACGAATAGAAGGACTGGCAAAAAGCCTTAAAAAGTATCACCTTAACGGGTTCTGTACATCGTGCAAACCTGCGAGCCAGCATGTTGCATCTTACCGCCAACGCCCTCCGCTCCCTATCGATATCCTCGTTATCAGTAAGGTTCTCTGTAACCCAGTGACCCAAATACTTGAAATGCGACACTTGTTTTAGTGCAGTACCATCAAGAAAGACTTGAGGTACTGATTTGATCTTGTGACCCCTAGACTTAAACATCAGCAGTTCACTTTTTTTAGCATTGTATTTGAGTCCATGAGCGCCGGCATACTTTTCACAAATATCAAGAAGTTTTTGAATGGCACTTATCGAGGGGGCCAGCAGCACCATGTCGTCTGCATAGCTGAGGTTATTTATAAACTTTCCGTCAATGGAGCAGCCAACACCGGCGCCGCTGAGCTCCTCGATAAGTCCATTCACGTACAGATTAAACAGGCGGGGTGAGGTTAACCCTCCCTGTCTTACTCCACACCTGAGCCTATATTCATCAGATACTTCTCCCGCCCATCGGACAACATTTGTTTGGTTTTTGTACCAATAGTCAAAAACATCGACTATTTCCCCTGGGAGACTCGTATCAGCCCTCATTTTATTCCACAACAACTCATAGGACACCAGATCGAAGGCCTTCGATAGGTCTAGAAAACACGCATATACTGGGGTTTTCTTATCAGTATAATACCGGACGGTATGCTTCATGCAAAGTATCGCAGCCTCTGTAGACAGTCCAGTCCTAAATCCGAACTGTGCATCATTCAACTCCAGATGACTGTTTAGAATGCGATCAAGCAGACCGTCCAGTACCTTTGCCACAGTAGTGGCCAACGAAATAGGCCTATAGTTGGTTTTGTCAGAAGGATCTCCAGTCTTATTCTTGACAATTGGTACAACAACCGTCTTCATACATTCCAACGGCAAGTACGCGTGGCGTACACAAAAAGTAAAAAACATTGAAAGAACCCTGGGCAAATGAACACCTGCAAGCTGTAAATGCTCAATACTGAGTCCGTCATGTCCTGGAGACTTTCCCCGCTTCATATGCTTAATAACAAAAGCTACTTCTTTTGCAGTGTAGTTAGTTGGTGATTGGGACTCGACAGGCTCAGGATCAAGCGCCCGCAGCTGGCAGGTAAGGGGAGATGGTTTTACATGAAAGTGATCTTTAAATAAGTTAGCGATATCTCTGGGTTTAGTCACACCTTCCACACTCAGAGGCACCGGCTGCCTGGGGCTTAGCCTCTTAGTGCATTTCCAGAAGCTCTTAAAATCACTCTTAGCGTGATGTGATGCCAAAACATCCATCTTCAACCTCTCCTCGTTATTCTGGCACCACTTTAGTTTGGCTTTAAATACACGTCGAGACTCCGCCATTCTCTCATAGAGAGGACCACAGCGCGGACTACCTTCTTGCCTCCAAATCGGAAGTGAGACCTCGCCTCAGAATGTATGGCTTGAACATGCTTATTCCATCCGACCACCCTACGCTTTTTTTTGCCCCGGGTCCGACAGTTTGATGTGGCTTCGGCTGCTCCACTCATTACATTAATAATATTATTGTATAGTTTGTCTATAACTAACTTATGATCAGGGTTTTTACAAACCTTGTCACAACATTCACATAATTCGGACGGAAAATCAATTTCCCTTAGTCCTTGATGACATAACTTACTATATTTTTTAATCTGTATTTTATTCCTATTCCCCCATACTACTTTATTACAATTATTAACAATTTCTGTCGCAGGTATACTAAGAGGGTTGATAGAGCACAAATTGACGCTAATTTCAAGAGGCAAATGATCTGACCACATACAGTCATAATGTACCCTCACATCTACCACCGACTGCCACGCTGACTCGGTAACCAAACAATGATCCAACCAGCTTGTACTGCCGTGCGCGTCGCTAACAAATGTGAAAGTGCCGGAGTTTATTCCTAGCTTATTTATGTCTGCACAAATCCAATTTTGCTCATTACAGAATTTTATAAGTTCAATACCAAATAAGTCATTAGGTTTTGCATTAAAGTCTCCTAAAATATATACAGAAGCTACTTCGTTACCATCTATTATTGCACTTATTTCACTAAGACAGTCTGCGAAATCAATTAAGTTTCGCTACAACTCACTGGCATATACACGGATATGACTAGAAATGAACGATCACACACACTAATTTTTATCGCCGAGAGACGCACACTATTACATGGAATCACTGACACCGCTTCGAACGCACTCTTCCGCCATAACAACGCCACACCACCGTGAGGTCTACCTCTCACAATACCAGCGGACGTGTCCATAGCAGATGTACCCGTAAAACCAAAGTTAGTGTCGATAGTACTAAGGAGTGGTAAGTCATGTTGGAACAGCCAGGTTTCCTGTAAGGCTATAATGTCAGCTTTCCCACAGAGCGTCCTTACGTGATCTATGGAACGTGTGAGCGATTTGCAATTAAAACTTATAAAATTACTTGTAGATAGTACTCTGCTTGTCTGTCTTTGAGTCATTTAGTTTATTGTTTTTATTTCTATAACTGAAGTCTATATACCGTCTAAAGGCGATACCTTCGGGCCACACATGACTCTCCAAGAACAATTCAATTTTTTGCTTTGGTACAAAAATCTTATATGCATTGTAATCTTTTTGCTGCTTCATTTCAATCTTTTCCAGTGTGACGGTCACATTAGTTTTCTCTCTAATATAAACCGCAATGTCCCCAGGCGTAGTGCTCTTATCAACATTATTTATAAACAATGGGACTTTCAGATCTGCTGCCTTAAACTTACAATCAGATGATGTAGTAGCAATCCCTTTTTTTCCAATAAATCTATTCCTATATCGTTTCTTCTGTACCTCAATCCACTCGCTACTTTTGCTTGGTTCTTTCCATACTCCCGCCGCACGCGCAACATCAACAAACGAACGCGCAGGTGCGATGTTATCGGCGGTTATGATTCCCGAGATAGGGTCCGAAACCGCAGTGGGCCTCGCTACCTCAGGCGCAGGCGCAGCGCAGTCCGTCTGCCTATTCTGCTGTTCGGATTCGCTCGGGCGTTGTCGTGTCGAAACCGCGGTACTGGCCTCCGCGCGCTCACATGGCGGCAGCGTCGTCGTCGTCGAGCAGGCCGAGACGGAGACAGCGCATTTTTGCGCGCGCGAAAGGGATGGACTGTCACAGCTGACTTTTGCGATAGCAGCGCCTGAGCTAACGGTTTTTTGTTCCTCATTAGGCAAGGTCATATGAATAAGGCCAATGGGACCGCTATCGTAATTAAAACTGTCTAAACATGCACCCCTTTTTACATTTATGTTTCTGTACAGTGGTTGTTCTACTACATTTTCTACTGTTACTGGGTCTAATCCGGTTTGCACGTTGTTGACCGATGGTCTAACATCACAATTTGCTTTCAATAAGTCATCCCTAGTTTGCGTTAACTGCTCGGTGGTTACGTAAGTATTCTTTATAATGTGTACTTCGTTTTGTAATTTCAAAAGGTCCTTGAATACTCTAGTTACGTCTACATGATCAAATGTTATTGGTGGCAGTTTATTTAAATCATGAGCTACAAAAGTTGGAATTTTTTCGGTATCTGTCGTCTTAAAAATTTCAATAACGTCGAACAAGTCCTTGTCGCGTTTTCCATCCTTAATTTTACGTTTAATTTTACGTGTTTGAGTAGGAATAGATAGAAAAAGTAATGACTTAGCTGTTTCTATGTCCTCCGGTGAGAAGGCAGTGGTACATATCCTCACCAAACTCTCACTATCCATCACCTCATGCTTATGTTGCACAAAAGTTAACAGTTCGTTCACTACTAGATTGCAGTGATTGCACTTTAGCGTATTTGACATTTCTATAAAAACAACAGCGGAGCTACGCTTTGACAACCGTTCGCGTTACGCGCACGACGCAGATTAAGCATGGTGTCCCACCTAAAGGTCACCAATGAAAATTTTGCCGTGGCCATGGACATTTTTACCAAGCGGTACGAGAACCGCCGGGTTCTCATCGATAGTTTCGTCGACATAATCCTGGGGCTGCCGAGCATCCACACGCGCTCTAACATACGCACACTTTTCCTCACTCCGCTGGTGTCCGCCCAGTGTGCCCTTAGTAATTTGGATCTGCCCATAGGAGACGACTACGTGTTTGTGTCGATAGTGGTGCGAAAGCTTAAGGGTGAGCTCCGCACGTTATTTGAACGCAGACACTGGTCTAGCAGCACCCTGCCCACGTTGAGTGACCTCATCTCCTACCTCGAGGAGCACGCGCGCTGTGTGGAGACAGAGTTCTCCAACATAGCCCAGCCGCAGCCCATTCACGCCCTGCCCGGCCCTTCTCGTAGCCGCGCGCCTCCACAGTTGCCCCATCGCACTTATGCTCAGATGGCTCAGCAACAACCCGACCATTACCGTGGCCGCTCCTCAGCTCCATCGCCTCACCGCGCCTATGATCAGCCTACTCACCAACCATCACGCCCAGCGCAGCAAATGCGTCACCACCCATCCACCTCCCCGGCTCGCAGTCAGCCCTTCCCCGTCTACTCGGCCTTCCAGCAAAGCTGCTCCTTATCATCGTCCTCGTCCTCCTCCTCACGCTCGACGTCCTACTGTCCCTATTGTGCCACTAGGGGACATACGTGCAGATGGTACAATGCCCAGCCAACACAGGGCCGTTGGGACTTTGTACAGACACGCGAGCGCTGCCAGCGTTGTCTCGGCCGTCACTACGAGAGCGAGTGCAGGTCAAGGGGGGCATGCAAGGACCGTGGGAGCACGAACCACCACACGTCCCTCCATCGACCAGACGGCCCAACGCACTCAGCTCATTCGTCGTCTGTAGATGTACCCCCACCACAGCTGACAGAGCACTCGAGGGAGCGTCCCAGACACAGCAGGCGGCACGAACCCGCACAGGCTAAACAGGTGCGACCCAGCTCTGCTCACAGAGCCAGCCCGCCCAGGTCCGGTTCGCCAGGTAGGCCCCGCGAACGCCGCCAGCAATTATGACTCCCAACTATCACAGAGCACCCTATCGAAGAGGTAGATTTAGCCCATGCCCAGTCAACCTATGCCCACACAGCTGATACATACTCAGCTCATACAATTTCAGCTGATACTCAATCAGCTCACTCACCTTCTGTGCCCACTGGCACACCCATTTTGTTGCCAACCGTCTCACTAAGAGTCGCGGACGTATATGGCCATCTTCACACAGCCAGAGCTTTATTGGACTGTGGCAGTATGCTGACATTAATAACGTCACGCATGGCACGACTTTTGAACCTGCCATCAAAACCCACTTCTTTAAAAATTACAGGAGTTGGGAATCAGCACAAACATGAGTCAAAGGCGGCAATAACAATAGTATGCCGACCCACTCACAATGATACTCCTACAATCACTGCCACAGCTCACATTTTAAAAAACGTCACTGGCTACCTTCCCTTAGAGAAGGTACCAAACATTTCCCACGTACTAGGCCAGCCACCCGTGCCATTGGCTGACCAGCTTTACCACACACCAGCCCCGATCGACCTCTTATTGGGGTCGGACGTTCTTGGCCAGGTGTTGGACGGGACTAAGGTCTCGTTGGGCCCGGGCAAGCCCATAGCCTTCGGCACGATTTTCGACTTCGCGTTGATAGGACCCATTGAGGACTTGTATGCGCAGCCGGCGCAGCAGGTTAACTCAGCTCACGTCGTCAGCTCACAACCAGACTCAGCTGAATCAGCCCAGGACATACGTCAGAGTCTGGAAAGGTTCTGGGAGTCTGAGGAGCCCCTCCCTCAATCTCACACTCATAATGATCCCCTGGAGGAACAATGCGAGGAAATCTTCCGCTCTACCACTACACGCGATCCCTCAGGCAGATATACGGTCGCTCTGCCCTTTCTAAAGGACGCCCCTCAAATAGGTAAAACTCACCCTATCGCATTACGCAGATTCCTCAATATTGAGAAGAAGCTAATGGCGAACCCGTCTCTGCGTTCTAAATACGTCGACTTCATGGCCGAATACATCGACTTAGGGCACATGGCTCCCTGTTACCCAAATACATTCGCCCATAAACCTCACTTCTACATCCCTCACCATGGCGTATTTAAGTCAGGGTCGGACAAGCTGCGCATTGTTTTTGATGGTAGCTGCAAAAGCTCCAATGGTGTCAGCATAAATGAATGCCTACACACAGGCCCCGCCCTTCAACAGGACATTGTGGACATCATCATGTCCTTCAGAACGCATCCAGTCGTTTTCAGCACTGACATCCAGAGGATGTTCAGAAATGTGCTGGTTGCCCCAGACCAGAGACGGTATCAGCTGATACTATGGCGGTCCCCACCAGATCACCCTCTGCTCACCTACGCCCTCAATACAGTCACCTACGGCTTAAGATCAAGCCCATACCATGCAATCCGCATTCTGCTTCAGCTGGCTGATGATGAAGGCCATCGCTACCCTGGAGCCGCTCAGGTTCTTCGCAAGTCTATCTTCGTTGATGACATCTTGTGTGGTCATGACACAGTTGAATCCGCCCAAGCACTTCAGGACGAGTTGATAAGTCTGCTAGACCTAGGCGGCTTTCAGCTCAGTAAGTGGACATCTAACTCGCCTAAGCTGCTCGAGAGATTTCCCGACAACCAATGCGACATGCCCAAGGACTTCGACATGAACCCAGAGTCAACGTCCATTAAGGTCTTGGGTATACAGTGGAGCCCTCCGTCAGACGAGTTTACCTACCGCATCTCTCTGCCCCCCATCACACATGTCACAATGCGGTATTTTAAGCACCGTAGCCTCACTTTATGACCCAAACGGCTGGGTTTCTCCCGTTATCTTCCGCGCAAAGCTGCTGCTTCAGCAATTGTGGCTACTGAAGCTGGAATGGGATGAGCCCACTCCCTCTGAAGTACAAACGGAGTGGCACCACATCTCAGAGGATCTGCCGCTGTTGTCTAGCATTCGCTTCCCTCGGCACATTTGTGCAAACAAAGGCTCAGCTGCATACTCGCTTCACGGGTTTGCAGATGCCTCTGAAGCCGGGTTTGCCGCCGTTGTTTACCTCCATGAGCTCGATGCCTCCGGAGATACTTTGGTACACTTGATTGTCGCCAAGTCGCGAGTCGCACCAATCAAGAATCGCCTCACAATCCCCAAGTTAGAGTTGTCGGCCGCCACCCTACTCTCCCAGCTCATGATCCGTGTGTCAGTTCAGTTATCGGCCCATATCAGTATACAACAACACATATGTTGGTCAGACAGTACGATAGTCCTGGCCTGGCTCAATACACCGCCTCACCGTCTTCAACCCTTTGAAGCCAACAGGGTAGTCAAAATCAGCTCAGGCTCACCATAATGTACCTGGCGACACGTACCTTCCAAACTCAACCCGGCAGATTGCGCAAGCAGAGGGATGTCTGCGCAATCCCTGTCAGCCCACGACCTATGGTGGTCTCCCACGTGGCTTGGACAGCCTTGTGAGTCTTGGCCTGCGATGCCCTTAGCTCTGGGCCATCACGCCCTGCCCGGCCTTAAGCCCAAACACGTCCCGTCACTGGTCACAGTGCCCGGTCTTGACTTTGACCTGCTCACTCGGTTCAGTTCACTAGACAAGCTCGTCGGAGTGACAGCTTGTCTAAAACGCTTTATGCACAACTGCAGACACCACCCAGATTCGCGACGCTCAGGCCCCTTGTACGTCAGTGAACGAAGAGAGGCCCTACTTTACTGGGTGCGCAGTGTTCAGCACAATGAAATTGCAGAGGACATCCACCGCCTTCAAACTGGCAAAATCTGCTCCGTCTGACTCCAGCGGCTGTCACCTCTCATTAAAGATGAGCTCCTTAGAGTTGGTGGACGACTGTCCCATGCGTCTATCCGATATGACGCGCAGCATCCGCTCATACTTCCCAGCTCTAGCCCACTTGTAGACCTTATCATTGACCACTACCACAAAATACACTGCCACCCTGGCGCTGACACTTTACACGCTATCCTACGCCAACAATTTTGGATTAAAAGCGTACTTTTGTATATTCGTGTGCCTCTCGACTAAGGCGGTTCATTTGGAACCGGTCTCGGACCTCAGCACGGAAGCGTTCCTCGCGGCATTACAGCGTTTTATAGCACGCCGCGGTGCCCCGGTTCTCATCCGCTCGGACTGCGGTACAAATTATGTAGGCGCTAGAAATCAGCTCATCGAAGTACAAAACTTTCTTACCTTGAATAATGACACGATTGCGCACAAGCTCGCTGGTCAGCACATTACTTGGTTGTTGAACGTCCCTAAGGGACCATGGTTCGGTGCGTTACATGAGATCAACGTAAAATCAACAAAGCAACTTTTATATCGCGTAATTGGCGAACAACACCTCACATTCGAGGAATTCTCCACACTTTTAGCTCGAATTGAAGCGGTCCTTAACTCAAGACCTCTCTGCCCACTTTCGTCTGATCCTTCAGACTTTGAGCCGCTTACAGCCGGACATTTCCTTATAGGCCGCCCACTAACGGCCCTTCCCGAACTATCCGTGGAAGATAGGCCGATCTCCACACGTAGGCGATTCCAGATGGTACAGGCCCTTTCCCATCGCTTCTGGACGCTGTGGACCCAGTCCTACCTTCATACCCTCCAAACCCGCTCCAAATGGTTGTCCCCATCCTCCCCTCCCCTAGTTGGCGAGCTCGTCCTCATCAAGGAGGACAACCTGTCTGCCCTCCAATGGAGACTGGGGCGCATTGCTCGCACCCTGCCTGGGAAGGATGGCGTCGTGCGGGTGGTAGACCTGGACACCGCGAATGGACATCTTCGGAGGCCTGTATTCCGGATCGCCAGGCTCCCATTGGATGAGCCCACCCTGGCCCCCGGAGGATGTTCCCGCCAAAGCCGGGACGGCCATTCAAACCATACCGCCATCTGTAAGGCGGTTGACTCAGCGGTTGTTGACGACCGCGTCCGCCTATCTGCCGCGGCGCCACCGCTGCGCGACCCGCGGCCGCTCGCTTGGTGAGACATACCGCGCCGACTCGTCTGTCTGCTAGCTACCGCGAGACGCCCACAAAATACGCGCGCTGGTATCTGCCCTTATTTATAGTGACTCCTGAACCTAATGTGAAGAGAACGCCTAAATGCCTATTGTGTAGTGTAGTGACTGTGCGCCAGGAAACCAACCTACATCGCCGCCCGTGGTCAGCTCGTCCCCCGGTTCCTGTGACTCATCATCCCTGTAAGTACTTCACTATCCATACCTACCCAGCCCACAACCTTTATTTCGTCGCTGTTACTGTGAACGCCTTTCGCCGTAACATTAGAGAACATGAAAAATGATGTAACATCCAAACAAAGTTATTTTAGAAACAAATACAAAGAGAACGCCATTTATTGTATTGATTTTAATTTAAAATATTTAAATTTTTAATTAAAAAATCTATTTTGATTAAGTATTAAATGTAAATCATCCTGCCTGTTGCGTCTATTTCGTCCCTGTTACAAACATAATATCACACGCACGCAGGCTTCCATTAGGGCATTATTTTATTGTACTCGCTCTCGCCTTCAATCATCCATTTCTTCTAAACACACAGCTTCTTTTATGCTTTATACCTACATATACGCACAGACATATAATAAAATATATGTCTGTGCATATACGATAGACATACCTAATTTAAAAAGTTATGTTATGTTATGAATCATTTAAAAATTGTATTGTGCATAAATATTTTTTCCCTATATTATCGGAAATTAGGCATTCGCTGGCAACCATTCGCGCTAGTGTCAGTCATACGCGGCTGTCACGCACACTTCAAATTCAATACAAAAACCGGGCGGATTTTGAGAAGCGTTTGTACCGCGATGCTCCGTCTAGACATGTTGTGGTGGTTCGAGCCGTGTAGTGATCGTCTAAAATGCTTTATAAGAGTTTCTAGTATACTTTGCCAAATACAGAGATCGAACATCTTAGGAGAGCTAGACTATCTTGATTGTTTTGCTTCCAACCAAGTCGATTGCACATGTCTATACCAGTACATTAGACCGAACGAACAGTGACCATACATCTTTCCATTCCACCTAGCTTGCTCTAACTAATGGCGAGTCTCGGCCTTCTATGAAGCCTAGATAAATTGTCAATCTTAAGGAAACCTAAGAGCACATAGTAAGTCTGATGAGTGATTGCATAGAGTTGATTAAATGCGTTACAGACTAGCCATAGCAATTGTTAAGATCGCGTGGAAAGGTGTATTGTACCTGTAGGATTCTGTGATCCTCCGTCGGAAAGCCAGCCAGGCGAATGTCGGGGTACCTACACAGCTGACGCTGAGCGCGCTGCTGACCGAAGTCACTTTATGGGAACAACTGACCTGTTTTACCCTATACGCTGCGAAGCGTGTTTCATGTCAATTTTGCATGGCGCTGAGCGCTAATTATGAGTGATGGCGTTTTCGCATCTTTTTCCCCTTTGTTTTACCATAGTTTTATTCTCACTCATTGTTCTATGTATATGTAAATGATAAGTTAGTCTCGTCAGACTATAGAATGCAAGGTCAGTTGAAGACGGGACGTGTATATGTGACAACCCCAGCTGCCGCAATCCCGTCACGATCATGTACTAGTTTCAATTTATTAAATTCAGGCTTCACATTATAGCGATTGCCTTACTAGCAATAAAACAAATATGATCACTCCCCCTTAAAACATTGCAGAATCTCTGTATTAGCCCTACATGACCCTACCTCCGAGCCTACATCCTAGCTTAATTATAATAAATATTACCTACCGTTACTTACTATCCGTCGGATGTCTGCATCTGCTCTCCATCTGCTCAACTCTGTATCTAATCTGCTATTGTCTATCAACTCTAATGTGACTAAATGTTTCTGTTCTATAATGATACCTGTCTCACTCTCTAGTTAGACTGGATACAAATGTGCAGTTGTCGTAGGCTAGTTATAGTGGCTAGCCCGAATTAAACCAGAGTATCAAAAATGATTGCTCATCTAGAATAATTAATAACTTTACGTCTGTATGTCCACAAAGATTAAGTCTACAGTCATCTATTCACAAGTGGCTAGTGAAACAAGGCTTGTTTATCTAGAGAACTAGCTTGAGTAACTAGTGAAACAAGGATTACAAGTTTAAAGAATTAAGCCAAGAACAATAGAGATAATAACCGTGAATGCTAGACTGCATTTGATAGACAAGATCATGTGAATTCTCACTATTACGATATACAAATCACAAGTATTTATCTCTGCTGTTCCTTGCGTTGTAGAAATCAATTGAAATAAAATAAAACACAAGATTATGGTAGATAGCTTAATTTATTCTACCTCAATGTATTTGTTGATTTATTGTTTTATTATTTAGTGATTTATTTGTTGATTTATCGTTTATTATTTAATTATGTATTTGTTGATTTATCGATTATTATTTAATGATTTATTGATTGGTTTATCTATTATTTATTTATTATTTATTTTATTTAGTTATGTTTGTTTATCTCATCACTTATTTAGTTATAGTATGATTGGTTATTTACCCCTATATTTATCTATATCGCTTAATAATACGGTAAATCTAAGAAATAAGATCAGATTTTTCTACCCACATATTTCGAACATTGGAAGCTGTCAAAACTTCTGTACTAAATACCCTCAAAATACCAACTTTTCAATTGTCAGACTCAATTGACAGTCGCAGATTTGATTTTGACACTGCCGTGGTGTTGCCATCTGGGAAAAGGTACCAATATTAGTGGAGATTCTCTAAAGTTGAGAAATGTCGTCGAAATCTATCGAAGCTGCTATCCGTGAGCTTACTAAAACGGTGTCTGATCTCAGGAATAAAATTATTAACCTGGAGAAAGTGGTGTTGGAGCAGAATAATGTCATGAAAAGAGTAATCGGCGCTGATTTGAGTGCATTGTCGAAGCCGTGCAATATCAATACGGGAGAAGGTGGTTGCAAGACGCTCCCATCACTTCGTAAGACGCATCCAACGCAGGCAACACGGCAACCTGGGAGCTCTACCAATGCCCAGACAACACCGGTGATCTCCGCCAGTGCTCGTAGGGCTAGAAGGCGGAATATATCGCCTGCTTTCTCATCGGTTCATACGGAGACCCACGAACCTGTGATGGCGTCCACAAGCCTTAATGTTCCGAGTACGTCACAGACGACAAACACATCGCAACTTAAATTGGCAAATGCCGCCGACACCGCTGCTACGACACATATGCACTCTGATGAAGCAACCGATGATGCTCCGGAATGGGTCGAAGTGCGGACTCGAAAACCTCATCGCTTACCTGTGAAGGTGACGCGTGGCACTGCCTCAGCGAATTCAAATGCTTGCGTTTTGTCGGCCGCTGAACGCAAATCTTACCTGCATTTGTATTTCGTAGAAATTGGAACAACGTCGGAACAAGTTTTAACACATTTGCATAATATCTGTCCAGGTGATAACTGTGCTGCCGAAACCCTGAAGTCTCGTGGCGATTACGCTTCTTTTAAGTTGACTGTTCCCGCAAAACATCTAGAAAAATACTTAGCGGCGGAACACTGGCCGGAAGATGTTCACATAAAGCCATGGCGCAGTGGATTTCGCAAACCACAGCAACAAGCGGACCAAAACCAGTAAATATAAATCATATACTTTATTCTATCAGAACGTGAGAGGCCTACGCTCTAAGTTGGACATCTGCAAGAAGGGTATATTAAGGGAATCATCTGATATGTTTGCCTTCACCGAAACATTCCTAATCAGCAGTGTCAGCGATGCGGAATTTTTTCCACCGGGGTACACCGTACTGCGGCGAGACCGAGCTGGCGACGCCGGCTGGGGAGGCGTATTGTTGGCCGTGCGTGACATCTACCCTGTGCGGCGGATACTTGACATTGATGGTTATGCGGACGATATTGAAGTTGTTATAGGTTTAATTACATTTAAGTTTATGAAAATAATTTGTTGTGTTGTCTATATTCCGCCGAATTCTGATGAGAACAAATACGTGAGAACTTTTACTGTTTTAGAAAATGTAGTAGCTAAATATTCGAAACTTGATGTTTTATTAGTTGGAGATTTTAATTTGAATTCCTGTAGTCAAAATGTGGGTCTACAATTTGAGTGTTTGTTAAGTTTCTGTAAATTAAAACAGTATAATGTAATACGTAATAAGTTTGATGGAATGTTGGATCTGGTGCTAAGCGATCTGAGCGAGGGGTCGATCAAAGTAAGTGGTGATGCTGAAGCTTTGGTTTCGGCTGACGACTACCACCCACCATTTTCGGTAACCATACGATGCGCGCGCCCAGTGCGGGCGGCGGCGGTTCAAACGGCGTGGGTGCTTCCGCTTCAACAGGTTGGTGAAGCGCCGCGAAAGTGGAACTTCCGTAAGGCTAACTATCATTTGTTATACGCTACCGTGGCGTCTCTGGATTGGGATGAGATTTTTTCCTGTACTGATGTAAATATAGCTGTCGACGTGCTCTATAATTTATTAAATTCCTGTTTTGATAGCTGTGTGCCCGTAAAACGCCACAGTTGCCCCAATTCACGTTATCAATATCCAGTTTGGTTTACATCAGTATTAATTAATACTATTAAAAATAAGTATTTTCATTTGAAAAAGTTTAAACACCATCAGAACAATTTTAACAAAGAAATGTTCAGATTTTATAGAGAAAGAGTCAAACAACTTATCGATGAAGCTTATAATGAGTATATTAGACAGACAGAATCGGACATAAGACGGAATCCTCGTAGGTTTTGGAAGTTTGTAAAGGAGCAGCAGTCCTCGCGACAGGCTTGTGATGTTTTCGAACATGACGGAAAACTGGTAACCGGTCGTGACGCAGCGAACGCATTTGCAAATTACTTCGAATCCGTGTTTCTGTCTGATGACCCCGTTTTGTCAGCTGAGGATGCCGAGCATGAGGCGGCCAATTTCTTATGCTCCGCTCGTGTAGCAGTAGATAACATTAGCTTAAAGGATGTCCAATGGGCAGCTCGTCGAATAAAAGCCCATTCGGCTGTTGGTCCCGACGGCATACCCTCTTTCATTCTGAAGGACTGTTTTGAAATCTTAAAGCTCCCCCTTTTGCACATCTTCAATCTAGCTATAAGCACTGATACTTATCCATCAAAATGGAAAGTCTCAAGAGTGACTCCGGTTCCAAAAGGCAATAGGTCACCGAAGATTGAAAACTTTAGGCCGATAGCTATCTTGTCGGCTTTCGGTAAGGTCTTTGAGTCTATACTTAACCATCATATCACCCGGCAGATAAGTACACGCTTATCAGACGCTCAGCACGGGTTCAGGGCTGGTAGGTCTACAGCTACTAACCTCTGAGGTGGCGCGCAGTCATATTATGATTGCTGTCAAAATACCCTAGGTTGGCACGCAATCATTGTATGATTAAATAAGGACGGCAATACAAGCGTCAGTTATTATGCGTTTCATAGAAAAAGTTCATTCGCGCCGTGAAAATTCTTGGAGTGTTTACGTTTGTGAAAAAATTACGGAATTTATTTGTAAAAGTGAATTTTTAGTGGGAAAAAAGTGTTTTCAAGGCTTTTACATCATGAGCAAGTAAGTTATGAACAGTTTTTAAGTGATAAGTTGTTGATTTATGACGATTTATAACAAAAATTTGCAGAAATCATCGCTAGCATCCCCGTGTACTAGTTGTAATTGACTGACAATCATTTGTTGTGTGCTAAAATTACATGCAGTAATGTACTGCAGTTACTTTTTATCAATAGTATAATTATTAATCTAAGTGTTTCAAGCGTTAAATCGGCATGAATGTAAGTATAAAATTCACAAATAGCAAAAATATCGCTCACGTCCCAAGCGATCATAATGTGACTGCCACGCCACCTCGGGGGCTCGGGGCGTTTACGCAGGTCGGCCGCCATATTTGTTGAGCGTACCCAGGATGTTAGAGTAATGGATGTGGCATTTTGTGATCAATGTTTTTTTTATGTGTACCAGACTTGAAAAAAAAGGAACCCGTATCTATTTATTTATTTATTTATGGCGGCTTATGACCACAACTAAAAATGATTAATTTAAGTAATTATAACTACATTTTATGCATTTTAGGTTATTTTGAACTCCGTTTAAATATTTTTTTGATTTGTTTTTTATTTTGTATTTTTATACTAACATGAAAACGCATGTTTTAGTTGCATTGTTAAGCGAACAACCCGGATACAACAACAGGGAACAAGGAACAGGGAACAACAGGGATATTTTTATGACCCATTTCATTGAATTTTTTTTGGTTTGCATTTTACGCATGACCTTTTTTTTACTGACGTGCATGTGTTTTAGATACATTTTTTATGTTAGCGAAAAATCTTATAGGTTATTTTGAACTTCGTTTAAATATTTTTTTGTTTTGTTTTTTATTTTGCATTTTTATACTAACATGAAAACGCATGTTTTAGTTGCATTGCTTAGCGAACAACCCGGAGCGCCAGGGATATTTTTATGACCCATTTACTTTGAATTTTTTTTGGTTTGCATTCACGCAAGACTGTTTTTTTACTGACGTGCATGTGCTTTAGTGGCATTTTTTATGTTAGCGAACAATCCTGTTTATCTGGCCGTGGCCGTGGAAGATGTGCGAGGATGCGCGGTGGTGTGAGGGTAATGTTGCCGGTGCCTTCTGAACCCTTTTTGCCCTTGCCGTGAGTTCATTACTTTTTCACATTACGTCCTCACCTTATGACGCATTAGTCAAGTGTACTTGCAGTTGACGTTATTTCATCATCATCATCATCAACAACTATTTAATGTCCCCACTGCTGGGGCACAGGCCTTTCTTATTAACGACTGCAGATGCAGCCGGGACCAACGGCTTAACGTGCCTTTGCGAACGTTGCATAAGAGGCCTATTACATCTCGATTGTGATTTTTGCGTAAAATGCCACTTAACCGCAACAATCGCAGTATTGCAGAGTAAAATTCTATAGCGTCAACTACTCTAAAAAGTCGATTCTTTATTTATTTTTTATTTGCATTTTACGCACGACTGTTGATTTACTTACATGCATGGGTTTTAGTTGCATTTTTTAATGTTAGCGAACATTCCTGGGTACCTGGCCGTGGCCGCGGAAGAGGTGGGAGGATGGGAGGTGTGAGGGCTATGGTGCCGGAGTCTTTGGCTTCTGAACCTCTTTCACGTGGTGCTGGCCGCAGAGCTCGTGGAGCCAGAGGAAGCAGGGGGGACCGCGGGAGCCGTGGAAGCCAAGCAAGACCTCATGCAATTGATCAGTTAGCTTCTTTGCTTTTTTTATTAACTCAGTAATCTAAATTATCACTTCAGGTATTGTATGGTTCAATTAATTAACTAATCGTATAGGAATTTTAAAAGTTTTTACCTTTTTAGGCTCGAATTAGTGAATATCGAGGAGTTGCCTAGTGGCAGCCCTCTGGAGGAGCCTCTGCATAAGAGGAAAAGGCGCGTTTGGAGCCCGTAAGTATTAAATAATGTTACCCGTAATTGTTGTATGTTGGCTGTAGGTTTTAGCATATAATATATGAGTATAATGTGTCTTTACAGGCTGTCAGTCAACGAGCCTAGAGGACCCTTCAGTGTTCAGCCCCGATCGCCTTCTCCGCCCTTGCCGTGAGTTCAATACTTTTTTAAACATAAGTATTTCCAAGTTAACACTGAGTATGACAATGATGGGTTTTTCACAGGCTTCCGAACAATGAGCCCGGACCGTCTGGACTTCCAGAGGTCGTTCCTAGGTCGCCCTCTCCGTCTTCATCGTAAGTTCATTCCTTTTTTAAACATAAGATTTTCAAGTTACTGTGTTGTGTATGACAATGATGTGTTTTTTCGACAGGATCTCTACGTTTGGCCTGCTTCAACATACAGTGGAGGTGGTTGAGCTAAATAACGATGATGATCCAGCGAGATTCCCACCATCACCCGCAGTGTAAGTCAATACTTTCTTCGTTTAAAAATAATTTCAAAAAAGACTCGTCTGATAATAATCAGATAATAAGTTTTTTTTAATCAAGGAACTTAAGATTAACTTTTTTTTGCAGATACCTTGAGTGCGGAGGCAGTGCAGCCAGCTCAACGGCCACCACTCCAACAACTGCTATACATCATCGCCGACGTTTTAGCAGGCCGCTTAGGGATGATGACATCGAGGAGGCACTCAATTATGGTATGTATGGTTTTATAACAGCGTGTCTCTCGGATTGGTCAGCGTTGGTTGATGGTTCTCGGAGCGTCAGACCAGATGTCCTCGTAGTCCTTGTAGAACGAAGACGATGTTGTGATGAAGGTTTTTTTTTATTAGGAAGCGAATTGGATTCTGGGGATAGCGGAGAAGAAGGTGAACTAGTGCCAGTGAACCTGCCGAGGGTACTCCGGGAGGCGTTGGACACTCCCGAAGATGAGGAGGCGTATGGTTCACCTATTGCTCCACTTGCTCCGCTTGCTGTCCCGCTTGGCCCTGCTCCGGAACGAGGCGCAACAATGATGCCCCATGATTTTTTTGAATTTGAATGGAAGCAATTCCAGACCGTGCCCATCCCACCTACCATCCGCCGAGAACCGTTCACACAAGTAAATGTTGGCCCTAGTTTCTCCTGTGTGAACGCTTACGATATTTTTGTTACGATCTGGGACGAAGAAATCATGGGGCTCATTGTTAGCGAAACAAATAGGTATGCGCAAGAGGTTGCCACCAAACAATTTGACACTAATTCCCTGTGTCCCACCAGTCGCATCAGTTTCTGGGTAGACACGAACGTTGACGAGGTATACACATATTTCGCCATAATATTGGCAATGGGTGTGGTGGTCAAGTCCAAAATAACGGATTACTGGCTCAAAGACGAGTGCATTTTTTCCACGCCTGGTTTCTCGGCACACATGAGTCTTCGTAGATTCCAGCTACTGAACAAGGCAATACATTTTAACAACAATAGTCTCATGTGTGCCGAAGAACTTAGTCCGTCTCAGGCTAAACTTTACAAAATAGCCCCTATTTTAGACCACCTCAATATTAAGTTTCAAAGCTTGTACACTTTGAGCCAAAACTTGGCTCTTGACGAGTCATTGTTGCAATGGAAGGGTTGGTTAAATATTAACCAATTCATTCCAAATAAAGCCGCCACAGTAGGCATAAAAACGTATGAGCTGTGCGAGTCCACAACGGGGTACCTCTGGAGGTACGAAGTTCACGCACATAGGTCTGCGCCTGCAACCCAGGACCAACAGTCGCCACTTAGTGCTTCTACGCCAGCAGTTGTTTTGAGGCTTATCAATGGCCTCGAAAACAAAGGCTACACATTGTGGATGGATAATTTTTACAATTCTCCTGCATTAGCAAGGCGGTTAAAATGTTTGGGGTTTGACGTGGTGGGGACTCTCCGCACAAATCGCCAGTTTGTCCCTGACGAAATAATGCGCCTAACGAAAGCAAATATGCGTCCCGGTCAAATCACAGGATACTCATCAGGTGACGTTGACGTGATGGTGTGGCGTGATCAAAATAGGGTGGCAACCATTTCAACATACCATGGTAACGCCACTGCAACTTCCAACGATAAAATAAAACCAATTCTGATCCTAGATTATAACATCATGATGGGGGGTGTTGATAAAAAGGATCAGATGCTATCCATGTACCCCATCGAACGAAAGCGTACTAGTGTTTGGTACAAAAAACTATTTCGTAGACTGCTAAATGTATCTGTTTTGAATTCTTTTATCATTGCCAAAAAATCTTCTTCCTCACAATCACATCGAGCTTTTCGCTATTCACTCATTTCTTCCCTCCTCAGCCGACACAGTAACCATAGCGTGCCCTCAAATAACCCTCCGCAAAGAGGATTATTATTTGAGGCTAAAAAACATTATATTGCTGAGCGTCCAGTTCGCCCCAGCAAAATAAGGCTGCGTCGCCAATGTTGCGTCTGCAAAAAGCTGACGCATTATTACTGTGTCGGCTGTGTTGACAAATCTGTCTGTATCGCTTCTTGTTTTGTTTCACTTCATTCATAATATGTATCTATTCGACTTCTTTATTATATTTATTATAGTACCAAACACTAAGTCAACTTTCATTTTTAACTTTCATATGTACCCCTCCTGGGAATCAAACCTGGAATCTCTGAGCGTAAAAACCGATGGGCAAGCCACTACACCATAGTTGTCAGTTGCTTTTGTTTACTCAATTACTAATCAACCAATATTTACCAATGGCGTTGTACTTCATTAACTGCTAAGTCAACTTTCATTTTCAACTTTCATATGTGCCCCCTCTGGGAATCGAACCTGGCACCTCTGGTCAAGCCACTACACCACAGTTGTCACCCATTATCGTTGTTTTCGTTTACTCAATTACTATTGAACCAATATTTACCAATGGCGTTGTACTTCATTAACTGCTAAGTCAACTTTCATTTTTAACTTTCATATGTGCCCCCCTGGGAATCGAACCTGGCACCTCTGGTCAAGCCACTACACCACAGTTGTCACCCATTACCGTGGCTTTCGTTTACTCAATTACTACTGAACCAATATTAACCAATTATTTGTTTTGACTTTGCAATAACATCCACAGTGTGCCGTGCGTAGTATATCAAAGATGCGGCTTTATTTGAATGATCACCGTTGCTATCGTTGCTTTCGTTTACTCAATTACTAATGAAGCAATATTTATCAATGGTGTTGTACTACATTAACTGCTAAGTCAACTTTCATTTTCAACTTTCATATTTACCCCCCGGGAATCGAACCTGGAACCTCTGAGCGTAAAAACCGATGGGCAAGCCACTACACCACAGTTGTCAGTTGCTTTCGTTTACTCAATTACTAATCAACCAATATTTACCAATTGCGTTGTACTACATTAACTGCTCAGTCAACTTTCATTTTCAACTTTCATATGTGCCCCCTGGGAATCGAACCTGGCACCTCTGGTCAAGCCACTACACCACAGTTGTCACCCATTGCCAATATTGCCATTGCTTTCGTTTACTCAATTACTAAAAAACCATATTTACTAATGGCGTTGTACTTCATTAACTGATGACAATATTGCCATTGCTTTCGTTTACTCAATTACTAAAAAACCAATATTTACTAATGGCATTGTACTTCATTAACTGCTAAGTCAACTTTCATTTACAACTTTCATATGTACCCCCCGGGAATCGAACTTGCAACCTCGTGAGCTTAAAATCCGGTGGGCAGGGCAAGCCACTACAGCACAGAGGCGGTTAAAATTGTCACGCATTACCGTTGTTGTCGTTTACTCAATTACTAATAAACCAATATATACCAATTTTGTGTGCGTAGTATAATAAAGATGCGGCTTTATTTGAATGTATTGAGAGACAAGGAGTACTTAGTAGTCTCGAATGTTATGGGCAATCAATTGTTAGATTGACTTTAGCGTCACAACTTTTATTAATTAATACCTATATTGTATATTCGTAAAAATATATATTCTAAATAAATGCAAATAAACATATATCCTATTCTATTCTATTCGTAAAAACTTGCATCTTTTCGGTATGTTCACGGCTTAACACTAGGAATAAAAATAAATTAACTATTCGCTTTTATAACAAAATACCCGACTGTTTTTATGGAATGATGTATTGTATGAATAATTATTAACGTTACAGAAAAATATTCGCACTTATAAAAATATCCTGTGTTTGTTTGAAAGTCCTAATCTATCTATATATTTAAAAATCAACTGCTGTTAGTTTGTCTCGTTAAATTCGAGAATGTCTGGACCGATGTGGCCAATTTCTAGATAATTATAGTAGTTCCTAGCTGTGAAACATTAATGATGTCTTTTGTCTATTTAGAAATAAAAAGTAGTCATTTGGTTGTCAAATACTTAAATTTGTCTGTTTCAAAGCTGTAGTATGAGATGCAATCCTTTTGGTCTGTTTTGTATTCGGAAATAAAAAAAATGGTAAAAATTTTAAATAGCTGTGCACGAATTTAGGAAGGGGGAGGGACAGGGGAGAGCTATCCTTTGGTGGTACTCCCATTCTGCAGAAATAAATGTTTTCAGAGATATTAATTTTAAGATTAGATTCTGTAACAGATTTAGTATGAAACTCGTGAAAATAATTATTACTAGCGGCCGCTCGCGGTTTCACCCGCGTGGTTCCCGTTCTCGTGGAAATATCGGGATAAAAAGTATCCTATGTGTTAATCCAGGGTGTCAGCTAACTTCATACCAAATTTTGTTAAAATCGCTCCAGCCGTTTAGACGTGAAGAAGTAACAAACATACACACTCACAAACTTTCGCCTTTATAATATTAGTGTGATAATTTAAAAAAAATAATGTCCGTATTATATTTAAGCAGATAATAATTAAGCAGACCATAAGGCATTAAGACAATAGCACGTTTTAGTCAAAAAGAATAAAAAATTGCACTTTTATAGTAAAAATAACAAAAAAATTATATGTGAATGTGAACATCTTGTAATTTTGGCAAGTTTTTAAACGAAAAGTTGTCTCATCTATTAATCTGTAAACGTCAAAACATCAATATGTCAAAATTGATAGTAATTGTTGTGAAAAATAATAAAACTTTAAAGACTATATCTCGTAAACTAATCATTTCCGCAGAAAATAAACATCAGCATTAGAATCTCTGGATTTATTACAATAAAGTAGCATACTTTTATTACACAAATTCGTGAACAGCTATATAAAATCCAAGACAAAAAAAAGTGTCCGTTTGTTTGTAGATTTTTTTTTTTTTTTTACATTTTATAAAATGTATCATTGATGTAATGGTTTAAATCATTAAAAGGAACATTTTTAAATACAATAAAACAATTACTAAAAATAGTACCTATTACAATTTCATACCATGCCACCTCCAGTCATGGGTCGATCCATGGCGCTCTATTGTACTTATTGTGCTAATTTTTGCAAGTTTTTATTACCGTATTTTGAATTATTTTTGTATGATATAAGCTCATTTTTCATTTATTTTCGTTAGTAAATGTATTGTAAATAAAGAATGTTAAAAAACATTGGTAGAAAATAACTTAAAATACGTTCTATGACACAAAGTGCAATGTAGACAATTTTGATGTTATTTTCTATTGCTCTAGGTATATAGTCATAAATTTGAAACTAATCACTTTTAAGAAATGAAATTGTAGCTATGTTATTTCAACTATGCAAGCTTTCAAACAAAACATCAACTGTCTCTTATCTGTGTTAGACGACGGAATGTTTACATTAACAAGTTGACCCTTTTTTTGTCGTGTAGCCGGGCCGCCCGCGGCGCGCCGCTTTCAAGGTCAAGAGTTCTTAGACTCAGTGTGTAAAATAAATGTATGAAGAGTAGTAAGTTTCTTATAGATTATTGTAATTTAATATGTAATGTTATAAATAAAACAAATACTTCTTTGAAAAATGGTTATATTTCTACTGTCTTGGGGTTTTCATGCAAAAAACGGGGAAAAAAAGCAAAACTTATTTTTAGATAAAGATTGAAAAAAAAGAATTAGTTTTAATTGTAAATATTATGTATTAATCGGTTAGCTTATTTCATTACGAACACGTAGGCATAAGATACATGCATATTCCCTTCATAACTACTGAGATATTAGTCATGAGGTAACCCGACACCCAAAATACTTATCCCCAGCTGGCCCCCCCCCGCCACCCGACGCCATATTGGTTTCAAGTGTCTGCCACTTGAGAGGCTAACCAAGTTAACTTTACAGACTATGCCGTTACACAAATGGACTTACATAAGCAGGTAGATGTTACCTATTTCGATTTTAAAAAGGCATTTGATCGCGTTCATAATGATATATTGTTAAAAAAATTCTCAACATTCGGCTTTACACCTAAATTATTAAAATTGTTTTGTAGCTATTTTCGTAACCGTACGCAATATGTTCAGCTCTTTGGCTACAGATCGGACTCGTATGCTATTCGCTCTGGGGTGAGTCAGGGAAGCACACTTGGACCCACCCAGTTTCTCATAATGATCAATGACCTGCCTAATGTCGTCAGGACGGCTAAGTGTCTCATGTTTGCTGACGATGTAAAACTGTTTCTAGGTGTCAAGGGTGTCAGTGAGTGTGAAGCTCTTCAGAGAGACATTGATGATGTGGTAGTGTGGAGTGAGCGTAACCAACTTGAATTCAACACATCAAAATGTAAAAGCATTACGTTTTCTCGATCTCGCTCACCAATTACTTACCCTTACTATATTCTCGGTGAACCACTTGAGCGCGTCCCACTCATTAGGGACCTAGGCTTGACCCTAGATCCGGAATTGACATTCAATGTCCATATAACACACACGTGTGGTCGTGCGTATAAAGCCTTGGGTTTTGTGATGCGACAAACTGCTCGGTTTCATGATAGAGCAACCATTCTCACCCTTTATTACGCATACGTAAGAAGCAAATTAGAGTATAATTCTTTTATTTGGGATCCCCATGAAGCCAAATATAAGCTTATGGTGGAAAAAGTACAAAAGAAGTTTGCGCGTTATATTTACAAAAAGATGTTTGGATATTACCCATATCTATATCCATCCCTTTTCATAGCCGGCATGGTGGGTATTAACACTTTAGAGCTCCGGCGAAAATGTGGTCTTCTTTTACATTATTTTCTACTTTTTAATAATAAGATTGATAATCCTGAAGCCTTGTCGAAGTGTTCGTTTTTCGTTCCAAATAAGTTGGCGCGGCTGCGCACGCGGCGTCTATTTACAGCCCCGTTGGTTCGCACACAGACGGCAAAATATGCACCTACTGCGCAAGCTTTGGATCTACTCAACGCTCTGATCGTTCAGCAACCGGATGTTGATGTATTTTGTGTACCTATGCATAGATTTGTTAATAGTGTTGTACGCTTTTTAGAAATTTAGTAGTTAAGTGTATACTATATCTACACAAAATGTAACTGGCCTCTGCACGCTTTGGTTTAACTGTAAGTGTAGTGAGCAAATGAAATTTAAATAAATAAATAAATAAATAAATAAATAAATAAATAAATCTACTCATCTAAATATAAAATTACGAAACTCTTTCATTATTTATGCCTTGTAAAGTCTTTAGATTAAAAGCTTTATATTATAACCATCATTAGGTCTTACTGCCTCTTTTCTAGAATTTACTTTCAAACATAGTCAAACAATTTACGGTCTACTCCAAATCATTTTAGCTTTTACTCATAAGGTAATAAGCTTTCACTCTCAAGATAATTAGATTTATACTCTCAGGATAATTAGCTTTTATACTCAAATCATCAGAACTTACACTCAAGATCGTTAGTGGTTTTCACTCAACAATCGCTAGTGTTTTATGTACAATTAATTAAATTTATAGACAATAATTAGACTTTCCAAGGCCAATCGTTAGTTCCTAGGCCATCGATTAATGGGAAAAACAACGATTAGAACAAAAAAAACCCATTAGACCTTCCTAATTAACATTTCATAATGACTAATCATGCAAAGCTATGTACAAGTAACTTTCTCGACACACAGGTATTTTAATCTCTCTAGGTTGCATGTAATTTATTAAATAGGGCACACATAGATTTCATATATGTCTCGTAGTTCAATTGGTAATTGCAGAGGCGGATTGACTATGTCAATACAATAATTAAAATGACCCTTGGATCGTTTTATGCAACATGTTATTACAATTAATATGACTGTAATTATTACTATCGTTAGTTCCAGGTAATAGCTCCGCAAAATCGGATGCCAATAATCTACGTTAACGTAGTCATACACTGAATAACATTCCTTGTCCATTTTGTTTATTATTATATACAATTCAGTTATCAATCTTATAAACACTATGTCGAGGAAGCTACAGAAATATCTAGTTGTTATTGAAATTATAACTTTACCGGAATACTGCCGACTGCTCGCGTACCGACACACAACTTCCCTATCAACTTTAATGATTTATTCTGCTTTGAAAATTTGACTACTATTTCTATGCTCACTGGCTCTATATAAAGTAAAACTGTACGACAGTAAACAACTACTCGTCGCTTCGTTGTTGTCTCGCCACCTCTCTGAACCGGGTCCCCGCTCCGAATGAATCTCGAATGCCATCCCCCAATCCAAACGTCTTTCGCAAGGCAAGGCAGCCCCGCCCTCAGTTCCTCAGTGTCTGAAACACAAAACTCTTACCAGTAAATGCGGCTCTTCCGATTGGCTTATCTTTATGTGTGAGTGTCTGCAGTGCAGCGATGTTGCGACCTAGGGTTTTTTTATATGGGTGTTAACAATCACCACGTGTGGCTTTAATTTTTTTTTCCCATCGTCTTCTAATTTTCAACTAAATCCTTAAGAGTTTTTGTCCAAAAAAAAAAGGTTCATTTTTGTTATCTGGAATTCTTTGAATGTAATTTCTGTCCCGCATAATGACCGGCAATAACTTGTAACCTTTTTCGCATACTGACAAACGGCCTTTTGTCTAGGGATATTTTATTGCTCAGTTTTTAGTTTTTACGCCATGGACACAAAAAATTGTTGGCACTTTATTGCTTACATCTGTAGAATTTTTAAATTTGTAAACCCTAAACCATCCTCTTAAACGTAGCTCTAAGAATTCGCTTGCACGTGCTTACATCGTCGTTGCAATGTTTTTCTCACGTATTAAATATAGTTATATTTAAATTCATACACGCGATGACCATCTCAATGTTTATAGCCAAAGGTTTGTCCATATAAAAATTCAACACTTTGATCTACAAAGTACCTATAGAAGTTGCTATTACCTATTAATACTTACTCTAATTTGGTATAAAAACACCGATAGCCAAGGCCTGGGTACATGAGGCCTTTCATTTTAGAGCTGTTACTTTACAAGAACCTGTGGGCTGATTGTCTAACTTCGGCATCTGTCGCGGTCGTTTTCAAGTGGAAGTACATTGCTTCGCATAAAATACTTATTTAAAAATAGTTTCAAATAGGCAAACTAGCGAAGCAATGTACTTCTGTTTGAGGGCGATTGCGATGGATCTCGGAACCCATCCGGGAGCCTAGCCAGTTCCAACGTCCTACGCGGCTGGCCTCTACTAGTTCTCGGGAACTCTTCTTTGTTCCTGTCCTACCCTTCAGAGAACCGATAACTATAAATACCTTGGAGTAACCATAGACCAATTACTCACCTTCAAACCTCAAATTGACATCCTTGCGACTAGGTTACGTAAACTGATTTATATATTTAAGTCCTTAAAACATGTAGCTGATCGCAAGACAGTCAAAATGGTATATTACGCTCTCTGCCAATCCTTAATAGACTACTGCATCACCTCATGGGGTGGAGCAGCAAAATCTCACCTCATCCACTTAGAGAGAGCGCAGAGAGCCATACTAAAGGTGAGTGCTGGCCTCCCATATCGATACCCAACCACTGACCTTTATAGGCATTGGAACGTTCTTACAATAAGGCAAACTTTTATTCTCCAAGTTGCGCTCAAAAAACACTCCCAGCTGCATTACGATCCACATTTAGTTATAGGAAAACGCAGGAAGGGCAAGGTCTGCAAATCACAAAAACTAAACACAAGTCTCTCTCATAATTTTTTTTGTTTCCTCGGACCATTCATTTATAATAAATTAAACAGCATCCTCAGTATATATCCCCTTCCAAAGAACAGCTGTAAAAAAGCGATTATAAAATGGCTTCGCGATCTTAATTACGACAAAACTGAAAGTTTTTTACTCCCAAGTTCATAAACGCTGCCACTATCCATCAACAAAGATGTGTCTTAATGAGTAGTAGCCTTGCACTGTTCACACTCCCACTCACTCGCTCACACACACTAACACGTCATCCTCACGCAGGCACATCCACGTACACACACACTCATACACATCTCATCTCACTCATCCACACAACACGCGCACGCACACAAAACACGCACACTGATACACCAATATAAACATACATATGCACACAAACTTTTGTATTATTATTGTAATCTTGTTTTGTTTTACTTTTTCTTTTTTGTTTTCCTTGTAAAATACCGTCCAATCCTACATTTCCATCCACCCACCATGAGTCCGTGGAGTGGGGCACTGGTGACCCGTATAACGGGTTTTTTTCAAAAACCTCTCTCAGGCACCAGTCTCTCACAAAACATAAACATAACGTCCACCTGTAATGTAACCATGAGTTTTTTTTTTTGTGATGAGAAAATAAAGTTATTTTGTATTTTTTTTTGTAGTTCTCCAGACATAGTACCGGAGATGTTGACACCAATGTCCAATGAGAACCACCGAAAAAAGCTGCCAACTTAAAGGCTAACCACAAGCCACTACGAGTCCTACCCATGTCCGGAATCCCGCCGATGGCGCCGGTTAAGGCATGTTGGCGACGGCTCATGTTTTAAATTTATACTTTTATACTTTTTTAGGTTTGTGAAGGTATTATCTATAATTAATTAATAACTGCGACTTATGTAAACACGCGCTTTCCCAAAATAAACGTTAAAGTGAGTGAACGTATTTCAATCAGCATCCTGTAGGCTTCAGCTGGTCATTCGAGTCGGATTCTGATGTTCCTCACGCCACCGTCGAAGATGGTAAACACGCGTAGCACTACCCGCCGCCGTGAAAAAGAAAACCCTATTTGAAGAAAAAGTCGCTTGTGAGCTGGCAGCGGGGCCATCCAGCAGCATCAAGGCAGAATCATGTCCGCCTCCTAAGGTTCCGTCGAGAGCCGCGTCATACGTTTCCAAGAAGTCGAGTGCCTCTCTCGCGGCACGGCGGAAGAGTTTGATGCTGGAAGCTGAAAAAATGAAAGCAGAAATCAAGATGCAACTTATAGATAAGCAGCTAGAAGCAGACCTAGCTAACCTAGAAGAGGAAATATACAGTTCACATGATGGAAGTGTAGCCAACGCACGCCGTGAAGTCGAGAATTTAATGGAGAAAAGTCAGCTGGAATTGGATAAGCAGGAAGCCCCCGACCAGGAACCTGAAACGGGCTTACTGCACCCGCCGGAAAACACTGCCGGCACTATGAATGGCACAATTCAGATGCTGGCTGCTGCAGTTAAAAACTTGAGTGCTGCTCCTACCCGCAATAGTTCGGATTCAAAATTGCTTAGCCGCATTTGTACGCCTAAAGAATTACCAGAGTTTGCGGGCAACCCATTGGACTGGCTTCAATTTAGGCAAGCATTTGAGGAGTCGACAGCGTTGTGCAACTTCAGTCCAAAAGAAAATTTATGGAGGTTAAGAAAATGTTTGCGCGGTCAAGCTAAAGAAGCGGTCTCAGCTTTGTTGATCAGTGCCACTACACCGGAACGTATAATGTCAACATTGCAGCTTCGTTTTGGCGATCCCGACTACATTTTGTCCCATTTGATACAAGATCTGAAGAAACTCCAATCTGTATCGCAAGATTATTCAAGGGATATAGTGTCATTCTCCGTTAAAGTGCAGAATTTTGTGGAGGCTGTGCGTGCCGTCGGCAGAGAAGAATATATTCAAGGTATGAGTACGGTGTCTACAATACTATCTAAATTACCGACAGTACTTATTTCAAAGTGGTCAGATTACAGCTTCCCACTAATTCAAGCCAAAACTAATAAATCACGATTAGAGATTTCGTCTGATTTTTTGAACGCCGAGGTCATTGTGTAAAGCGAGATGGCAACACGTTAAACGCTACTGCATTTGTTTTAAATGTTTGGAGGAGAAACACCTGCGAGACACATGTTCGGCGCCGGCCTGCAATAAGGATAACTGTGGTCGCGCGCATCACAACTTGCTTCATTATCCAAACAAATACAACACCGAGGGTGCACCACAGGAACGCGATGAACTGCAAGCTGAGCTAACTACAACCGAGTCAGTCACTCACGTTAACTCGATTATGTGCAAATTTTTATTATACTTCGGGTCTCAACCGAAGACGATTACTTATTACATGCAGCAGTACATGAGATGGTGCTATCTTCTTAACACTTTTAGATATATCCTAAAAAGAAATATCTTATTTCCGTTCCCTGCACTGGCAACCCCGCGTCACGAGACGTCATTATTACGTGTTTTTGTGTTATCGGAATCACACGTTCCTTGACCACCCGGCACTCACAGGGAACAACTATGAAGCAATCATTCCCACTTATAGTATTACTAGAATGGGAATAGTACGTCAAGTACCCATAGAGTGGACTTTAGAAGAATTAGTGGAGTCAGTAGAGATCCCAACAGGCTATGGCCCCATAGTTAAGGCCCGTAGACTTAATAGAAAAACATTTAATGATAATACACCTGTTTGGGTCCCTACACAGACTGTAGTTTTAACCTTTTCTGGCCAAAAACTACCACAACATGTGTACTGTTTTTTTACATCTCTCCCTGTCGAAGTATATGTTCTCCCTACTATACAGTGCAATAAGTGTTGTAGATTCGGCCACATACAGTCGCAGTGCAGATCCCAAGCACGCTGTTTCATTTGCGCTCAACCTCACGAAGGCCATACTTGTAATAAAGACACTCCAACCTGCCTTTTTTGCTCTGGAGCACATCAGGCTACTAACCCTTCATGCCCTGAACACTCAAAGCAGAAGCAGATCAAACTTGTTATGTCTCAGGAAAACATCACTTACTCTGAGGCATCGGCTAGATTCTCTCAAGTTAGACGGTCTTTCGCTGACACTGCGAGAACCGTGCAAGTCCCCTCCCCTCCTCCATCCCCTCAATACCCAACTCAAATCCTCCCCTCTCGGTCTCAAAATGTTTCCTACCGTAAAACGGTTTCCTTGTCCAAGCATCAACCTCTCCCATCTGCAAGCCCTGGCTACGATGCTAGAGCCCATAGTTCAATAGTTGAATCCCCACAGTCCCAACAACCTAATGGTTGTGCTTTCCCCACAGATTCTCCTATCCCTACCGACAACCTCATCTCACTCCTCCTCTCCACCATCATAAACCTTCTAGGAAGATTTAGTGATGTCCCCTTACCGAACAACCTCAGAGACCAACTTTTTCAGGTCCTCAATCTTTCCTGCTCCAATGGCCCCCATCCTTCAATGGAATTGCCGCAGCAGCAAGAATAAGAAGCATGATATTCTACACCTTATTAATAAATTCAACCCCTTCATCTTTGGTGTTCAGGAGATGCGTCGCAAACCTGGCGATCGAGTCCGATTCCCAGGTTATTCGTGCCTTAGGGACGACAGAAGCGACGGGCATGGAGGCTCCGCCCTCCTAATCTCCAGAGCAGTAACTTTCTCCCAAGTCAACCTCCCCTCCCACAGTGAGCATGTAAATGCAGTAGCTGTGAGAATTTCCAACGTGACCTTTTTATCTATTTACATCCCCCACCCCAATCATTCATGCCTTGCTGAGTTTTCCGATATACTCTCTTCCCTTTCCGCCCCTCTGGTTGTGTTAGGTGATTTTAATATTCATCACACATCTTGGGGTTCCTATTATTCCGACCATTTATCCCATTCCTTCCTAGACATTTGCGATCGCTTCGATCTTTGCGTGCTCAATGACGGCTCACCTACACGCAGGGTTTACCCGTCCCAGAATATCAAAAGCGCCGTCGATTTAAGTTTATGCTCTCCTGCTCTCGCTCCTGACTACAATTGGACTATTCTTCCCACAACCTATGGCAGTGATCACTATGTTATCGTCATACTAACTTTTGATAACCGCCACTCCCGCTCCAATCCATTGCCAAACGCTCCTCGTCCGCGCCTTAAATTTAATACATCCAAGGCTGATTGGTCTGAATATGGACTCGCTTTAGACCAGAATATTCAGAACCTCCCTGAAGTCACACCCTACAACTACCTAGCAGTGTATACTGACTTCAGAAACAGCCTGCTGTCTTCAGCAGAGAACTGCCTGCCAACCAAGAACATTTACAAAGGCAAAAGTTCTTCTCCACCTTGGTGGGACCCAGAATGCACGGCGGTGTGCAAGGAGCGAAAGGCAGCGGAACGTGAATATTCGTTGTCCATGACTGAGGCCAACCTCATTAAGTATCAATCGGCGGCGGCTAAGGCTGTCAGAGTCCTCACTAAAAAGAAACGATTAGGTTGGTGCCAGTTTTGTGAGTCCCTGTCCCCAAGATCCCAACCCTCGGTGGTATGGAGAAACATTAGGAAATTTCGTTGCTCTGCCTCCAGCAACAACAACATAAACTCCAATGATCCATCAGCTTGGCTGGAACTCTTCCAAAATAAACTCGCTCCCCTCTCAGTCCCGACAGAAATTGAGGCTACACTATGTACGCCGTCAATGTCATCCCATTACTCCGAATTTGACTCTCCATTCTCTCTTGAGGAACTTAATACAGCCCTGGACGGTCTCAAAGATTCCTCCCCAGGCATCGATGGTATTCCCAATTCGCTACTAGTTAACAGCAGCTCTTCCGCTAAGAACCTATTCCTTAATTTAATCAACAACATCTTTTTGAGGGGAGTTCCTCCTGAGGAGTGGAAATCCCAAATTATAATCCCCATCCTAAAGCCTGGAAAACTTGGCAACGACCCTAACGGGTATAGACCCATTGCACTTTCCTGCACAATGGCCAAAATCATGGAACATCTAATTAAAAACCGGTTGGAGTGGATAGCGGAGAGTAGGGGTCTACTAGCCAAAAGCCAGTTTGGGTTCCGTAAGGGAATGAGTACAATGGACAGTCTAAGTGTCTTCTTGACTGATATCTGGATAGGCCTTTCCAAACGTGAGAATGTGACGGGAGTCTTTTTAGACATATCATCTGCCTATGACAATGTTCTGCTTCCGGTACTCAGGCAGAAAATGCTAAATCTGAGTATTCCTGTGAGGCTTGTAAATATAATTTTTAATCTATTCTCGTCACGATCTATACAGATATGTTACAATAATGCTCTTTACCCCGCAAGAACTGTTTGGAGAGGCCTTCCCCAGGGATCAGTCTTGAGCCCTTTACTTTATAGTATTTACACCTATGACCTCGAATTGTCCTTAACCCCTTTTTGTAATGTCCTGCAGTATGCCGACGACCTGGCCCTGTATATTTCACACAGCGATCCCGAGCAAGCTACTGAATTACTTAACGCCGCATTAGATTACCTCCATGATTGGCTACTGGAACATGGTCTTTCGCTTTCGGTAGACAAGTGTAATATGGTTGTATTCAGTCGCGCAAGGAATACACCTATTATGTCAGTTAAATATGACAACCAAGACATCCCTTTAAAAAGCCATGCGAAATTCTTAGGAACGGTACTAGACTCCAAAATGAGTGGAACTCAACATGTCTCCCATGTATCCAAAAAATGTGAGAAAAATACCCATATCCTCCGTTCCGTTTCTGGTACCTGGTGGGGCGCCCATCCATTTTGTCAAAAACTCCTTTACAATGCATTGATCCGATCGCATTTGGACTATGGTTCATTACTTCTAGAACCCTGTCTTAAATCGTCTTTGAACTCGTTCGATAAAATCCAGTCCAAAAGCCTTCGGATAGTGGCAGGAGCGATGAAATCATCTCCGATAAATGGTTTGCAGGTGGAGTGTGGGGACCCCCCATTGGCCATTAGAAGACAATACCTAGCCGACAAATTTCTTTTTAAAATTGTCCAAAATTCGTCTCACCCACTCCTTGCCAAACTTCACCAACTGTCGGAGTTTATATCATCAGACAAATTCTGGAAACTCAGAGAGTCCCCTTGCCTGTTCCGTAGCTTCATCAAATTCATCCGACTTCCCTGCCCTGTTTACCAATGTGCCCTTAAACCCATATTTGGGAACCCGTACCACTCCCTGACACTGCAACCTGACATCCATCTAGACCTAGGTATCTCCAAAGACTCACCAGATGCAGAGTTCCAGCTACAAGAAGTCATCCGGAAAAATTGGAAAGACTGGCTTGTGATGTACACAGATGCTTCCAAATTATCAGACGAGGAATGTGTTGGTGCTGCGGTCTGGATTCCCAAATATAAAATAATATTAAATTTCAAATGCCCCCCTGTTACATCCGTCTTTACTGGAGAGGCTACTGCAATTCTTGAAGCCGTTCGATATGTGGAATCCCATAAAATAGGTAAAACAGTTATCCTCACAGACTCCAGAAGCAGTCTCCAGGCGATCTTATCCAATCCTTTCCATAGTAAATCTAATCCTCCTAAAATCCTCCAAATTAGGAAAATTCTTTTAAAATGCTCCACGCTTGGATACCAAGTCTCTCTGGCCTGGATACCAGGACACACAGGTATATTAGGTAACGAAGCCGTTGACATAAATGCAAAAGAGGCAACTGCCATTGGATGTCCTGACCATGATAAAGTTTTTTCTTACTTTGGCCACTCAAGTAATGAGATCTACATGGGAAACTCAGTGGCGGGAGAAAAGCAAAACCGTAGGGAAATATTTCGCGGACATTCAGCACTCCTTACCTGACAAGCCATGGTTTTTTAAATATAAAAAAGCTTCCAAAGCATGCACCTCCACTGTGAGCCGCTTAAGGTTAGGCCATGCATGCACCCCTGTTCATCTGGCCAAAATTAGGGTTAAGGACTCATCCCTTTGTGAATGCGGTCTGGAGGAGGGAACACCTGACCACATATTTTTTAACTGTCCCAAATACCCAACTTCCCTTTATGATCTCCTCCCCCCATGTATCCCCAAACCCACAAATTTTAAGATTGTTCTCAGTTATGTGAAACCCCCCTGCATTGATGTTTTATGTTCTTATATAACTACTAACAATATAAAATTCTAATTTGTTCTGTCTGCCACTAACAAATGTTATACATAAGTATTGTGTTTGTCCATAGGCATTACAGAGTACAGATCATCAACTGGGTCTACAGCCTCAAAATTTAAGATCTCACCACCTCTGTACTTGTACATTGTGCTCTTACGAGAAACCGATACAAGCAATGAGTCTGTAGAAATAAACAACTGTGCCAAAAACTGGATATTGGCGAAATCCAAAGGGAAACGCCACTGCACAAAAAGAAGAAGAAGGAATCACACGTACTTTTCGTAACGAAATTAAATTTGTATTTAATATGATGGGAAAATGTTAAAGTTCGAACTTGAGAAACAGTGACCATTATGGTATTCTTCGTAAGGTAAACAAATCATTTTTAATTAAAAAACGTTTATCATCATCGGTGTCGGTGAATAGTGATAAATGTCGTATCAACGATATTACGACACGCAGGTATTGGAACATAACGCTAATTTACCTGGAAAATTAACTATTAAGGAATGTATCATAGTTGTAAGGAACTAAGATCATTTATCATTCAAATTATCTACCCTCATTTTTATTGGTTTTTCTTGGGTTCTAAAATAATGATTGTAACAAAATTAAAAGCCATTTACAACAAGAAATTCTTTAAATGCAAAACTATTTACTTAGACACCATTGTAACAGTGTTTAACTTACTAAAAGTATGATGTGTCGAGGATATATAACTGCTCAAAAGTGTTGATGCTTTATTTTACTCAATGACATTAAATGTCATTGATTTTAGTCCATACAAGCCGTATCGAGGTTACTTACACCAATTAGACAGTGCTGAGGTTCTATTTTACACCACGCAAGTCGTGTCAGGGTAACTTACTCCACTTTAACAGAGTTGAGGCTCCACGCATGCCGTGTCGAGGATATTTACTCCACTTTAACAGTGTTGAGGCTCCACGCTAGCCGTGTCGAGCATACTTACTCCACTTTAACAGTGTTGAGGCTGCACGCAAGCCGTGTCGAGGATACTTACTTCACTTTAACAGTGTTGAGGCTCCACGCAAACCGTGTCGAGGATACTTACTCCACTTCAACAGTGTTGAGGCGCCACGCAAGCCGTGTCAAGGATACTTACTCCACTTTAACACTGTTGAGGCTATATTGATGTTGTCAATTGGTGGATACATCAAGAAAGACAATTCCAAAGAGCCCCTCTGGATTGGAAGCAAAGGAGCCACGCGGTTTTCAGGTCAGACCTCAGCCTTATATATACTTATTAATTGTATTAGAATAATAATTAGACTTACTCCGCGACACAGCGGCTACACAAGCCGTGTCGAAGATACTCACTCCACTCTACCAGGGTTGAGTGAGGCTATATTTTATTTCAAGCAAGCCGTTTCGGGAATATGTACTTAGTACATTTTAACAGTGTTGAGGCTTTATTTTACTCCACGCTAGCCGTTTCATAGTTTCTAACTCCACTTGAACTGTGTTGAGGATTTTTTTACTCCACATTAACCGTGAGAGGCCATACCTATTTCACCCTAACAGTTTCACGTTTCTACGTCCTCCGTGGAACAAAGCAGAGTCTCAACATCGTTGAGGACGTGGGTTCGATTTCCACCGGAAGTGGACATGTTTTCAACGTTTCGTTATCTTCGGGTTTACTTATCAATAATGATTTGGTGAAGACATCTTAAACTATGTCATTGATGTTTACAATGACTCAACCAGTAGCGGGAGAAACGAAGCTTGGCCATTCGCGCTGCTTGCAGCGCTAGCGCCTGCGCCCGTTCCAGCTGCGCCACTAGGATCTTCGATCTGTCGCCGTATATGACGGTCAGTCCGACGATAGCCTGCTTTCATTGAACACCCATAGATTTTACAATTTCTCAGAGAAGAACCTCATAAAAAATGAAAGGTTACTCATAATAATAATTTAAAATAAAATAGTAATAAGTACTTACTTACCTACTTAAATAAATGGAAAAAAAAATAATAAAAAAATGGTAATAATGTACATAAGCCTCGAAGCTCCAAAACTAAATTAGGAAATTGAAAAAATAATAATAATATTAAGCTCTGTTGGAGGTAAATATGAATAAAAGTTTGATTCGGAAAGAAAACAAAAATCCAACGCTCTGTACAGGGTCTCAGGCTGATGCCCGGGCTGAAGTTGTGATCAACTTCGAGGTTCTTTAAACTATAGGGGGGGCGCCACTGCGCGTAGTAGTATCATCAGCTATTGAGCTGCGATCAAGCCCACCTGCACCATTCACACCGCCGAGGGACTGCCGAGGTTCCGCCGGATATCTGATAGGGAGACGTTGGAATCAGAGCTCCTGCAGTCGCTTGATCTATTTTTATGATTGAATGACAGAAAGTGTGAGCTCACTAGGGATCGTAATGTTTTACATTGGATTCGTAAATGAATTATTCATTTTCCCGGCAAACCTATACAAAATAACTATACCCCAAAACCATGTCTGTTACTTACTATCTCAATCTATGTAGATAAAAATGAATCGCCAAATGTGTTGCTAAGCGCACGAAAACGGCTCGACTGATTTGTCTGATTCTCTTTTGTTCTGTTTATAAAGGTCAGGAAAAGTTTACAAAAAAAAAGGTAAAGGATCTCACAGATTCACTTAAAATTTAAAGCAGCTTCAAAATAATTATATTTAAAAGAATCGAACTGCCCTTAAATTATTAAATCACAACTACTATTGTCAACAATTGATATTCAAGATGCTTATTTTTAATTAAGTATCTACTGCAATTAAAGCTGATCGGAAAAAGTTAAGGTTTACTTTGAGGCCTCAGTTGAAATTAATGTTCTTCTGTTCGGCCTTTTTGTGTTTGCGAAATTACTGGAACCGGTTCTAGAACAATTGCGCATAATATTTGAATTTTCTACAATAATTGTTTAGTTTATGTTTTGTACCTACGCACGAAAAATAAGCTCAAACTATGACGAGTGTGTATTGAATAATAAAACTACGAGTACAAGCACCTTTTTGGAGTCATAGGGTTTGTCACAAACACTTACAAAAGCATTACTAAAAAACCGAGCAACAGAACTTGTTTTTATACATAAATGTATAATGAGGGATTTAGATGAATTCAGGAATATTGACTACAGCATGCACAGGGCCGTTGCGGTTTGAATTTCCTACCTACACCAAGTTGTTTGAAAAAGAGAAGTTCTTAGCATTAATTGATTCAGAAACTTTTTTGTATTGGCATCCTACATCCAGTCTTGTGAAAACATTATACGGATATACTTAGATACGGAGTTGGTAACTCTTCTACCATGCATTTTCACATATTATTAGTTTATTGGCAAAGCCATAATTTGACCTTACAAACCTTTACAAAAGCAGAATGCATCACAAAATCCTGACCAAGCCATAACAAAAAAAAAACACTTACATTTAATATAAATTTGATAAAGCAGAAGGTATTGTTGTGGTACAGATTAGAATTTACATCCTTGGTATACAATGTGGTCCAAACTTGTTGTCCAAGAAAAAATGTTCTTCGGCCCTAAATAATATTTGTTATACCTAATTTCCTTTCAAGGCGAGCCATCCACTTCTAGATAGCCTTATCCAGGTGGCGCCAAATTATTAGTGAATCGTTGACCAGACATGGTATACCACAAGCATCTTGAGATATATGTATACATCTCTTGCAACAAAATCAGTAACATTAAATCAATACTGTATTTGATAATATCTTGGTAACTTTATTCGAAAAATAATAACTTGAATCTTTTCAAAGCTGATAGTTATAAAGTTATCATTTCTAACCAAAAAGTTTGAGGAAGGTCCTATGTTGTTTAAATACGCATAGGTCCACTTTACCTGTCATCTAAGGGAAGTAATTTACTTTACATAAATGACTGTGTTTAACACAGTTTTGTTAAGTGTACACTAACTAAGATTTATTGCTCCAAATCAAAAATACAATTCAACATGGGACACAAATGTCATGTTAATTAAACCATATTTTCAGGACTATCCTGAGAATCAGATCATAATCATTGATTTGTCACTTATGATTCATACACAATATTTTCTATTGTTTCTGCTCAAAAAACGCAGTCTATTCGTTTAATCAAAAATAATATATCAATACAAAATTATGTGATTGTGATTGAAATTACCGACTTCATTTAGACTTCAGGACCCGCGTTTCGCAACCGCTATCAGATTGTCCAATATTTGTAAGAATCTCAGTTATTTGTTGCTGGTTGTGCCAACCTCATAAAAAGGGCGGTCAAAAACATTTGTTGCAGATAAAAAAAAAAAAGGATTCCAAGACAGTGGACGACATGCCGATACCGATATTTGTCTGTCTATTTGGAGCTCACAGTCACAATACTCGCTCGGCATTTACTGCTCACACTGCTCACAGATCTAGTCTGGAGGTGTTTCGCAGAGTTGTTGTGGGCTGAGTCACTTAAATATTTTTGTTAATACTGTTGTAGAAATATTTAGGTACAAATCAGAATGAATTTGTCAATGCAGTATTTACACAACAAAATAATAATACTAAATCAAATAAATAAATGAAATTGTTAAAGTCATTGTTTAGAAAACGACCAATGCATCGATAGCCATTAAATGCATCTTTTAAGGTTTAAAGGAGGCTTAAGCACTTATAAAAAACTACCAATATATTGTAAAGTTTAAATTGATATAAATTTTTATTGTGTTAACATTACAATGCTCTGAACATCTGCATGTAATAAGTAATCGTCTTCGGTTGAGACCCGAAGTATAATTAAGAATCAAACGAACTTACCTTGTGAAGTTTGATTCCAATTATGCGAGGGTCTCAACCGAAGACGATTACGTCAACCCATCCCTCCCAACCCAAAAAATAAAATAAAAAATTGTGGAGGATAACACAAAATTCTCTGAAATAATGACGTCTCGTGACGCGGGGTCGCCAGTGCAGGGAACGGAAATAAGATATTTCTTTTTAGGATATATCTAAAAGTGTGAAGAAGATAGCACCATCTCATGTACTGCTGCATGTAGGTAATAAGTAATCGTATTCGGTTGAGACCCTCGCATAATTGGAATCAAACTTCACAAGGTAAGTTCGTTTGATTCTTAATTAAAAGTGATAAAAATACGTGTGCATTCAAACAACGGCGGTTATATCAATACTAGTGCGTTACTTGATGACGGTTCAACTGTGACGATGATAAGCGCCGAGCCGATCGGGCCGGTCTGCACGGGCGCCGTGAGACTATGCGTGTGTGCGGCCCGTGGAGTCAAAACGAACTCATCGACGATACGACTGTGTTGAACTTGCGACTGTCTGGTATGGACAATGTTAAAGCGCGTAGTGTTAAAGAGTTAAACTTGCCAATACAAAAGTTGTCCATTGTAAATTGTGATGCGTATAGTCATTTACAAAATATTAAAGATAAATTGTGTAGTGTCGATTCAAAACCCGAGATCTTGATTGGGCAAGATAACTGTAATTTGTTTTTACCTCTCAGTGTAGTGGTAGGTAAATCACATGAGCCGTTGGCTACGCTCACCCCCTTGGGTTGGAGTATTCACGGAAGTGTAAACATACCGCGAGGGGCGCGTGGCGCGGTCTGCGCTGGCGCACCGCGGGACGTCGGTGCTGTCCTGCATGTTTCTGAGCTGCGTTCTGAGGACCGGGAGCTGCGAGTGCTGCACGAGGAGGTACGTCGTGGCTTCACGCTGGAGGCAATGGGAGTTGAAGGTAAGCCTAGAGTTAATGTAGATGATGCTCGCGCCGTCGAGCAGCTCGAGCGGACCGTCCAGCTGATTGACGGCAGATGGCACGTCGGCTTGCCCTGGAGGGATTCAAATTGTACCATGCCCGATACGTATCCTAGTGCTCTGAAAAGGTTAAAGGGAGTAGAACGGAAAAAAAAAATGATCCAAAATACGGTAAAAGGTATGCAGATAGGATAGATCATTTGTTAGACAATGATTTTGCCAGGGAGCTGAAGGACCCACAACGCACACATAGGACGTGGTACCTGCCACATTTCGGGGTCAACAACCCGAACAAAAGCAAAATGCGTTTGGTGTTTGACGCCGCTAATGAAGTTGAAAGGTTTTGTCTAAACGATTATTTATTAAAGGGTCCGGACTTACTTACCTCGCTATTCGGAATAATGCTACGATTCAGGGAGAATCAGGTGGCAGTCACAGGGGACATCCAGGATATGTTCTTAAGAATTAAGATTTAATTGCATGATCAAAACGCCTTTAGGTTCCTATGGAGAGACAACCCCACGGATCCTGTACGTACTTACGCTATGACGTCACTTATATTTGGTGCAAACTGTTCGCCGTTCGTAGCGCAGTTTGTGAAAAATAAAAATGCATTGCGATACGAATCCTTGATGCCGGCGGCAGTTGATGCTATCATAAATTCACATTACGCGGATGATTACATATAAAGTCTACCAGATGAAAAGACAGCGATCGAGATGGTAAGGAATATTCCTCATATTCACAAAGAGGGCTGTTTTCACATGCGAAATTGGACTAGTAATAGCGTAGCAGTACTAAGCTCCGTGCCAAAAGAAACTTTAGGGTCTGAGGCCGTAAAGTTTAAAATGGATCAACACTGTAACGGCGAGCGCACACTTGGGCTCATTTGGTACCCAAGTACGGACGAGTTGGCATTCGATGTCTCCTTCAAGCGCATTCCCGAAAGTATCCTGCAAGGTAAACAAAGATCTACCAAAAGAATTATGCTTCGCGTAGTAATGTCAATATTTGACGTGCATGGATTTCTTTCACCCTTTACAATCCAGGGTAAAATAATGCTGCAGGACACTTGGCGATTAAAAATAGGCTGGGATGACGCAATTTCTCAAGATTTGTATATTAAGTGGCTCAAATGGATTAAGTTACTCAAGTTAATTGATAAGATTCGTGTACCAAGGTGTTATCAGTTTGTAAATATAGGTGCAAGCGAGACGAAAGACGAGCCGGTCTCCGGCGCCGTAGCATTCCCCACCTCTGCAGCGACTACGAGTGCAGCTACGGAGACGCCTGCGCAAGCGGCCGTCTACGACAAGATGTGTTACGACACGGGAGCCGTCTATAACACACAATGTTATAGAAACCTACAATTGCATGTGTTTAGTGACGCTGGGCAACAAGCACTGTCTGCGGTTGCATATTGGCGTTGGATTTCAAATGATAATAAAATATGCGTTGCTTTAATTGCAAGTAAATGCCGAGTCGCACCGGTTAAACCAGTGACAATGCCGCGTCTAGAACTACAAGCCGCGTTGCTGGCAGCGAGGCTTGCTCACACTATTGTTAGGGAACATAAGATAACGCCCGAGCGACGATTTTTTTGGTGTGATTCTACCACCGTGTTGCACTGGTTACGTAACAACACGCGCACATATAAAACGTTTGAAGCAAACCGACTCGGGGAGATTGATGAAATCACGAGTGTATCGGAGTGGAGGTACGTGCCTACGAAACTAAACATCGCGGATATAGCAACACGAGACGTTTTTAATTATGATTGCTTCTTAAGTGAGTGGTTTCGTGGACCTCAGTTCTTGTACGACGATGCTGCTTGCTGGCCGCACGATGTCATAGAACCTGAAAATGATGATATGGTTAGTTTGGTTACATAGGGCTGGTGCATGACAGCTCTGACTTACCCGTTCCCGACTGCACGATGTTCTCCTGCTGGCTCCGGCTGTTGAGATCTGCTGCTGCTGTCCTGAAATTCATAAATAAATGTAGGAAACTTACCGACATCGATGACTGCACGATGATGAATCGAGCAGAGTGCCTGCTACTAAGAAAGGCGCAAGCGGATTCGTTTGGCACTGAAGTGGGTCTGATTAAAGATGGTAAGGGCATACCGCGGCATAGTAGACTACGCAATTTGTCACCATATTTAGACGAGCTTGGGCTTCTACGTGTGGGCGGTCGTATCGATGCTGTTTCTGATGTTGCGTTAGAAACTAAAAGGCCTTACATCCTCGATGGACGGCATCCGACTGCTAAACTTTTAGTCAGACATTACCACGTGAAGGCTGCACATGGGGACCAAGAGGTGGTTGTAAACCACCTAAAGCAGCGATACTGGGTGATTAGAATTCGGCCCACTGTGAAAGACGTCGCGTCAAAATGTTTCTTTTGCAGGTTGAGGCGGGCTAAGCCTTCCATACCTAGAATGGGGGATTTACCAGAGGCTCGTATGGCTCATCATCAACGACCATTTACGTTTTGTGGCATCGATCTTTTTGGTCCAATGGAGGTCGTGGTGGGCAGGTGAAGAGAGAAGCGTTATGGCGTTTTATTTACATGTCTCACAGTTCGTGCGATCCATCTTGAAATGGTGCATTCTCTCACTACCGATTCTCTGATTATGGCGCTCCGTCGTATGTCCTGTCGACGAGGTTGGCCCAGGTGTATATACTCAGACAATGGGACCAACTTGCGAGGCGCTGACGTAGAACTCCGTAAGGCTGTCCAAGAACTAGATGATGAAGCTCTAAAAGCGGAAGCATTGAACAACGGTGCCCAGTGGACCTTCATCCCCCCAGGAAGCCCCCACTGGGGTGGGGCGTGGGAGCGTTTAATTCGCAGCGTTAAGTCTTCTCTTAGTGTAGTACTAAAGGAACGAGCCCCTAAAGACGAGGTCTTAAGAACCCTTTTGTTAGAAGTGGAGAATATAGTCAATCGCCGACCATTAACCCATGTGTCAGTAGAACCAGGTAGTCTCGAGTCATTGACTCCCAATCATTTTCTTATAGGGTCGTCCACCAACTTACCAGCCGCGGGATCGTTTGATGACTCAGACTTGTATCTTAGAAAACAGTGGCGACAAACGCAAAGGTTGGCAGACATGTATTGGCAACGATGGGTCAAAGAGTACTTGTCGACGTTAATCCCCAGGTCCAAGTGGCAGCAGGAACAAAGGCCCTAGAAAGAAGGTGATTTAGTTTTTATTGCAGATCCCGATTGGCCCAGAAACGTGTGGCCTCGGGGCATAATAAGTAAGGTATTTCCAAGTAAGGACGGTCGGGTACGTGTCGTGGAGGTGCGGACGTCCAGCGGAGTGCGGCGCAGATCCGCGGCGCGTGTCGCTCCTGTGCCCTTAAGTTTAGAGTGCTAAGTCAGCACTGGGGTGGGGAGTGTTGGCGACGGCTCATGTTTTAAATTTATACTTTTATACTTTTTTAGGTTTGTGAAGGTATTATCTATAATTAATTAATAACGCCTGTTATACTACCTACATTATTGAATATTGTTATAGAACGCGGTGCGCCGCTAGCTCGCAAGTCTGTCTGTAAGCATCTCTGAGCACAACCGCACGTTGCCTGCGACTTATGTAAACACGCGCTTTCCCAAAATAAACGTTAAAGTGAGTGAACGTATTTCAATCAGCATCCTGTAGGCTTCAAGGCACAATCAGCGTGGGCCACGAACCGGAACCCCGTAGTACTCCTGAGCGTCATACAGCCGTACTCTTAGTTCCAGCTGCGAAACCCTATCTATAGGGGTCAGAAAGTAGGGAGTAATGTGGACTGCAAAACAAGTCCTCTACTATAGTTTACTTTTTCACCAAATAGCGACTGCACATATGTTCAGCGGTGGTGAGACCATCGCCGCTCTATGCTGTTAGATGTATGTGCAGTCTTTAGTCCGTCAGTTGCCTTTTACGACATCTTCGATCAACTTGATCGAAGTACGACACCTAAGAAGAGAGGGGGTGGTAGTATTCTTTCACCGCTACGCGTCACGGTCACGGTTATTGCCTTCTTATCATAACATCGAAGTAATTATTATAGTAAGATTAATATGAGGCCTATTACATCTAGACTGTAATTTTTGCGTAAAATGACCAATTTTGGCGTTCTGGATCTCAGAAAATAAAATACATTAACAGTTTTGACTTATTGAATAGTGTAGAATAGCTATTGGCATAGTTCGTAACAGCCCCGTTTTTTGTAAATTTTGCTTAACTTTTTAATTAGACCCAAAATTGCAGAGAAATATTTTCATAAAATACGCGAAGGCACTTTTTTTAGCTCCTAGATTTAACTACTGTTCTAAACAATAATAATAATAAAAATAGAATGTTATCTCTTATACAGGATGGCCAAAATATTGACGTCCAAAAAAAATTAGGTTCCTCGTGTCGTGGGGTATCCGAATCACCCCCATGTATGTTCCGCAATTTTTCATAGTTTTCGAGTTAAGAATTTGCTTCTGAAATTCGGAGATTTTTCGACCTGTCCAATTTAAAATAATTTTTTTTTTAAAAAAGTAAAAGACTCTGGCGAGACTTTTTTATTGCAACTGTGTCTTCATGAGTAGTACTTTTATGGATAAACTAATTAGCTTCGTAACTATGATGAAAGTTATGAAAATGTTGGTCTACAGTGAAAAGTTTACGTTTGGTGAATTATAACTTAAATTTTCAACTTTAAATAAAAAATCTGAACAGGTGACTTCATGGTTCCTAAGTAAACTTTAACAATGCGCCAGACTCTCAGCTTTCATTATCATTTTAAAAAAGTAGTCTTTAATGGGCTACTTTGGCTAAACTCGAGCTTCAAAGACAGCGAGGTAAAGAATTCTTAAAATTAGCCACCTGATAAAAAACAATTTTTTAATCATTTTATCATTCCTAAGTTTAATTAGTGATAATAATACTGGAAACTAACCAACAAATAGCTTCAGAGGTTACTTAAGACAAGTTGTAAGTACGAAGTGTCTTGTTAATAAAACAGATGATAAAGTAAAAATATTTATTTTTTAATTTACAAAAGGTTTTCAAAGTGGCCTCCTCCAGCAGCAATACACATTCTAAACCTACGTAAAAAATTAAACTTTCTTAAAAAATCCAGGATCCTCTTACTTCTTTCGTAACATGGTTTGGCAAAAATCGAAGCGTAATTGATGATCTGAGGTAGTAAAGCTTAGACTCGTTGGATGTGGAACGCATGGTCTCCTTCATCGCGGAGTATGTTTTGGATAGAAGTCTGTAACCTTCCACCCGTTCATGGCCTTTTGCTGACCTAATTACATACATACACCACCGCCGTTAATCTTAACTTAACATACTATTCTAATTCTTAAAACTAATTAACCTACAACATACCGCCGTTCAAGATTACCATCAATTATGCCTTCCCTAACTCTCAACTTAAACTATATTATACTAACTCTTAACTTAACCCTTTAATTGGCAAAAACAAAAAAGTAAAAATAGTAAAGTTATTATGAATATATTGTGTAAGTATGTGTTGCGGTATTAAGGTTCACTTTAACTGGGAAGTTTTGATTGAAAGAAACGTGTGCTTGGTGCAATTTTTTATTGATTACTGCTTATTAAATACGACGATACTTTATTTATAGCTAACAGAGCGGCCACGTACATCTATTACATATACATGTGTTGATATGAAATACAACATACCGCCCACCAAAGAACATTGGAGTTCTTTTAAGACGGGTACTAAATTTAACAAACGAAATGATGAACTTAAGGTTTAAGTGCGATAGCTATGTTTAAATAATTTAACACAGTAATCAGTCTGTATCAATAGGTAAGGCACACAATTTAGTCACAGTTCTTTTTACAATTGAATTTCCACTTTTTACACTATAGACTCTTGTGTAACCGTCAGCACCGGGATGTTTGTTTGTGATACGTCCTAATGACCATTTGCCTGGCGGCAAATTTTCAGTTTTAATCAGTACTATGTCACCAATTTTAAATTCTTTCTCAGTCTTAAGCCACTTGGGACGTTGTTGTAGTCTAGATAAATATTCATCTTGCCAGCGTCGCCAAAAATCACCGAGTAGCTTTTGGGTGTGCTGCCAGCGTGACAAGGTATGTACTTTTATGTTTTTTATTTCCGGGTGCGGTACCACTAAGGGCGCTTCTCCGATCAAAAAGTGTCCTGGCGTTAATGTGTTGAGATTGTCAATATCGTTGTCAACAGGGCACAACGGGCGAGAGTTCAAGCAAGCCTCTATTTGACAGAGCACTGTCGTCATCTCTTCGAAGGTCAGGTGAAATGTTAATATACTTTTAAGGTGATGTTTCATAGATTTAACACCTGCCTCCCATAATCCTCCAAAGTTCGGGCTGTATGCAGGGATAAAATGCCATTGAGTTCCTTCGTCGATCGCTAATGTGGATGCTATATCCCCCGTAAACTCTAATTTTGCTTCATTCCAAGCTTCACGAAGTTCTTTTGCAGCACCAACTAAATTGCGGCCTTGGTCACTCCACAAATGGCTGCATTTTCCTCTTCGGGCAACAAAACGTCTGAACGCACCAATAAATGCCTCGGTAGTAAGATCACCCACTAATTCCAAGTGGATTGCCTTGGTGGATAAGCAAATGAATATAGCTGTGTAGGTCTTAATTGTTTTACTTCCTCTCCCCCTAGACGCTAACACTTGAAAAGGCCCAGCGAAATCGACCCCGCTATGTAAAAACGGTCTTGATGGCGTGACCCTTTCTTTGGGTAAATCTCCCATTATTTGTTTCTTGGTGGTAGCATTTAGTCTTGCACATATGAAACATTTATGTAGGCTCTTCTTGACTAATAATTTAGCCTTTACGATCCAATACTTCGTACGTAGCAAGTAAAGCATCTGTTGTACAATGTAATGTCTTTTTATGAGCATTTTCAATGATTAGATTGGTAAGTGAATTTTTGTTTCCTAATATGATAGGATGTTTTGTATTAGTCGGTAACTGGGTATGTCTCAGTCGACCGCCCACCCTGAGTATATTTCTGTCATCGAGATATGGATTTAGGGACTTTAATGAACTTTTATTCTTTACTTGTTTCTTTAATTGGAGCTGTTCTATTTCATCTTTATATTCAAATTCTTGAGCCTTTCTTATACAAATATGTAGTGATTCTTTTAATTCTTCTGTTGTAAAACCTACACCATCATTGTTTAATTTGATTCTAAATTTTAAAAATCTTCTGCAGTAAGTAATTGTTTTTAATAATTCTGTTAAGTTTGTAAAATTATCAAATTGTGCATGTAATGTTTTTATTTCTTGATTTGTGCTTTCAGATGCAGTGGTTTTGTCAACATGAAGGTTTGTATTTATTTTAATATTTTTCATTTCTAAATCTGTTTCTGTTATTTCTTGTTCTTTAATATTAATTTCTTTTTCAGATAGCCAACATGGACCCTTCCACCACATGTCACATTTCTTCAGTTCTGCTAGTAACATTCCACGTGAGCCAATGTCAGCGGGATTTTCAGTTGACTGTACGTGATGCCAATGCTTGTTGTTAATATTCTCTAATATTTCAACTACCCTATTGGCCACAAACGGTTTCCACCTGTTAGGCTCCCCACAAAGCCAAGCAATAACTATAGATGAATCTGTCCAAGCATACATCTGAGACGTTGGTATTCTCATTGCTTGACCAACTTGTATTATAAGCTTGGCCAAAAGCAAGGCACCACATAACTCCAAACGTGGCAACGAAATTGTTTTTAAAGGTGCTACTCTTGTTTTAGCTGCTATGAGCTTTGTTTCAACGGTGTCATCACTTATTTTAATTCTAATGTATACAGCAGCTGCATATGCGCGCATAGAGGCGTCACTAAATCCATGAATTTGTAAATTTTCCTTGTCATTGCTGTGTGTGCCAAGCCATCTTTCTATTTTTATTTCTTTGATGTTTACAAAATCTCTTCTTATCTGTCTCCATTCCTCTTCTAAATTTTCATTTATACTGTCGTCCCAACCAACCTTTTCAAGCCACAACTTTTGTATTAATATTTTTGCCATAACTGTGCTTGAGGCTATCCATTCCAGGGGGTCGAACAGTTTTTGTAGATCAGATAAAATTTCTCGTTTGGTAATAGATCTGGCTATTGGCGATAAATTTAGACTGTATTGGAATGTATCAGTGCTAAGATTCCATGTGACACCTAAAGCCTTAATAATTCCATCAAGATTTAAATCTACGTGAGCTTTTGCAGATCTTTCAGATTCATCAACAGACTTCATGAATTCTGCGCTGTTGGATGACCACTTGGTAAGTTTGAAACCACCTCTCTGTAGAATGTCCGTGACTTCTTTAGCTAGTAACTTAGCTTCTATAACTGTATCTGCACCGGAGAGTGCGTCATCCATGAAAAAATCCTCTTTTATAGTTTTAGAAGCAAGAGCATGAGCAGAACCTTCAACGACAGTCACTTGCATTAACGTTCTTACTGCTCAATATGGGGCAGATGCGGTGCCGAAAGTTACTCTAAGTAGTCGATATTCTTGCAAGTCATCAGTCTCGTTGGGTCTCCAAACTACTCTCTGGTAGTCTGCGTCCTTTTTTGTAACCAAGATTTGCAGGTACATTTTGGAAATATCGGCTACAAAGCATACCTTCTTCGAGCGCCACCTCATCAATATGTTTCGCAAGTCTTCCTGTAGTTGTGTACCTACAAGTAGTTCATCGTTCAGCGAAAGATAGTTTGAACCCTTTTGCGAGGCGTCAAAAACAACTCGTGTTTGTGAAGTTTCCTTATCAGCGCGGACCACGGCGTGGTGAGGTAAGTAGACTGTATCTTCATTGTTTATTTCTATTTCAGGTATTTTCTCCATGTATCCTTTTGTTAAATAGGTATTTTCTCCATGTATCCTTTTGTTAAATATTCATATAAAACCTTCGTGAACTCTTCTTTCAGATAAGGCGACTTCTTAAATCTTCGTTCCAATTGTTTAAATCTTTCTGTTGCTATCTCTTTTGTGTTTCCCTTAGGCGATTGTGGATATTCAGTTTTAAATGGCAATTTAATAATATATCGTCCTTCTTCATTTCTAGTAGTAGTGGTTTGATATATCCTTTCACATAGCTGTTCTTCAATAGTCAATCTTCTTTTGCTATCGTGATCTACTTCCCATAGTGACTTCAACATTTCTTCTATATCTACTTGATGATGTAAAACGACGTAAGTATGATCTTGCGGGTTTGTACAAATTTCTCCAAAGATAATCCAGCCCAAATAGGTTTTTTGAGCACTAGAAGTTTCTGGTGGGCCTCTTATTATGTGTTCATGAATAATTTTAGCGTTTTAATTTACCCCTAAGAGCAGGTCAATCGCACCTGGTGTGTAAAAGTTAGGATCTGCCAGAGTCAATCCTTTGAGATGAGGCTAAGGTTGTGGGAGGATTCTCTTGGATGGTATGTTTGTTGTTAATTGTTTCGACATTACGTACGCTTGAATGGTTAGGCTGAAAGAATGATCTGATCTTGATTTGATGTCTAACTGTACTTCAGATTTGATTTCAGATCTTGTGGATCCTACACCTATGACGCATCCTCTTATCGGACTGCGTTTGAGTTTCAACATCTGTACTGCTTTCTCGCTAATAAATGTCGCTTGTGAACCTGGGTCTATAAGCGCGCGTAGAGGAATGGTATAGCCTTGATCATTTGTTGTTTCCACTACTGCGATTGCTAATAGTGCTATCGTCTGTCTGGTACTGTTGTGTGACGCTATCATTGTGTGCACTTGCACTTCTTCTCCTTCCACTGCTACATGTGCTGAAACCTGCGGTGGTACAGAGCTCGATGGTGCCGCAGTTTCTGGTAACGTATTACTGTGTAGCAAAGAATGATGGCGCCTGTTGCATATTCTACAGGACATGTTCAATTTACACTTGAATGCTGAATGTCCAGGTGCCAGACAGTTGAAACAAAGTTGATTTGTTTTGACATAATTGCTTCGCTCCGTTGGTGCCAGGTTGATAAACTCTTTGCAATGACACAGCGTGTGCTTATCCTTGCACATAACACAATTTCTGGATGAGCTGGGTATGGTAACATGATATGTTCGTTCTTTAACTGACTTAATTTCTTTAGTACTTGATGTAATCAATTCCAAAGTGCGAAACCTGGTCTCTAAAAACATTTTGAATTCGTTATATGTTGGTAATGCTTCCGATTCTTTTTTGTAAGCATATTCTTCCCAACTTCTGTGTGTCTCTGGGTCCAACTTCTGTACCAGAAGATAAATAATTATCGAATCCCAAGAGTCGGTGGATATATCTAAATTATTCAAATTGTTTATGCACTCTGATGTAGTATCTAATAAACCTTTTAAATACGCAGCTGATTGTGACGTCATTTTTCTTTGATTAAATAACCTTTTCATAATACTATTCAAAATTAAGCGTTTGTTTCCATACCTTGATTTCAATACTTCCCATGCTTGTAGATAATTATCGGAGGTGACTTTTATGTGCCTTAAAAGTGACTCGGCTTCTGATGCAACACTTGTCTTCAAATAATGAAGTTTTTGAACCGCCGTCAACTATTGATTGTTGTGCACAAGCGACGTAAACAAGTCGTTAAATGTATTCTAGGTAAATGCACAATACTATTTTGTGAGTGTGTCATTTCATAACTCGTATTCGCTGATCGTGATTCCTGGTCAGATACTTTTGTTAATGACAGAAGCATATCTTTTAAATCACCTTGAAGAATGTTATATAGATCTTCGTAAACAAAAAATTCTTCCTTCAAAAAATACGGCAGTACACCTTTCAATTCCTGTGGCGTATTTTTTACTAAGTCTCTGTGTGCAGTTTTAAATGTCTTCCAATAATCGTCTATGATATTCATACGTGCTTCTATGTAACCTTTAGTTAAGCGAGTCTTTGGACATTTTTTTAGATTAGTTTGTGTCTTTTGCAATAAATTCGCTGTATCTTCTAATACGTAAATAAGTTATTGTTGTTCTTTTGTAGTCGACATAATGTATCTATAATTGCGAAATCACAACTTGTTTACTCCTTATCGCCGTCGCAGGTGTGGAATGCGGGTTCCTTTTGTTCTCGGCTCGTTGCAGGCGCAGGTACAAACAAAGACGATCTAATGCAAAAAATCCGGCTACGATTTCGACCATATGTTGCGGTATTAAGGTTCACTTTAACTGGAAAGTTTTGATTGAAAGAAACGTGTGCTTGGTGCAATTTTTTATTGATCACTGCTTATTAAATACGACGATACTTTATTTATAGCTAACAGAGCGGCCGCGTACATCTATTACATATACATGTGTTGATATGAAATACAACAGTATGCAATAGATAACTACGACAAAATTAAAAAAAAATATTACTGAATAGTTTCCTGAAAACATAACGTTAAGTATACTCAACAAAAACGGATGGTCATAAACTGAAGGTAAAATATAAACGTTGAGTATACTTAACAAAATCCGATTAGGGGTACTAAAATATAATGTGTCTCAAGAATGTTAAAACAAGTTTAATGAAAAAGGAACACATAAGTAATTAGAATTAACTCTGTCTGTTAAATTAACAAGTCTGAATTCTTTTAAAGCCCTAAGTTTCCTAATACCTTTCGTCTGCATATCCCGCCTATAAAATAACCAAGCATTATTGATGCACTGATATCCAAAAGTTGTGAAAATATGAAAATATACCAGCGCCTTGTTTTCTTTTCGGTCCTATATAGTGCGGTCAGCATGTCGGCTATGTCTAGGTACTCCTACCATATGGGCATTGTAGTGCTTCACCAAGTTTGGGTAATCAACATCAATTCGTTGCTTCTTTTCCATATAGTAACGTTTTGCTTTCGTTTTTGGATATGCGTCAGCGTAACTTGAAGCTAGAACAACGCACTTGATAACATTCCATTTTACAAGTTGTTGCAAACAGTCTGACTAAAGGCTCATCTATCTAGTTTTTTTAGGTCCTTGTCCGTTTTCAGTTTATCAGCAGCATTTCTGAGTCGATTTGGACGAAATGACAAGAAAAACCAACCCAAATAAATAAAATAACACACAAAACCATCTTAAACTAATCCAATTTAAAAATTCACATCATGCCACTTTGTTGAGTATACTTAACAATAACTTTGCAAAGTAAATTTCTAATCACTTGATTATGTTAAGTGGGCTCAACATTCATGTGCACCGATCTTTCATGTCCATAACAAGTAGAGTCGGGGCTTGAAAATAACGTAATATTTAAGTTTACATATCTGTCAAACAAAAATAAGTATTATATATTATAAAGTTAATAAACACTAAAAAAATTAATGATTTACCTGCACAGTTCGCAAAGTTCTTCGACTTGTCGCCTTTTTGACATACAAATGTCAATTGCTAATAGTGTTACCATCGAGTGAAAATATTTTTAAACCAAATAAAAACAATCTTACTTGTAATAAATTAAATTAAATCTATGCTAACCGTATAAAAATATACGTCTGTATTTTTTTTATCCAATGTTGAGTATGCTTATCAAAATCAAATTAAGGGTCTAAAGACTATGTGATCTTCATCTAATGTTTGTGTCTTTGATGTTTTGTAGAGTGCGTTGTGGTTGTGTGATAATGGAACCTTAACCTAGACCTAACATAACTTAACCCTATTAGCAATACACTTCAGTCAAGCAATGTAATATTATATGTAATATAATGTAATATAATATGATACTATTTTGGCCAGATGGTCTAGTGAACCCTTCGTTGGTAACCGCATCTAAGTAACTCAAGTCTTATTCGTGAAAGTTTAGTAATTGGCTTATCCCTCCGTTAAATTATTTCCTACTGACCTATTAACCTAACCGTCAATACCTAATATCCTTGATATGCATAAACCTATCAGTGTCTTCGTCTGAACTGTGACCTAAATCCTTCACAGCAGCTGCGGAAAAGGAATGCTTAACCACTCAAAGATAATCAGATGATAGCTTAGCTTGCAGGCATTATTATCATTTATAATCGATAGCATTATACATAAAAGAGTTTTGTGGTAGTTTATGAGCCCCAACCGCCGCTCCATAGCGTGCCATACATCACATTGTTTAATTTTGGCCACGACCAAGTAATTTTTTTTGATGCTACTGTTAACTTTCATTGACTGAGAATTTACATAATTCCTCAAATTCAATTTCATCTTACATTATGAAAATTATTTATTAGGTTCTACACTTTTATTATTCCTCATAAAATCAATAGAGTTTATCTTAGGCCTTGCTATTATCCAAATATCTTTATTACATTCAGAACCCAACTATTCGATGCAATAACTGATGTCTTATGATATCCCTTATAGAACAGAGGTGTGAAGCCAACATTCAACAGATCCCACTTATTTCTCTGATATTTGTGTTTATTATAAAGATATTACAATGTAACATTATTAACTGACTGTCTTTATTGCTTTATCAGAATATTAACCTTCGGTACTATAAATGGTGAATAATTCATTCAAAACCCACTTTCAGGCAGTGGACTAAAATAGAATGCTATTAATAAAGGTAAAATTACTTTTATTTACTCTTAGTATTTATTATACAGATCCCATAAATCACCAATATAACTAAGTTGTATTGGTTGCATTGACAAGTTATCACATTTTAAGTTTATTAAAGATGTTTAATTACTTCAATTTCCTACTCCTTTCAGGAGGTGAATTCTAATAGAATGCTATCATTTGAAGCAAAATTACTTTTATTTACTCTTAGTGTTTATTATCCGCTAGAGCGCCCTGCCGTATTTATATATTTTTGTTCTCTATGTCTGTTACTTTTTATTATTGACTTAAGATTAAAGAGGACAAGGGATTCGTTCCATACGGCCTACACATAAAGACGGCTACACACAATTTAAACATTTTTCAACAAAGGATTATTGCAACTATTTTTTTTTTGACTGGGAACTTTTGTCACGGGACTTCTCGATTATTGATTTTGGGAAGTTTTATACCCAAGCGCGCTTTACAGGTTATACAGTTCTCATAAATTACCAATTTAACTAAATTATATTGACTGCCTTGACAAGTTATCACATTTTAAGTTTATTAAAGATGTTTAATTTATTCAATTTCCTACTCCTTTCAGGAGGTGAATTCAAGTAGAATGCTATCATTTGAAGAAAAAATACTTTTATTTACTCTTAGTGTTTATTATACAGTTTTCATAAATTACCAATTTAACTAAATTGTATTGACTGCCTTGACAGCTTATTACATCTCAAGTTTATTAAAAGATGCCTGATTTATTCAATATCCTTAACTTTTAGGAAGTGAACTTAAGTTAATTATTTTTCATTAACTTATACCTCAGTCTCTCAGACTGGGTGATAATTTAATAGCCTACTAAATCATAGTTAGTATACTTCAAGTAGGTAGGTACCATGTAATTGTCCACAGTTGTCCTTGTTGATAATTAAATCAACTAACTATATTTAGAAGATATTCTTTACTCACTTTAAAGGTATAAAGCAGACTGTACTATTAGTCTAATCGGTTCAGGTTGTTACCAATCAAATATTTCTATGTTTCATAATATTAGAAGTACATAACTTGTAAGGTCTTTGACCATTAAGGTGAATTCGCATCTTCAGGCGAAATAACCTAGGTTCCAAACTAGTTCTTAGTTGTTTAATATTAGCTTAAATTTTACCAATAGGTTTCTGGATGTCAATTTATAACACATTGAAAAGTTGCAATTTAAGGCCGTATTGTACCTCAGGGAAAGCTAAAAGAATGCCTGTTTGGTCATTTCAGTATCAGAAAGCAAACATCACAGCACAGTTATGCTTATATGCTATAACTTATTAGTATTTTTCTTGTAATAGGAAACCAGTCTAGACTCTTAGGTAATCCAAAGTAATGATGGTTTAATATTACCCCACTTCTGCTAATTATTTAAAATAAATAGCTAATTGGTAACACCTTGAACAAAGCAATTATAGTCTTATTGACCTACGGTAACAGCTTACATGCCTAGATCGGTCTTTTCAGCGCTCATAATCAACATCACTACATAGCAACATCTATCTAGGTACCATATCTTAATTATCCCCAACTTTATTAGTCGAAGCTAATCCAGCCCTAGCTTCGCGGCCTACGTACCTAGTCTATGTGGGCACAGTATGTACATACCGTGCTATCCCCAACTACCTAATAACATATATAGAGACGCCTACCTATAGATTCCTACAGCCTGCCTCACTTGAAATACCTATATTCTGTCAAACTAACAGTCCCTACTTGTATACCTTTGCAATCTAGACCCAAGCCACATTTAAACTTAATTGTGTGGTGATTTGTGTAAGTCGCCCTGCAAGCAACAGACCTCTAAGAGAGCTATTAAGTCGAGCCAGTATACTCAGGGTTTAAAACATAACACTACACTGTGTGTTCGGAGGTAGACTTGAAATTGGACTGGGTCATACGTGTCTACCTCCAGCTAAATGGTGTCTGACCTATCTTCGATTTTTTCTAAGGAGACAACTTGTCTCTCCTCTGTTACTCTGTCGAATATAGGGTATTCTTTAGCGTTGTAATTTATAACGCTGGCATTATCAAATACAGCCAAATGCCTCCTGATCGAAATCAGTTGTAAGATATATAGTTTCGTTGACACCGTTACGCGTATCAGCTATATAATACGGAATACTTCATTCCGTTAACAGATTCGAGTTGCGACAGCAATAATTTTACTTTAATAATCACTTTCAATTTCACAAACAATCTTAATTAATATCACAGCTCGAATATCACATAGCGCGCTTTAAAGGCTAGGACGCTCTTTTCCCGCGTATGAGATCGTTACCGCCACTCGTAAGTTGGACCGCGCGTCCGACGACCTTGAATTGAATGCCCGCTAATTTTCCTCTTTTCTCCAAGCATCTTTAATTTCCCGCCTTTTTCCCGAACCCCTACCCCTCGCTTGCCCGACTTTCGCCCGCGCAAATCCATTCACCTCCTTTCACCCAATCGCTAGCCCTATCGCTTACTCGCCTCTACTTCACACTTGTTATCTTTTGTTACCTGGCCAACTTCACGTCCTTACACGTGGAGACAAAATCTCCTCTCTCTTTCTATCTTTTAATCTCAACTTCCGCCCGCTCATGACCCACGCTCCCGCGTAAATTTTAGTGCTTACCATAAATCAATCAAATCTCTTTAGATAGCCAATATTACATGTTTGAACATCTAGATGTAGCCTGTACCGACCCGATCCCTGTCTCCACGAACTCAAGTAAATAACGCACGGTAGACGGCGCCTATGTCGCGAGGTACGCGCTGACCATCCAGGCGAACCTCCAATCAATCCAAACCAATAGACAGCGTCTATTTCGCAAGCGACGCACGGAACAATCCCCGCGAAATTCAAATAAAAATAAAGCCACTTGTCCATTGACTCATTCTTACAACCTTCAACCATAAAGCCACTTGTCCACTTGGCAATTATTTTAAACCAGTTTATTTTCCCCTTTTTTATGCTTATCACAATAATGGTGCAACGCATTAATATTGATTTTAGTGCTACACTCATGTATTCCTTATTAACGGACAGATACCATTCATTCTGTACCGTTACAAGTCCTTGGGATGCCCAAATTACGAGCTAAAACTCTCGTACTCGTAGACGAATTTTGCTGAATTTCTTCCAGCACCGTTTCTTTGCGATCCGGGTCAGCTCTAGGGATTCTTTCATGACTGCCGCGTTGACCAGGAATGCGACCTGCCATTAATGTGTTGTGCGTGTCTACATAAACACGATGGTCGCGATATCGCTCAGGTTGTGGCCCACCACGACGTTGACGGTGTTCGCGATACAGTCGCGCTGCTGCTCGGCCGTTTCCTCGTGCAACTAAATAAAAATAATGCATTTCTGCATATTCACTTAACGTGTCTTAACTCTCACCTCTTATACTTCCAAGTAAACAAAGTCCAATAAACGAGCTAAGTAGTCAAATAAGAAAGCAGCGGGGTCCGTGGGCAAAGCGAGTGTGGTAAAGACAAAAAAGCGGCACGAGTAGCAGTAAATAAAATAAATAAATAAATCTTTCCTACAATCACACCAATTATCTAGCCCAAGAGAAGCTTTGAAGAAACTCGTGAAATGGTTACTAGACAACGGATAAACATACTTAAAATACTTAAATACATACTTATTATACATAGAAAACACCCAGACCCGAGACAATTTAGAAAAACAATAATTTCTAAATTTATCCGACCGGGGATCGAACCCGGGACCTCAGAGATGGCGACACCATGAAAACCGGTGTACAAACCACTCGACCAAGGAGGTCGTCAAATACAAACTGTCTTATTAATAAACGTTGACTAAGGCAAGAGTAACTCTACTCCAAGTATTAAGGCCTTAATTCGATTTTACATCGGACTAAGGTGGTGACTGTTATTGTGACGGCTAGCATAGAGCGTAGTCGGCCGCGAGTACTGGCCCATTCGTTGTCATGACAAAGCAAAAATATCAATGGGCTAATCTGGGCTAATTTAAAGAATTTTTCACCTCGCTGTCTTTGAAGCTCGATTTTAGCCATAGAATAATAACTAATTATTATTCTGAGATTTTAGCCAAAGTAGTCATTAAGGACTACTTTTTTTAAATGATAATGAAAGCTGAGAGTCTGGCGCACTGTTGAAGCCAACTTAGGAACGATAAAGTCACCTGTTCAGATTTTTTATTTAAAGTTGAATTTAAGTCATAATTTACCAAACGTAAATTTTTCACTATAGACCAACATTTTCATAACTTTCTTCATTGTTACGAAGCTAATTAGTTTATCCATAAAAATACTACTCATGAAGATTCAGTTGCAATAAAAAAGTATCGACAGTCTTCTGCTTTTTTTTTAAATTTTATTTTAAATTGTATTCAGGTCGAAAAATCTCAGAACTTTAGAAAAAAAATCATAACTCGAAAACTATGAAAAATCGCGGAACATACATGGGGGTGATTCGTAAACCACACGACACGAGGGGCCTAAATTTTTTTTGGACGTCAATGTTTTGTCCATCCTGTATAGTCGTATAGTGCGTAGCGGCGTCGGAATTTTTAGATATCATTGATTATACTATGTAGAAGATAAAGATAAAAGTTAAATATTCTTTATTGTACACCAAATTAACAACAAAAGGACAAACACAAAGTAACATTACAATTGGCGGTCTTATCGCTAAATAGCAATTTCTTCCAGGCAACCGTGTTGGACTGGATAGAAAGTGGAATTTTAAAGGGCAGTTACGTTGTTTCAATTTAAACAAATTAGAAATAGATAAACAAATAAAAATAAATGAACATGCTTAAGTTTATCAATATCATACATTTAGAGTTACATAAATAAATACTTAAAAAGTTTTCTACCTAAATGTACTAAAATCATAAAGACATTGACAGTGACAGATAGTGTTCTCAAACCAGTCGTTTGGAGCTGTCCAAGGATTGGGCTTACGCATTTCGGTTTTCCATACAAATTTCCAAGTAGAAATTTTTAAAAACCAATAAGCCAATTTTGATGAACCTTTGCATGCTGAAGTAAAACGCAGGGATCTAAATAATTTGTTGAAAACATTTTTAAAAACGTTTTTTTAGCTGAGTTATTGCGATTTAAAGTCCACTATAGAAAGTTAAAAATCGCAATAACTCAGTTAAATAAACTTTTTTTTTTATGTTTTTAACAAACTATTCAGATCCCTGTGTTTTACTTCAGCATGTAAAGTTTCATCAAAATTGGCTTATTAGTTTTCAAAAATTTCGACTTGGAAGTTTGTATGGGAAACCGAAATGTGTAAACCCTCTTAAGGGGATGCAGCGCGATCGCAAAAACTGACATAAGTCTAATAATGAACTTCAAAGCAAAATCAATTATATTGATATTTAAAATTAGAACAATTCTGTTTTGAAGTTTCAAATCTAGTAATTTGATTAGAGCAATGTTTTTAGTCTGCGAAATGTACAAAACCATCACGCGCTTGTGTTAAAAATTAAATTTTATTTTTTCAAGATCTTGACCTTGCTTTGACCTGCGGAATATCAATACAAATATTTTCACGTGAGAATTATTGTTACATGCGTAAAATTAAGAAAGTTGTCGAAGATAAATGTTTTTAGGAGTCATTAGATTTTTGTATTGTTTGTTTCTGTTTAAAGAATTTGTTTTAAATTTCAACGAGGCCACGACCTTGTGCAATGATCAAGCTAACTTAAGTAAGTTCTTGTAATGTATTTAACTAATTCAGCGCATAGTACAAGTAACTTAAAAATACGTAAATTTTCACAATTTCGTGCAGGATCCCCTTAATATCTCTATGCAATGCATTCCACAGACGGGCAGCTTGAACTTTAAAAGACTTAGGTATCGTAAAATCTGGTGGAATGCATAGGTATTTCCAACTTCAAGTTCTCCGATGATCTCAATACACGAGAATGTGTGTCATCAAGGAAGTTAAAGCGTTCCCTGAGATAAGGTGGGGAAAAGGGATTGAACAGAATACTAGGTGCTGCCACACTGCTGTTTAAAAATGTTTACAAACGTTAGTAAACATTTGTTACGAAACATACGATCACAATGTTAGAAAATGTTTTCATGTTAGGTAATGTTAGTAAACATTTCTAAACAAAGTTGTTGGTTAACAAATTGTAACAATATAAAACATTTGTTATCATTTGTTTGTAAACATATATCCAGGCCACAGCAGGGTATGCGGAGAGTGCGGGGCCCGGCGCGGCGTGCTCCGCACCGTGTGCAGTCTAATTGTCTGTACTGTAATTGATATAATCTTTGGCACTATACTTTTGTCTCGCTCTTAGTGTTTGGCGCATCCAGATATTGCGCTTTTTCTTTTTTTTTTAAACATAAAATAAAACCTAATCCAATGAGCAAATCTTTTACCATTTTCGTGTAGACCCGTCGGAACGTAAATCCAAACGGTGAGTGAGCCAATTTTTCAAATGTTATAAATTTTTGTAAACATTTTCCATCGATGTAGGAGCACTTACAACATTTAACAATCCCTAACAGAATGTAACAATGCCTAACATTTGTTAGTAAATGTATTAGTGTTAGAAAATGTTTATAAACATTTGTGTGGCAGCACCTAAAGCAGGGAGACGATATGTGAATTCCGGCGAAGGCGAATTGGCAACCACTTGAACTTAGTAGGAAATTCGGATACGTGATCTTATTTGCGTAAACCAAATAAAAATCTAATACTAAAGTTCTGAAGACGCTCAAGCTTATTCAGTTGCTTTTCAGTGAGTAGACCTCACTGAAGAGCAACTGAATAAGCTTGACTGATAGCTGACATCGGCGTAGTCTAAGAACGGTAGAAGAAGAGATTGTGCTAGCGCAGTTTTAGTGGCCATTGGAAGGAAATTGCGCAATCGTTTCAGGGATCCAGCTGTGGCAGACATTTTCCGGCTCACCTGTTGTAGCTGCGGTGCCCATGTTAAGTTTTTGTCGATCAACACGCCTAGGTTTTTAACACTGTCAGTAGGAGACAAAGAAACGCCATCAACAGTTATAGATGGCAAATGCGACCAGTCAATTCTACCTGTCATTGTGGAGCTGCCTATGACGATGATTTGAGTCTTGGAAGGATTTACTTTCAAACCATATGATCTGCTCCACTCGCAAATCATGTTTATGTCACCGTTGATGATATTGATAGCCTGAGGAAGCTGGTCAGAGAAGCTTGAGTGTAAATTTGCAAATCATCTGCATAAAAGTGGTAGGACGAAGTTAATTGAGAGGAAATGGAATTGATAAATATAGCGAAAAGTAAAGGTGATAAAACGCCACCCTGCGGCACCCCAGCGGATATGTCACAAAAGGTGGACAAGGAGTCCTCAATGCGAATCTGCTATCGGCGTCCAGACAGGTAACTATAAAATCAGTCAAATCACCGCTGGAGATATGTTAATAGAGCAGAGTATGCCGAGCGGTACATCAAAGTCGACAGAATTAAAAGCATTGCTAAAATCTAGAAAAGGGAACAAGACCATACAAGACACTAATAGAGAAACAGTAAGAAAATTATACAAAGAACCTACTACAATAGATACAATTACTACTACTACAAACGACACAAACAAGAAAACAGCAGCCGAAATAAATTTTGATCACGAAGCGATTACGAGTGTCACAGAAGAATTTAATAAAAATACTTATGAATTTATGGCCAAAAAAAATAAACGTACAAAACTATGTGTTATTAGTAGTAACAAATACCTTAAAGTTTTAAAGGAAGCAGAGCGATGTTTTGATCAAGCTACAATTTGTCATTTCCTAACTCCAAATGGTGGTATTCGGCAACTTTTAAATGGCTTGGAGAATAAACTTCAAGGTTTTAGTTATAATGATTATTGTGTAATATTTATAGGCGCATCTGATTTTGAAAAAACGAATAATTATCGTAGCTTGGTTGAATTTTTGCGACATAAGATACAAAAGGTACAACACACAAATGTTATACTGTGTGCACCAACTTTTAAAATAAGTAATAATGTCAATGTTTTTAACAAAAGAGTTGAAATGTTTAATAATTTATTGTATCTGGATAATTTAGCTAACGAATATGCCTATGTATTAGACTCAAATCTGAATCTGAAGTATTCATCCACAATGTTTCATAAACACAACGGAGTGTTAAACAATCGCGGATATTCAACAATTATGAATGACTTAACACTTCTTATTCAAAGTTTATCCCAGCAGTATACAAACGCTTCAGAATATACTGACAATGTATTGAATGTGACGTCCGATACAAAGGCAAAATATGAGTTTTTTCGTAACTTCAAGTATACTATGTAACGAAACTTTCACTGTGTTACACCAAAATATACAGGGAGCTCTGAACAAAATTCCATTTATTGAAGCGGCTCTTACAGAATTATTAAAAACAGGCAAAGACATACATGCGCTTTGTTTAACGGAAACTTTTATCAAAAATGGTGACCACACAATTTAAAAATACGAAGTTTTTATCTTACAGAAGCTTTCTGTCGTAACAAAGAAAAAAGGGGTGGCTCATGTATTTTATTAAAAAAGGGTGTTAGATTTAAACCACTTAAGATATGTAACGAATTAAGTACTCTCTACATATTCGAAGCATGTGGCATCGAAATAGTGGATCACAAAATAATAATAATTAACATTTATAGAGTACCTAAAGACAAATATGAAAAACCTTTTTTAAGTAAGTTTGAAGCACTATTACACTACCTAACAATAAAAAATCCAAAACATAAAATAATAATATGTGGAGATTGGAACTTTAACATTCTAATTACAACAAAAAACGTTTCAGAGTTAATAAGTCTTCTGAATAATCATAATATGACAGCACACATAAAAGTTCCCACTCGCAAAGCATCTTGCCTAGATCAAATTTCGAGTAACATAAGATATGTAAACGCCGAAATACATTTATTGGGTCTTTCGGACCATGAAACAGCTCAAACCATTTCGTTTAAGGTCAAACAGTTACCGAGTAAAGAGCAGTATTTTATTGAAAGACGTGACTACAGCAAAGATAACTTATTTAAATTTTTAAACAGTCTGAGTTGCTTATCTTTTAACGAGGTAATCAAAAGTCACAACGCAAATGAAGCGTTTAGAGAATTTCATGAAATAATTGATTTATTTTCAAAACTTTGTTTTCCACTTGTGCGCATTAAAGTTAAAAACGACTCAAATACATTGCGATGGCTTACCAACGGTTTGAGATATTGCTGTGTCAATAAAAGGCGATTATACTTAAAATATTTGCAAAATAGTAAAAATAAGACCTCAAATAGAAGAAAATATTGTAAATATACTAAAATATTAAGAAAATGTATAAACAAATCATATCAAATATATAACCAAAATACAATTATTAATTCAAAAAATAAGTGTAAAGCCACTTGGAATATAATTAATAAAAGTGTTGGTATTGACATTAACAAAAAACAAATAGAAGTTATTGAAAGTGATGGTATTAAATACTCGGATCCATCTTTAATTGTCGAATTATTTAATAATTATTTTATTGGTTTGACGAACAATTCAAATTTTAATTTTAGCAACATTAATTTATCATCTATTCCAATTAATTTCAATACAATTTTTTTACATCCTGTTGACGAGCATGAAATTTTTATAATTATAATGTCATTAAATAATACTAATGCAGTTGGTTTTGATGGCATAAGTACTAAAATTCTTAAACTATGTGCATCAATTATATGTAAACCGTTGACTCACATAATAAACGTCTCTTTTGAACAAGGCTATTTTCCAGACTTACTAAAAAAGTCGATTATCAAACCTCTTTATAAAAAAAATGACAGAACCAATATGTGCAATTATAGACCAGTAACACTGATACCAGTATTTTCAAAAATATTAGAAAAGGCCTTTCTAAGAAGAATCCTAAGTTTTGTCGATAGACATGAAATACTTAATAAGCACCAATACGGATTTCGAAAAAATAGCTCTACCACTCTAGCCTGTTTCAATTTAATGAAAATAATAACAGAGAGTATCGATTTAAAAACACCCGTGTGTGCGATATTACTAGACATGAGCAAAGCTTTTGATTTTGTTAACCATAATAACTTGCTTCGTAAATTAGACAAGTATGGCATAAGAGGTAAAGCATATGATTGGATACAAAGCTACTTGTACAATAGAACCCAGTGCACAGAAATTCAAACAATTTTAAATAAAGTACAATTAACCCATCAATCTGAATTTAAACTTAATAATTGCGGAGTCCCACAAGGCAGTATCTTAGGGCCGATACTCTTTTTACTATATATAAATGACCTTCCTAATGCGATTAAGCACGACTGTATAATGTATGCTGACGACACGACGTTACTAATAAAGGCTAACGAAATGGCGAATTTTAACAAGGACATTAATATGGCAATAAATGAAATAATTTACTGGATGAACAATAATAATTTACAAATAAATATTAAGAAGACTAAAATGATGCAATTTAAAACATATCAAGCAAATGAAATAGAGTTGGATGTTAGATATAACAACGAAAAAATAGAAGCGGTCCAATCAACTACTTTTTTGGGTATACATTTAGACTCATTTTGCCACTGGAAAATTCACGTCAATAACGTTTGCACCAGAATCGATAAATTTGTATTTGCTCTTAGACGGTTAAGTAATATTACTTCCGTAGAAGTAGCGATTACAGCTTATTATGGCTATGTTTCTTCAGTATTAAGTTATGGGCTCTTAATATGGGGAAATTCTGTAGAGATGAATAAAGCTTTTTTGTCTCAAAAAAAATGTATAAGAGCAGTTTGCAGTGCTCATTACCTTGAACCCTGTAGACCACTATTTAAACGTACAAAAATTTTGCCATTGCCTTGCATGTACATAAGACAGATTTGCATATTTGTTCGAGAGCACCTTACATATTTTAAAAAACACGGAGAGGTCTATAACAGATCTACAAGGCATAATGAAAAACTGTATGTACCGTTGACTAGAACAAAACTTCACAATGGCAATTCTTACTGTATGGCTATCAAAGTCTTTAACAAGCTGCCAAGGGACTTAAAAGACCTCCCAATGCCACAATTTAAAAGAAAATTATCGAAATATTTATTGGATAAATGCTATTACTCATTACATGAATTTATTTTATAATATTTAATAATAAAATAATAATTATTGTATTTTATCTAATTTTGTTTGTTGATGTTAATAATTCGATATTGTTAATTTAATTTAATTTGATAATTCTAATTTAGTTTAATTATGTTAATTTAATTTAAAAATGTTAATTTTATTTTTTAGGTTTAAATTAATTTGATGTTATTTGAATTTACTTGCTCTATGTGAACAATTGAATAATGTTAATTTAATTGTATATTTACATGCCAGAAAGGCAGAACATACGCCTCAACTGTTTTTATAACACCCTATTCACTATGTTCTAGTAAATAAAACTCATTTCATTTCATTTCATTTCATTTCATTGCAAGGCAAGAGCTGTTAATTTACCGTTTTCCATGCCTGACCTGATATATGACCTGTGGTAGTACTGTGGCCTGTACGAAACCCGGATTGGTATGGATTACGGAGCTGGTTTTTAAGAAGGAAGGTGGACAAGGGTATGGACAAGGCGTTCCAGAATTTTAGAAAGGAATGGTAGAATAGAGATTGGCCTATAGTCGGAGAAGGATGACGGTTTGGAGTTTTTGGGTAAGGGAGTGACTTGAGCATCTTTCCAAGTGCTTGGAAAGACACCTGCATTGATGGAGTAGCTAAGGATATGGGAGATGATGGGAAGGATTCGTCAAGTATGAGCAAGCAAGATCATTTTGCGACTGACACAGTTATTCCCAACACCACTAGAGGTGATCGACATTATGCTCTTCTTAACATCACAGTCGGTGAATTGACGAAAAGAAAATGACGTTGCTTCCCAATGCCCAGTGATCTTAAGAACTTCCAAACTTTCGCTGGATCTTAGTTCTCTACTGAGTTGTAAATATATTATGTAACTGTACCATCAGAGCGTCACAGGGATCACATCATTTCCGCCTTTAAAAGGCATAACAAACTAAATAAGAATGACCCACTTAACACTTCAAACATCGGTTATTCTTGTCAAAGGCAGTTGATTTATATTGTCGAACATCTGGCCCCCGGTTGTAAAGCCTCATGCTGCGGCAAGAAGTATGCGAAAGACAAAAATTATAAATTTGTATGGGTAAAATATGGACGCGTGTATATACGAAAGGATGAATCAACATCGGCGATATTAATTAATTAAGGACACAACTTCTTTGGATAAACTGATTTGATTGATTATACTATCGTTTGTTAATTTTTGTTTTATTTTATTTTATTTGGTGCTGCTATTTATCGTATCTTAAATTATAAATATGTTATTTTTGTTTTACCAAAATGTAAGCGAGGAGCTCGATGGCGCAGCGGCTAGCGCGTTCGGCTTGCGAACTTGCCCGTTAAGCAACTTTCGCAATGCCTGGTCGCTGGATGGGTGACCAAATTTAAAACATCTCGAGCTCCTCCGTGCTTCGGAAGGCACGTTAAGCCGTTGGTCCCGGTTGTTGTATACGTAAGATGACAGTCGTTAAAACCCACCAACCCGCATTGAGCCAGCGTGGTGGGTAATGGCCCAATATCCTCACGTGCTATTGTCCACGTGGGAGGCCTGTGCCCAGCAGTGGGACGTTTATAGGCTGATGATGATGATGAAACAGAATTCGTTCTAAAATAACCGACCTGTTTCTTAATACTTTGAATAACGACTATGATGTTATTTGTCTCACTGAAACTAACTTGAACTGTGGTGTGCTGGATAGCGAGTTGTTTGATAGGCGTTATAATGTTTTCCGCAGGGATCGTGATAGTACATACATACATAAAAAAGAGGGAGGGAGTGTTCTCCTTGCAATTAAAAAGTGTTTCCGGGTCGAGCGTCGGTGTTCTTGGGATAGCCCAGTAGAAGATATTTGGGTAACGATAAACTTTGATGATAGGTACAAGTCTAAGCTTAATTTATGTCTTTGCTACTTGACGCCGTATCTTTCCCGGAATTGTTTGGAACAATTTTATGACAACTGTCAAAAGGTTCTTACTTCAGATCTCTGTGAAGGCACTAGTCTAATTTTGGGTGACTTAACTCTCCTGGAATCGACTGGACTGCCACCTCGTCAGGCAGTAATTTGTTGCCTAGAAGTTCATGTGATTTTAGGTCAGACTTGTTACTTGAAATGATTGACTTCTGTAACCTCTCTCAGTTTAAAAATATTAATAACAAAAATGGGCGTATGTTGGACCTCGTGTTTTGTAATGACAAATACTTATTCGTCTCTGAAGCTGTACCTTTAACTCGTCCCGATGATCATCATCCATCTTTGTTAATAAAAATTAATCCACCCACTATTACAAAATCATTACATCATAATACTCATAAGATTCACAATTTCAGAAAAGCAGATTATTCTTAAATTAATTCTGAACTTGCCAGTCAGGATTGGTCGTGTTTGCTTTCTATAAGCCCAAGCGCGCACCAGCGGCCAGGCCGCGGCGGCCAGCGAAATGTATGAATTGCATCATCAGCGCGCGCACTTGGCCGCAAGCGGCGAGCGGCCAAGTGCATATATTTCGCTGGCCGCCGCGGCCTGGCCGCCAGTGCGCGCTTGGGCTAACGGCAACATTGATAAGTCTATTTCTAAATTTTATGATGTTATTAATATTTTAATTGAAAAGCTTGTTCCTTGCATACAAAAGAAAAATAATGAATTCCCTATTTGGTACTCTAATTATTTAAAATCGTGTATAAAAAAGAAAAAAAAGTTGCATAAAAGGTACAAAAAGTACAATTTCCCTAAGGATTGATAGCCTTGCGTCCTTGAGAGCTCTCTGTAAAAAAATAATCCATTAATGCTACTCTTCATATTTAATATCTGTCGAGGAAACTATCAAAGGTGACATTAAACAGTTCTGGAGGTACGTAAAACAAAAAACTGACAACAGCATCCCTCAGACGATGCATTTCAGTGGTGAGACTTCCTCTGATGGCCCGGCACTTGCGAGCTTTTCTCCAGATTCTTTGGCTCTGTTTTTGGTGATAATAATCAATCGGCTGCCGACTTTGAATTTCCCCTTGTGGACTGCATACCACTTTCTAATTTGTACATTACCGACAGTGAAGTTCTATCAAAGCTAAAATCCCTGGATACTAACAAGGGACCCGGCCCGGATGGCATTCCTCCGTTGTTTTTGAAGGAATGTGCAAAGGAGCTAAGCATGCCACTCTCTTTGCTATTTAACGAGTCTCTGAGGTCGGGTGTGTTTCCTACTTTGTGGAAGACGGCCCACGTGGTGCCTATACATAAATCTGGGGACAAATCTGATTGCTCCAATTACAGCCCCCTTACTCTTGAAACCGATCGCTGTTAGATCGGAATGGTATTGTGAATATACGTACTCCTAAATTACGACACCAGAGCTAATATGGATTCATATTGCGTGGATATTTAGTGAAAAAAATACAAAACTCAATGCCATTTAGTTCACCCAATATGAATCCAAATTAGCACTGGTGTCGTAACTTAAAAATACGAAAATTCACAATACCAATCCGATCCAATAGCGATCGGTTTCGAGAGTAAGGGGGCAGACCTATTAGCATTCTGTCAGGTCTAGCAAAGCTTTTTGAGAAGGTAGTTTATGATCATATTTACCATCACGTTCAATCACTGTTATCACAGAATCAACATGGCTTTATGTGAAACAGATTAACGGTGTCCAATCTTCTTGAATTCAAGAACTTCATTTGCTCGGTTTTCGCCTCGGGGGGTCAGGTGGATGCAGTCTATACAGGCTTCAAAAAAGCATTTGACAGGGTTAATCATTTTGTTCTATGTCGAAAACTTAGCTCACAGTTTGGCTTTCATGGTAACTTACTTCGGTGGATCTCTACTTACACTTAGACAAAAGAAGTCAATTAGTGGCGTTAAAGGGGTACACATCTTTACCGGTTGCGGTCACGTCAGGTGTGCCGCAGGGCTCACATCTTGGTCCATTACTTTTTGTAATGTTTATCAATGACTTGGCTGTTTAACTGGAGAGTAGATCTCTGCTGTACGCGGATGACTTAAAAGTTTTTAGAGAGATTTTAAATATAGACGACTGCGTGAGAATGCAGCACGATTTAAAAAAAAACTCCGAATGGTGTCAAAACAATAGAATGTATTTGAATATAAATAAATGTCACACCATCACATTTTCACATAAAAAACTTAAAATTAGTTATGATTACCGGTTGGATGGACAGTCATTGGATCGTGTTCTTTTATTAAGGATTTGGGCGTAATTAATGATGAAAAACTGTCTTTCAGAGACCATTATAACCAAATTATTGCAAAAGGTTACCAACTTTTAGGGTTTATATCCAGATTTTGTTTATTAATATACAGCGTGTTTCTTGTAAGGTGTCAAGCCGATGTATGGTGATAGGGAACTACCATACCTATCCATTGGACCCCCATGTATGTTCTACGATTTTTTGTAGTTTACGAGTTATAATTTTTTTTCGTTATTTTATGATTCAACGACGAGACGGCTCTAAAAAAATTGTATCTTTTTTTGGGTCGACTTTTCTATGATGTTTTTTTTTTTTAGATTAGATGAAAATTACACAATTTCCGATCTACCACGTTCAACGACCGATTTCAGCAAAAAAAGTCCCATTTAGTACATCTTTTTTTTGTATTAGTATAAAAGCATATTTGGTTGGGCAGTTTTTGAGACTAGTCAGAAACTATGGAAAATGTTTTTTAATTTTTTTTATCGAAGTTAAAAATTCCATTCTGTTCTGATTAACCCAATTTTTAAAGTTAGGATCAAAATTTTAGTACTATAGGTTAAAGTTAGGAAGGAGATTTTTTTACTCATAAAAGTGCAATCAATAGGCATTGTTTTAAAAAAAGACGTCATAGAAAAGTCGACCCAAAAAAAAGATATAATTTTTTTAGAGCCGTCTCGTCGTTGAATCATAAAATAACGAAAAAAAAATTATAACTCGAAAAGTACAAAAAATCGTAGAACATACATTGGGGTCCAATGGATAGGTATGGTAGTTCCCTATCACCATACATCGGCTTGACACCTTACAAGAAACACGCAGTATACGTATTATATGTTTTAATATTTTTAATGGTCTCATCAAATTTTGGTCACCGCAGATAATTGCAATTGCATGTCATCTCTGCACCACCCTAAGGTCGACTGATAGAGAATGCCTCAGGCATTAAGTCCGCCATGTAATGTTATGTTGCAAAGTTTAAATAAATAAAATAAAATAAATACAAAAGAATTCAAAAATATTGCTAGTTTTTGACATCTCTACTCAAGTCTCGTGCGGAGTTTAGAGTATTGTTCTGTGATCTGGTCTCCGTATTATTCAGTTCATTCACAGCGTATAGAGGGAATACAACGAAAGTTTCTGAAGGTTTTGGGCTATATGTGGTCTTAATCGGACGCTTTCTTCGTACTCGGAAAGGCTCCAGTTTTTTAGATTAACAGCATTAGATGCTCGACGCTGACATCAGGATCTACCGTATTTGCATAAAATCATTCATAGTGTTATTGATGTCCCTAAATTGTTATCCCTAATTAAATTTAACACTAAATTATTAATACGAAATAGAAGAAAAAACATTTTTGTACTGCAAACATATAAGAACAACACATCATACTTTAACCCTATTATAAGAATGTGTCGGCTATACAATGATTAAAGTCTGACTAGAGCCCGATTTACATTTCAATAAGTACAGTAGCGAGTTAAGAAATTAGTCAGTTAAGTAATAAGTAGTAAGTAGACAGTAGCGTTCAAATGTAAGCAAGTGAGCCGTCATAAGTTGCCTATCCGAGAAGACGACTAGTGGCGTCAACGGTTGTTTTACTCTACTCAAAGAGGATCTTCGCCTTCTAAACGGTTGTTTTAATCCAGGAAAATGACCTTTGAATTACCTAACACCATTTTACGTGCGATACCTAATCAAATAAATAATGTCTGATATAACACATTGAAAATGAAATATTAATAGAAATGAACGGACCCAAACGCTAGTAATCCCTACTAGAAGAAATAAACGTGGTATCAGTAATAAGTAGGAAATAACCTTCTGACGGAATTGTCTGAAGAAGACACAGTTAAATACAGATATGCTTTACGAATCAGTGAGCCCTAATTTTTATTTTTATTAGAGAACATTACGCCTGCTATTCAGAAACAAACACCCATGTTTGAGGTAGGTACTCTTGTACAAACGCAAAGGTACCAGTATTATCAGACCACTTCAATTTTACACTAAAAAAAAATAATTACAGGTGTTCGCGCCCACTGTTTACAAACTTATGCACTGTACTAAACTGTAAAATCGCCTGTTTACACATCTGTCAATTAAGTTAGCGGGGGTGCGGGAGACGTGAGACGGGGGGTTACTTCGCACTTGACTCGCTAAAAAATAGGACGGCAGTCTATCCAACTAAACTTGCTACTTAACTTGTTACTTAACTCGCTTGCACCGTTCAAACGACAGTAACAACTTAACTCGCCGATGACGCAAGTTAACTCGCTACTGTACTTAATGTGTTATATACGTAGTCATTTTAAAAATAAATTTAATCCTAAAAGTCAATTCGTCTTTTGATGAATTCTCAGTAGGTAGTTAAGAGGGTTTACGCAAATTTGCAAAATTTCTCGCTTGGAAAAATAAGAATTGGGAAATAATCGCTGACTTCATTACAGCTTCCTATACAAACTTCCAAGTCGAAATTTTTAAAAACCAATGAGTCAATTTTAATGAAACTTTGCATGCTAAAAAAATTGGCTTATTGGTTTTTAAAAAATTCGACTTGTAAGTTTGTATGGGAATCCGAAATGCGTAAACCCTCTTATAGTTTGTTGGCAAATGTTTTCGCCTTGCATGTATTGCTGTGTGTACACTTATTTAGGTTTCGGTCTTGATCAAATTGTTATTACTTATAATTTATCCTTATGTTGATTGTCATCTGTTGTGTATGCCATTTAAATAAATAAATAAGTATATTGGCGTTGTGACAACGCCAATTTAAATTTATTTAAATGGCATACACAACAGGTGACAATCAATCAACTTATGGATAAATTTTAAGTAATAACAATAACAACACAACGGCGTTGTGCATTTCTACACACCTTTTTGCGGTGATTGCGAGCTTTAACGTATTTCTCCCAGTTCCATGGAGTAGGCTGACATTTATACCGGCATTTAGCTTAGCGGCATTTTTGCGCTCACATATAGTTTTAATATCTCTTTGTGAGCCATGCTTAGAGATTCCTTTTTCTGAGGAGCCATGGAGACGGACGGTGTTTGATTTTGACAGGACGCACTGGAGCATGAAAATCGTACAGTTCGACCGGTTAAGACGAAAAGTTCTAGTTTCCGGTCAATTGAGTAGCAGTTAAATATATTTGACCAATCCTTACTAGCGGCATCCTCACGAAGATTTTCAAGATTAATGCCACTAAAATAGCGCTGCAGAAGAATTTTGGCCTTACCTTAAAGGCCTATTCAAACCTGAGCGGTATTCGATGCCGGTGTGGGTAAAGGTATATACCGCGCGGTTGCCGCGCGGGTTTCGCTCAGGGATTTAATATCAAGTTCCGCAGCTAGATTGACCTGAGCGGTATTCGCTGCCGCTCTACCCACAGCGGCAGCGAATACCGCTCAGGTTTTAATAGGCCTTTAGGGGGACGGGACTTAAACGAAACATAAATTAAATCATGGAAAGAGAAGGCATCAGCTGACAATTGCCCATGTTTGGCATAGAAAAAAATATTATTCTAAACCAAAAAACCTCCTTCCTGTTCCTTCCTTAAAGGACGGCAACGCGCCTGCGATTTCTCTGGTTTTGCGGGTGTCCATGGGCGGCGGTGATTACTCTCCATCAGGTGACCCGCCTGCTCGTTTGCCTCCTTATTTTATAAAAAAAAACTTCGAAAATCGCTTTAGGTTAACTGTGAATTTCTCCTATCTACGATAATATTATTGAGCGAAATTTATGCCAGAATAATTGTTACTTAATGAGGAATAGATTTTATAAAGAATTTGTTATCCTATTTCTTTAAAAACGATAAATACAACTGCAAAATTACTACAAAATGCGATGCGCCGTATTAAAAGTGTCTCTACGAAGAAAGTGTATCTCTGGGGAATAATTTCGTCCAAACTCGGCTTATTCTCGCAGAGTGGAGATTTGTTTGGAGAATTACTATAAAATGCGAAAATGGGCATTTTACGCAAAAATCACATTCGATTCGTGATGTAATATACCTCTTAATTTATAAGTAGTCTAGTCTTTTTTATATACTTAAGTTTAAATAAAAATTATAGTCTAATTTCTACTATTACTTACTTAAAAGTTTCTGACGCTTATCCGCTGTGCCGAGCAGTGGGCCGTTGATGATCCGTTAGGTAGGTATAGAACAACACTGAGATTTCTGTACAAAAGAATCATGAAATATGTGTCAATTCGCATACTTATTTCATTTCGCATAGTCGTTCCCGTGTGTCATTTCGCGGAAAATATGTGTCAATTTGCGTACTTATGTCTTTTTGCGTAGACACGATGTGTCATTGTGCGTTTAAGCCTCAGAACAATAACTAAAGCGTATTGTTCTGAGGTTAAGCCCTTTCGTACACAAGGCTACGCAAATCTTCCCCTTCGGAGCATAATGTACAAATCGCAAAATGTACATTACTAGGAATGTGCAAAAAGTACAATGTGCACTACACGCAAAATGTACAAATCGCAAAATGAACAAGTAAGCGCACGTTCATAGGCAAAAACAGAAACTTATCTGACTTCTTAGTTGATATTATTTAGAACGTGACTTAGTATCACTGCATATTAGACATTGTAGATAAAAAGGCATTCGCAGGGGCGTCGCCGTGAATAAAGCCTTAGGCTTACTTGTTCATTTTGCGATTTGTACATTTTGCGTGTAGTGCACATTTTGCGTTTTGTACATTATGCTCCGAAAGGAAATCTTCGATACTCGACAATTTTAGTCTCCAAGCGACAAATTGGAGTCGCGGCACAAATGTCGGCGACGCGACTCGTGTACGAACCTCAATGGATTTGTATGGCGGTGGTCGCTTGGAGACTAAAATCGTCGAGTATCGAAGATTTGCGTAGCCTTGTGTACCAAGGGGAAATGTGTTATTATGCGAGTAACCCCTACCAATGAAAGGACAAGGAATTTTCGTTTTTACAAATGAAACAACAATTTTACCATTAGAAATGTAATTGAAATGAACATAATTCATTTATCGCACACATGAGTCGAATCAAAATAAATAAACTATATCATTAATCAACATTAGGAAACGTAGATATTTGGTGCGCACGCAGCATCGGCCGTCCCCCTCCCGCGCGTAATGTGCGAGCGAGATGGCTACAGCTTGTAGGCCTGACGCATCATCAGGTCGAAGAAGCAGTCGTTGTCGATGGACACGCTGATGCCGCTGTAGTAATTCATGAACTCTTCCAGAGTTACCTAGAAATAAAAGTATTATCAATTTTCAACTTTTAGCACCTAGAACGAGGCGCCACTAGACACAATAAAAATTATATTCATTGAGCACTGATCAGTGCGCCGCAGCAGTTAAAAGGATAATGAAGACCTTGTATCGGGTTTTGTAGCAACCGTCGCGGTGCACTTTATTAATTCTAATGTTCTGTGTAAAAGTAATTAAGCATAGGCAAAGGGGTGTCAAGTCACTCCGCAGTTTAGGTACGTTAGGCTGGCGCCGGACGGGAGGCCCCAGGCAGACGTATTGCATTAAAGGTTGCCGGTTGCGAGTCGTCGTAATCGTACTTAAATATATCCATGAGTGGAAACCCTACGCTCCTAACGTCAAATCGATATCGATTCAGCGTTGCTTAACTTAATATGAACGCTCGGGTCACACGATAAGTTTCAATTTCGCGCGAAAGTCGTTAGAGAGTGAACCTTCTGTACGGTAGTACTTTTGGTTATTCTGTGGCATAGGGTCCGAAGACTGGCATTAAGACCTTAAAATAAAGATAAGAATTAAAATAAAACATTTTCAGGTACCTACATACATACAATCACGACTAAGTATTATCCCCGAAGGGTTTGTCAGAAAATAGGCATGAGGACAGCAAAAGCAGTCCTCTACCATAGTCCACTTTTCACCAAATAGCGACTGCACATGTACTCAGCGTGACAGGTGGTAGCCCATCGCCGGGTATCTACTACCTAGTAAATGTGCACATTACTAATTGAAATGCTAAAAGGCCAGACAAATGAACTCCGGTGATTCAGGAAACTTATATAATTATGACGATAAGCTTGTGAAAACCAAGCTTCACAGTCTCGCCCACCGTCGCTCAGTTGCTTGCTTGTCGATATTTTACAGGTTGTACTTCGGAGAGTGTGCTGCTGAGCTACACGAGCTCATTCCACCGTCTCATTTCTACCATCGGAGTCCAGACGTACGGCGGGTTACCACCCTTCTTGGTTGATATTCCACTCATACGCACCAAGCGCTATTCGTCTTCATTCATCATAATGCGTACAGCCAAGGTATGGAATTGCCCTGCCGGCGTCTGTGTTCCCGAGTGCATAGCCCCAACATCTTTAAAGCCCGAGTGAATAGGCTGCTTCTGGGCAAGTTTGCTCCATTGTCGGCCCCTTCTCAAATCCTACGGATAAGAATGTAGCCAAGAGCAAACCCATCTATCATAAAAAATAAATTAAAAAATAAAGTAGTTTTTAAGGAACCGGGAATAGGTGGACTTCGTATGTCAAATACATATAAAAACCGGGAATACCTGGGTGCATGCCCCAGACAAGATATTATACCTAATTAAAACAGAAATTTAACTAGAGATGCTAAGTAACGTATTAACATTTTGAATGTCTTAATAACAAAAGTCGTGCCTCAGCTCGAAAATGAATAGAATTCTACTAAGTATTAGACTTTGAAGGACTTAAAAATATGATTTAGTCGGTATATAATAGTATCTATAACCAAATTCAATAATTGGTTTAAATTAAACTGATTTTAATTTTTACCTGGTATAATTTGAAAATGGGTTGGTAAAAATAGGTAAAAATGGGTATTTTCCCACAAGTCGGGTATTTACCGGGTAGGTGCACATTTCTAGCGGCAACCTTTACTGCCATACGCCTGCCTGGGAAGGCGCCGTGCCGGCCGAACGTACCTAAGGCTGGCCTCATACAGCCGGAATGGCTTTCTGAATTCAGAATCTGATTTTTAAGATTCTGAATTCCGGCACCTTGACTTACACATTCTTAAAAATTCAGATTGATCAGTAGTCTTGTGACTCCCGGTATATGCAAACGTCTCCGAGACGTTAACCGCTTGCTGTTTTAACCAGGGTTGCCATTTTTTTTTCGCTGTTCCTACCAATTGACGTCCTCCGTGGTCAAGTAGTTAGCGCGCCGGGTTTGGCGTCGCTCGAAATTTGAAATCAACAAAGAAAAGTATGTTTTTTTTTCTATTAAATAAAGCTTTTTCGAGAAAGAAAATATTGTACAGGGTATAAAATATGCGTTTGTAATTTTTAAAATACTTTTTCAAAAACTGTCTAGTAGCCAATTGTATGATGACTTGATTTCAATGATGGAGGCCTTTGCCCTGCAGTGGGACAGTATAGGTACAGGCATTCATCATGCACTCCGTCATACCTTCCGCGAAAAGCACCTACAGCGCGCGACAACTCGGAGTTGTAAATCAGTCAGGGACTCAGGGCCCCAGCGCGCTTTCGAGCACACGCACAGGCCTAGGGGTCACAAAACTGGTTTCACCGAAATCGAAAAAACCAAGTAAACTCGTTTTGCCGCTAATTTTTTAAACCGGGTTTAAGATTTGACAAAACCGGTTATTTCCATTTTTCGGTTTTTAAGTTTGGTCGATATTTTTGGTAAAAATTCCTACTTTACCCGATTTCCAGAAATAGGATCTAGTCTAGCAACACTGGTTTCACGCAGCGCTCAAACGATTGTGGAAACCATTAAAAAAAATTTCATACAATTCATAACCACCGACTCAGTAGAGAACACAAGTTTCATAACCTAAAATTGAATTGAGCATTTCACTGTACGATTACGATTGCGGCTATAATCCTTTCTGTATTTTGTGGTTTATTGTAATAATTAGTTTTTTATACTTAATAATAGTAGTTAGCCCAGTATTTCACTAACACAATACAATATAAAACAACTGCCTAAAAAAGTAAGTTTTTGTTTAACTTTATTGCTGAGTGTGTTGCTAAGGTTACTTCACTTGTCAACTTGCCGAAGCGTAGTAATTTGATAAAACTTCTTTCTCTTATAATGCAAATTAATAATTAACATAATCGAGCATTTATTGCTGTTAATACTTTTTTTATATACTACGCCCGGTAAATGACCCCACTCCACCTGATTTAACATCAGGTGGAAGTGAAGTCCAGGCGCGAGGACAACTGGTGCAGCGTAAGAGACGTAGCATCAGTCACCCTCACTCTGCCGGCCCACAAAGTGCCTCTTCACGCCTCGTTTGAAGGACCCTATGTCATAGGTAGGAGGGAAAACGTGTGCTGGTAGACTATTGGAGGTGCGACAAAGAAACGAGTTACCAAATTTCTTTTTGCGTGATGGAATATTAGAGACTGTAAATTGGTGAAATACGGAGAGCAGCGCGCGTACTCCTATGGAGGAAGGGAGGAGGGATGAGGTCAAAAAGTTCTTCAGAGCACTCGTCATGGTATAAACGGTAAAAGACGCTGAGTGACGCAATATCTCTAAGCAATTGCAAAGGCTCGAGTGTTAGGGTGTTACCAGACCAATCGATCGATCGTCGATCGACGGCATCGATCAACATCGATCGATGTCGATCGACTGTCTTGTAGCTTTAATCGATCGACGGATACCGTTTGACTAACCTATCGATCGACGTCGGTCGGTCGACGTTGATCGATAGGTGTGGTAGCTTTAATCGATCGACGGATACCGTTCGTCTAACCCATCGATCGACGTTGATCGATTAACCCCGGCTATATTCCATCAGTTTCTTCCGAAACGCATGCAGAAGAGGACTCGTTGTTCTTGGCCAGTACGATGTTGCTCGTACTATTATTACGGAGACGCAAACGCAGAAGAATCTGATTGCGGCCGTTTTTTAAAGCCAAAGATTGCTTATTTTATCCAAATGACATTTTAAGCAGCGGTTTTTTTTTTGCGTAGCGATTGTCATGAATTTCGAGGTTATTTTTTATTAGACAACAGAAAACTAGCTTCATTCAAAAAAAAATTGGGGGAGGAAGGGACGGGGATGGAGGGGGTACGGTAATGGTAACTTAGTAGAATATTTGTTTTTTTTTCTAAAAATAACCTAACATAACCTCAAAATAAAAATATCTTAAAACTATGCATTTCCGCACTTTGGATCCCCCCTCCCCTCCCGCCCCTCTGACCGTTATATCCCCCATGCACTGTGCTATCATCTGTATAGCAATGAATGTTTCCAAGAGGAAGCATATCATTGTTATACTGAAGAAACAGCGTGGGGGATAGAACGGAGCCTTGAGGAACACCAGCGTTCACTGACATGAACCGCGAAGCGCATCCATCCGAAAGGACACGGATTCTACGCTCATGCAGGAATATAAACAATTCCTACGGTTCTTTTGCTTTAAACAATTTTTATGTCTCATTTTCAGTGCAATTCGCAAAGGAAAGGAATTTAGTGCGCTGGTCATGGATTTTTACACACGCATCTAAAATCTGCACATTCTCTTAAAGTGGCTTATTTTTGTTGATAACTATTATTTTATTTCCTATTATCTATCATACATGTAATGATTTTAAGAAAGCATTTTGTGTGTTTGTAATAATTAATATACCTAATTTTAATTTGACTTTAAGGGATATTCCAAGAGGCACTAATTGGTAATATTATTGTAACAAATCATTATTAAGACTGATTATTAAGGAATATTCCTTGACATTAGATTTTAAAGAAATAAAACCGAAATCACCGGAAAAACCGGAAAACCGGTTTTGTCACAGATTCAAAACAGTAAACCTGGTTTTCACATATACTTTCGAGTTTGTGACCCCTACGCACAGCCCACAGCCATAGTTTGAAGTGGTCTCGGATCGCAATTTCGATTTGTTTAAAAATAACTTCCTCTCCGATATCAATAAATCTACAAGTTCCGTAATAATGGTGTAATGCAACAATAATAATTGTTGTGTGGAAGGCCGTCGAAATAAACATAAAGATTCGAAGTTATCTTTTTATACGTTACCGTAAGATTCTGGAAGGTACCTAACCTACCTGCGTAACTTACATTTATAGTGAGTTCGTAAGAATTAAAATCGCCAGAACTTATCACGATGTAGGTGATAGAATATATATAACGTAATAAAATGTGGTTTCCGTTTTGTTTTCGTTATATCTTCAACTCGTCATGTCGTGCAGTGTTTGCTTGTTTCTAAGACTTTGAGTGCTTGTTTGTTAAATAGGTAAATAGGTAAGTAAGTAACTTACAGAACTACATTTTACTTAGGTGTGCAATCACAGAATAAATTACTTACTAAGTATGCGTAGGTATGTTTATTTAGTCTATTTGCTGTCATCCTTAACACACAAGTCGACGGCGTAGGTACGTTCGGTACAAAACGCACCACAAAGTATTAACTACTCTCTGCGTAAAGCGATAAGGTGCTATTTTGAACGCACATCGTTGATATGCTATTAAAACGGCGGCTTTCTTCAACATCAAAGGAGTGACTCTTCTGTACATAGTACTATTATTTATTCTGTGGTACAGGATGTACTTTACACATCTTTTCTCCTCTCCGCGAAGGGCATAGAGGCATAATAGAACGGAGACCCTACTGTCACCGCTTTATGCAGATTTGTATGGGAATTTTTATATTAAGATTACAGTTATACTGCTATAAAAATCTTCATGGTCATCATCGCGATTCCGCTTTAAATCAAGCAAGCTGTAAACGGCTTAGTTAAGCGGCTATAAATTGTGTAAGTGTAACCAAATCACCTTTCCGTCCACAACCCCTTCAGCCTCGAAGTTAGCAAGGAACTTGTTCATAATGGTGTCTGCAGTTTCTTCGCCGCTCATGTACCTGAAATATATAAATAACAAATATGAAATTAACCAAAATAATATAATTTACACAAAAGAGTGTTTACACTTTGAATAAACATTATATTAAGGGCATTATTAATATTCTGACACTGTAAAAGAAAGGAAAGAAAAAGAAATGACACGACCTTGCCGAGTTTTTTTTCAGATAAACAGTTTTTGTCAAAAAAAACTCTGGCTTAAGAGGGTCCTGCACGAAATTGTGATAATTTACGTAGTTTTAAGTCCCTTGTACTATGCGCTGAATTAGTTAAATACATTAAAAGAACTTACGTAAGTTAGCCTGATTATTGCACAAGGTCATGGCCTTGTTGAAATTTGAAACAAATTCTTTAAACATTAACAAACAGTACCATAAAGTTACTATACCTAGCGGAATAGAGAAACAAAGGGCTGAGGGAGCGGGATGTCATTAGCAACAACACTGTGGGTTAAAAAGAGATGCGTGATACGACGTAACAGAACCGTTTTTGGCTACTGTTTGACAGTTGGCCGCACTTATCAGCACACTGAGAATTTGGATTTTGTGAATTTTTCTGATTTTACGTGAAATCGTGAATATTTTTGAGAAATAGTGCTTTAGAAACATGGTGACTTTTTCAGTAATTGATTGTTGTACAACACAGCGAAATAATCCCATAAAATGTTCATTTCACAGGTAAATTATTACAAACCGACACTTTCTTACCTAGGATTTATTTATGCCAATACGCTTTGAATTCTAACCACGAAATGTGATAATTCACTTCTAGAAACATTTATTTATGTAAGAAGCAAATATAGAATATACATAATGCAGAATTTACGAATAATTTGTGTAAAGAAATAATTTTCGTTTTGTACTAGGGCTGTATCAAGTTATCGATATTTCGTGTCCACTGTCTATCACGTAAACGAATATGTATTATTGTTATTAAAGTACCTATATGACGTTTAGATATGAATTACCTGGGAATGTAATCACATTTAAGATACTTAGCCGATCCATAGGTATCAGTTTTTGACTGTTAGAATAGGTAATAACATTAGTATTATTATTTTATTAGGTTATTATTATTTATTATATTATTAGGTTATTTATGTATCTTACGTACTCTTTTAGATTTCCTACGAACTTGGATACTAGAAATAGATGGCTTAGGCTTATTGATCGTCCAAACTGGATTCCCAAGAAAAGATCATGTTTTCAAAGGTCCAGTTCATGTAAGCTTTTTGAAGAAAAATATTTACAGACGCAAGGAGCGAAACGAATTTTGATGAAATCTGCAATTCCAACTAAGTTAGTTTCGGCAAGCTTAAATAAAATTATACTATTCTTCTGCTGATGTTTCATTAGATAGTAATGTCTACTTAGCACCATGTACCTACATTCAACCCCTCCGTCGCTGAATAGTATAAAAGCAAAACATGATGTTCGCAAAATATCATATTAGCAAAACACCATATTCGCAAAAATTCATAATCTCAAATCACCACATTCTTACAATATCATATTCTAGAAACATCATATTAGCAAAATAACATATTAGCAGGATACTACTATTTTGACGGAGCCAAAGTCGCGGGCGGGTCGCTAGTTATTAACTGTTTCACTGTCCCGCAGACAACATAATATGTTCCATAACAATTGATTAGCCTGTTGTTTTATTTTTTGGACAGTAAACCTGTTAATAATATATTTTACCTCTATTTAATATTTTATATGATCCACGTTCCCCCGGATGCCTGAAATCTAGGTTTCAGTTTCTTAAAGCCTCTCATCAGGGTGACCTTTGCTTCAGTAGCAACCTTTCTCTCCAAATTCCTGCTCATCATACTGGCTTCCTCTCTTCCTCTTTCACTTTAACCGCTATCCGTCTCTGGAATGCTCTGCCATTGCATAGCCGTCGTGCACAGATCAAAGTAGTGTTTAAAAGACTAGTGCATGAGCAGTTTTATATGTAAAGAAGATTAAATAAATAATAAAATGTAAAAGAAAAACACTATTTTTATCATAATTGTACTTTTTGTTAAGAAAATGTTGTTAACCCCTTGAGGATCGTAAAACCAGACACACCGCCGGCGGTCTTATGATCCTTGACCTATTTCACGAATAGGATGATAGTCGAATATGTTAGTTTGCTAATATGTTTCAAGAATATGATATTGTAATAATGTGGTGAATTGAGATTATGATTTTTTGCGAATATGGTGTTTTGCTAATATGATATTTTGCGAACATCATGTTTTGCTTTTATGCTATGCAGCGACGGAGGGATCCCATCCTATTTTAGTTCTATTAATACTATTACTGTTAGTAATTAATATTATCGACATCGATATTAATGTGAAAAGCGACATGACGTACATCACTGAACGCATTTTTAAACAATTTGACATACACAAATGCCATCCTATTTCGGTTTCGTTTGACAGCTCATGTTTGTTGCTCTATTCCGTTAGGTATAGTAACTTTATGAACAGTACATAAATCTAAAGTCATCTAAAAACATATTTTTTTGGAAAACTTTCTTAATTATACGCATTAATAATGATTCTTACATAAAAAAATTTGTATTGATATTCCGCAGGCACCATCTTCTTTAAAATTATTTTTTTTGTTATTTTTAACACAAGCGCGTGATGGTTTTGCACATTGTGCAGAATAAAAACATTGCTCTAATTAAATTACTAGGTCTGAAACTTCAAAGCAGAATTGAACTTATTCTTAATGTCAATATGATTGATTTTGCTTTAAAGTTCATTTTAAAGACTTGTCATTTTTGCGTTCGTGCGGCACCCTTTTAAAAGTAAAAAAAAAATATTGAAACGATTTTTCTGGAGAACTCAAGCCTGACCAAAAATCTGCAGAAATAGAGTACCTACCTACCTAGCTAGATGTTTAGGTACGCATTTCGTTTAGTAGAATACGCGCCAAGTGTCAACGTGATGAAGTTCTCCTTCAAAAATTGCTATTCTTCCAAAAATTCTAGTTTTTGTATGCGATCGAAGCATAACTGTAAAATTTCTCCGATCGATATTGATTGTTATACCCCTAACGATAAAATTTAAAATGTATTAAAAAAAATTACATTTCGTGATAGGTTTGACCTGCTGGCTGATATCACGCACCTGGGATGCGCCTGCACGCGGTACACGCCGCGGATGTCGTCGGTGCTAATGGCGCCGTCGCCGGTGCGGTCCAGCTTGCGGAACGCCTGCTCCACGATGGCGCGCCGCGACTCAGCCATCGGCGGCTAAGGGGGAGGCCACTACTGATCACTTTACAGTTACGGCTAGTTATTGGAACCAGTTCTAGTTGAGTTGGGACCTTCAAAAGACTGCGGGAGTTGGCACCTCTCTCTTTTGTTTTTATATGAAACCCGACCAATGATTCCGTTCCACCAGATGTTAAGTGGAAGTGTTGTCCAGGCGACAGAAAGAGAGACGTAGCAGGGTTTCCGGCCCTCAAAGTCCTTCACGCCTCGTTTGAAAGATCTTAATGTCATAGGAAGGAGGGAATACGTGTGCTGGTAGACTATTCCATTCTTTGGAGGTGCGATAAAGAAACGAATTACTAAATTTCTTAGCGCGTGATGGAATAATAGAGACTGTAAATTGGCGACTCCGAAGAGCAGCACGCGTACTCCTAGGGTGAAAGGAAAAGGGAGGGATGAGGTCAAAGAGTTCTTCAGAGTACTCGCCATCGTATAAACGGTAGAAGACGCCGAGTGACTCAATATCTCTAAGCAATTGCAAAGGCTTGAGAGTATTAGTGACCTTTGCATTGCCAGTAATACATCTAAATCTCTCTAAATGTGAGAGAAAGAGAGCGGGACGGAACAAGACAGTGAGCGTGTAACCCGTTCGCCGGAGTCGTGCTGTTGGCAATCCGTGCCCCAGAAGGGGTAAAGTGGTAGAAGGACAAATGGACAAAGACATCTTGTAAGGTAGGGAGTTAAGAAAACGCCCGCGGTAGAGTGCAGTCGCAGTCGCAGTGTTCGCACGCATAGCATATCCCAATGTTTCCGCCATTAATAAGCACATAAATTGGTTGGCCATGGGAAAGTGGTGGGATTTGATTAGTTAAGGTTCTTAGCAGTACCTACAAGGTATCCCGCCGTATACTTATGAATCGATGGCATAGTGACATTAATAATTCTATTAATTTGGAAAGGTACGATATGGAACTACTGCGAGCGATATGCGGTGCGGCAAGCGGATCGTTTTCGTCCGTTCGTTCCGTTTGTTGCGTTCTAGACGTTAACTAAGACTGCTGAAGTATAACATGGAATAACGCGCAACGAACTAGCAATCCGCTCGCCGCTCCGCAAGACGCCCCTAGTCGTGGCCGGGTCGTAAGCGGTCATTGACACGTTTAAACTTCAGCTTTTTCAAATAAAGCAATTTCAAGTTGGTTTTATATGGGAAAGTGAAATAGATAAAAATACCAGCGCTTATATACTTACACGGATCTGTCTGATAAACTCATCCAGGCTTATGGAACCGCTGTTGTCAGCGTCGAACCTGTTGAAGAGCTCTTCTGCATCCTGGAATCAGTAATTATGATTTTAATGGTAAGTAACTAAATAACCACTTCTTATAGTGAATGTCGAGGGATCTCGAGAATTAAGAAATGAATACTTTTATTCTTATTTTGAAAGATCTTTTTAAATCCGGGTTACAGCTCTTTCATATTTTGAAGAGTGTCAAGGCCTAGACAAGTAGCATAATGAGAATGACATGTAGAATAGAAAGATGAATGTATGGATTGACTTAATGCCAGTGGACACTATGTCGATTCCTTAGATTAGAGTTTGTCAAAAGTAAACTGGTAGGCAAGTTGAAAGATATTTAGAATAATATAGGTACCTCATCGCTGAGTTCCAGTCCGGTCTCCTTGAGGCCGACGACGAACTCCTCCTTGTTCAGCATCTTGCTGCCATCATCGTCCATTCTCCGAAAGATCCTGTGAAGATAAGAAGTAGGTGTTACGATCTCGAAAATCTAAGTTTTTATCTATCGTTAGAGATAGAGAGAGACATTTGACATAATTTGAATAGAGCTAAGGTATTAAGAGCCAAATAAGTATGCATGCTAAACAAAATACAGGGATCTAAAAATAGTTTGTTGAAAACATTAAAAATAAACGTTTATATAACTGAGTTATTGCGATTTTAAACTTTCTATAGTGGAGTTTAAATCGCAATAACTCAGATAAATAAAAGTTTTTTAGAAATGTTTTCAATAAACTATTTATATCCCTGTACCATGCAAAGTTTCTTTAAAATTGGTTTATTGGTTTTGAAAAAATTGCGCAATAATGCGTAAACCCTCTTAGGGGGCCTTAGACGGTGAAAACGGAAAAATTGGCTGTTTTCTATTAGCTGTTATTCAAAATATTTTAGATATTTCGCACTGAAATTTTCATGTATTACAGAACGTATGTGTGAGGGGATGAACGAAGCTAAAACCCGATTGGAAACATTTTGCTCGATAGAAAAAAATCCCGAAGTAACCTCTAAAATTTCATATAAATGCACATTACGACCGTGCTTTACAATAATAATTTCTATAAAATCATAAACACAATACCTTATCGATTTCTTGACTGATTTGGATTTCCAAAAAATTAAAAAATTTATGAACTTTTTGATAAAAATGTGAATGGCGCTTATGAATTACCGCGGACCCCGCACCGCGCAATACCCGCGAGGCACCGCGCAACCTCCAATTTTTTGCTAACCGCCTAACCTCCCTTAATACACTACTAAACTAAATGCGTACCTAAATAAACATCTCACTAGGTACCCTCTTTTTGCAGACGTTTTGAGAGCGTTGACTGTGCATCTAGTTATTACATGTGATCGAAGGATAGTCTCCCATCTAAAGCTGATAAAAAGGCTGCCTCCTGCTTTCCTAAGGAATACAGCTGCAAGTTTGATTGCTGGAGGCATTGAGGTACAATAAACTAGCGAAGACACCACGAAGCAAGTTTGTGCGCACTAAAAGTGATTCAAGCGATTGTGGACCTTGCGGCTGCACCTTAGTTGCGCACAAACTTGCTTCGCGGTGTCTTCTCTAGTTTATTGTACCTCAATGGCTGGAGGCTAATTGTCTAACTTCAACACCTATCGCAAATGCAATACATTTCAAGTACCAATACATTGCGTTGCTAGTTTGCTTATTTAAAACTAATTTTAAAATAATCAAACTTGTTCATCTACCTACTTGAAAGTTGGTGTTTTTGTTTTTTAGTATTCTACATTTAAATTTTAATTTATCAACTTTTGTTTGAAGTTAGACAATAATTGTCTAACTTAAAACAAAAGTAATTGTTAGCCCCCTGACACGCACGTCAGACATCCGAGAATAGAATTTAAAAAAGGCTGCGCAAGTTGTACCTGCTACTTACAAAAAAGTGTATAAAGGACAGTGTAAAGGCAAACACTTACTATGAGACAGTCGCACCTTCAGTGGGTTACCCAATTAGTACTTTTTTAACCCTTCCACTGTTGTAATTTTTTATACATTTTCAGTCTTATTCTATGTAATAGCAAGAGGTTTATTTGGCGGCCTCATCGAAAGGGATGACACAAATAAAAAGGGAAAATACAATTTGCACCGTTCCCAAGAAAAATGGGATTTGATTTTCTATCTACAGTGGTGGTCATATTATTATAATTATGAACGCTTATGTGTGATAGAAATTTTTTTCAAACATAATTCCTCCTTACACATGTTTTATTCATTTTTGTCCCATTGAAAAATGTTTTCATACTATCGATATACACTCGACGTCAAAAAAAAACGCACCTCTGCAAAAATAACTTTCAAGCATTATTAACTCTTGACTACGCGTATACCCCCACAAATATTGGGTCCGGCTGTCAATACCTACAATGCAAATAATCTTCGTAGCAAATAATCCACATCTCATATTCCCTACTTTATGACTAAATTGCAAAATGACATAGTAGCGAAATGCCTACTTTTTAAAATTAGATACAGTTAGATACGGAACTATACACGCTGGCCACTTCACTCAAGCAAAAGAATATTACAGTTTTACAGTTTTTACAGAATGTGATAAGAATACGGAAGAAAATTATTCACCAATCGTGAATAATTCACGATTAAAGAAAATGTAATGTATCTTCTACAGTTCTACTATGTAGAGATACATACATAGTATAAAACATAGTCGCTTCCCGCTGTTTGTCTGTCCTTATGTATGCTTAGATCTTTAAAAATAACGGAACGGATTATGATGCGGTTTTCCTTAATAGATAGAGTGATTCAAGAGGAAGGTTTATATGTAAAATACTTGCATAATATAGTAGAGAAACACTGATAATTTTAGAGATTTCTAATGTGATGTCGTAAATTAACACATTTTTTTGCGATTACATTGCAAACGCTGGCTGAACCCTACGAAATAGATCAAAATAATGTACAACAGTATTGTACACCTTAAAAAGCTCTACACAAAAGTCTGCGATGGCATATGTCTATCAATTAGGGATAACCCACAATAACCATTTTTTATCCTTTCCTTTTTACGAGAAATAATGGCTTATTTACGAAGCGATTTTCAGCAATGAAGCATTAATTCTTATCCAATTAAATACATTGTGCATGTATTACAGATAAATATGGTCCTTTACAACTTTTGTAATTTAAATGATCAATAATAATAATTATTCACTAAGTTTTTTAACGTTCTTTTTATAGGTAAAATTATAATAATTATGTAGATTTTAAGTATAAATAAAAATGATACAAAGTGGTGTTTTTCTCGACTGTAACTTTGATAAAATAGGCATTTCGCGATTTAGTCATAATACGAAGTATGGAATATGAGATGTGGATTATTTGCTACGTAGGTTTTTGCATTGTAGGTATTGACAGCCGGACCCCAAATATTGATGTTATTCAAAAGCCCAATAAATAAACTTAAAAAAACGTATCATATTATTGATAAAAAATTGATAACCACTAATAATGTGACTTTAAAAAACTATGCAATTTTTATTACTCGTGAAGGGCGCTTGTTGTGCTACCTTTTTGAGTATAAAAGGGCTCATACAGGTTCAATGTGGGTCATTTGCTATCCAGCCGAAGAGGACACACACAAAGATTTTTCAGAAGAAAAAGCTCCTGAGAAATGGATACCACGGCTGACGAAGCCGCCCAAGTGGTTGCACTATTGCAATCAGGGATGCGGCAGTGTGATGTAGCTCGGCGACTAAATTTGAGCCGTTTTTCGGTTCGAAGAGTGTACCAGCGGTTCATAATTAGAGACCGGCTACATCCGGAAACATGGATCCGGTAGACGTCGCTGCACCTCGGAGAGAGACGACCGGTTCATCGTCTCAAATTCTTTTGAGAAATCGGTTCTGCAATGCTGTTGAGTTGCAACAGCAGCTCCAGGCAGTTCGCAGAACCACCGTGAGCGTCTCTACGATTAGACGAAGACTGAGCGAGAAGAAAATAGCGACCCATAGAGCTGCTAGGGGTCCAAAATTGACTGCAGCGCATCGTAGAGCCCGCTAAATAACACTAAATTTTAAGTTTAGTTTTAAGCAAATTTTTGTATATTTTTGTTGTAAAATTATCTGTGTCAATTAAGACGTAATTAGGGATTGTTATTGCTTTTTGAATATATTTTTTTTGTATAACTCCGATAAAAGATAATTTAATTTAATTGTTTTTCGATACTCCTTTTCTTTAGCTTTCTAACGATACCCTCTTAGTTGATTCTAAATAAGGTTTAAGAATTTTATAAGAATATTTTTAAAAGGAGGAAGAAGGAGGAAGATTTTTGTGACGCCGAGTGTATTTATTTACACACGTGACTAATTAAAAAACAAAAAGGATAAATTTTATACATCCAATAAACTTCACACTGATTATAACATGACTACTTACTAACTGGCTGGCCACATAATGAAGAACGCTAAACAGTTTCTTTTTTTATTGAAAATATCGAACACTGTGTCTATATCACTTCTAGTGTACTATTAGCGCCATTTAAGTAATAAATATAGTTGAAGCGATATTTTTTCGTAATATAACAATGGAGAAAAATAAAATTTGCAAGAAATCTACTAGGGAAGTCATAATAAAACTTCGTGAAAAGAATTGGTCGTACAAAAAGATAGCTGATCATCTGCTTATCTGCTTTGTTCGAAAACGATGGTTTACCATGCTGTAAAGCATTTTAATATGTATCAAACGACTTCAAATATTGCGCGCGCGTCTAAACAGAGAAAGACATCGCGACGAGATGATAGAAATATCGTTCGTTTAGCAAGACAAGATCACCCTTCAGCGATCTCAGCACGCACTATTCGGTGACGTTTGGTAAAAAAAAATTGCACGGACGCTACCCATGTTGAAACAGTGCCATAGGCAAGCCCGTCTTGCATTTGCAAGAAAGTATGAAAACTGGTCAAGCTCGACAGTGGAAAAATGTTCTTTTTTCTAATAAAACCAAATTAAACAGAGTGTGTTCTGATGGCAAACGTTACGTGCGTCGTCCTTTGAAAAAAGCATGTGACCCCAAATTCACAAAAAAGACCTTATTTAAAGCATGGCGGTGGAAATGTGAAACTTTGGGGGTGCTTTTTTGGTCACGGAATCGGACCTATTACACATGGATCAACTACAGTAGGTACAAAATATATTGGAATCAACAATGTTACCTTATGCTGAAGAGGTTCTACCCGTAATTTGGATATTTCAGCACAGTAATGATCCTAAACATACGGCACGCTCAGTAAAGGAATTTCTCGAATCACAATCAATTTCTGTCTTAGACTGGCCAGCTAGCAGCTCAGATCTAAATCCAATCGAACATCTTTGGGCGAAGTCAAGAAAAGAGTATTAAGTAACAATGCGGCAATGGTTCAGACGCAGAATGTACCTTTCGCATAATGCACCCCATGCGTAAAACGTCCCTTTCTCAAAATGCACCTTTCGCTAAATGTACCTTTTGCAAAATGCACCTTTCGCAAAATGTACCTTTCGCAAAATGTGCCCTTCGCAAAATGCACCTTTCGCAAAACGTACTTTTTTTACGTTAACCCTATATACATACATAATTCATACATACATACATAAATAAGTACATGTATAATACACACATACATACATAGTGTATTAGATCAATCAAGTTGCTGTAATAGTAGTAGAAGTTTGAGTTTTATTGATTAACCTTAAACTTTATGCAATAATATACAAATTCTTGAAAATATGATTTGAGTTACATCACTCTTGAACTAGGCTCGCTAGAATTAAACTAGTTGGAATAAAGTTCTAAATTCAAAATTGCGAAAAAACTAACTAACTACTTACTCTGAAAATATACCTAATTACTGGTAAAAAGGCTTTTTGGAAGCCTTTTCAAAAGGTTACTTATTATTTGGTATTTTGCGAAAGGAACATTTGGCGAAAGGGACGTTTTGCACATAGGGTGCATTATGCGAAAGGTACATTCTGCGACTGAACCGCGGCAATTTGAGATTTTTAGAAGAATGGAACTTAATTTCTTTGGAAAAATGCAAGAAATTAATAGAATCGATCGAAATGGAAGATCGCTGCATAGCAGTTATTAAGAGCCGTGGACATGCCACGAAATATTGATTATAGTTTAAATCATATTAATTATTAAACTAATTTCACATAATTATGTATTTTTACTTTTCCTATGTTTCATCAAAATAAATACTCGAACAATTCAATGTTCGTTCTTTATTATTTGTCCAGCTTTGTTTGTAAAATAAATTGTTACTCTTCAGAAAAAATATTATTTTACACATTTTATTCTTAATTTCTTTCGTTTTGGTCATTTGTGAATATTTCATAATTAAATATAATAATTACAGAGAGAAACACAAGAAAATATTACATGATTTGTTCAAAACTTTCTGTTTTTAATCGTTCTTTTATATGACCATCACCGTATATAGGGCGAGTCAGTAAGTAACTGACTGAAGACTCGTTTTCATCACTCGACACCGGTATACCAAGGGTGGGAAACGAGTTTTGCTTTAGACATAGTCACAGGAACGGACACAGACCTAGCAAGCCCCATGATGCCCAAAACACCGCAAGAGAGGGACAGCCGCCACAATATCTTCAGATGATCGGTGACTACCACAAAGTGCTTGGTAGTAAGTGTTATATGAATACATAACACTAAACCAAGCCTTATGATTCCAAAATCGCTACGAAATTTACAGAAACTCCTGATTTTCCAGCGTTTCTGGATAGAAGCGAGTCAGTGGGTAACTGAAGTTGCATTAATAACATGGCTGACCGACCTGCCAAGCCCTATCACGCCACACGCACCGCGAAAAGTCCAGAAACTCCTGGTGAACTGGGAGTTGAGAGAGAGAGAGAGAGTTGAGAGCGGATCGGTGACTAGCTCAAAATGTTTGGTAGTTATAAGTGTTATATGAACCAAGCCTTATGATTCAAAAAGCGCAACGAAGGGTACAGAATCTCCAGATTTTCCAGCAGTTACTGGAAAGAAGCAAGTCAGTGATTCACTGAAGGCTCGCTTTATTTAAACAACTGACCTGCCAAGCCCCATGATGCCCGAGGCGCCGCGCGAGAGGCACAGCAGCCGCAGTTTCTCCAGCGGGTCGGTGGTGGACTGCAGGGCGCGAGCGCTCTTCTGCATTAGCTCCTCCTCCTGCCGGGACGTCGCCGACATCGGTCTATGCCATGCTACTGTAAATGACAAAAACAAAAATCGTCTTTATCGAAGAAACACACTACCTAGTAAATTTGTGACCGAGAGGGACGTAAGTAGTTAAGCTAATGACGTTTGCTTCTGAACCTTTTTCCTTCACCTAACTGACGGTATAAGCTCAGCTGCTGTAAAACCAAACACAATAGAAATTCAAAGGGTTGCCTTGCCACCCGCACTCTAAAATAGAGTATTGTCCTCTTTTTCATGTAGGCGTATTTTATAATCTACAACACCAATAAAGTACGCTAAAATACTCTATTTACGTAAAACTATTCACGTACCTAAAAGACATTAATATTTGTTAAATGTCGCAAAGAGCAACAAAAAATAGGTACTTTTAGCGTTTTATTAACGCTTAAATACACTTAAGTAAAATTTTAAACACTGACTATCGTCTTTTTTCAGTGTTTAAAATTTTACGTTTTAAAGGACAAATAAAAAAATCTCTTTTTTTATGCTATGTACTTTATTTTTGTTCTAACAAAATGAAAAAAATACTTTATTCGTCCTAAAAAAAGGTGGCAACCCTAGGGATAACCCCTTCATTAAAGTTTTATCGTACTAGAATCATGCATGATCTTTTTAATCGACTTCTAATAAGTTATCCATCCAAATGATCTAAAACAATGATCGTTCAACTGCTTTAATTTGCCAGTAATTTATTACGCATTCTATTCATAATATCTTCCGCTAATTAGGTATAATGTGGAACGTCTAACCTATTTCACGCTACACGTACCATTGCGTTCATGCGCCACGTACCTAGGCGTGTCTCTACACGAATAAAGTTAATATTTTAATACTTATCGTTGCGTGCGATGTAACGACATTTATTTTTACTTTAAGGTTAAAAAAATAATAAAAACAATAATTATTCAAGGTTTATTAATAAATAAATAAACTTGGACTAAATTAAAAGCTTTCTTCTTACATTTAAAGTAGGTATAGGTACCTTTAGTAGTATCAGTAATGTTTAAAGTATACAAAATTAAGATGTAGTAAATATTTTTTTTTTTTATAAAAGAGGGAGGCAAACGAGCATGCGGGCCACCTGATGGAGAGTAATCACCGCCGCGCATGGACACCCGCAAAACCAGAGGAATCGCAGGCGCGTTGCCGGCCTTTAAGGGAGGAATAGGTTTAAGGAAGGAATAGGAATTGGGAAGAGGGGGGGGGGGGGAAAGGAGCCTCCGGAACTCACTGGTCGGACGAAACACAACAGCACCAAGTGCCATTATTTCACGCCGAATATTAGTGAGAGGGTGGTATTACGCCGGGCGAGCCGGCCCAATGCGTGCTGCAACGCAGCGTGGCTCTACCACTCAGCGTTTATTTTGATCGCATAAATTACCAGTAGCTTTTTTTATTATCTGCAAACATTTTCAGCAGCACTTTTTCTTTTACATTGGTTCTTTTATTAGAAAACTTTCATACAACCAAAAAATGTGGATTGAGAAAAAATGCTGCTGAAAATATTTGCAGATAATAAAAAAGCTACTGGTAATTTATACGATCAAAATATAGGCGACCATAAAATATTGCTTTATGAAAAATCGCTACATTAATATTCGCGAATAAAAAAAAATACGATTAAAAAAAAAATGCGATATGAATACATTCGCGAATAAAAAATACTACGAATATGAAAAAAATCGATACAAAAATTTGCTTCTATAAAAATATGCTTTTGTGAAAATGATCTAACAAATCGCACTAAAGCTTCTTAGTTCAAGAGCCACACACTCCTTCGAAAAATTGGTGCGTAAATATTAAAACTACAGTAAATAAATAAATAAAATCTCGATTAAAAAACTAATTTTTAAAATATATTGACATAATGATTTAAACATAATACTAATAGAGACAAAATAAATACATGTGCTTGGACCAGGATTTTCCTGTTTTACAATTACACAGTATTTGCAGTGTGTGTGTTTACGTCTCATTTTTTCTTACACATGGGGAAAAGGGGTCAAAAATAGGTAAAAACTGTCCACGTTACAAATTAATGAACGGCCCCTTAGTGCATCTGTACTACCTCTGCACATTCAATAAAGATAAAAGACAGTTAACTCGTCAGTCAAATACTTGTAAACGTAATTTAGATAAAAACAGAATAGACATAGTGTCCATATGCAAGAATATTATTGGCCCAAATGTAACCACTATAGTTCATACACAGTGTTATAGTTTTCGTAATTTAATATAAGTTACATTCTGAACGCAGTAATTTACATTAATTTTCTGTTGAGTGTTGAGTTTAGCACACTAGGACTTTTTTACCCATAAATTGATATTTCGGGTCTAACACTGGAATTTTTCGATTCCATTCCTTTCTACCGCAACTTTAGAGAACCCTTGGTTTAAGTTTCAGTAAAAGAGGTTTTCAACTCCCACCTATTTAGTAATAAGTGTGCAATTTAGTTGATATTGTAACGCTATAAATTAAACGTTATCACGAAAGACGCAAAAAAAGATCATGATAAGGGCCCAGTGATCCGATTCTGCTATTTTACAACATATTCCACCTTGTTTCAGACTATAGGCAAATTATCAGCTGCTGAGACACCATCGAAGACGTTTTAATGCAGCAGAAACGAGGCACAGATGTTGGTTGCCAAGAACGGTGGGCGACTATCGATCCCACAGTTTAGTTACAAATCCACCTTACCACCCACGCAGGCTTTGTCAATTAAACGCCCTACTCCTACTCCAAACCCCTATTACCAAGCATATTGATCGATGTCAAGTTCAACGTATTTTTTTTCCTTTAAGGTCAACTGAGGTAATTGTAACTACCACTTATTATTTGTGTTGCCTTGTTGTCGATGGCACATACAAGAGTTTAGTCTTTGAAGCTGATTGTATTTTAACAGAAGGTAACAGAGTTGCTTATATTTAAACAGAAGGTAACAGAGTTGCTTAAATACCGAACACAGTCATAATTGGTTAACAACTGGGGAAATTGTTAGTACTACCACCTACAATTTGTGTTGCCTTGTTGTGGATAGGTACACGTTTACTTACTATATTAAAAAGGTTATTTTTGAAGCTAACTGTCTAACGACAGAAACTCTGTAGTTCTAAAAAGCCATGCATTGCTTCATTTTACAAGCTTTTATTCAACTCTTTTGATTCACAACGAGGACTCCTGGGTTTAGAAAATTGTCATCTTAGTACAACAACTGGAAGAGTTGGAGATATTTTGATATGGCTGATCACCAATCCCGTGATAAAGTTGCATAAGTTTCAAGATCGCAATCTGAACGCACAAACCGATACGCCGCCGGCCGTAGAGATCCTTCTGTCTCTGACATACAACTGTTTTCAATCACGAACCCTTTTGGTACCGTTATAAACTTATTCAATGACATAGAAGTTAACTTTTAGAAAATAATATTTACTTGACAGAGCGTTGTTTGGTTCGATTAGTTAAAAAATATGTCAAGGACGTTTCAGTACAGTGTTTTACGATTATATGCGTAAAGAACAAAAGCATTAAGGGTGCATAAGCATCACAGTCATTGGAGCAACCTATATAGGCAAAATTATGTTCACGTTACATATATAATAATAAATCACGCACGACACGAGGTATATATTCTATCAAAATTTTTGGTAGAATTAAAAACCATGAAAGAGTTTGTTGTTCCATTAACATACTCTTTTAAGAATGGCAATTAGGTTAATTTTCATAAACATTTTAAGATATTCTTGACTTTTTTGCGTCGATCAATTAATAGGAAGCCAACTGTACGGATTATAACGGGAGTCATTTACACTTCAGTCAGCCTCCCTAGACAAGTGGCAAACTGGCAAACGCTTACCCCTCGTTGATTCGTTCGACGACGTAGAGTACACTGATGTGCACACTGTGCCAATGGCTCCTAAAATACATCAAATTTCTTCAATAAATTTTAAACTCAAACTCAAAAGATATTTATTCAATAAACTCAATGTTGGCAGACCTAATAAAATAAATAAACTCAATTAATAAGTACTACACCCATTCAGGACGTAATTTTTTTACTGTGGCAAAGAACGGGCGCAAGAAACCACAGAGCACAGTAGCAACGAATTTACAAAAAAAAAATGTCGTTACCAGGTCAAGAAATACAAAATTTTGAATGTAAACTATATAATTGGTACTCTATATAAATTAATTATAGACAATTAGAAATAGCTGTTGGAGTACTTGGAGCATTTCAGACCCAAGCTGTTTTGTCTTCTGTGTAATCTGACACTTTACAATAAGCTTTTTATAAAGCTTTTCTTTAATTTTGATTTTAAATTTAAAATCTTTTGTGGAATTTTGAAGTTAATTTTATGGGATTGAGGATCAATATCGATTAGAGAAATTTTACATTTTGGGTAGGTTGACCTGACCTGCTGTTCTAGCCTAACAGTCAATGTATTGCGGTCTAATCTTCTTGTGTGGAATGGGTATTAGATCCCAGTCCTTCCCACACAAACAAAGTCGGTCACAATACAATCCATAGCATTTTAGGTAAACCAATTTATTGTAAGTAGAATGCGTGTTGGCGATGGGGACAGTTAACGACCGCTTTACGACAACAGACTAATTTGAGCTTTTCCGAAACGTACAGAAACTTCTAGTGTCTATTAAATACCTACATACTAGTTTTATTTATTGGATTTTACACTACCTAATGACTTTAGTAATAAAAAAAGTATAAAGTCAACCTTATAAAAATACTTAAATCAATATAAATGCAATCATACTAAAACACGCAAAACTCTGAACAAAATTACATTTGATGCCATTTCACTCATTCACCAGAAGACTTCGATTCTAATATTTGAAAAGGTCCACAATCGTAAGACTGGCCTTATTTTAACATTTGTATTATGAGGAAAATGTCAGAATTAGGACTCCGAATTAGGCAGAATGAGCAGCGTTGCCAGACGTCCCGATTTTGGCGGAACGGTCCCGATTTTTAAATCATAATTAAATGTCCCGCGCGGCTTTTCGAGAATAACGCGACCGTGGGTGCAGCGTGCTGAGGATGCGCGGCGGCCGGGTGACACAGACAAGATTTAAAATACTTATAATATTTTTTATATTATTTCAATAGATAGCAAAAGTAGCATTTTATATGGCTAATTTTGCTATCTATTGTCGTTCAAAACTCAAATAAAAATGTAAATATTAGGTTCTTACATATGAAATTGGCGTTTTGTCGTACTGGCCACTTTGATCTCAAATATATCCTATTTGGTTAGGAATTCCAATTTCAAATTTATACAGCTATTTACTCATGCTTTTGTGTTTTGAAAACCGTAATTCATTTGTTTTTTCCTATTTTTTTTTACAAAATGGAAAACTTGAAATATCGCGTTATTTACTAGTAGGTACGAGTTCCATCGTGGCACCAGTGCTGCAGAAACGTCTCGAAGGATTAATGATATGTATGGCGGCGGTGTCGCATAAGAAAACACAGTGCGTTTTTGGTTCCAACGTTTTCATTCTGGAAATTTCGACCTGCAGAACAAGCCCCGTGGACGGTCGGAGACCAAAGTTGATAGCGAAGTATTTAAGGCTATTGTGGAAGCGGATCCATCGTAAACCACGTCCGAGTTAGCTGCAGGCTGCGGTCTTAGTGATAAAACTGTTTTAATCCACTTGAAGCAAATTGGGAAGGAAAAAAAGCTTTAGAGGTGGGTACCTTATGAATTGAGTACAGCAAACCGACAAACGCGCGTCGACTGCTGCGTTACTTTACACAACCGGCACAATAATGAAAGGATTTAAAATCGAAACATTACGTGTGATGAAAAGTGGATTCTATATGATAATCGGAAACGCTCATCGCAATAGCTGAACCCTGGCGAACCAGCCAAATCCTGCCCCAAGTGAAAATTGACTCAAAAAAAATTACTTGTGAGCGTTTGGTGGGTTTAGTCGCAGAATGTAACTTTCGCATAATACACCCCATGCGCAAAACGTCCCTTTCGCAAAATGTACCTTTCGTAAATGCATTTTCGCAAAATGTACCTTTCTCAAAATGTACCTTTCGCAAAATGTACCTTTCGCAAAATGCGCCTTTCGCAAAATGCACCTTTCGCAAAACGTACCTTTTTTCTACATTAACCCGTGTAGTCCGTTAGTCGCCTTTTACGACACCCAAGGGAAGAGATGGAAAGACTGCACATGCATCCAGCAGCATAGAGCGGCGATGGGCTTATCAAAATAATACTACCAACCTACAAAGGGAAGAAAGTCCCTTGGGTGTCGTATAAGGCGACTAACGGGTTAATTTTTTATTATTTAAACTATTTCATATTGTATTGTTTAAACTGGAAGATGGCCATAGTAATTCGGTAATTAAACGATACAACCGTATCGAGTCTGGGCTCGTATGATTCGTCTTGTCGAGCACGTTGGTGCTAGATGATGATGGAGCTGGAAGATGACCATAGGAACTCGGGTAAATAAGTTCGCTCGTTCGTTTCGTTTGTTATGAATGTGGATTATGTCTTTGATTAGATGGATTAGATGGATGCCCCAATGCCAAGGTGAGCACGCGCCGAGGGCTAAATGGTATGAGAGTGTATAAACATATCATATCGCTAACGTTGCGACTCAGTGTACCAGGGCGAACACTGTTGTATTCCCCAACAAAAATACTAAAAAGTTAAAAATAAAATTAAAAATAAACTTTTTTAAAACAAGCATTTTCATTTTTATACACTTACCTATTTATTTACTTATTACTTTAATAGAATTATTTTTTAAATAGTTTTTGGTAGACACATAGATGAGCTCTATTATTTAGTTCGACTTTGTAGCCTTTGTAATATTTTAAAATATTATTTGATTATAAATACAAATATCAATCACAACTTTTGCCTTTTCTTTACCTATAGCACACTACACTGTAAAAGGGTTAATGTAGAAAAAAGGTACGTTTTGTGAAAGGTGCATTTCGTGAAAGGTGCATTTTGCGAAAGGTACATTTTGCGAAAGGTACATTTTGCGAAAGGTGCCTTTTGAGAAAGATACGTTTTGCGAAAGGTAATTTTGCGAAAGGTACATTTTGCGAAAGGTACATTTTGCGAAAGGGACGTTTTGCACATGGGGTGCATTATGCGCACGGACGCAATCTTTGCTCATCCCGTCATATTTTTTTTCATAACAAACTTTGTCTTTACAAGTTACGAACACAAGAAAACGAACATTATTAATGCGACAATTATTGAAATATTATTGCGTCTTAACCTACAATAGATATGAGATCGCAACTTTTTTAAAATGAAATTGATTTAATTTTGATTTCAGATGTAAAAATAATAACTTCGTGTATTCAGTGTATAGTCAGTTATTACCAGCCGCAGATTTTTTGAAATTGCCGCCGTTTCTCAGGGACAGCTTTCATTAGCCAGAATCTAGCAATGGTATACCTACTTTGATTAAAAAATAAATATATAATAGGTACCTACATATTTAAAAAAAATAATTATAATAAGTATGTTTCTCCCTTACAAAACGCCAATTTCATATGTAAGGATCTAATATTTAAAAACCTATGATTATATACGGGTTTTTTACTATGTCCCGCTTTCGACGAAAGAATCCCGCTTTTTTCACTCAAAAAGTTACAAAATCCCGACATGGCAAAAAAAATATCTGGCAACGCTGCGTCTGAGACACAAATTGTGATCGAACTATACCTATTTCGAACCAATTTGCTAATGCTGCTTTGTAGGATTACGCATTGCAGATTGCAGATACAGATACTGATACAAGATGTACGGTACTTATGTTATTGTGTGGTTTAGTTACACAACACCAGTAATAAACCATCTGCATTGCGGTAATAACTTAAAAAATCCAACATAAAAAAAGATTTAAAAAATATAGGTAGCTTTGGTCCTACCTACTTACATAGGTACCTACTAAATAACGTGCGTAAACTTTGTTGTTTACATGGTAAACCACCCAGTGGCCATTTTGCAGACAATATTTATTTCAAAGTAAAAAGTGTTTAAAAATTACGATGCTTGCTTGCTACAGACATACCTACCTACCTACCTACAGACAAAAGATTCAAACACCACCCTCTGTTTCAAAGCTGTGGCTGTGGGGGTTGAAAATAACAACAATACAAATGTTTTGACTGAAACGTGACAAAACGCGTGTTTTGTATTGTTTCCAGCGACGAGGTAATTATATCTAATGTCATATGTCACTCGGATATTAACTTTTTCGTGAGAGAGGTTCAAGAAAACCACTGAAAATGACACCATTTTTCATGGTTTCCTTTCTCTCCAAATACAAGGTCATTGCCAAATACTCAGACCAAATAAAATGTATTTGGTCTGAGGCCAAATACAGTAAAAAGTCGAGTGACATAAATTTGCAGAAATAAGTAATTGTCAATAATTTGTTAAGAAAACATTCTTTATCGAATTTGGCCCTAGATAATATGTACCTAAAGTAGATATAGGTACCTATGCAGCGCGTGTGTCGCATAATATAAGTAGGTAGGTACAGTTATTTTCTGAGTTACGTAAGCAGGAGGCGACACTTTTGCAAGGACAACGATCCAAGGACTAGCTGTTTACATAACAATGTAACGAGTTTAAATAAAATGTGTTTATTGTACTTATATGGGTAGCTCCTAGACTAATTAGTACAGGGGTACCTGGGGTACAAAACAACCCATTTTGAGTCGTAAGTAGTAATATTCAAAGAGTCTAGTTCATAATAAGTACCTACCTAGTCACTTAATTATATAATAATATTATAGTTAGGTAAACAAGCGGCCGTTCGCGGTTTTACCCGCGTGGTTCCCGTTCCTGTGGGAATATCGAGATAAAAAGTATCTTATGTGTTAATCCAGGTTATAAACTATCTGTATGCCGAATTTTATCCAAATCCATTTAGTAGTTTTTACGTGAAAGAGTAACAAACATCTATCCAAACGTTCCCGTGGGAATATCGAGATAAAAAGTATTCTGTGTTAATCCAGGTTGTAAACTATCTGAATGCCAAATTTCAACCAAATTCATTCAGTAGTTTTTAATCCAGGTTATAAACTATCTGAATGCCAAATTTCAACCAAATTCATTCAGTAGTTTTTACGTGAAAGAGTAACAAATATCCATACATACAAACTTTCGCGTTTATAATATTACTAGGATAGTAGGATTGTATAGCGAGCGTCAGTATTTTCATTATTAACATTTCATACTTATAATTGTACAGGTACAGACAATGGGTATACTTACCTACAGAGAATAATAATTTTTATTACACGTCGCGGTAGACGAACGCGAAGATGAAAGTAGCCACGAAAGACTTCTCTGCCGGAAGAAAGAACTCTCGCTGGGGTTAAGAACACCATTAAGTTTAATCAAAGAATAACAATAAGATTTTACCAAAAAAATATAAATGTTTTGCATTACAACAAAACATGTATTATGTGTTGAATAAAACACACAGCGTTTAGGTGAAGAAGCAGTCTGTGAATGTAGCCTTAATCTAATAAATAGCATAAAAAACCTTACCAGATTGTCCATGGATTTGTCTCTCGACCAATCGCTTACCAGCAAGAGCGCTCCCATACCGCGCTGTCACTGTCAAGTGTCATAGGGTCTTCACCACCAGCAAGCTTTACACTGCAACGCTGTGTGTTTTATTCAACACATAATACATGTTTTGTTGTAATGCAAAACATTTATATTATGTGTTTTTCTAAAACACACAGCGTTTAGGTGAAGACGTGTTTGATATCTGCTGGTGAAATGTAAATACAAACGCTATGTGATGATAATGCTGAAACATTTAATTTATTTTTAAATGTAAGAGACATTAATAACATGTCAATAGTTATTAAGAATACTAGAAAATTAAATCTACATAAACATAGATTTAAGCAAACTTAAAAAGAACAAAACAGTCTTTGAAACTTATACATAATTAATACAATTAATACAAATTATAAAATTATGATGTGATGTTATGACAAAGCAACAAAAGTATAAAGAAAACAATAAAATTTATAATCAGAAACAACTGTTTCCGTAATAAAATATTTTTTTAATTAGATAATACAATCACATTGGTAATATTTTGAGATCAATCAATAGTAGATTTATCTACTAAATCTCTTATCTTAATTAAATAGGGCGAAAATTTGATGATAATAAATCAGTTTTATCTTTGCTCGCTAACATAACTGGACGACAGTAAAATTTTTTAAAAGTCGTTTCACTGCGCCAGTTTCCTCTTTCTATTATTTCTTCTACTGATCTGTTTTCTAGCCAACCTCTAGACGCCACTGCTGATCGTATACTGCCCGGAGGTGCTTCTATATTTGCAACTTTAAAAATGGATCTTATCCATCCAGATAACATAGTCCTGGTGGCAGCCTTAACTATTCCTGTTACTGAAATAAACAGTTGATCTATGTTTACTTCTGATCTTCTATTTTGAGAAGCCTGTATTAATAATTGAATATGACGCACCGGACAAATACTAGGGTCCGGATGACTTAACAAATGCCAACCAGACTGTTGATATGTAGCTGAGTCTGTTTTAGACCCATGTTCTGGCCATAATATTATTTCCTTATCTTTTTGTAATAATCTGTCCTTTGAAATAAGCAATAATGTTAGATCATGCAATCTACGACCAGATGCTAAGAGCAAAATTAAAGCAGTTCTTCTAGAGATGTCAAATAATGAATCTGTCATAGGAGTGTCTTTCAACCAAGTGAATAGAAGGCTTATATCCCATATTGGTGCCTTAGGTGGTTTAGGCTTAGCTAGAGCGATTGCTTTTAATATTTGATGGACAAAGAAGTTTGAAGAAATTTTATTATCAACATTAGCACAGTAAGTCGATATTGCTGACTTATGTAAAAGAATTGTACTGTATGCGAAATTTTGATCTAGGTATAATCTAGCTAAGAATTGAGCAACGTCATTACCACTAGGAGACTTAGGGTTAATTTTATTTGTTGTGCACCATGAAATCCATCTTACTATTGGTGACTTATATGTTGCTAATGTTGATTTTCTCCAGCTGTTTGAAAGCAATTCTCGCTCTTCTTTCTTCCAATGAGCTACTTCTTTGCCCCACCCACAACTTTCCACACTAAAAATGTCAGCTCCTTTATCTGAGGAGGTGGAAGCTGTGTTGTCAGGTCTATCAGATTCAGTTCCAGATTGTGTATTGGCAAAGGGTCTTCTTGCGCTCTCACCTCCAGATCCGGAAGCCAATAGCATTGTTTCCAATGAGGGGCTACAACCATGTAAGTTCCCCTCGCATTGTTGAGGTGTGATAGAACTCGTGGCATGAGGTTTGGGGGAGGAAACACCCACGCTAGTTGCCAATCCCATTGGCGACTGAAGGCGTCGCAATATTCTGCACAGCCATCTTTTGACTCCAACGTTACGTATCTTGGCACTACGGCGCTTCTTTTTGACGCAAATAGGTCTACCTGAGGTGTACCCCATTGATGAAATATGGCCTCCGTAGCCTGGGGTAGTAGGTGCCACTCGGGTAGTGGTCGCCCTCTGGACAACCGATCTGCTATGCCATTCAGCTTTCCTGGGAGATAGCACGCTGATAACTTTACATTCAGCTGATCGGTCAGTTGGAGCAACTTTGTAGTCAGATCCAGAAGCGCAATGGACCTGGTTCCCCCTTCGTTCCTTATATATGCTACCAGAGTTCGATTGTCGGTCTGAACTAGAATATGAGCATTTTTTAAGATGCTCTGATGGTGCACAATTGCACCGTAAACTGCAAACATCTCTTTTACATTTGAGTGCCATTTCATTTGTGTTCGAGTCCACTGACCTGACAGGTAAGACCCGTTTAGGTGTGCTCCCCAGCCCGCATCCGCTGCGTCTGTGGTCAGGAAATGAGATATTGGAGTATTTTTTAGAGAGGTTGTGTTGTTTTTTATAGACCTGAGCCACCAATCCAACTCCTTCAAAGCTGGTTGTGGCAACACTCTCTTTTCTCTCAATCTGCCTCGGACAAATTTTTTGAGAAATATCTGAAGTCTTCGACAATGCAGACGACCTCTTTGGACTGTAATGTTTGCAAAATTTAGGAGCCCTAGCAGACTTTGGATCTCCTTTAGAGAGCAATATCCCCTGTCTTTTAATTGAGTAATTACTTGTTTTACATTTACCACCTTTTTTGTGGGCAATGCTACTGTCATATTTTGTGTGTTCCAGGTTAGACCTAGATATTCCAGTCTCTGAGATGGTTCCAATTCCGACTTTTTGTAGTTTATGTGCCAACCCAACGTTTCCAAGGTACTCACAGTTTCCGCAACCTGAGTAATTAACTTGGACTGGTCCTGATTGACCAGAAGGTAATCGTCTAAGTACACAAGAACACGGATACCTCTGGCTCGAAGGATCTCCGCGATCCAATTCGATACAGCCGCGAAAGTACGGGGGGCAGAAGAAAGGCCCAAGGGTAAAGCGGTTAGTTGCAACACTTCCCCTTTGTAAATGATGCGAAGGTAGCGACGGTGGTTCTCCGAGATAGGCAGGTGGAAATAAGCCTGGTGGAGGTCCACCTTCACCAACCAATCCTGGTCTTGTAGAAATTCCATCACTGTTACTTGTGAGATCAGCTGAAAATGTCGAGCTGCGACAAAGTTGTTGAGATTTCTTAAGTCGAATATCGGCCTGTGTGAACCATCTGGTTTCTTTACTAGAAACATTTTGGAATGGAAACCGGCATCCTTTCTTAGAGGTCTCTCTAATATTCTCTGATTTTTTAAAGTTTGAATCATCTTTGTCATAATTGGAGTGACCTTTGTAGAACAAGATCTTTGAATCTGCAGATTCGGTAAGCAAAGCGGTGGTTGCTTTGAAAAGGGGATGCGGCAATTGGTAATTGTGCAAAGAATAAATTGATTGGCATTGAGTTGAGACCATGCTGCCACATGATTCTTGAGGCAACCCCCCCGAAACGCAGCCCTGCAGTCATTTTTGTGAATTCTTTTCTGAGTGGGAACCTCCACGAAAGGGCTGGTGTTTCTTTATATTAACACTGTACTTCGTTTTTTTATTCTGCGATTTGTTTATTTTAGAATGATGATATTTCTTATTAGAATTAGATTTATTCTGATAAAATGATGATGAGGGTGTTGAAGTGCTTGGTTTTCTTATGTAACTTGGAGTATTAAGCCACACCTGAGTACCACCTAAAGATTGAATAATAGGTTGCAATGCATCTTTGCTGAACAAGTGTTCTGCACTTGGAGGTACATTTCTTAAGGTTGTTTTTAAATTTGAATTATTTATATGCTTTATAAGGTTATCACGACGTATTTCTACACATTCAGACCTTTTTCCACATACAACTTGCATTGTTTGTTCTGAGTTTCTGTATAAGGATGTACCTGGTCCAAATGTCTTTGATATTTTATCAAAAAGTGTATTAGGGTTAAGGTCTTGAGGGTTATTTGCAGCCCAATTAATTAATGATTGTAAATTAGATTGTAACATCTGCCGTTGTTCAAGTATGGCATTAGATAAACCTGCTAGAACTTGTTCTGTAGATGCTAGGTAGTCTTTTGAAGTCTGAAGATGACAAAGTTCTTCATTTACCTTTAAAGCTACAAATCCTGGAGTAGCCCCAAATGTCTGTAATGCTTTCTTGTACCTTATCCCTCTCCAGGCTGGAGATTCAAATTGCTGAAGTCTTACAAGATTCGCTAGCCGTTCCTTGTCAGCTTCGGGTACAACTTTATTTTCATCAAAGTCAGTATTCAATTGACCTATACTGAGACTAGGCACTGTAGGAGACACTGGGTTTTGCAGATAGTTTATTTCGTGTGTAGGTGTTTGGATCTGGTTACAATTAGACTGAGTTATCGCGCTCATATATTGAGTTAAGTAACTCACCTGAGATATAAGAGTGTCGATGCGAGGATCGTTACAACTTGTCCTCTCATTTGATGTCGCACGCCGTGGTCGCTTATTAGGCGGTGGAGACGAGATGCCCTCCTCTTCAGATGAATCCGAATCGGAAGAGGTACTTTTATGTTCATTCGACTGTTGAAGCTCCTTTTCAACATAAATATTTTCTTTCGAACCAGTTGCGACAGGTTCCTCTTCACACATAATGCGTTGACCACTCATTTTACAAAACAAACACCAACTTTTATGAAATAACTTAGTAATTTATCACTGTGTATCTATCCAACACAAAACAATTGAAAATTGATAGGCTTTTAAAACTTTTTGCACTGAGTTAAAACTTTAGCAGTTACTCGCAAAGTTTTCACAAACGCTATGACACTTGACAGTGACAGCGCGGTATGGGAGCGCTCTTGCTGGTAAGCGATTGGTCGAGAGACAAATCCATGGACAATCTGGTAAGGTTTTTTATGCTATTTATTAGATTAAGGCTACATTCACAGACTGCTTCTTCACCTAAACGCTGTGTGTTTTAGAAAAACACATAATACCGGTAGGGTCGCGGTCATAACGGAACGTTCCGTTACAGCTTTATACAATTTATTCCAAAATGTACGTTTCGGTATCTAAAAATTTCCAAAATCGACAATATTGCAAACGCAGTGTAAAGTTCGCAAATAAGGGAATAACTACAAAAGTAAGACTTACCAAACTATAACACCACCACCGCAAATAACAAAAGTCAACGACAATATTTTCAGTTTCAAACATAACCCTACTTTATCATTATCATGTTTACCTCAAATCAAACGGACCACTAAACAAAAACACCACCACTAAATATTCCGCTTACTTACCATTCGATGAGGTTTTCGGTTTTCCAAGATACATTTTGCCACTACACAGTTTTCATTTGTTGCACTAGGATCAGTACCTATATAAATATTTAAAAAAGAGCGTCCAAACGTCAAAAGCACCGGTAAAGGAGCATGTTGTTTATGAAAATACGTCTGGAAGCGGCAACACGCGGTGGCGCACTGGCGCACTGAATGAAACACAAAATACAAATCGAATCGACTGACGACTGGAACCAGCCAGCGCAGCGTGTATATAGCGGATTCCCTGTGGAATAAAGAAGTGCGGACTGACTGCGGACTCGTTGCGTCCCGTCCCGAACTCCCGACTTCTTTACATGTTCGCATAATGGGGTAACCCATCCAGGTATCGAAGAAATCTTGTGGGAAGAACCATTTTTTTTGCACACTACCGTTAACAGTGTTATTTTATTTCCTCTAATTTAATATAAGTTTGTCGCTCGCGAGGAAACGAGATAAGAAATATTGTTATACAAAAATAAAATGGCTTGGATGGCTTGTTAGAGCACACATGTGCTAACTACAAAGATTGCGATTTTTATTTTTTGACTGCCAACTGTATTAATTGACGTGCTCTACCGTTTGCACTTACCCACGTGTCGATATTCCATCTCGTTCTATCAAAAACCCAGTGTCACGGTTGTATCAAGTAAGCTTCGGTTATGTCCAAAAGTATTAAAGTCCTTTGTTTTTACTAATCTGCTACAAAAACTCCTTAAGTGATTTTCAGATTCCCTCCCGCGGTACTAGTTAACGCACAAAAATATTTTTTACATATTACAGACAATCCAAATGTTGTAAGTGCAGTTAATACAAAACAAATCTAATGCTTGCAACTGTTTTTAAGTGCACAAATATGCTAAGTCGCTATGATACAAAAAAAACTGTACATATGTTTACAAAATCATCGAAAATCACATATCTATTAGTAAACTTATCTTATTTTTGTTTTGTTTCTTGAAATGCTCAATTAACGTCATTTTAAGTTAAGTGTGCTTTCGATAATCGTTTTGGCGCGTAATTTTTACGTGTATGCAAGAAGGCTAAGAAAAATCGGTCAATGTCACGTTCATACTGGCTTTTTCACCAATCTATAGGAAAACACCGTGTTTGCCGAACATTTTTTGTAACACGTTTGATATCAACACAAGTATTAATAATATTTGTTCCAAAAATAAAGGACATACAGGCTCTTATGTTGGCACTGACAACCGAAAAGGTAATATTCCCGCGAATATAATTTCCCGAGGCTACGAAATTTGTGAAAGAGCAATATTGACTGATTGATTGATTTAAGACTCCAAAAAATTATATTTAGATAGTGATCTGAATCTGAACTTGTCTCACATGTACAAAATGTACAAAGAAATTTTTTCCCAGTAAAACAAATAACTCCCGTATTATGTATATACCACAGGATTTTTCACTCCTATGACCCAAAACTAGCATTTTATAAGCCCAGCAATGTGTATAAGCGATCAAGTGAAAAGGCTAGTTTACAAGAAGAATTGGGTTACTCGCATAATGACCCATTTTGGTAGCCCAACGCACAATGACACATAGAGTCTACGCAAAATGACATACGCAAATTGACACTTATTCTCATACGCGAAATGACACACGGGAACGACTACGCAAAATGACATACGCGAATTGACACATATTCGCATACGCGAAATGACACACGGGAACGACTACGCGAAATGACATAGGTAGATTACTTTTTAAAAAACAAGCTTTTATTTAAATGCGCTTCAAAGAAAAATTAAACTTTTACTATCAACTTATGACGTCGTTACACAATTTATATGATTTAAAAGATTATGTAAGTACTCGTATTTAACTATACTTTGATTGAAAATTTTAATCTATCACATCAAGTTTAAAATTTAAACACAAACAAACTTTAAAATTTACACAAGTAAATCTCGCGACAACCTTTTATGTCATATAAATTGTGTAACGACGTTATAAGTTAGAGTAAAAGTTATTTTTTTCTTTTTAGCGCATTTAAATAAAAGCTTGTTTTTTAAAAAGGATTTTTATTTTGAATTTTTATTGATTTTAAATCACCAATGGAAGGATAAATAAAAATGCTTAAGGTATGTTTATAGGGCTTATAGCCCTCCGATCGACTTTGACCATTTCTAGGGGTCTAAACGCGTGTAAGTCAAAACGCGTGCATGTCAATATGCGTGTACATAATTAGTCATTATGCGAGTATGTGCGTGTAAGTCAAAACGCGTGTATGTCAATATGCGTGTACGTAATTAGTCATTATGCGAGTAACCCGAAGAATTTGATGCACACAAAAAACGCAAAAGACTCTTTGGATATGAAAAAAGAAGACAAAGAAACATCTTTCTTAAACACTGATGATGCTTTTAGAGCAAATAGATTCGACCTACAAGCTGTTCTTTCTATACCCTTTACCGGTGATTGCAAAATATATTATTTACGGAAACTCTCATTGTACAATCTAACTATTTTATATTTGATAATGGGTTCTGCCAGGATCAAATCAAAACATTATAATGTTAATATTGTGAAACATGACGATTTCTATGACATAAAGGCATTTGAAAAAACTTTAAATACTAACACAACTAAAAACATAAAAAATGAAACTGTGCAATGGCTTTAAATTAAGTGGCTTCGGGTAAACAAAGAATCGCCTACTTCGATATTTTATAAATACGACTTGAACGATTCAGATTTGGAAGAAATCAATATTTGCAAGGCAAAAAATGGAGGAAAAATCTCTTTTTTCTGTACTTCATTAACTTTTTTTTTAAAAACCTGAAAAGAGCATACAAATTTGTGCTCCCTATTTCACAATGTAAGAAAAAAGATCTTCTTACTCTTTAAAGGATGGTATGATCCATAGGACTATGGGCAATACTATAGAGACTTACCATTGAGTTCTGCAAATATTCCTAATATCAATATCACTGACACTGAAACATCTGATGATGAAGTTAAGAATCAGGATGAGAGTATTATTAATAACCTACCTCATTCTAAGACTAATTACTGATTTAAAGAAACTTAAATAACTAAGTACTTTCTCTAATTTTGTTAGTGTTTAAAAAATACTGATTTAATGAGTACCTATACTATTTTTAATAATTAATTAAATGTTGTAGAACAAAACTTTAATAAATTATTACTTACCTACTATGCAGTATTTTATTGATTTCCTATTTAATAATATTATTATTATTATATGTTCTATCCTGCACAAAATATCTTGAGTCGGTATTCTATGGTATTTAATAAATATTCTAATATTTTAATTTTGATATGTACCTGTTTATTTACTAGAATATTGACCCTGCCCCACTTAGTACATTCCTGCATTCAAATTCAGAAATTCAGCTGATTTTGTTATCAATTTGACGTAATTTCGTTATGAAATGTACTTATTTGTAGAACCAAAGAATAAGTCTTATGAATAAACGTAATTTGAATTCCATATCACAGACAGTTTTTGTATTATTCATGTTTAAACTTTATAATGCTCTCCTGAAAAATCAAATTTTTGTAAGCAGAACTGTGTGCTCTAAGCCATCGATATTATAAAATATTTTTTTATATTATTCGTCAAAATTCGAAAACTATTACATAATAAAAATAATTAAAAATCTGTTTAAAAAAGCTTGCGCCAATGAAGCCCTTTCATACGTTACCCCACATTCAAAATTTGGACCGCCGTCATGTTTTATTTGCCGCCGTTCCTGGCAAAAAGACCCTGTTTTTTAATGATTTAATTACAAATGTATAGTTTTCAGATTACAAATTACAAATTACAGATTACAAATGTGTAGTTTAAGACTCTTAAACTACAAGTACGACGAAGGAAAGGAACGACTACGCGAAATAACACGCGAATTGACATATATTTCATGATTCTTTTGCACAGAAATAGATTTGGTCACAGGCTACCTACCTTTTACAGTGGGAAATCAACAGAATTTAACATCGTAGGCGAAGCCGCTTGACGGGAAACGAGTGTCAAATACTTAAATATATCTTGTGTGTCAATATGCGTGTAAGTGAATATGCCTGTAAGTCAAAATGCGTGTAAGTCAATGTGCGTGTAACTCAATATGCGTGTATAGTCATTATGCGAGTAACACATTTTTTTCACAGCTTCAAGAGACTGTAGACTTAAGTACCTACATCGTTTTAATTTCAACTGGATACCTCCACGCGTTCCCGAGATAAAGGGTCTTGAGCTTGACAGAAAGACAGACGGACAACAAAGTGAACCTATAAGGCAGGGGTCACCAAATGGCGGACCGCTGTCCGGATCAGGACCGCCGACCTATTTTGTGCGGACCCAGAAGAATCTGAGAATATCAGAATCAAAATGTGTGATATTTCAATTTAGCCTAAGCAGAACTAAAAAAATAAATGTGTTGTCTTGATTAACTAAATTTAATCCCCACAGTTAAAATTATACTTAAATACTTGTGAAGTCGGTGCCAAGCCTCAAAATATTTCCAGCTTTTGCCTACATTCAATTTAATTAGGCGGTTTGCTTATGGAAAACACGTAGACTTACAGGTAGATTTAAACATGTGATGGAAATAATCTTATAAATTAGAAGACACACACACACACTAAGGTACGTATTATTTTTGGAATATCTTCTTATTCATTTAATTTGGCTTGGCACCGTACCCAAAAAAACTAGTAGTAGTAGTAAGTAATAGTATAATATGTATTATTTATTTGTCACTTTTATTATTTTTTTCAGTCAACTCCTTATCATTTTGTACAAAATATTGTTTTCTCCGATGCAGGGACGTTAATTCTTGAGGAGTTCTCTTGGTGGTTTACCATTAGCTCCACTAGACCATGATACATTGTGGCGAGCATAAAATGCTTAGCAACCACATTAAAGTTTGTAATCGCATAGCAAACACCAAAAATATTTAATATTGAGTAGATCCGGTGGCTGTCTGTGGTCTTCATCAACAGTTCTACTTTACCAAATAGTGCTTCCCGAGGACAAGTGCCCAGGTTATTGCAAATAATACCTAAATCGCTATAGGTGTGCGTATAATATTTGAAGAGTTCCCTTGATTTCTCCAGGAACCCATCATCAAATATTGACCTGATGACTATGGGACCACCTGGAAGGTGTACCCTTTCAACAAAAAAAAATATTCCAAATCAGTCCAAGCGTCTTAAGTAATCGGGGAACATATATTTAAACATAAAAAATATTTATTTCGACGAATTGAGAACCTTCTCCTTTTTTTGAAGTGGGTTAAAAAATTGGCTTTGAAACTTTGTACAGTGTTTGGATCAACATACAATTTTGTGAAGCGGTGTTTCAAGATGAACTTCATTTAAAATAAATTTCGATCTCGTCTTATCGATGACCATCTCCAGGATTTAATGGCAATAGTTTGCACCAACTTAACACCAGACTTCAGACAGATTGTTCAGAGAAAAAAATGACATTTTTCGCAATAATATTGTTTTTATTTATTTTTTAAGTCGAGGTATCATTAATAATAAACAAAGTAATCTGATCTATTTTGCTTTTATTTATTCACCAGCGGCTGCCCGCGGTTTCACCCGTGTGGTACCTGTTCGCTTAGGAATATCGGGATAAAAAGTAGCCTATGTTTTCTGTGAGCCAAATTTCATCCAAATCGGTTCAGTAGTTTTTGTGTAAAAGAGTGACAAATAAACAAACAAACTGAAATACTTTCCCATTTAGAATACTAGTAGGATTGACATTTTAAGTCTTGGTTGCTAGTTAATATCATAAACCAAACGGTCCGCGATAGAGTTATATTTGTCACAAAACGAACCGCAACGAAACTAATGGGTGACCCCTGCTATAAGGGTTCCGTTTTTTTCCTTTTGAGGTAAGGAACCCTAAAAATAACCGACTCAAGTGAGTCTTCCCAACTGCAATTCGAAGAATTTTAGTAGGTCTTCCGTTATTGTTCTCAAAAGGCCACATTGGCAAGAACTTTATGAAAACAATTATGTTATAGTCGGTGCAGATTTAAGTGTAATTTATGGTAGTTTCGTAAAATAGTCGTATATTGACAATAATCTTTAGGAGGCTGAATGAAGGCAATGGAAATTGTAGTTTTGTTTTCTAATTAATTAATTTCAGCCAAATAAAGAAGTTTAAAAATAAATTACATACTGATTTAGGTATATCACATAGTGCATATAGATAATAGAGATAAGTTTATACATTTTTGGGTCAAATGTGCCTGATGCCCTGTCTAGCGGGACATTCCGCTAATGTGACATTATGCGCGCAGAGGTAATTGATGGGTATTGGCTTTACCACCACGCTTGCCAAAAGCAAAAAAAATCAAGTGGCCTACTAACCTAAAACACTATTTCAATAGTTCGCCTGTAGGATCTGGGAATGGTTGGGTGTGTTTCCTTCATTCTCAATTAATTAACCCATTTTTGTAATCCCAAGTCTGTTACAATTAGGGTCGCCACCTTTTTTTAGGACAAATTAAGTAGAGGAGCTTGATGGCGCAGCGCCTAGCGCGTTCGGCTTGCGATCTTGCTCGCTAAGCAACTTTCGCAATGCCGGGTCGCTGGATGAGTGACCAAATTTTAAAAAAAAACATCTCGAGCTCCTCCGTGCTTCGGAAGGCACGTTATGCCGTTGGTCCCGGTTGTTGTCGTAAGATGGCGGTCGTTAAAACCCACTAACCCGCATTGGGCCAGCGTGGTGGGTTATGGCCCAATAGGTATCCCCACGTGCTATTGTCCACGTGGGAGGCCTGTGCCCAGCAGTGGGACGTCTATAGGCTGATGATGATGATGATGATGAAGTATTTTTTCATTTTGTTAGAACAAAAATAAAGTACGTGGCTTAAAAAAGATTATATTTATTTGTTCTTAAAAACGTATTTTTTATTGCTATTTGCGACATTTAACAAATATTTGTCTTTTACGTAAATATTTTTACGTAAATAGAGTATTTCAGCGTACTTTATTGGTGTCGTAAATTATAAAGTAGGTACGCCTACATGAAAAAGAGGACAATACTCTATTTTAGAGTACGGGTAGCAACCCTAGTTACAATGGCGCATGGCGGTTTGGCGAGCGATGCCGATGTCGTGTGCTCTAGTCGCGTGCCCAAACCCCTTAGGACGCAATCAACATGCGATACAGTGAACCTGGCCCGATGAATAATGCCGTTAAAATAACAAAGCGTTAAAAATGGTGCGCTAATGTACAAATTGGTATAGATAAGCCAACTGATTTTTGTAGCGGGAAAAAAAAAATGCTTCAAATCGGATAAGCGCTTGGCCTTGCACTACTAGTACTAATTTTGCTAAGCATTCGATCACTTTGACAGAAGAGTTTAAGATAAAATGTTTACTGGAAAAAAATCAACCAGTCTCAGGAAGCTCGAGTGGGATTCGAACCCACGACCTTTGGATTGCCGGTCCACTGCTCTAACCGTCGAGTTACCGAGACCCCAGAAGACTCGTTGAATTTTTCCTAGTAGTTTGATTTACGCTGCAAGCCAAGCAAGCAAGCAAGGTATTACGTCACTGTGAAGTCTACCCTCACATTCGAAAGAAATACTATTGCATCTTTTTCCTAGTAAACATTTTATCCTATATCTATATAGCATTGAATGCAAAAATTTTAATAATAAAGATAGACGAGTTTAAATTTTCCTATAATTCTAATTAATAGATACTACCGACCCAACTCTTCCCCTGGGTGCTGTAAAATGTCTGACGGTCTAAACTCTAAAGACTGTACATAATAGCCAACAGTTTGCTGTTGTTGAGCGGCGATGGGTCCACCACCTGCCTCGTTGAGCGGTTGCTATTTGGTGAGACGTGGACTATCACATGGCAGATGACTGATTTTGCGGTCCTCATTGCCTAGACTCTGACTAACCCTTAGGGGATAATAAGTAGTCGTAAGAGTAAGTAGGTATGTTCTAAGGTGAAGAATACACGCAACGACGCACACGCGACTAGGATCTAGGACCTGGGTTCCGAACCTGGGGGTAATTACCCCCGCGGGGTTGAAACAGTTATAATAAATAAATAAATAAATTTTTCCTACTATCACACCAATTAGCCTAAGAGAAGCTTCGAAGAAACTCGTTAAATGGTTACTAGACAACGGATAAACATACTTAAAATACTTAAATACATACTTATACATATACATAAGGCGTAGAAAAATTTTTGTGGCTTAGAATTTATCTGCAGTAATAGATTACTTGAGTAATATTTTCTGAACATGGATAATCGTCAGTCCAACTCTTGGATATTATGAGATCATTTTCTACAAGATTTTTTACGCGGAGGGGTAAAATCCGTTTCCGTAATAGATCATAGGGGTACCAAGATTATAAAGGTTAGGAACCACTGATCTAGGACCTTTTGTGCTTAGTGCGAGTTTCTGCAGAACACCACGTTAATTAGTCACCATGACTTAAATGCCCAACCAACAAATTCTCGTTTTTATTTTATGTTTACTGTTCGATCAGATACAGATGACTTTATATCAGTCTGAAATTAGAGCATCTAGTTTAAATTCATATAAATTAACATAGCTAACCTAGGTTATCATCACTCTTATTCAATTTGTATAAGTCGAAGTTAATTTATGCTTGTACGAGTATGTATACTTCGACGGTGACATGGTCAACGTGGTCAAACCCTCTGTCAACATCTTTAGTGTTGAAATTTTTGCATTTACAATGCTATATAGACATAGGATAAAATGTTTACTAGAAAAAAATCAACCAGTCTCAGGAAGCTCGAGTGGGATTCGAACCCACGACCTTTGGATTGCCGGTCCACTGCTCTAACCGCTGAGCTACCGAGGGGTCTCGGTAGCTCAGCGGTTAGGGCAGTGGACCCACTCAAGCTTCCTGAGACTGGTTGATTTTTTTCTAGTAAACATTTTATCCTCTGTCAACACTCAACAAAGAAAAAAAAACTCCGATGTCTAAGGTAAGTAACTACTGCTGCACCTATCTACCTAGGTATTCTGACTCTGAAATTTTGAAATTTGAAATGAACTTCATTGCATTTTAAATTTAAAAGTTGCTTTTCATTTATGGTAATCGAAGTGCCGTTAAATGTGATAAAAGGTAGGTAGCTGAACCCATGAATAATGAAAGGTAAAAAGGCTATGCGGGTGACACAATACATTTCATTCGAAGCACTTAAACACAGAATAAATAATAGTACTGACTTAAACAAGTAACAGTAAGTAGGTAGACGTACCTACCTAGTTATCTACCATATTGATTTGAAATGTTTACACAGAAAGAACAGAATTTTCAACTTTACTAGGGCCAAATTCGACGTAGAGTAGAATGTTTGTAAATTCACAATTTTTTGTCCAAATATTTTGTATCATGCATGTCACTTCGGATTTTTACTTTTTCTTAAGAGATTCACAAAAAACCCGTGTCAAAAGTGTCCTTCTTTCAAAAAACAGCAAAGATCTGAGTAACACTAGATATTTGTATAGAGACTTGTAACTTGTAAGTGAAATACTTACTGTTAAGTCTAGGGACCGAATCTTGAAATTAAAGGTGACAGATTACCTATACTTACACTACTTATTATTATAACTTAATAAATGGGTTCGCGTTTAGCATTAAGCCAATTCAAGTGGTATGTTTTTTAAAGTAGGTACTTGGTATTGTACGGTAAATTAAAATAAAATGGAGTCTCACAACGTGTTGTTGCTAAAAGAACACGGGAGAAACTCCGAACACTACTTACGGGTGAGAGAAGCTATTGTCACTGGTTAGAGAGTCGCTTGTCACTTTAAAATCAGCGCATGCAGAACAAGGTTTCTTTTGCCTACGCTCACACACACCATGCATTGTTTTGTTTTGTTTAGGCTAGACAATAAAATACCCCAACCATTATTCTATGCCCCAACCATTCATTCTCGGTCAATCTACTCTAATCGCAACCTTACGCAATTTTGCTATTCCAAACAATTTTTTTTTAATGATTTATAGATTAGTTAGGTACTTACTTTAGGTACGCTATTAAAAAAATTATGATAGTCCTAACCACCCATACAGCGAGCGATTATAATACCCTATACTAGAACGATCTACAATAGTTTGTCTTTTACGTCCATCGGTATCACATGCATGAGTTTTACTCATGTGCCAAAAGGACAATGACCAAAGTGTGAGACCCTTCAATTCTTTCATATTTACCCGTAAATGTTTAAATAATTTGATGGATTTATAGAAATACTAGAAACTAGTTTAAAAACTAATCATTAAAAACTTACTAGCGGCCCGCCCGCGACTTTGTCCGCGTGAACACTAAGTGCCCCGTGACAAATTTCCAAAAAAATATTTTATACAAACCTTTACTTAACAGTTAACAGTAATTTTCCTGGCTATATCAATTACACCTAATAGAACGGTTATAGAATAAATGTTCTAGTAAATTTTACTCTATTCTCTAGCGAAGCTTTGATCATAATGTGCTATGGGATTGAACCACGACTTCTCGCATACAACCCGAGCATATTATATCGACGACCTCCGTGGTCGAGTGGCTAGCACGCCCGGGTCTGGCGTCGCGCCATCTCTGAGGTCCCGGGTTCAATTCCCGGTCGGATAAATTTAGAAAAACTGTCTAAATAATTGATTTTGGGTCTGGGTGTTTTTCTATGATTATGTATATTTATCCGTTATCACATCATATTGACGAGTTTCAAAAGAAGTTTATCTTTAGAGCGTAAACAAATTCATTATTATTATTAAAACGGTGGCACGGAAAATACCACGGAGTGTGGCTACTACCGACGACGAAGACGTTTTGTAACCATAAACAAAATAGAACTCGTCATCTTTTTTAAATGCATGGCAATCGGCAAAGGCGTCGCGTCGTATAATAAACTAGGTCATGTTTCCCCGAAGCTTGGTGGACTTGAATTTTTGGAAAGGGCAAACTTGCTACACCTTTTACAATTACATGAAGTAAATTCATACATAAAATTACATAATAATCACGACTGTTATCCCCGAAGGGTTAGCGAAAGACCAGGCGATGAGAACAGCAAAAGCAGTCCTCTACCATAGTCCACTTTTCACCATATAGCGACTGCACATGTGCTCAGCGTGACAGGTATTGAGCCCATCGCCGGTTATGCTGTTGGAGTATGTGCAATCTTTAGTCCGTTAGTCGGCTTTTACGACACCCATGAGAAGAAGGGGTGGTACCCAACTAACAAAATTTGGTCGTATAGTTTTCGGGTCAACGTTTTCGTCACAACTTAAGGTCAGACTGTTTTGGTTATATAGCTGTCGTATTGACGTATATATGACGCGAAATAGGCGGAAAAAATAAAACTTTTATTCGTATAGCGATCGTGTCAAGGTCGTATTAGTGGCTACTAGGAAGGTAATAGTCATATTAATATCAGATATACGATAAATATACGTATAGTGACAGGTATTGAGCCCATCGCCGGTTATGCTGTTGGAGTATGTGCAATCTTTAGTCCGTTAGTCGGCTTTTACGACACCCATTAGAAGAAGGGGTGGTACCCAACTAACAAAATTTGGTCGTATAGTTTTCGGGACAACGTTTTCGTCACAACTTAAGGTCAGACTGTTTTGGTTATATAGCTGTCGTATTGACGTATATATGACGCGAAATAGGCGGAAAAAATAAAACTTTTATTCGTATAGCGATCGTGTCAAGGTCGTATTAGTGGCTACTAGGAAGGTAATAGTCATATTAATATCAGATATACGATAAATATACGTATAACAGTCGTGAAAGTGATTAATATTATAACCATCTTGACGTGTAGTGATCCAATAGACGTCGTATAACTTAATAAACATTGGGAAGTAGCAGTGGCGAAGCGTGAAATTTTGAGAGAGGTAAGCCGGAGCAAAAAAAATGCTTATCTACTCCGAGCGCGGGCACGCAGTCTTGAGTCCTTACCGAAAATCTGTGATTGGCATCCTGGCTTCAGTCTTGTATAGGCAGATGCATCTTCAGTCCACTTTTACTATACGTGTAAGCACTGAGATATTGATTCAGTGTCATGCAAGCATAATAGAAGTGGCTTCGATAAAAGCCGTTTGTGGTGAAATGATGATATGATGTAAATTAAACAAAACTTAATCGACTAAGTACTAATAATACTACTTATACTCTAAAGCTATTTGTCTATTCTTTCTTACAAAGTGCGCTAAGACATTATCATAAAAGCCGGGAAGAATCTAAAGCTATTAATGCCGACATCTTACATTTCTACAGATTACTTTGCAAATCTACTTACTCTAAATACGTAATTTTAACTTATTACAATATCTACTTACCGCAAATACCTAATTACAACGTACGTCTTCGTAACTACTTTCATCACTACACACAACACAAATAAACAAAGTCCAACTACAACACACTATTACTATTTCATACCAAGAAATAAATTCTAATAGGTGAAACTAACTAATAAATTCAAATACTAACAAAACACAGTCATGCATTCAATGATGGATGGTGAATTGCAATTACGTCAAATTATCTGTCTATATATATATATATTATATTATAACAGAACTCAAACCGAAAACGATATTCCTCCATCTCGCTCATACGCACGCAAATTGTATTACTTTCTCTATCAAGTAACTCGAATAAAGCCGGCTTACCGGAGTGCTAATACACGGGTGGGTTTATTGACCTTTATGTGACGTCATGACGTTTATTTTGTATAGAAGTTTAACTGCCAAAAAGCCGATAGCGCCTGCGGCTTATTTTATAGCAATATGTTGTTGAAAAGCAAATTTTGTTGATTTAATGTCCATAGTGTAGGCGTTTTGTAATGTTTCTTCTATATATTTACTTTTATAATTACTGATTGTGCCATTTCTCAATTACGGTAGAGAGTGGTTGTGTTCTAAACTTCTGAAGGGAAGCCGGTGGGAATCGAGTTGTATGGAACGTCACTGGGAAGTAGTCATTAGCAAAGCCTTTACCCGGATGCTTGCTATTACAGCGCAGTTCAGTGGGAGTGAGACAACAAAAAACAAACGAAAAACAAAATAACTGTTTACAAAGTGTCACTATCTTATGCCTGCCATATTTTTTACTGAATGTTATTAACTATATTGTAGTTGGTGTTAGTAGGTAACAATATCTACTTTTCTAAGGGAAATTAAATTTCATGACGATTGTATACAACATGTCCCAAAATTCAAGGATAAGCTGGTACCAGAGGATGAACCTTTTCTTAGAAAATTTACACCCCTTAACATATGTTTAACTACCATAACCACAACTTTTCTAAAATTTTTTTTTTTTTTTGTATCGGCAACTTACATAGCACTGCTATACACCACAATCCTTAAAAATACTAAAACTACAGTAATTTATATTCAAAAATCAATCATAATATTTTATTTCCCTAAAAATTTGAAAGTTTTATACTTTCAGTCTACTTTCACTCCTCGTAGCGTAAAAAAAACGTATGGTAACTACTATGGCAAGTTTTTTTAAAAATTAACGCAACTAACTATGATTCTAAAATGGTATAAGACTCTACGAAAACTAGCCACGAAAGAAAGTGCGTTCTATTTCTAAAGAAGAACCAAATTTAATGATTTTTTGCTGTTGATAGTAATCATTTTTAGTTAGGCCCAAAATAGGTTTCTAGTTGTTCAAAAATGTTGAATGAATTAAAACAAATAGTAGAAACATTTTTACAATTATTTTATTAATTTATTGTTAACATCAGAGTACATGTTCAAATTGTTTGCCACCGGCATTAATACAGGCACGACATCGCCTTAAAAAGGATCGTTTTATTCGTCGTGCATATCTTCTACCGTTGATATGATCCACAGCCTCAGCGATTTTTTGGCGAAGCTCGTCCAATGTTGCAATGGGTTTTGAGTAGACCCTGTCTTTGAGACAACCCCAATAAAAGAAATCTAGGGGATTTAGATCGGGTGAACGTGGTGGCCATAAGATAGGACCAAGTCGCCCGATCCAACGTCCTGGATACTCTTGGTTTAAGTATTCTCGCACTGAATGAGCGTAGTGAGCTGGGCAACCATCATTTTGAAACCACATGTTTTGTAAATCATTTATGGGCACATCTTCTAATAAATCTGGCAAGTCATTTTGTAAAAAGTTTAAATAACTATTGCCATTTAAGTTTCCTTGTAACTCAAAGGGCCCAATCACTTTTCCATTTAATATGCCCGACCATAGGTTAACTTTAAATTGATATTGGGATTTGTCTTGTCTCATCAGGTGTGGATTCTCATTGCTCCAGCTATGTAAGTTGTGAAGATTTAAATAACCATCTTTCTTGCAGGTTGTTTCATCCGACCATAGAATTTTATCTAAAAATTGGGGATCTTCTCTGTGCTTTTGCAGCATCACACGGCAAAATGCAACACGTAGCGGATAGTCCCGCGGTAATAATGTCTGCACACGCCTGTAGTGATATGGGTGAAGCCTGTGACGTTTTAGAATTCGATGTGCAGAACTTTTGGGAATACCAGTTACCGCTTCTATGGCACGTACCGAGGTAGTTGAATCATCTTCTATTTCATTGAGAACTTCTTCATCGCGTTCCATTCTAGGTCTTCCAGCGTTTCTCCTGTCAGAAGGTAAACGACCCTCCGAAAACGCTTGATGCACATTGTAAATACTCGGTAACCCGGGTATCTTTGAGCATTCGTGTACCTTTCTCGATACAATCTGCTAGCAGCGCTAGCATTGCATCGGCATTCTCCATAGATGAGGTGCATATTAGCGTATTCCAGCGGTGTGTATGGTAGCGGCATTATAAACACTAAATAGTCCACAATACGCCAAAAGTCCAATTCACAAAAGACACAATCACAGTCCAAAATAATGCCAGGTCAGTTTAATTAGTGGGTCACTTAATCGGGTCCAAAAAGCCAAGCCAAAAGTCGTTAGTACGAGAGCCACGTCAATTGAATACAGAATGGTGCACAGTAAACAAAGGAGTAAAGCGTACTGACTTGCTCTTGTTATTTAATAAGGAACATACCATCTAACTCTCTCTAACGCATAATCTCTCTCTATCTATCTCTCTCTGACGTCTAAATTTTATTGACACGCACGCGTCATATTCAAATTCCAAGAATTTGCAACAATAAACCTCTCTATCTATCTCTCTCTGACGTCTAAATTTTATTGACACGCACGCGTCATATTCAAATTCCAAGAATTTGCAACAATAAACCTATCTTAGGCCCACACTAAAAATGATTACTAGCAACAACAACAATTTATTAAATTTGGTTATTCTTTAGAAATAGAACGCACTTTCTTTCGTGGCTAGTTTTCGTAGAGTCTTATACCATTTTAGAATCATACTTAGTTGCGTTAATTTTTACAAAAACTTGCCATAGTAGTTACCATACGTTTTTTTTACGCTACGAGGAGTGAAAGTAGACTGAAAGTATAAAACTTTCAAATTTTTAGGGAAATAAAATATTATGATTGATTTTTGAATAAAAATTACTGTAGTTTTAGGATTTTTAAGGATTGTGGTGTATAGCAGTGCTATGTAAGTTGCCGATACAAAAAAAAAACTGAAATTTTAGAAAAGTTGTGGTTATGGTAGTTAAAAATATGTTAAGGGGTGTAAATTTTCTAAGGATTTCAATTTTTTTTTGTATTTTCATAGAATGTTGAGATTTATTTTTTTCTTTTTTTTTTCTTTAATAGTCAAGAAAAGGTTCATCCTCTGGTACCAGCTTATCCTTGAATTTTGGGACATGTTGTATATAATTTTTCACAAGTTTTTAATGCTTCCTTCGAATTATTGCAAAATAAAAATAATTAATCCCATTTTATTTAAGATTTCTAGTACTTTTACAATTATACGACTTTAGGTAGTGATGATACCTATTATATGATATTTTAGGACTATAAATCATATACAACGGTTTTAATTCTTTTGTCGTTCGCCATTTTTAGGATACCGTAAAGAAGTGAAAACCCGTGGGATAAACATTTTATTGAAATCACAATATAGTGATAATTGAAGATGTTTTAAAATTCTCATTTTCATTACTGTTTTCATCATCATCGTCTTGGGTTTCAAACGAATAATCATCATTTTCATCATCATTTTGCAAATCTGCGATGATTATTTGAGGATTACTTCTTGAACTTACTAAATTTTAAGAAAAAAAAATATATGATAATTGACAGGTGTTAGATATTATTACGATAAGCTACCTATTTAATATTAAGTTAATTTTGTATATGTACATATGCATCCTTTTTCACAAATACTATTCTTACTACGGAACCATCTTTTGATTCTTTGACACTATCATAGCTATCATATAAAAAGCTTGTATAGTCAAAATCACAACAACGGAAAATATACAAGTTCAGTTCGTAAAAGAGTACCACGTGAAACCATTAAATAATCAAAATGTTTTATAAGTAACTTATATAAGCATTTTAAACCCATAAGTTATACAAGACATATAAATCTGAATATTGGGCTTTTAAACATTATATGGAGTGGAGACCGCGTATCGGCAAGCGTAGCGTAGGACGCCCTCAGACAAGGTGGAGCAACGATCTTCGCAAGGTGGCTGGCAAGAGCTGGATGAGAGTGGCCGCGGATCGTGCTCAGTGGCGTGTTCTTGGAGAGGCCTATGTCCAGCAGTGGACGAGTATAGGCTGATGATGATGATGATGATGAAACATTATATAAAAGTCGTGTGAAGATAGTCAAAAAATCCTATAAGAGACGTGTATACAGCTGTACGTTTTATAAGAGTTAAATTTATGGACTTTATATGACTGTCAAGTAGAAATCTTATTACTGACAAAAAGCAGTGTTATGGTCGTCATTATAACCAGATTATGATTGTCATATAAATTACTTATATACTACATCAAGAAGGCGTAAAGTGGTCGTAAACGAGACTAATAAACGAGTGAATGTATTTTAAAGGTCACAGCTACGATCTTTATAAGATGGTCATGTAATTTGGTTGTGTAAACGTTTACAGGACTCATTTAAATGACTAAAATATTATACGACTAATCGTTCGTATTATATATTGTAACACGATTCATGGGAATTTGAGTTACATCTATATGACTTCTATATGACCAAATGTTATTTAGGCTTCATATTATATGACAATTTTGTTAGTTGGGTAGTATTCTTTCACCGCTACGCGACACGGTTATGAAGTAAATAACAAGGTAAAATATTATGTTCCTATTGAATTTGCCAAAATATACAACCCGTACTTTGAATAATCCTATATTAATGTAAAAGAAAAAGAATCCAAGCCGTAAACTAATACTTCCATTTTGGTAAATTGTTGAGTAGAGAGAGCAGTTGTTAAAATTAAATGTGTATTTGAAAATCTTGTCGGAAACTTGTCGCCGCCATAATAAAATAATGAAATGTAAATAAGCAAGAAATATGTACATGTATTAAATAATTATGTAGGTACCTACTAGAAGAAATGTATGTAAAATGTAAAACATAAAAGAAAAGAATGTAAGTATTAGAAAATTAGAAAACATGTATTAAATAGTTATAAGAGAAAATTATAAAACAAAAAAAAAGAAAATGTATTAGAATAAGAATTTATTGTTAAAAAGAAAAAAAACCTATTTAAAGACAAAAAAGAGAAAAAAGAAAGAAAAGACAAAAGAAAAAGAAATACTTACTTAGATTAGAGCTCATAAAGCTCCAGTTCATTTAACCCCTTGAAAAGAAAAATAAAAAGACACAAAAATACAAAAAGTCCTGCAAAAAAGCGGGAAGCAGCAGAGATTTAAGAAAAACTAACCCATAAACCATTATTTAAATTCTCTGAACAAAACTCAAACTACTAGTACTTACTGGGAGTCTTCGCCGCCGCCGCCGTTGTGGCCTAAGAGGATATAAGTGTTGTGGCCTGGAGGCTATTTCTAATTGTCTATACAATAGTTTACAAAATAAATTTTTATTTAAACCCCTCACAAACCTATACCAGTACTTCCCGCCACCTTTATAAGTTCTAAAAGTACCAACATAAAAATTCTATCACGACACCTTTTTTTTCTACCCTCAAATATTTATTTAAAGAATCATACTAAATTGCTTAGCTTTGGTGCTGCATTACTTGTTTAGTTTATAAGATATTTATTATTTAACTCAATTAAAATCTCAAGTAGAAAGTGTAAACAAAGTTGTGATCGCTTTTGTTATGTTTGTGGACAATTTATATTTACAAAAAAGAAGAGACATATAGTAGAGCTGTAGAATCACTTTACTGCAATGGTCATCCGGCGAAAACGTACACCTTTCATTTGGTACACCAATGTTGTGGAGGGAACCAAGTAATCACAAAAAAGACTGTTACTTTTTAGACAAAAACAGTGATGCTTTTTCCCTAAAAAAGTTTTATCCCCATATCAACTAAGCCATACTAAAGAGGGGGACGGCCCACAAATAAACAAAATCATAAGTGATTCTAAGTTTGATACCCTTTTATCTAAGAATGAAAGAGCTGCTTGGAATTCCTTAAAAACTGTTAAGGACTTTTTAGGAAATAATAAAAGTGAAAACTATAAATACATAGTGGCTGATTTATTACAAAATTATCATAAGATTGGTGTTAACATGTCATTAAAGATCCATTTCCTGCATTCCCACTTGGATTTTTTCCGGAAAACTTAGGAAGTTTGAGCGACGAGCAAGGAGAGCGTTTTCACCAGGATTTAAAGGCTTTTGAAGATCGCCATCATGGATATTGGGACAAAAATATGTTGGGAGACTAGTAGTCTATTTTAAGAGAAACAAATTCTTTTTATAGGTTGATTACTATTGATACCTACAAAAAGAAGTCCAAAATTAGTCGCTTTTAGTTTATTTCTTATCGTTTTAGTCCATTTTCTTATTTTTTTCTTTAATAAATAATTCTAAACGTGGACGTGATGATATTTTTTTTATATTTTTTCTAGACTACCTTTAGATGGATAGATACAATTCTAAAACTTTCAGCTGGGGTATAAACCCTTTGTAAACTAGTGAATAGCCAAAGTAACACATTAAAACAGTATAACAGCCGCATTAGAGCATTTAGGTTTAGGTTTTTAGATTTAAAGAGTTTATTCTCAAAAAAAGATAAAATCCACTTACATGAGAATAAAAAATAACATAAAGTAATAAAATATATCCCCGCCATCATCTTGCGAAACACTCACTCCAAAATAGTGAATTTATACAAAATAAATAAAAACAAACAATAATTTATAACGTAGTTCCTCCAACAAACAAAACCAAGAACAGTAAACAATTCCAAACAATATAGTAAACAGTTTTAACTCAGACGTGGTTTGAATAAATGTAGGTTAATTCCTAAATAATATATAGTTGTCGACAATATTGAGATAGTTTTGACAACATATATTGAGATAGTTTTGACTTAAAACTGTAAAATGAGCTTACATCTTTTAAATAAAATGGAAGGTTATTGTAAAGTTGTGCTCCCTCAAAAGTGATATTTTTTTTGGCAAAGTTAGTACGTACTTTTGGCAGAATAAGTAAACTTGGTCGACGAAGACTGCGTTTGCTTATTTGAGATTTTTTGATAAAGGATAAGTTGGTGTGGATGGATTTATCAATGATTTTTCTTATTAAAATACAGGTAATACAGGCTATACACGTAAAGTTGCTTAATATTCATTAGCTTTGTTTCAGCAAAAATTGTAGTTGTTGGTGTTAAGTATGGATAGCGAAAAAGTATTTTTATTAGTTTGTTTTGAATTCTCTGAAGTTCCTGTAGTTTTGTCTTAGCAGAACTGCCCCAAATTTCAATCAGATATTGTAAATGTGATTTGACAAGAGAGTTATAAATATTAAAAACTTAATTTTCTAGGTATGCATTCACTTATGTTACGTAATGAACCAGTCAGTGAAGACAGTTTTTTCTTTATGTACTCAGTTTGCATGTTCCATGTTAAACAATTATCCATTCTCAATCCAAGGTATTTTTCACAGTTCTTTTTTTCTAAAGGGATGTTATCATTTCTTAATGGTTCATGTAATGGGATACTTTTATTTTTTGCCTTAAAAATTATATAGCAGGTTTTACTAATATTTACCGTTAACAAATTATATTGAAACCATTCAAACAAGATTTTTAAGTCGACTTGTGCTCGTCGAATAACGTCATGTATGTCAGATCCGAAATAGAAAAGGCATGTATCCTCAGCATATAAAGTCATATGACCTTGAATTCCCAGCTTTGCAATGTTATTGATATAAATCAAGAATAGAAGTGGTTCAAGTATGGACCCCTGGGGGACACCATATGTAATAGGTAAAGCATTACTTTGAAAATTATCTTGTTAAGTAGGATTTTAATAGTTATAGAGCGCTACCTTTTATTCCAATATTTTCAAGCTTTTCCAATAGTAGTTTGTGACATTTCTGTATCGTTATAGCATTTTGAGTTTTGTTGGATAGTACCATTACAAACATTTATAAGGCTACTGTAATGCTTATTTGGGCACCAAATTATACGGCTTTAGATCCTATATAGGTTTGCAACTAGTTGTTTAATTGCATTACAGAGGCATTATATTAGCATTATTGTGATCAAGGAAGGTAACAATTGCATTAAAGAAGCATTATTGTGGTCAAGGAAGGTAATAATTGCATTAAAGAAGCATTATTATTGTCAACGAAGTTGCTAATCGCATTACAGAAGCACTAAGCTAGCAATATTTTTGATAATGAAGATGTTCTGTGCATTACAAAAGCATTAGACGAGCTATTTAAGTGTTTACAGTTCGAACTTAATAAACCCTACATCATTGCAAAACATCTCTAACACTACGGTACAAATGTTTATAATACATTGACGTTGTATTTAAACTACTTTGGCTCGCATTATAATAATGGACGAAGACATTTCAAAACGCTTGATTGTAAAAACGAAATTTATAATACTGTGTTACTTTTTGACTCTTTGTTATTTCATGGCATCAAATATGAATGCGCAATGTAAATTACTGTAAATGTCTATATAAGTTTCATTGAAAATTATCGCGCGCCTTCGATATTTTGTGGTTTTGATCTAAAACGTCATATGTGTGGAATAACAAAAACAATTGTGTATTTTTAGTGACTGAAAACAGCTCAAAGCTGTATAGCTGCGTTTAGATTTGCTGCACTACAACTAAAGGCTTTACAAAAGCGAAAATACAATGCTAAGCATCATAATGGTTTTGAGATGCCAATATGAGACCTCAAGATGCTCGGTGAACTTACAATATAAGAGTTTATACAAGCCTTAAGTTGTACATAAATTTACTATTCGTTTCTTAAAATGCTTTCTTGTGTTACTTGGGAGCTCAAGGATCATAAGACCGCCGGCGGCGGCGGTCGCGAAACAATTGATTTTTAATTGTGTCTGGTTTTACGCGGTTAATTTATACGGAGTACCATTTAAGTAGTCTAAATTCAAAATCATATTTTGTATTTTATGACCTGATAACGACATACTTATATTTTTTTTGTAATTGTTTATTGCCGTTGCTTCTTTGCCACAGCTAAAAAATGACTTCTTAGATGAATGGGTGGTAGGTTAAAAAAAGATTTGGACGATTCAAAGTACTTATTACCTAATTGAGTTTATTGAATAAATTTATTTTAAGTTTGAGGGGTAAATCGCTTGGCAAGCTTTCAGAGTTCAATTCCCAGGTTGGGCAAAGTGTGTTCCATCATAGGTACTTATATTATAAACGCGAAAGTTTGTAAGTATGGATGGATATTTGTTACTCTTTCACGTAAAAACTACAGAATGGATTTGGATGAAATTCGGCATACAGATAGTTTATAACCTGGATTAACACATAGGATACTTTTTATCCCGATATTACTACGGGAACGGGAACCACGCGGGTGAAACCGCGAGCGGCCGCTAGTTTTAATAAATTTTTGATGCATAGGCCGGGTTTGTGAGATCCCTAACCCACATTTGGCAAGCATAGTGCTTATTTAAGCCAATACCCATCAAAAATAGTGATGACTATTGGGATTCAACATAATGGGAATTCAACTTTTATAAAAATCAACATAACGGCAGTTCAACTTAATTGCCAATTCAACATATTGGGATTCAACATAATATTGAAATTCAACTTAAGAGGGTTTACGCATTTCGGTGTCCCATACAAACTTCCAAGTCGAAACATTTAAAAACCAATAAGCCAATTTTGATGAACCTTTGCATGCTAAAGTAAGTATAACTCAGTTATTGCGATTTTAAACTTTCCATAGTGGACTTTAAATCGCAATATCTCAACTAAATAAACGTTTTTTAAAAATGTTTTCAACAAACTATTTAGATCCCTGTGTTTTACTTTGGCATGCAAAGGTTAATCAAAATTGGCTTTTGGTTTATGAATATAAATTGAAATATAAATTGGTTTATAAAAATTTCGACTTGGAAGTTTGTATGGGACACCGAAATGCGTAAACCCTCTTAATGAGAATTCAACTTTCATAAAAGTCAACATAATGAGAGTTATAATGTGGTCCTGAAGGGATTTCAATGATGGAAGCTTTTGCCCAGCAGTGGGAATATAGTTTAAATGTACGTTTCATCACCAGCCTATAAACGTCCCACTTTTGGGCACAGGCTTTCCCACGTGGACAACATCACTTGGGAAGGTTGGGCTTAACCCACCCATTACTGGCCCAAAGCGGGCTGAGATATATTAATGTTTTTACAACTTTTAGATTTCCGTAACTTACCACTTTCCATCATGTCCTTCTTATCAGACTTCTCTCCTCGATCTGACTTGTCTCCTCGATTTGACTTGTCTCCTTTCCCAGCGGTGTCGTAGTTGAAGCAGGCTGAAACAAAAAGACAAAGTTATTAACCACAAACAAAAAACAATTTGCTAACATTTTAACGTTCGAACACTTTGCGGGGTCCAGCAGGGTAAACTGCAACTAGTTCGCGATCCCTCAATCCCTTGAGGGATTCAAAGCGGCAGATTCTTTTTTATATATAAAATATAGTTTAAGAGATGTTTTTCATTAAAACGTCGACCAAGTCAGTATAGATTGCAGGCAAGTCTTTTTTCTGTTCCTATGCTGGAATCTAAAATATCTCTAAATAAGCAGCTTAAACCTACTTATTAATTAAAACATTACAATAATTGTACTTTACATAAAATAGAAAACCGACAGAGCTTCACTAGCACCGTACAAGAAATGACTTGAGTTGAGACCACTCTGCATGATAGTAGTAATTTATTATACTTGATGGTATTTACTGAAACAATCAATATTCCCGAGGTCGCTAGCGTCGGTCGTTTTCGGCTCAAGGACAAGAAATGTTGGACAGGCAGCTGTCAACTTTCCCAAGATACCATTGAATTTTTAATGAAAGCTAAAATACATAAACTGGGTTCTTATCTGTCTACCTACCTATACCTATCTGATTTACTATAGCTGCCGTTATATTAATTGATGACTTATTCCATTAACTACTTACATTATCAGCCTATAAACGTCCCACTGCTGGGCACAGGCCTCCTATATTTACAACCAAATAAATTATAAATAAAGAAATAAAACCGCACATGGGAAGGTTGGACCAATACATAACTCACCACGCTGGCCCAATGCGGGTTGGTGGGTTCTTAAATACATACTTAAATACATAATAATCAAGACTACTATCCCCGAAGGGTTAGTCAGAGACTAGGCAATGAGGACAGCAAAAGCAGTCCTCTACCATAGGTCCACTTCTCACCAAATAACGACTTCACTGTGCTTAGCGTGACAGGTGGTGCCCGTACGTAAAATCAACGTTTTTCCTAGTCCCCTGATTCCTTTTCCAAAAGTAAAAGAAAGGCTTGGCCGTAGTCTTATGTTTTCCTTTTTTTATATATTCTAGTTAAATTTGTTTTCTGGATGTTTGAACACAGCGGAAAATCTGGCAATTTTTATAGGTTTTCAAAGGTTTATAATAATATCTCTTTTAATAATTAATAAATATGAAAAAAGGAAAACATAGGAGCATGAAATTATTGTTCTACTGGTATTATCCAGGGAGGAAAGAGGGAATACGTTTGTATGGAAAAACGGCCCTTGTGTTTCCTGATCGTTCGTGATGGTTTTGCACATTTCGCAGAATAAAAACATTGCTCTAATTAAATTACTAGGTCTGAAACTTCAAAGCAGAAATTATTCTACTTATAAATATCAATATGATTGATTTTGCTTTGAAGTTGATAAGAGACTTATGTCAGTTTTTGCGATCGCGCGGCACCCCCTTAAGAACCAACCCGCATTTGGCCACATGAGTAAAGAAACGGATTCTTTACTCATGTGGCCAAACCAAGGATGATCTTATTTGTCTATGGCCAAACGTTATGTCTTTAAACATAAGGTTACGCATGTTGCGAACTTATTCAATTTGAAAAAGTATTTAAAAAATCTACGACTGGGCAGGACTCGAACTCTACCAGTTGAGCTATCGGGCGTGGCTCTATCTATCTTTATGATGGAACAACGACTAGCGCGTCTATAAGATAGAGCAAAATGGCGCAGCGGCTTGCGCGTTCGGGTTTCAGTCTTGCAAGTTAAGCAGTTTCGCAATGGCTGCACTCACCGGATAGGTATTCAAATTTAAGACATTTGCTTTAATTTTTTTTAAAGATTCTTCGTTTACAATTATTTATGTTTAATATTAACTTACTGTTTGGAAGATACATTGTGAAACAAGAAGAAATAATAATCTTCCTTTCTTCTTACCAAAAGTTTATTAAAACTTAAATTTAATAACGATTATTTAAGTCAGTGTCTAATTACACAAAAAATAAATGTTAAGCATTGCCTTTTAGCAAACAATCGATTTCTTATATTAGATGAGTTAATATATACGAACATATTCTGGTCATGAAAGGCACGGTCGATAAATTTATGCTATTGATGTTCGTGAGTCAGAGCCTTAGCCAAGCCTAGTTAAAGCAGTTCATTCAAATATATATTTTTACCGGGACAAACACCGTGGTAGTAAGTAATTGCATCAGTAAGTATTATTGAATCGTCGAAAAAGCGCGGTATCAGGTCCTTTGCGCTGATCAACATAACCATCTAATTCACTAATAGCCAAAATTATAGATCAATAAGTAATCTGTTGTTTTTCCTACTTACTTACTTTGCTGGCTGACCCGTAGTGGATCTTGGCCTCCTAGAGCTTTTCCTACTAGAGTTAGAAATTTGACATAATTTTTATGGAGTTTTATGTAAAATTTCCAACTCTAATAGGCAAAACAAATGATACATTGATTACTAATTTCGGCCCTGAGCTAAATTCTCTAGTAATATGTATAGTAAGTCTGTAAAACTGCCCAGGGCATTAGAAAGCATAGGACCAACAAATTAACCCTGATGAGGAAACCACGATGCTCCGACACAACTCTAGTGAAATTAGTAATTCAAAAGAGAAACACTGCCCCATAAGCCTCTATACAGTTATCATAATATGACTGCTTGCTTGCTTATGACCGTTTGTCAGCATATTTAGATTCAGAATAACAATAGGAATACAATAATTTATTAAATACCAGGAAAACTTACTTTTCATGTATCATAGTCAAAACAACAACAGACAGTTTTGTGCTGAAAGTCACGATTTTTTGGATAGATCCTACTTTATCCATTGCGTATATACATTGATGGATAATCTGGCATTGTTTGTCCTATTATAACCGTTACGACTAAGTAATATCTTTGACTTGGCACAAGACTACGTTGACCCAATATAATCAAAGGACGACACACAATCATAAATATCCGAACGATTGAACATATCGGGCATTCCATTGTGATACGACAAACAATGACATCCAAATCATAAGATTTGTCAAATGAGCTGTGACTGATCTGATTACATACATCCGTTTGGCTTTATTTAGAGCATAGGATTTGAATGTTCTGCCGTAGGAAGCTTCAAATGAATCTCCTTTTGTGAACTAAAAACATGAAACTTTAAAAGCACTTGAAATGCTGTTAATGTAGAGGCGGGATTCAAACTTGCACTTTTCCCTGTGGGTAAGTATGTGCTAACTAAGTCACCACGTCGCGTCGCTATAGTGATTATAAAGTAAATCTATACAATGAAAAAGTAAAGGCACTATGGGACTTTCCACAATCTCTTTTTTAAAATTAAAACAGCATTTTTTTTTATAAATATACGTAAGTATAGCAAGAAGACCTGCGTCGTTTATGTCAACGAAAGACAAACGTTCAATCCGAAAAAAAAACTTGATGTTGCCACTTCCGGTTTATTCTTAAGTGGTATTTACTAGTAGAAAATTTAATACTTTAATCAAATCAAAAAGCACTTATTTGAGGACAGCCAAATCAAACCTATATAACCGTAGTATTAATTAATTTACCTTAGAGTAGCCGGCGGGTAGTGTCTAGTAAGTAGAGTCTCGACCAACGCGACGACGGCAGACGCAACGAAATTCAACAGTGAACTATCACCAAACGCTGTCGTTTCATTAATGTTAGATAGCAGACAATAAGCTGTCACACTATGGTGAAATCGATTACATAACAACCGTTAAATTATACACACGTGCGGTGCACGGCTACCGGCCACCCCTCGCGTCCGTGGGAGGAGGTACCACTGTATCTTTTATAATGTTTTTTATTAATTAACTTGATTGTCAACTCTTTTTTAATTCGCTAATGGAGAGTTGCTTAACTTCTATCTCAAGTCATAGTAATTGACGATAAGGGTGAAGGTGTAACTTGAAAAGTTGTAGTTTTTAAGCGAAGATTTAAAGATAAGATTAATAAACCCAAAACGCATATGAGACAAAAAAAACATAAAATTAGACATACAAAACACGTAAAAGTAGTGAAGTGCGTAGTAGATCTCTTCCAGAAAACCTCAACAGATATTAGCGTAACGTTAAAAAAGTTTTTATTTGAATGAACTGAACGTTTAAGTTTATTCGAATTAAGACTTTTTAACTTTAGAAACATTTTTGTGGTCTTTTTTTCCTCCTAGAGATACGAATGAAATCGCAGGTGCGTGATTGTACTTTATAAAAAAATCTAAAACTGATGTAAATGAGCACAAAGAAGGTAGGGCGGCTACAGGTGGGGCACTAAACGAACACCCTCTTTTTAATGTAATACTGTAGTACCTATATAGATATTAAAAAAGTCATGACAACGATGTAGCAAGCAAAGCAATACGCGTAAAATTTTACTAATAATAGTAAGTATAATATTACTATCTATACTAATCAATGATATTTTATATAATATCATTGATACTATTGATACTAATACTATAAAGAGGAAATATTTGTTTGTTTGTTTGTCTGAACTGAAAGGCTCCGACACTACAGGGCCCTTATTCTGTAACGATTCCTTGTTTCAAAACCACGTTAATTCCTTAAAAAGTCACGATATCTTCCCAAAAACGTATGCGTTTGACGTTTATGCGCGGTAAGGTTTAGGCACATGAGTAACTACCCTACAGAGTGCAAGCTCTCTAACAACGCGCAAAATCTATAGATTGCGATACAGAATCAGGGCCCTGGACCGATTTAGAAAATTGTTTTACCATTAGAAAGCTACATTCTTCCCAAGAGACATAGGGTATATTTTATCCCGATATTCCCACAATAACGGGTACCACGCGGATAAAACCGCGAGGATCCGCTAGCAAGTATCTAAATTACTAGCGGCCCGCCCGCCCGCCGCGCCTGCAACTTTCGTCCGCGTGAACCAGTGTACCCTAGTGGTGTACAAGACTCGAGCTCTCAGAGTCCTATTACTTAGGGCTCGGAGTCGTTTACAGAGCTCGCGACGACTCCGAGTTTACGTGAGCCTCGAGTGTGACATTAGAGCTCGAGCTCGAGATCAAGTCTTTTTTAAAGCTTTAGTCTTTTTTTGTGATGAGTTATTTGATGTTTTAAAGTTAGCATTTTAATACAAAACAATGATGAGTTTGTTTAAAAAGCAATGATTGTTCATTAATATAACACTGATTCACAATTATTTGAATCATGAAATTTGAATTTGATTATGGAAATCATAGAAATAAAATATGATTGTTTTTGGCATCTACGACTTAGGGTGGATTCGACCAAACTGGAATAAGGTCTTATACCTAGATTAAACGCCGATTTTGTATAGACTAATCTCGGGGTAAGTCTTATTCCAGTTTGGTCGAATCCACCCTTAGTCGTTAATTCATGTTCAAATTTTTAAATAAAACCGCGAAATGAGAAAAGCGTTGCGTCCGCACATCCTTTCCAAATATATCCCTTTCCTTCGCCATACTTAACCGCTGGTATGAGCGAGAAAGCACCACCGCCAATCAACGACCCGACGGGTGCCCGCGACGGACAGCGCCCTCTGCATTTTCCACGAGTACTAAAAAGTAACGTTTTGAAAAGACACCGCGAACGCGCCGCTCCCGAAAATAATCACAAAATCAGCTTAAACTTCAATTACTAATAATCATAATAACCCGCTCATTAAGTCAAACTGCCCGCGAAGTGAATTTGTGCGCAAAAGGAAGAGGAGATCAGCCCAGGCCATTGCTGGTCGGGTCATCTGCAGCTCCAGAGTTTGGTGAGTCCTTTACTTGTCTGTTTCCTTTCTACTCCCGATTCTACAACGGACAAGACTTCCATCCTGACTACCTACGACGCAGCGCTATTCTTTTCTACATCCAATTCTAATAAGTAATAGGTAATTACTCAATTATTCAGCCGCACGCCACAACAATGATTGATTAATTAATTACTTAAAATTCATCTGAAATCGCGCATCGAGCCTTTGTTCAGCGTTGAGCTTCAAGTAATTTTTTTAAACTCCAGTTATTCTTAAAAGCTCGAGTTCATTTTAAGACTCGAGCTCTTTTAAAGGCTCGAGTTGTTGCTCAGAGAGCTCGCGCTCAACTAGACTCGGGACTCTGAGCCTATCAAGCTTACAGAGCCCTGCAAATCTGACTTGAGTCTCCAAAATTAGAACTCAAAGACTCGAGGCTTTTACATCACTAGGTACCCCGTACCACAGAGTAACTACTTATTAGCCCGTACGTAACAAATTTCCAAAAATCTTTAACACAACCCTTGAATAAAAGTTCAAATATTTGTAAAAATATTTCTTTCGGATCTCAGAGGTGAAAACTTCTAAGATTTGATGAAGCAATGTTGACTAAAAACATAAGCATCAAGCACTGACAAATTTCGACGGTTGAAAGCCAGACCTCGGTAGCCAAGTGGTTAAGGCAGCCGCCCGGAATGCGGAAGGTGCGTGGTTCTATTCCCGCCTGAGGTTGTCGTCTTTTTTCAGTGTTTAAAAAAAAATTACTTAAGCATATTTAAGCGTTAATAAAACGCTAAAATATAAAACATTAATCTATAAACGCAGCTTCATCTTAACAGAATTTTCAAATATTTGTAAAAATATTTCTTTCGGATCTCAGAGGTGAAAACTTCTAAGATTTGATGAAGCAATGTTGACTTAAAACATAAGCATCAAGCACTGACAAATTTCGACGGTTAAAAGCCAGACCTCGGTAGCCAAGTGGTTAAGGCAGCCGCCCGGAATGCGGAAGGTGCGTGGTTCTATTCCCGCCTGAGGTTGTCGTCTTTTTTCAGTGTTTAAAAAAATGTTACTTAAGTATATTTAAGCGTAAATAAAACGCTAAAATATAAAACATTAATCTATAAACGCAGCTTCATCTTAACAGAATGTTCAAATATTTGTAAAAATATTTCTTTCGGATCTCAGGGGTGAAAACTTCTAAGATTTGATGAAGCAATGTTGACTAAAAACATAAGCATCAAGCACTGACAAATTTCGACGGTTGAAAGCCAGACCTCGGTAGCCAAGTGGTTAAGGCAGCCGCCCGGAATGCGGAAGGTGCGTGGTTCGATTCCCGCCTGAGGTTGTCGTCTTTTTTCAGTGTTTAAAAATGTTACTTAAGTATATTTAAGCGTTAATAACACGCTAAAATATAAAACATTAACAACCCTTGAACACAACAAAAATTAATCAGCCAATTCGGTTCTGATGTGATGCGGGTACAAACATTTCGTTAATTTATTTTTATTAAAAGAAAATTAATAATGAATCAATTGGCTATTTGACAGTTGTAACAATAAAATATGAAATATATCGGATATGATAGTTTATAATTTAACAATAATTATCCAATAGTTTTTCTTTATCAAGATAATTTGTTAGTAACTAAATACTTTATTTTTGTAAAATGAATTTGCGATTTTTTATCTGTAGAGTACAAGACCCGAAATATGGGCGGATATGATTGAGCTTCGTGTGACGTCACACTTCACAAAATAAACAAAAACTATCTGTCAGGTTTCAAGATATTTTGTTTAGTGAAATGTGATGTCACAGGGCAAAATGTCACGGGATCAACCGTTTTCGCGCGAAATATGAAATTAATGAAGAAAAATGTTTTTTTTTCCATTAAATAAAGCTTTTTCGTGAAAAAAAATATTGTAAGATGTATAAAATAGGCGTTTGTAATTTTTAAAATACTTTTCCGAGACTGTCAAGTAGCCAATTGCCGAAATGTTTGTAAGTACGTGCATCATTTCAGAACGTCTGCACCTATTCGGGTAATTATTTTTTTATTGTGCTTGTATTGTCAGGACTAGGTTTGTGTGAAACATTTTTTTTAGAAATTCGTCACGGGATACACGGGTGTTCACGCAGACGAAGTCACGGGCGGGCCGCTGCCGAAATGTTTGTACGCGCATCACTTCAGAACGGCTACACCTATTTGGCTAATTCTATTGTTGTGTTTGTAATTGTAAGGACAAGGATTGTATTGATTTTGGGTTTAGGTGTTTTCTATGTATAATAAGCATGTATTTAATTATTTATACAGGATGTCCCAGAAATCAAAGTCAAGCCGAAAATGGTCAATAGACCAAGTCGTGTTAGTTATTATAAAAATATGAAAAAAAATCTTGGTCATGTACTTTTCAAATTATAAGGATTAAAAAATAAATCCTAAAAAGATCATCACAGGGTGTAAACCCTGTGATGATCTTTTAAGTGCTGTCATCCTGTGATTAAAAATATTAACTTTTCGTCAGTTTTTTTCTGTGATGTGTGACTATGAATAATCCTTCTGTAAATTATAGTTAAAAAATAAAACATATCTGCCTCAGTTTTAAATGAAATATTAAATTTGTGACCAATATTGATTCAAAATAATTACATCAACCCACTTAAACCGACTGTACTTAAAAAAATGTACTACACTGTTTTGGCAAGTAACATTAAAAGATGGCGCGTTTAGTCTGGATTCTAAAATGGTATGACACTTACTAATTGCTACTTCTAAATTTAAAAAAAAATCAACTGTTAGATTTCTATTGTTAAGATTTTTATTAAAACAGATTTACAAGTTTTTAGTATAACAAATTTTCGAACTGTTTGGCTTCAGCTGCAATGCAAGCTCTACATCTCTTTAAAAATTATCGCGTAATAAGACGGGCCTAGCTTCTCCATATTTTTATTTTAAACCTTTACCAGGCCTCCGTCACTCTATATACTTGCGCGCTATAATTACCTACCGCCCGGCCGAGCGGGCTCGGGCTCGGGCCGTTTGCGGACCAAATTCAGTGCGGTTTTCGCAAGCGAAGCATATGCACGTTGTGCAATTTTATTTGTTCCATTCGTTTCTACACGTGTCTGGTGCCTTATGTGCAGTAGATGGGTCTGTTGTGCAGTAGTAGTTTTTTATTTTACCTACACACTGACCTCTATTTACTTTTGATGATGATGTCGGCACCAATTTATAAAAAAATATATTTTATAAACGACACAATTTTAAACTACCACCTATAGTCAAAACATATTCACAGTTCTCAGTAAAATAGACACAAATAGTTATTTATGTTAATTTAATTTAATCGAAGAGGCAGCCCTACGATTGCTGTGGGATCGCGCGGTATGTTAAATATTAGTAGGTTAATAAAGCAGTAGGTATTGGTAATTTTCTACTGAGTGAAGTATCTGGTAACTCTTCTTTAATCTGTGCCTGTACTGCGATCTGACTGACTACCCGTATCAAAGTTGGATTTGCCAAAACAGTGTAGTACATTTTTTTTTTAAACAGTCGGTTAAAATTTGTTGATGTAATTATTTTGAATCAATGTTGGGCACAGATCTAATATTTTATTTGAAAACTGACGAAAAGTTAATATTTGTAGTCACAGGACTTGAAAGATCATCACAGGATGTCAATTTTTAGGATTTAAGTATAAATACTTATAATTTGAGAAGTACAAGACCAAGATTTTTTTTTCATATTTTTCTAATAACCAACACGACTTGGCATATTGCCCATTTTCGGCTTAACTTTGATTTTTGGGACATTCTGTATATGTTTAACCGTCATCTAGTTAACCATTTAAACTAGTTCTAACTCTTCTTTAATCCGTGCTAGTTCAAAAGAAGCTTAACTTAGGCTAAATAATTATTGTAAGCGCGTAGTATATTCTATATAGTGTAGAAATCAAAAAACTTGTGTTTGTTAAAATTCAAAATGAGGACGTAATGTACCTAGTATGTAGGGTGCTAGGTGGCTGGCCACAAACGAACTAAGTAAGTACCCCCCCACAGATATAAATCTATATCTGTGGTATACCCCCTTTATAATGTACGAGTAGTAGGTACCGTGTAGTTACCTAGATACAGATCTATAAATTACCATACAAAAGTAGCAAAGCACATCAGTTTTGAACTATACACTTGTACCATTAATTTATGTATTCTATGCCTATACTTAGTTTTGTTTTTCGTACTTATGTAAGTCAGAATGTTCTTTGTTGTGCAGACACAAAAACAAAACGAGATAAAGTTTATGAGATTTCATGTTTGTAACAAAACACACGATTTCGAATCCATGAAAAACAAATTCCTAAAAAAAAGTGGTAAAGCGTTCTAACTGATAGCCGGAGGTCCTAGCTTCAATTCGCAGTTTTGGCAATCAATTGAGTTGTGTTTCGGGTTTGTGACTGCCACCCTGTATTTGGCATCGTGGTCATTAATTTTTTTTAAAGAAAGTAAAATATAAGAATAAAAAAAATTAAATAAATATACTTAAGTAAGTACTATTAATAATATACTATTATTTATAGTGATAACCTGATTTCAATGATGCCCAGCTCACTGACTGACAGAAATATAATTATCAAGCCATCAACCAATAAATTAAATTGAATTTATTTTTATTTTCATAATTACCTAAGTATATACATTCATACATACATATAATCACGACTATATCCTCGAAGGGTTAGTTCATCATCATCATCATCATCATCATCAGCCTATAAACGTCCCACTGCTGGGCACAGGCCTCCCACGTGGATATTAGCACGTGGGGATATTGGGCCATACCCACCACGCTGGCCCAATGCGGGTTGGTGGGTTTTAACGACTGCCATCTTACGACAGCAACCGGGACCAACGGCTTAACGTGCCTTCCGAAGCACGGAGGAGCTCGAGATGTTTTTAAATTTGGTCACCCATCCACCGACCCGGCATTGCGAAAGTGGCTCAGCAAGCAAGATCGCAAGCCGAACGCGCTAGCCGCAGCGCCATCGAGCTCCTAGGGTTAGTTAGAGACCGTAAACGCAGTCCACTGCCATAGTCCACTTTTCACCAAATAGCGACATGTGCTCAGCAAGACAGGCGGTGAGCCTGAGCCCATCGCCGCTCTAAGCTTTTGGATATAATATGTGCAGTCTTTGGTCCGTTAGTGGCCTTTTACGACACCCAAGGGAAGAGAGGGGGTGGTAGGATTCTTTCACCGCTACGCGACGCGGTTACATATTCATAATTCAAAAGAATCCGCATTCTAAGATTTTTTTTTTTATAATGGTTCGTCATAGTGACTGCATCCTGCCTGATGGTAAGCAGCCGATGCAGTCCAAAATAATGAGAGCGCTCCCCACCGTGGAATAAGCACGTTAACGAGCGTACCCATCCATGACGGCCTGCACAAATGCCGTTTCACGCCCCGCTTAAAAGACCCGGGACTATAGGAGCTGGGAAACACATGCGCCGGCAAAGAATTCCAAAGCCGAATGGTCTTACAGAGAAACGAATTGCCAAATTTTTTGGTACGAGTACTGATAGTCTGTACAGTATGATGGTGGTTCCTAAGACCAGCACGTGTAGTCCGGGAGAGGAAAGGAGAGGGCGGGATAAGATCAAAAAGTTCTTCAGAACACTCTCCGTAGTAGTTCCGGTAGAAGACACTGAGAGAGGCAATGCCTCTACGCAGCTGGAGGTCCTCAAGGGAAGCTGTAACCTCAGCATCTCCAATAATGCGTACCGCTCGCCTTTGCAGTCTATCAAGTGCATCGAGGAGGTATTTAGCGGAGCCGTCCCATAGATGGGAACAATACTCCATACTCGATCGCACCTGAGTTTTGTACAGCAAACAGCGCTGCTCGGGAGTGAAAAACCGCCTCACCTTATTGAGAATACCCAACTTCCGGGAGGCAGTTAAAATAGCACTCTCGATGTAGCATTTTGGATTCAGTTCCTGGCCGATGTCCATGCCAAGAATGCTGAGGTTCACCGAAATGGGTAACGGAGAGTTCTGAAGAGAGGGAGGAGTAAGGAAGGGAGTTACCTTGGACGAGAATGCACAAACCTGGGTTTTGCTAGCATTAAACTCGACCAGGTTTTTGGATCCCCACTTAGAGACACGATCGAGAGTTAGGTTCACTTTGGCAACCAGTTCTTGCCTTTTCACCATGATATCGGCTTGCTTTGCCGCAGGATGTCCCAAGTACCGCTCATGCACCGTACTGTCATCCGCATAACAATGAATATTGCCCAAGGACAACATATCATTAATATGCAGAAGAAATAGAGTAGGTGAGAGCACAAAACCCTGCGGCACTCCGGCATTGACTTTGTAGAACGCAGAGGAACTACCCTCACAAAGGACACGAATCCTCCGCCCTTCTAGAAAGTATGCAACCCAGGCGCACAAACGGGGCGGCACACCGAAGGCCGGCAACTTGGAAAGAAGGGAACGATGCCACACTCTATCGAAAGCTTTGGCGATATCAAGGCTAACTGCCAGGGATTCGCCATGCTTGTCCATCGCTTCACCCCACGCGTGAGAAACGTACGCTAGAAGATCACCCGTTGATCGCTTTGGTCTTAACCCATACTGGCGATCATGGAGCAGCGAGTGATCCTCTAGGTAGTGAATGAGCTGGGAATTAATAATCCGCTCAAACACCTTGCACAGCACAGAATTTACAGCGATGGGTCGATAGTTGGCCGGATCCGAGCGATCCCCTTTTTTGGGGATGGGTTGTATTTCGCCTCCATCCAAGACACCGGCACAATACCAGTATCGTAAGACTCCCTAAACAATCGTGTCAATACAGGAGACAACTCAGCCGCGCATCTAAACAGCACAATCGCCGGAACACCATCCGGCCCGCTAGCCTTCCGCACGTCGAGCGACCGCAGCACGGCACGTACGTCACACTGCCTGATACGAATATCAGGCATGGTGGCCTCACAATGTGCTATAATAGATGGAGCGGCGCCACAATCGTCGACGTGCGAATTCGCCGCGAAAAGTTCAGCCAACAAGTTCGCCTTCTCAAGCGGCTGATAAGCCAACGAGCCATCTAAATGTTTCAACGGGGGCAGCGAGGGAGAGCAGAAGTTAGCCTGCACGGCCTTAGCGAGCCGCCAATAGCTACGGCTACCCACAGGGTGCGAGATCAACTCCCGCCCCACACTTGCCACTCTTTGTGCATCGGCTCCTGCGAGAGCCCTCTTGTTAGACTTAGAGGCCTTGTTGTAGGCCGCCTTCAAGGAGCTGGTACTAGGGTCATTCAGAGCGCAAGCCCTCTTCCAAGCACGATACGCCGCCTGCTTGCATTCAGCAGCTTTGGCGCATTCGCGATTGAACCAAGGCCGCTGCCTGCCAACGCTGGCAAGATCTGTGAATGGAATATAATATTCCATACCCAACAAGATCTCATCAGCGATGGCAGAAGCGCACTCCGATGGGTCATTTCCAAGAAAGCAGCTCTGGCCCCATGAGACGGATGCAAAGTAATCACGCAACCCGTCCCAATCCGCCGACGAGTAGTGCCACAGACGACGCTTGGTCTCCACCGTTTTCGGTGGACCAACGCTGTGCGGTGCTGTGGCAATGACCAAGCAGTGGTCTGACGAGCCTAGAGGTGCAAGCACCGACACTCTATACCCTGCAGGGCGACTCGTCAACAATAAGTCCAACAAGGAGGGCGCGTGACCTACGATATCTGGCATCCTGGTGGGCTGGTCTACCAGTTGCGTCAGGTCTTACGTCAGAGCGAAGGCATGAGCGACTCTACCAGCGTGATCAGTTTTGGAGGAGCCCAACCATGTTTCATGGTGGGCGTTGAAGTCCCCCAAAACCACCACCTCGTCGTTTGGGAATCGCTCCTGCGCGACTTCAGTCACTCGGCCGAGGTGGTCAAAGAGGCTGCTTGTGTTAGCATCTCCTGTATGGGACCGATAGAGGCACGCAAAGACACCGCAACGGGAGCCGAATTCAATGCGCACCCAAAGGATGGGAAAGGAGGGGTCTTCCAAACAGTGCAGACGACGACAACAAATGTCAGCCCTCACGCACAGACATACTCCGGCTTTCGCGCGGAACTGCTCCTCAAGCTGATAGCCAGGGTACCTTAAATAAGACGTGTCAGCAGGGCGACGAATTTGAGTCTCCGTCAGAAAAAGCAATGCAGGCCGCGCCGCTTCGAGGTGTTGGTGGACGGCGTTGAGGTTAGAATGGAGCCCACGGATGTTAGTGAACTCCACCTCAAACAGCGAATTGGTGGTGGGAGAGGAGGAAGCCGCTGTATTACCTGCAATCTTTTTAGGCACTGTCATTGGAAAAGGGGAAGGAAGGGACGTGAACAAAGAGCCACTACTGTCGCAAAGAAATGAACAAAGCGAGAGTTTACCGCTTCACCATTGGAAGAGCGTTGCAACCACAGCCGACACGCCGAACGGAAGGGCCCCTATACCCTCCCGGAAGTGGTCGCCGGGTCCCACCATTTCCGGTCACCAACCGGCACGACGATCCACTCCGAGATTATGCGCGACCTGGTGAGGCAGCCTTCCGAGGTAGTTAGCCCCGGTCGGGCCCCTGTACTTTGCCGCGGGCGGCCAGCGGCACCACCGTTTCTACGGGTCTCCCTGGTCGGCGTGTCGAGTTTCGTCTCCCGCTCAATGGTTCAAAATGGTTTCAATGGTCCACGGCAGAACTCTCTGGTTCACAGTTTGCAACAATAGCCGCTTCACTGGCTCCGGTAGTGCGGCGCTGTTCCCGGAATGCGACACTTGGCGGGCGTACACTACCGCACGGTGGTCGATAACCGGGCGAGTTAGGCTCTACCACCAAATGCTCAATTAGCACCACCCAAGTAACACAGACGTGCTGAATAAAGATTGATTAAGAGCACTCATCAAGAGCATAAGCTGAATACTAAGCTGAATAACGCCTGAGTACCGTCTATTCAGCTGTTATTCAAGCAAAAGGGGCCCCAATTTTGAATGCTTAACGCTGAATAACATCTGAGTAACAATTGAGTAGGAGCTTAATAATTTTTCAATTAGCTTAATAACTTTTGAATAACTACACACATTGCTTTTATAAAGCTTTTACAACTCAGTTATTCAGCTACGTCGAATTAGTTAGAGTATTCAGAATTTATTAAGCATTTAATTTATTGTTGACATTTATGCAAGCAATATTCATAGAAATTGGGAAAAGAAGAAATAAATTGGGTTCAATAATAATGTCGATACCTTTATTTGACATGACGTGAACTTTAAGTTATTCGGTAAGTAAATTTTAATTTACGAGTTAGCGGTCTGCTACATGTTAATTATTAGTGCGCAAGTAATTTTGTCGTGAATAGTACGTGTTTTCTTTTCATTTTTATGACGCGCCTCGCTAATAATCAAGATAATTAGTTGTAAATAGTATTTTCATACATACATACTAGGTCTGACAAAAGTACTTGTGATGAATTATCTAATTCTAGCAATTTTATCCAACAAAATAACATGACATGAGTTGGAAATGTTGTAGTTGTAAGATTAATAAGCATTTTGGTGATCTCGTAAATTCCTTGTAAGAATTAATTACAAAGATTTCAATGGCGATCGATGTTTTGTTTTATAATGCTGAATAAAAGTGCACAAATGTTTTGTTACTAAACTATAACTTGAAAAAGAGTAGTCTCTTTACACTTACTTATGAATAACATTTATATAGTTGACCACATTTCTATATTAGTTACTCACATTTTTAGGGTTCTCTAATCGAACGAACAAAAACCTTTTATAATGTGTAACTTTCCCATCAGGCTTTCACTAAATTGATTACTTACATTTAAAATCACAGCATCTTTGTTATTTTTTTTTCGTGAAAAAGACTATTATAATAATAGTATCTATTATGTTTAAAAAAAATTGCAGGTTTCGTGTGTGTGGTGTGCACTGGGCCCTAGTTTATTTAATCTTTATTGCACAACAATAGGATGTACAAATGGCGGACTTATTATTAATTATAATTTATATTTCGTTTCAGAAAAATGACGTTTAAAATAATTTCAACACGTTGTAAGGGTCATTCAGATTTGTGTATTGTGCCGACCCAATGGAAGAACAAAGAACAACTTCGATGGCCAAGATATAATGCGGATTTATTAATTAAGTAAAGACAGCAGTGTCCAACCTCGCGTAGATTGGCTTACGATGAAACAAACAAACAACGCAAATAAAACATTTTATCGCAACGTTTATTTTATTTTTTTGTATTGCGATACCTTCTGCTAATAAAATAACTTTAGATCTTTCGGTTTTCCAATCCCAAAATCTGTTATATTATTTTTGAGGACGGAACCCTCCTTATCATTAAAGGGAAAACAGGCTTGCTGATTGGGACCGGGTTCAGTTTTGTTTAAACTATTTTCACAAATCCTGTCATGATCATTACTGCTGATGACACTTGGACAATTACCTACTACTGCTGATATTTAAATATTCTTTTAACAATTTTCTTTCGATATGACCGGTTCTTTACGCTTTTGCCACGACTTTTGATCCATGATGTAAACAACGCATAAAATAAATACGTACAATAATATTCTAATTGCTGGTATTAAGCTATGGGCGCTATATCAATACAAATGTGGTCTTTAATTTGAATAAGTTAGTTGAAACTCTTTATTATACTGAAATAAGCTTATTAAAAACACAAATAATATTGTTTATTCAGCAGCTGAATAATAAGTAAAACATAGAATCTTATACAGTTTAAAGATAAAGTAAAAACAATTATTCAGTATCAAGCTGAATACCAGAATTATGTAAACAATATTATTCAGAAGGTGATACTTTATTCAGCAATTAGCTGTTTCAAACGCTACAAGTTTAGTACTGCTTTAATAATAGCAGTATAGATTATTGTTAATCAGATAATGCTGCCGAAGGCACTGTTTTTCAGATTTAAGCCACCTGGAATGCGTAATGCTTAATAACATCTGTCTAATAATCTTACGGAGATTGGTTATTAAGCGTAAAGAAGGAAAGGACAGAAATACAGAATTTATTAAGCGTTAAGTATTTTAAGGGTCCGTACTCAACCTTATTCAGTATATGGCTATTCCCAAAGCTCTTACACAAACCATATTCATCTTTGAACTGTTAAAAGTTCTAAGTGTGTACCTACTGTTATCTTGCCTATTTATTTATTTATACAAAAATCTTAAAAGCTAACAGATTTGATATCCAAAGCGCTAAAAAGATTAACAATTATTAAATTAAAAATAAAAATAATTACAATATGTCAAGATAAATGATATAAAAAATTTGAAATTCTTAGATTATAAAAATTTGTCAATCAATACAATCACATATCGTCAAAATTACATAAACAAAAATAAGTCAATAAAATACATGTATACACAATAGGTCAAATTATACATTAATACGAGTAGATTGTCAAAATTATACAAACAAAAATATTTCGAAAGAATTAACGTTAAAACATCAAATACACAATATACATACTACAAAAATATCAATAAAAACAATTTCGGCATTAAATTCATGTTTCATTTAAAATTTTCCGAAATTCGTTACATAAGTGTCCCAATCTATCGGCAAAAAGGTCGATTTCATCGTGCCGAGCAAGAATGTCCCCTACAGCACGCAGCGCACGATTAGTGGGGGCGTGACTACCACGCTCCGTCCGTGCAGTTGGCAGTGCCAACAGGCGCGGCCGGCGGCGCGGTGCCACCAGCCCCGCAGAGTCCCACGATATATTTGTGGGAACCAAAATGTGGATTCTCTCAAGTATTTGCGGACTCTCAACCCTTTGGTGCACTATTGAAAGAAACAGTGTTATCAAAAGCATAGCCCTTCTAAGCTTAAGAGGCTCCATGTCCACCATACCCGCGACTTACTTGGGCACCCAGGGGTCACATGTAGGGTCTCAAGGGTACACACCTACGGATGTCAGCATTGTTAACCCCCAGAAGATCATGTAGCTTCTACATTACTTACTAACTTTGTTGATAGATTATAATAACATAGGGTTCTTCTAAGGGGGTGCCGCGCGATCGCAAAAGCTGACCTATGTCTCTCAGCTCGGGTAGTCTCTCTCTGTCAGAATGACTGGACGGTAGGAGCCATATTGTATATACGGTCGTGGACTGCTAAAGGTAGACGTCCATTAGCGGCGGATCGGGCCGGGGCGGATCGGTACGGGCCGCATCGCATACGTAACACTGCTATCGTGCTGCGGCCCGCCCCGCCCCGACCCGCCGCTAGTGGACGCTATTTCATAATACATACAGGCAGGCGGATTTTTGCGTTGCGATGCGCCCCGGCCCGATCCGCCTAGTGGACGCGAGCCTTTAGTGGTTAAACATTAAAACAAAATCAATCATATTGATATTTAAAATTAGAACAATTCTGCTATGAAGTTTCAGACCTAGTCATTTAATTAGAGCAGTGTTTATAATCTGCGAAATGTACAAAACCATACGCGCTTGGTTTAAAAATTAAAATTTACTTTTTTCAGATGGGGGTGGAGGAATATCAATACAAATATTTTAGTTATCAAAAAAAATGTTTTTAGGAGTCATTAGATTTAATGTATTGTTTGTTATTGTTTAAAGAATTTGTTTCAAATTTCAACAAGGCCACGACCTTGTGCAATGATCAGGCTAACTTACGTAAGTTCTTTTAATGTATATAATATAACTAATTCAGCGCATAGTACAAATTGCAAGTAACTTAAAAATACGTAAATTTTCACAATTTCGTGCAGGATCCCCTTAAATAGTTCATGTTTTTTGAGGGGGCAATCAGTAGGTCATGGAGAAAACGTGTGTGAAGAAAAAAACCGTGTGAGTTAATTTTCTTTTTTATAAGCCCAAATTACAACTTTTGGAGAGTTTTGCATAATGACATTCACAATAGCTAATCAAATGAAAAAACACTAGCTCTATCTCTTTTCGCCCGCGTGCAATGAATGAATGCACTGTTGACCCGAGATGATCTCCAAAGCCAGCCCAGCTAACTTCTTGCTACTTGCCATAGGTAGTAAAGTACTTAACTTCACACGGTTTTTTCTTCACACACGTTTTCTCCATGACCTACTGATTGCCCCCTCAAATAAACATATACTATTAAAGAAGGACCCTATATAGATTTGTTTGGGTAGGTACTTAAACATACCAACCTACCCTGGTACCTAGGTACAGAAGCCTATTAAGTTTTAAAAAAGTAGGTACGACAGGTACCTTATAACCAAAGGTACCTACATAAATTAATCTTTATTTTTAAAACTCACCCGCCATTGAAGCGCTGCTCATTCTTCCGCGTGTGAAATCAATTTTGAATAAGTATAGTTAAAACTCAATCACAAGAAATGTTAATACTGTTTTCAAATAAAATATAACTTTGATTTTGATAAAAAATTATAACTGACAGTGTCAAAATAAAATCTTTTTGAAAATTGAATTTGTCATAAACAATTAAAATTCAAAAGACGCGGTATGATATTTATCTCGGATTTGGTCCGAGATATTTATAATTTAATTTAATGCTTCGTTTACTCAACTTTCGTCTTTGCTAAAAATACCGTAGAAACTTGCCACCTTATGGCTACTTCACTCCTGCTTTAGTTCTAGTCTGAGCGTACTGCTCCCCTAGACAAATGAAAAGCTCTCAAAAACAACACAAAAATATAAATTATTATTATTAAAAAGTCCGCTGCATGGACTAGATCCATTGGTTTTCACTAAAAAAAGTAACTGTGATTGTCAATGTCATATCAACGACGTGCAGAGCAGAAAGAAAAGAGAGGTTATGTTTTTGTTGTGAATTGTGATTTAGAAATAAAAGTGAAAGTACCTATAATACCTATGAGATGTTTTTTTACTATATATTTTAATATAGATTGTATATTTTTTTACAGATGCCTCCTAAAAAAAAGACAGTTTATAAGAAAAGAACAAATCACCATATTCAACGTGATTATGCAGAACGGCATAATGATTTAGATATTAAGTCATCCGATGAGAGCTCCAGTGATTCGTCGGATGATGAAGGCAATGAAGCTTCGTTTGCAGTTAGCATGTGGGACTTAAATCACTGCGACCCTAAAAAGTGTTCTGGAAGAAAACTACTCAGGCATAATCTTATAAAAAACTTAAAACTTGGGCAGCGATTTTCAGGACTAGTTTTGTCACCTGTTGGCACTCAATGCGTGAGTCCATCAGACAAGGATATTATAGGAAAGTTTGGACTCGCTGTTATTGACTGTTCATGGGCTAAAATAGATGAAACACCATTTGGTAAAATGAAGTCCAACCATCCCAGGTTACTGCCATTCTTAGTAGCTGCGAACCCTATTAACTATGGAAAACCTTATCAATTGAGTTGTGTGGAGGCACTAGCTGCTGCCATGTTCATAACAGGCCACAAGGCAGAGGCAAAGTTTTACTTGTCAAAGTTCTCTTGGGGTCATTCATTTTTAGAACTTAATTTGGATGCATTGGACTTGTATGCGAATTGTACAGATAGCAAAAGTGTCATAGAAGCTCAAAACACATTTTTAGAAAATGCTGGGAAAGAAAAAGATGACAGGCCAATGTGGCCTCCAAGTGATTCAGAGACAGAATCGGAAAAAAGTACATAGCACTATAGATTAAATATCTATCAGAGATCCTCGCCTTCATTCTACAGACAAACTATTGTAATAGTATTGTGTAACAATAATTAAAATTTTGCTATACTAAGTTGAACACCTGAGTGGCCGAGTGGCTAAGTACTCAGCCTGCTAATTGGAGGCCTAGGGTTTAATTCCCAGGTCGGACAAAGTATTTCGGATTTTTCGATGCATGGCCCAGCTTTGTGGTCACCAACCTACATTACATTTGGCAAGCGTGATGAAGTGATGATATGATTAAGCTACTACCCTTCAATAATAATTTGTAGCGATGATTTGATTTCAATGATGTAGGCATTTGCCCTGCATCGGGATACAATTTGGCTAGACTTTACTTTTTTAGTCTATGTTATGTAAATAAAAAAACTAAAATGTTAATAATCAATAATTTTATTACTTTGATTTTTCATTGTTAAAGTCTTTCAATATGAGATTGGTAGCACCTATTTGAAGTTAATAATTTTAGGTACTAAGTAATATTAATGTACATGATAAAAAGAAAGTTTAAAGTAAAAACGATTGCACATTGTGTTGCTTGTTACATTGAGTTGTGATTGTAATCTTATTAATTTATTTATTAAAAACCTAATTTTGTCTATGTACATACTAAAGCACCCTTATCTGGTGCAGTAATAAAAATTTTAAACAATTTCAAACTAGGTATTTTTTTTTAGTTGAAGAGTATTGTTAATTATAAAGATTGCGTCAGATAATATTCCCCATTCACGAAGACTCCTATAGGCATAGACAAATTTATAATATAATTATATTATCGTCCTTGCTTTAAGTTACTAACAATTGATTTTCTAATGTGTCTGTCTGGTATTAGGGCAGAGCTCTTGCGGGATGTTAGCACATTTTGGATTCTAGTTGACTCGCCGCCGCCGAGGATACAAAGATGGATAAACAGACTTAATGGGTTAATAACAGAGCTGCCCTTTTCATCATAAATAATAGTCGATGAATATTACCAGTATATTTCCAGATAACATAAAATTAGACAAAATGTAATGATGAATAAGATTGCAAGTACTCTGAAGCGCCATCTCTTGACGAACGACTGACTTATATAGCAATACCAGTAACGTCATCTGGCGAATTATTTACGTATCATTTGGTAAATTACGCACGACTCCACGTGTGCTAAGTGCTAGCGTAGCAAGCTTTTCTGTTAAGGTTTATCATTTAATTAATAGAAAGCGCTGTATGCTTTTTCGTACAAAATTGCAGTTTCACTTGAGCGTGGCTGCGTGGTTTCGTTGCGACTTGCGGTTGTGGCGGGCGAGTTTAGTTTGCTTTTGCTGTTTGAGTGCGTAAGTCGTACTGTGACTTGTGAAGTGTTTTCGTAACTCGCGGAATAAGTTATTTATGACTTACTTTTTGTGTTTAAGTGGTGAAATTGAGTGTTGCCAAGTGTTTGTGATGTTTGTGAATGAATGCATGTAAGAATTCCTGCTACTTGGAGTTCGTAGCAGAAAAACTTTGATGGTAAGTTAGTTAGGTAGTTCGCTTACTTCGTCGGTGCAACCTGTCACGCAGGTGTCTCGAAAGTCACTAACCTCCGTGATGTGAATGGGATGAATAATTCTCTGTCTACGATAAATACTTACTATTTAAGTAAAGGTACAATAAAATTCTGAGATTGTTGTTTAGAGTTGACGTCGTCAATACTACCTAAGAAGAGTTAGAAGGCATCATTTTTATAAGCTTAGCACAAAATAGAGGTTGGGTTAACGCATTTCCACCAGTATAAAAAAAAAGATTAGAGAACATGTTTACTGTGTGTGAGTACTGTGACAAAATTATCCAACATGTAGAAAATTCAAACCTGAATGAAACGTTCCCTTTTACCAATTTTACCGCCGAACCCTACAAGATTTTTCATTTCAAAAATTTTACATTGTGTCTAAGTAATAAAACTACAATACTTACGTTTACTTATTGTACTTACCTACTTAGTTTATTTTTTATTAAATTTGTTTACGCTCGAACACCAATATTCTTGACCAAGATAACTAATTATTCTTTTGAAACTCGTTAATATGGTAAGTTACCGGATAAATATATTATTATATAAACATAGAAAAAACACCCAGACCCGAAAATCAATTTAGAAAAACAGATTTTCTCTAAATTGACCCGACCGGGAATTGAACCAAATCAATTTAGAAAAACAGATTTTCTCTAAATTTACCCGACCGGGAATTGAACCCGGGACCTCAGAGATGTCGCGACGCCAGACCCGGCGTGCTAACCACTCGAACACGGAGATCGTCAAAGTCAAAAATCTAAAATTGATTATTAACTCGGCGCTTGTCGCACCCCTATATAAGCAAAACAAATACTCGCTATGGGTAAAAAATACCCCCGATTTTAATCAAGGTATTTATCAATATTTATTGCTTTATTGGTTTAAGATATTGTGTAACCTAAACAATGCCTAATTTACAAGTTTCAATGCTTTTAACTGACTATTAAAAATACATTACTTAAAATATAACTTAATTATTTAAAAAAAAACACCTTTTTTTTAGAAAAAGTGCAAACTTATTATCTTATTTTTTAATTTAATAGTATAGCTTTGAATTTAAACCAAATTTGTTCTACTTTTGGTTTACATTTTCATAAAAAAAATAACATGAATATATCAATAATGAAATCTACAATAAGAACTACTAATTAGCCTTATGTGCGTGGAAATATATTTTATATATAATATTTACAAAGTTTTTTTGATGCATTTAGCACAAACAAGTACCGCATGCTTTCGGTATACCATTTTATTACAAATTTGAGAACTATTTGATTACAATTTATTACAACAAGAGTTGGTCTTACGATCCTCTTTAGGTGGGCATACTTGGCATCTTGATGTTACTTTTTATTGAAGTCGATGCGATGGCTTCATTATTTGTTGGTTCCCTTTCCCTTACATCATTTACAAAGTTTAAACTCTTAAAAAAACTACGTTGCTTTCAAATACAGATAAATTGGATCTATTACAGTTGATCTGGGACTTGATAAGAGCTAATGCCAAACTCTTGGTTTGTGGTACCTACATTATCCCATCGGGATATTCAATCCTTTCCTAAATAATATCATCACTGAAATAAGCTACTTACAAAGTCATCATTTAAATATTCAAGCATGACGTCAGGCTAATGCGACGTTGTCTGTACAGCAATGATTACATCATCTGGTAAAAGTACCTACTTAAAAAATCTCACCTTTGTAACTAAACTCTTCAAAATTATTTATTTGCTGACGTAATGTTATTTAAAAATATTGCAAAATGCATATCACAAATAGTCGCAAGTGGTAAAAAATACCCATACATACCTACTTACTTTGCACATCCAGAACTCGCAAAGGCGCTGCTCCAACTGAATGTTTTAGTGGTAACAGGTAAATAGCAAAACAAAGACACAACTCGAAGGTACTTAGAAATACGGCACGCTGTGAGTGTAATATAAAAAATATGTACGAATGGGTTAAATTTACCCATAGCGAGCAGCGCCGTGTTAAATAATGTTACGTCTCGGCGAATAATACAAATCGCCTAAAATTGTCTATATTCATTAAATAAAAAACACGTAGGTATTAGGTACTTAAATTGTGTAAAGATAGAGAATGGTCAAAAAAACTACTAGGTAGGTAAGTTTCTTAGGAAGGTCCAACACGGTTAGAACCAACCGTTAAGTAGGTAGGTAACTAGGTAGTCGTTTTTTTTTTCGACGTGTTTTTATCTTTAAGTAGGTATGTACCTATATTGTATTTGAATGTTAACCTAACGATTGCCTCAGGTCGGACTCGAGCTGCGCTATCTATCGAGTTACTCGCTTGCTGTAAATAAGAAGGCAAAACTAACAAAAGTCTTGTCTCTAAATTCGTAATACAATTTGATGTTTGAGTTAATAACGCTCAAATAACCTCTTAGATAACGAAACGCTGAAAAAAAAATGTTCCCAATCCCACCTGAGTTAGTCATGTTTTTCAACGTTTTTTTGTCTTCCTAACTGTCGGAACACAACAATGCTACCTACTAACATTAATTTTATATCGACATATTTAGATAAGATAGTGGTAGCTAGCCAGGCGGACTTAAATTAAGCCGTACCATCAACCAAACCGTCTACCGAGAAACATGTACCTGCTGGGAATCGAATTCGGATCCTCCTCTGAGTCTGGGTCCGGTAGTCTACCCAGCTAGCAAAATCGCTTAGAAACGAAAGCTTTTAAGAGCTATGTCCTTAAATAAATGTTATATACATTCTGATTCAGATAGAGACCCTAAATATCGGCTGTTATACTTATAACTTATTCTTACAGACGTATATAAGTAAACTTTATATAATATTTATTAGAGCAATAGTATTATACACGCACTTTATAAGCCTAATTGCCCTTGAGTCTTAATTAACACTTATACATGCACTTCGTCTGTTACTCTTAACTTATTCTTAAAGATATATAAGCTTACTTTATATAACATTTGTAAGAGTAGTAGTATTATATGCGCACTTTATAAGCCTAATTACCCTTGATTCTTAATAAACTCTTATGAATGCACTTTGTAAGATCACTCGATCTTAAAAGTAACTATTGTAAAAGATAGTAACGAGTACTAGCACGTCAAATGTCTTAGAAACTCAGATAAATTGCAATTAGAATTCCATGGCATTGCTAAAACGTCCAAAGGTGGTCGCCAGGAACTTCAATGTTTGTCTTTTAGCCTTTTTTTGATTTTAGAAGTGCGGTATAAACCTTAAACAATGGTAATGCACTTATATTGGTTCTGTTAAAGCCATTATAAGGCATGATTGGTGATAATGGCGACATTTCCATATTTTTCATTTTTAATATAATATTTTTTTATTATTAAAGATACATTGTTGGAAAGGCCTGTAAAAATATTGTGATTGTTATTTCAAAATACTCAATAAAATCCACTTCGCAATTAAATAACAGTTAGTAATGCGTAATAAACATGAAATTATACTTACACATTTTGTAAGAAAGTGAATTAAACAGGACAATACATAATACTTACGTTTTTAATACTCTTCTAATTATTCAAAAAAGTTTCACGAGCACATGGCAATCCTTTCGGATTACACTCTTACTAAAAGCTCGCAAAGAGCACTACAAGTAGTATCACACTTAGAACAGCATTAGTAAGTGCATTATAAGGGTAAATGCCCAAAAAGAAGGCTTTTGTAAATCATTTGTAAGTCTGTTTGGTATTATGAAAGCATCAACAAGAATTTTGTAAGATAGGATATACACTTCTCGAGACCATTTTAAGGTATATTTAAGGGTAAATAGACTTATTAAGTGCGCTTAAATCCACACTTATAGCAGTCTATCGGAGTTATATAAGACTGGTAAAATTATACTCTTAACCACTAGACCACGGAATCAAGCATCATCATCTTATCCAAATTCTGGAGGGCTGAGTTTTCAATCTTCGGATAAAACTTATCCGTCTGATAAAGTAAGTATAACACGATCAAACTAAAACGAAAAGAAAGAAAAGACATGATATGACCTTAGATTAAATCAAAATAGCGGAAGATAGGTGACTCGCCTCTAGCCCCGTCGCCTAATTTCCCTCAGTCGCAAGTCTGGCAGGACTCGACTCTGACGCACACCAGTGTAGCTGCATCGTCCCCTTTTTCAGTGGACGATTATTAAGGACGTGCCGTATCTTCCGCTATTTTGATTTAATCTAAGGATATGACAATACATTTAAAAAATAGGTGTGTAATACTTTAACAGACAAATCAGTTTTATCTGACAATTGAAAATCGGCTCTAATTCAAGTTAAGTTTCGGCTTGTTTTATTAGATAAAGTTAGCGGATACTACTTACGGCTACTTACTTTGTACCTATATCGCGCCTCCTTGTTAAAGAGAATAGATACTCTTCGGCACCCCTCAATTTTATGGCATAAGAGTTCCTTAGAAAAAGTGCCGCGTTCAAAACAACCGCACGAGCAATAATATGTCACATTTATTTTGAATGTCGCCATGACAGTGTCGGAATTATGAAAGTGCAATAAATGCGTACACATGTGATGTTATTGTAAATTTCAGTGTTTTGTCAGTCACACTGCGCGCAAGGGCAGCCGGCATGATGATATTATAGCCACCAACCTTTTGGTTTGCGTGTAACTGTGACTGTTTTTGTCCGGTGAGATTTTCTTCTACTCTTCACCTACTACACGCACTCACAACTATTGTTTCCAAAGGGTTAGTCAGAGACTAGGCAAAAGAGACTGCAAAATCAGTGCACCGCCACAATCCTCGTTTCGACGCAACTGCACATCTTTTTTATATAATCAAACTGCACATGTGCTCATCGTGATAGTTGGTGAGCCCATCGTCGCTCTATACTGTTGGATGGATTTGTTAGGCGTTCGTCCTACACGCATTTAGTCCAATACAGTTCGTCCTAAAATTCTGAAGAACAGCGAATTGACTAAGTAGCAGCTCGCCCTATACGCGGCCGTCCGTGCTACCTGTATCATTATAACAGTCCTCACTCACTGTGGCAAGTTCCGAATCCTTACAGTTAAATTACAGGTGAATGCTCCCAGTGAGGTAGCACCTCAAAACGGAACGCCTCTGTGGCCGAGTGGCAAAGGCCCGATATCCGTAGGTTCCGGGTGGAGTTCCCGGTCGGGCAGTGTGAACATAATTCGGGTTTGTGATCACCAACTTGCATTTAGTAAAAAAATCATCATCATTTCCTTGCCCTTGTCCCTAATTGGGGTTGGCGCAGTATGTCTTCTTCTCCCATTAGTCCCTATCAGCCGTCAGTTCTACGGTCACTCCTTTCTTCACCATATCATCTTTCACGCAGTCCATCCATCTTTTTCTCGGCCTACCTCTCCCCTTGTATCCATCCACAGTCATGCTTTACACTCGCTTTGTCAGATGGCATTCATCCTCCCTCATTAGTAAATAAATGTTGTCAAAGAAAATATTCACAAGTTGTAGCTGCAATGGCTTGATTTCAACGATCCAGTAATAGAGACCTTTGCCCTGCATTAGAACAGTATGAAGGCTATTTTCCTATGGGGTATGGTAATTCACTTTTTAAAGCAATACATTTTTCCTTGCTGCTCGCGCTAAAAGATCCTATTGGCTACGAAAACATATTAAAAAGAAGTAGTAGCAGTCATTACCATTATTATAAAGTAATTAGTCGCCATTTTCCTGTGTTGGTGTCTCTGCTTTCTTTTTCTAAACCATACCCACAATGGATTTTTATGCAGTTTTCACTAACAAAAAGAGCGTTAAAGGAGGATAGCTTTTTGTGAAATAATGGGTGAAGTATGTTGGTGTATCTATGGAATCGTGGTCAAATTTGCTGGCGGATCGTGAAATATTCATTACGTCTTTAATTCGTATTGATAAAAAATCCTATTAATATTACTGCACAACAATTAATTAAACAATAATGAAAAAAAGTTCCATTTCATTTTTACTTAGTAGACTTTGTAAAACAGAGATAGCGAGAAGCGACTTTCATTAAGAAAGTCTCTCTAAGGCCTTAAGCTGGCCACTGACGATCAGTTTTGCGCGTCAGTCCAGGCGTAAAACTGTGGCGTCACTGCAAATGGTTTTACGCCAAACAGATTTCCCCATTCACTGGCGTCACGCCGGCTCGTCAGTCTCGACCGGCCGGTACAATCAATTTTGAACTTTAGTGTTTGGCTCTAAGGATCAATATTCATTGGAGAAGTTCGAACTGACGCGATACAATCAATTTTGAACTTTATTGTATGGTGCTAAGGATCAATATATTCATTGGAGAAATTCGAACTGACTCGATTGGAGTGACGATCACACACTCACGGTCAGTTTGGCGCGACGCGCCGGCTTTACGTGTCGCGCCGTCAGTTAAAACTCTGGAGTGACGATTCGACATTCACGATCAAATTTTGAACTGACGTCAGTTCAACTGATGGGAAAAACTGATCGTCAGTGGCCACCTTTAAGAGGCCTGGGTGACCTTGACGATTCGAAGCTCGCAAATTCTTTTGCCGATGGTGCCGCCGTCTAGCGGAAACGTACGGTACTGCTAAGAATAGTTCAATGACTAGTGAATTGCAGAGGGAATAAGTATTATGTTCTGGAATACTGCCTATTTTATATGAGCATCACCGAGTCATGCTCGTCTACGGTGTATTATGGATGCCAAGACGGTCGTCAGCCGAAATTCATTTTAGGTACATACAAGCTTTTTCATCCCATCTATTCGAAAAGGACGACTTGGTTCGCCTTTAAGTGCACCAAAAGGTGTGTGCTTCAAGCTGTAATCCTCATATTTGAAATGAATTTTGACAACGCTAAAAAATAGTCATGAAAAAGTCATAAATAGTCGTACATGTAAAAAAAATAGTCGCATTATAGTTTCGGCGTTATAGCTATAGGTTAGTGAGGATTATGGCTTGAACGTCAAGCTGTAATCCTCACTTCTGGTGCAAGCAAACGGTAAAATCTTTCGGATTGGTTTAGGTTCCAAAAAATAGTCATGAAATAGTCGCAACGACATGCCAAATCTCAGAAATAGTCCTTAAAAGATTCCAGAGATATAAAGGTACCCTGGTGAGGATTATGGCTTGAACATTTGAAAACTTCAAATTTCTCCGTAACGCCTACGATTTTCAGTTTAAAATTTGTACCATAAAATAGTCATGAAATAGTCGTATAAAGTGATAATAAATTTGAGCTGATTTAATTTCAAAATAAAAAGTTTTTACTTTCCCTACATTTCTATGGATGTACAGTCGTGTTCAAAATTTGTAACTTCATTTGATATGTCTGAAAATAAAGAGTTATTATTATTCTCGCATTTATTTCTTTCCATAAATCTAGGTTTTTTATAATATTCCATATAAAAATAATAAACAAAACTACTATAAAACATTAAACATTATAAAAAACCTAAACCTAGAGTGCCGCCGGCAGCGGGGCAGGGCCAAACTACCGGTGGTTAGGGCTGCAGAGAGGGAACCTCCTGACGATGCGTGCCGTGTCAAGAAGTACCGCCTTCTGTATCTGGCCCTTGATCCAGCCGTCTAGCGAGAGTCTCTTGAGATATTGGTCGAGACTCTTCGCTATTAGGCCGTTTGCAGATACTATCGGGACAATGATAGTCGAGTCAACATCCCACATGGCGGTAACCTCGTAAGCCAAGTCAAGATACTTGCACAGCTTGTCGTTCTCAGCCTTCACGAGGTTCTCATCATGTGGGACGGTGATGTCGACTAGCACTGCCCGCCGCTGGAACCGATCGACTATCACGATGTCAGACTTATTGGCAACAATAGTCCTGTCCGTGATAACCGATCGGTCCCAATAGAGCAAAGCACGACCATTTTCGAGAACTGACTCAGGTGTGTACTTATAGTACGGCACCTCGGACTCAACAAGACCGTATTGAAGAGCAAGTTGCTGGTGAATGATCCTGGCTACAAGATTGTGTCTGTGCAAGTACGCGCCGTTAGCAAGATGAGACCAACCGGAAATAATATGCCTGAATTACTCTCCGGGACGGCGGCATGCTCGACATATGTCGACCGTACCGTCCTTCATGATATACTTCCGGTAGTTGTTCGTCTTGATAACTTCGTCCGCAATTGCACAGACAAAACAAAGGTTTGGTTTCCCCAAAGAGGTCCTCGAATCGTAGCCAGTTCACCGACGCGAGCAGGTCCACATCGGGCCCTGTTAAGGCTCGATAGAACCGGCCGTGCAGCTCCTTGCTCTTCCATACGTCCTTGCGGTCCTCGGGGCTCAGCACCTGAGGCTTGCGCCAGTTCTGTTTGCCTAAGGAGAGAGGCGTAAAGGTCCTGTCAACAGACACCACATCGCGATGCATCCCACACTCGTTGTTGAGGAAATATTCTCGAAGACTGCACACCTCACGGTTGTGGAGGGTCTTGGCGTAAAAAAGGCTCGACCACCCCATTTCCGCGGGATGTACAGTCTCATAACAGACGAGCGTGGGTGGAGCATGCGATGTAATGTCAGTTGCTGTCGAACCTTTCTGTCCAGGGCGTCTAACTCGGTCTGAGTCCACCTTAGTATGCCAAAGGTGTATACCAGTAAGGGCATAACCCAGCCGTTGAAAGCGCGCACCCTGTTGCCTCCTGACAAAAGACTGTTAAGTACCTTTGTCAGGCGACCAAAGAAGCGTTCCTTCACCGACTGTTTTATACCCCCACTATCTATACCCAATGACTGTGACATACCAAGGTATTTGTAGGTGTCGGCTTCGGAGAGAGATCTGAAAGTCATTGTCTCAGAAAGTTGCAAATTCGTAGAATTTACAACTTTCCCCCGCTGTACGTGCATGACCGCGCACTTGTCTACACCGAACCCCATGTTGATGGCGCTGCTAAAAGTCTCAGTGACTTTCAGCAACGCCACCAATTCATGACGTTTCGGTGCAAACAGTTTGAGGTCATCCATGTACAGCAAGTGCGAAATAACTTCACCCTGTCTCCTAAGCCGATAGCCCAGCCCTGAATCCTCTAGTAATATGCTGAGAGGATTCAGGGCTAGGCAGAACTACAACGGACTCAGACTATCACCCTGGAAGATGCCTCGCTCAATCCTTACGAAGTCCTGCGGACCAGAGGGGCTGTCTCCACCACCCGATTGACGAAGGACTGTGGTCCACTGTCTCATACAAGAACCTAGAAAAGATCTCAGAGTTGTATTAATTTTATACAGCTCTAAGATCCTCTCCAACCAGGTATGAGGCACCGAATCATAGGCCTTCTTATAGTCAATCCAGGCGGTGGAGAGAGCCCCTCTGTTCCGCCGGACTTGTTGGCAAATGGTCGTGTCGATGAGGAGGAGCTCCTTAGTACCACGGGACCCAACCTTACATCCATTCTGAGTGGGAGCCAAAATATTTTGCGCAACAATGTGCGAATTAATTTTAATTCTCAGAATGGATGTAAGGAGCTTGTAAAGCGTCGGCAAGCATGTGATGGGTCTATAGTTCTTCGGTTTCGTGGTACTACCGGACTTGTGAAGCAGGAAGGTGACACCGGTTGTCATAAATGTTGGCAAGGAACAGACCTCGACGGCTTCTTGGAATTGCGTCGCTTAGCAGTCGTGTGAGCATCTAATCCACTTTATCCAAAAGTTATGCAACCCGTCCGGCCCAGGACTTTTCCAGTTCTGAGCCTTACGGATCGCACAACTGAAGTCTTCGGGGCTAATAGTCACAGGCCCCATGATTCAATAGGCTCACATGCACGCTTAACGACGCTAATCCAATCACCCTCAGTGTGTTCGACGGGTACCGACAAGATACTACGCCAAAAGTTATTCATGGTAGTAGCATCCGGACACTGCCCATCGTTTACACATTGGTCGATCCTTCCCAACTCCGGTACACCTTCCTTTGGTCATTTTGGAAGAGGCGATTTTGACAATATCGATCCACACGCGCTCTATAGCGACGAATACGGCTTGCCATCGCATAAACTTTCTGCTTCATAAAGTCAATGCATTCCTTGGCACAAGCTATGTAGTCCCGGGGTCTAATCCCGGTCCCAGCAAAGGCCTGGTTCACGAAACGCATAACTAGGGGACGATTATGGTTGCCCCCTCTGAAGCATATTAATTTTGCAATGAGAGTCCTAAACGAGTTGATACGACACTCGATTCTTCTTTGCCACGCGGGGACAGCGGGGTGTCGCGGCGCTCGGTCAGTATCCGGAAACTTAACACGAGCGACGCGACATGCCGCTATGGCAGCGCAGTACAATATCGAGTGTGTATCAACTAATGTTTCGCTAGTCCGCATATACGGGACTAGCAAAACGTTTAGGGCTCCCATTAATGCTAGATTGCGTTTATTCGTTGGCAAGCGTGGTAGTCTCGGCCTAGAGTGGGTGGAACGATATTCCAAAATCGCGTCTTCCAAAGCCCTCCTCAATTGCTCATTAGTCTGGGTACTTACGTTCGTATTCATACAATCTTATTATTTTTATTATTATATGCTTGTGAAATATTCCGCTTAATATATAACATTACTTCCAAGTAGGCGTTTTCCATGGCAGCTGTTATAATTAAACAAAAAAACAAACATTTATGTTCATTTTTTTTTTATAATAGAAGGTGGCAAACGAGCAGGCGGGTCACCTGATGGAGAGTAATCTTCGCCGCCCATGGACACCCGCAACACCAGAGGAATCGCAGAATAGGTTTAAGGAAGGAATAGGAATTGGGGGGGGGGGGGGGTAAGGGCCTCCGGAACCCTCACTGGCCGGACGAATCACAACAGCACCAAGTGCTATTATTTCACGCCGGATAAGAGTCAGAGGGTGGTATTACGCCGGGCGAGCCGGCTCAATGCGTGCTGCAACGCAGCGTGGCTCCTCCACTCAGTCAGTGTCACTCATTTCGTTGTGCACTACTAAAAGCGGTCGAACTTAACAATAGATAACAATACCATTCATTGGAAAATAAGGTGTGCTTCAAGCTGTAATCCTCATATTTGAAATGTCAATGAAAACGAAGTATGTATATGTATAGTAGAGAAATTTGCAAAATGTCGGAATCCATTTAAGAGCTTATTTTCCAATGAATGGTATTGTTATCTATTGTTAAGCTCGACCGCTTTTAGTAGTTCACAACGAAACGCATAAACAACAGAATATTTTATGATAATAGCAACTTTACCACCTAAACAAAAAGGCTCAAATTTAAACGGCAACGCATTCTAGATTATACTTTTTGAAATTGAAAGCGGCAGCAAGGTACAGGGTGGTGAAACTATCTAAGATGTTTACATTATTTTATACCTATGCATGTTATGAAGAAAAACAGCATTTAGTTTAAAAAAGTTTATTTGTCTCTTTGAAACTTTAATGTAACACACATTTGTTGTTATTAAATAACTATGTTAACATATATAATTCCAACAAAAACCAGAAAGTACCTATAAATACAAAAAAGCTGGGTCCATGGCGCCGTTTTGAGTAGCGCGCTTTTGTTTCTCGGGATTGGTCAAATAGCGCTATCCTTGTCTCTACTCAAACGCATCGATCGCAGTGCGATGGGCAGAAGTTGGTTTTGCTTGTTATGTTATTATCAAGTTCAGTTGAATGTAAGTCAAGGTCATAGATCACGTGTGTCGTTGGTTGTTGCATTCGCAAAATTTTGAAAAAAATGGCTATTTGGTCCAGTGATATTGAAATCATGAAATAATTTGTGATGGGTACTCTGGTGAAGGATTTTAAATGCCTAAGAAACCGTATGAATGTATTTATGAACTTTTACGAAGACGCGGTGTCGTTTTTGAAGTTATTGTGAGTATAAAACGTACTTTCGACTTAGATTACAATTAACAAGCCACCCGTCCGGTTTCGTCCGTTAACGATAGAGACAAGGATATATCGCTATTTGGTCGATCCCGGATTGATACAACCACAGACGTATAATAACGTCTGTGGATACAACAGACGCTACTCTTGGAGTGGAAGGTTCTGTTGTTACTTTTAAACATTAGTGATACCTTAAACATACTATTACATAGTATTATAGTTTTATTCGATGTAAGTAATTAAAAGTTGTTGATATTATTGGTGTCTGTTCGTTTATTGAATTTGTGATTTTAGAATATGCACTATCCCTATTGAAATTTTCTAGAAACATAAACTGAATGAACTAATCCAACACCAACAGATATTGAACTAACTATGATAAATAAGATCAAAACTAATTGCTGTGATATAAACATATATGTACTGAGATTTAAACAAGTTATGTAAAGCAAGCTTTCGATGGTATAAATATAAATAAGAATAAGGGGGTTAAAGTTACTCGCGTCCGTAGGTTTACCCTTAAGACTACACGTGACCCCTGGGTGGTGCTAAATGAGTGACACTGACTGAGTAGTAGAGCCACGCTGCGTTGCAGCACGCATTGGGCCGGCTCGCCCGGCGTAATACCACCCTCTCACTAATATCCGTCGTGAAATAATAGCACTTGGTGCTGTTGTGTTGTGTTTCGTTTCGTCCGGCCAGTAAGGGTCCCGGAGGCCCTTCCCCCCCCCCCCACAATTCCTATTCCTTCCTAAAACCTATTCCCTCCTTAAAGGCCGACAACGCATCTGCAATTCCTCTGGTGTTGCGGGTGTCCATGGGCGCCGAAGATTACTCTCCATCAGGTGACACGCCTGCACATTTGCCACCTTCTATTATAAAAAAAAATATACATAAATGTTTGTTTTTTTGTTTAATTATAACAGCTGCCATGGAAAACGCCTAATTGGAAGTAATGTTATATATTAATCGGAATATTTCACAAGCATATCAAATGAAGTTACAAATTTTGAACACGACTGACTGTACATCCATAGAAATGTAGGGAAAGTAAAAACTTTTTATTTTGAAATTAAATCAGCTCAAATTTATTATCACTTTATACGACTATTTCATGACTATTTTTTGGTACAAATTTTAAACCGAAAATCGTAGGCGTTACGGAGAAATTTGAAGTTTTCAAATGTTCAAGCCATAATCCTCACCAACCTTTATATCTCTGGAATCTTTTAAGGACTATTTCTGAGATTTGGCATGTCGTTGCGACTATTTTATGACTATATTTTGGAACCTAAACCAATCCGAAAGATTTTACCGTTTACTTGCACCAGAAATGAGGATTACAGCTTGACGTTCAAGCCATAATCCTCACTAACCTATAGCTATAACGCCGAAACTATGATGCGACTATTTTTTTTACATGTACGACTATTTCATGACTATTTTTTAGCGTTGTCAAAATTCGTTTTCATTAAGATTTCAAATATGAGGATTACAGCTTGAAGCACACCAACAGGTGGTGTTCACTAAGTTTGTGCGCCGCAATTATCTTTGCCGCACACTTTTTGTACTTAGTATTATTTTAATGAGCCCATCGCCGCTCCATGCTGTTGGTTCTATGACGTGCAGTCTTTAGTCCGTTAGTCGCTTTTAAGACACCAAAGGAAAGAGAGGAATTGGTAGTATTATTTTGATGAGCCCATCGCCGCTCTATGCTGTTGAATGTATGTGCAGTCTTTAGTCCGTTAGTCGCCTTTTACAACACCGAAGGGAAGAGAAAGATTGGTAGTATTATTTTGATGAGCCCATAGCCGCTCTTTGCTCTAGGATGTAATATGTGCAGTCTTTAGTCCGTTAGTCGCCTTTTACGACACCTAAGGAAAGAAAGGAGTTGGTAGTATTACCGCCCTAGGGAGAATCGTTTTTCTGACAGGTGTAGTTGTTACTTATTATTAAAATAATACTAACAACCCATCTCTTCCATTGGGTGTCGTAAAAGGCGACTACCGAACTAAAGACTGAACATACATCCTACAGCACAGACCGGCGATAGCTTATTGAAATAATACTACCAACCCCTTTATTTCCTTGGGTATCGTAAAAGGCGACTAACGGACTAAAGACTGCACATACATTCAACAGCATAGAGCGGCGATGGGCTCATCAAAATAATTCTACCAGCCCCTTTCTTTTCTTCGGTGTCGTAAAAGGCGACTAACGGACTAAAGACTGCACATACATCCAACTGCATAGAGCGCGATGGGTTCATCAAAATAATTCTACCAACCCCTTTCTTCCCTTTGGTGTCGTGAAAGGCGACTAACGGACTAAAGACTGCACATACATCCAACTGCATAGAGCGCGATGGGCTCCTCAAAATAATACTACCAACCCCTTTCTTTTCTTGGGTGTCGTAAAAGGCGACTAACGGACTAAAGACTGCACATACATTCAACAGCATAGAGCGGCAATGGGCTCATCAAAATAATTTTACCAACCCCTTTCTTCCCCTTGGTGTCGTAAAAGGCGACTAATGGACTAAAGACTGCACATACATCCAACTGCATAGAGCGCGATGGCCTCATCAAAATAATACTACCAACCCCTCTTTTTTTTTCGGTGTCGTAAAAGGCGACTACCGAACTAAAGACTGAACATACATCCTACAGCACAGACCGGCGATGGCTCATTGAAATAATACTACCAACCCCTTTATTTCCTTGGGTATTGTAAAAGGCGACTAACGGACTAAAGACTGCACATACATCCAACAGCATAGAGCGGCGATAAGCTTATCAAAATAATACTACAAACCCCTTTCTTTTCGTCGGTGTCGTAAAAGGCGACTAACGGACTAAAGACTGCACATACATTCAACAGCATAGAGCGGCGATGGGCTCATTAAAATAATACTACCAACACCTCTCTTCCCCTTGGTGTCGTAAATGGCGACTAACGGAATAAAGACTGCACATACATCCAACAGCATAGAACGGCAATGGGCTCATCAAAATAATACTACCAATACCAACCCCTTTCTTCCCTTGAGCGTCGTAAAAGGCGACTTACGGACTAAAGACTGCATAAACATCTAAAAGCATAGAGAGGCAATGGGCCCATCAAAATGATACTACCAACCCCTCTCTTTCCTTGGGTGTCGTAAAAGCGACTAACGGGCTAAAGGCTCACCACCTAAGCGCATGTGCGTCTGTGCAGTTGTTTCTTGCTAAAGCGTTATTTGGTCCGAGGCGTGGACTGTGTGGGCGTGGTCTGTGTTGTCCATAGATTCAAATGATTACTAATTTTACCATAAACTTTAAATAAATATTTAAAAAAAATTGTATTATTGAAAATAAAATTCACTTTTTTTTCGTATTGTTCATGTTTTTATTTTTAGTTATTTTCTTTGTATTCGTAATGAAAATTAGTGTTTACCTCTTGTGAAAGACTTATTTACTCCCTTGAACTATTAGCACAGAATAATGCTATTGGCTTGGCACCCTCGCTATAGGCGGGGTAATTTTTGTTTTGCCTATTTCCTGTAACTATAGATAAAAGAAATTGACCATTTCAATAAGTAGTCCACTGTTATCGCGGCAACAAATCACATTTCACCTCGTCTAAAAGAATTAGTATGAAAGAATAGGTTGCAAAAAAATTTAAATGGTCCTAATATAAAAATAAACACATTAAAGTAGGTAAATATAATTTTACTGCTGACCGCTTTTGAAAATAATTTGATAGGTATCTAGTTAAAAAACAAAATTCGTAATTAATCTTTTATTTTTTGAGTTACGATCAAAAACGTTTTCCAAACTTTAAAGTCGTTTTACTAAAAATGATAGTTTTTAAGATACTTTACATAGGTGTACCCACGGCAGCACAGCACTTTACAGTTTTAAAATGTCTGATCTTATTTAATCTATGATTCATTACAAACAATAATTTAGCATAAAAGCAGTATTTACAGCTATTAACATAGAGGTATCAACTGAACTAAGTATTTCTATTAATATGTATGTGTACAATTGAGTGTAAACTCTTCAAAATCTATAAAATGTTATCTAAAGTCGCACCGAAACCGGCGCGCAGTCCACTCTCGATGAAATACGGAAACGGACTGCCGGCAGGGCTAACAGGGAGACAGGACAGGCACTCTCGCGCCGATAAACTTCAATTTTCGTGTTTTAATTAATTTTCACCAGTAGAATGAAAATAAAACTCTCAATTAAAATTATTTGCATTATTAAGACCTTTCGTTTAGTGTAAAAACTAAATAAAAAGCTTGAGCCGATTTAGAGAAATTTTGCAATTTATGACTGAAATAGGGATTCGTTGGGGATTTTTTTTCTAAAAGGTGGTTTATGAAAATACAATTTCATTCAATTAAAAATGTTTATTAGATATTCGTTCGTCATTGACGATTTTTTTTATACGAATTAAATAGACAGTTATTTGGATATTTTGTTTCAAACATGCAAATATTTAGGCATTTCACCCCTAGGGATCTTCAAGAAACGAGCCTATTCCTTCCTTAAAGGCCGGCCACGCGTCTGCGATTCCTCTGGTTTTGCGGGTGTCCATGGGCGGCGGTGATTACTTTCCATCAGGTGACCCGCTTGCTCGTTTGCCTCCTACTGCTATATAAAAAAGACACTTTAAGATAGTCAAGACTTTTATAGAGAACTTTAAAAATGAATTTAACTTATTATTTTTTCATGATTCTATCTAACCGCAGCATCTATTTTCAGGTCTACTATGTAAAATGGTGTGTTATGTGAACGGACTATTTGGATTTGTGAATGCGGATTCGTGTTCCTCTTATTATTTTTTCATGATTCTATCTAACCGCAGCATCTATTTTCAGGTCTACCATGTAAAATGGTGTGTTATGTGAACGGACTATTTGGATTTGTGAATGCGGGTTCGTGTTCCCCTAAAAACGTCTCAAGTCTGTCGTGAATGTAATGTCCAATTACAGAAAAAGCTGAACATCAATAATGAAGCGTGCGGAAGGTCACGATATGAGCCGAAGCTGCTCATGCACTTCATGTGTTTATAAAAGCGAATCGGATCACCCTTCCGTAAGATGTCTGCTAAAACAGGGCTCCAAAATCGATAAACATTATCTAGGTAAATATGTTCCGTTAAGGGAAAGAAAATTACTCGACAGAGTAGTTAAAACCAGGGCACTCTATGACGATATCAGAAATCAGCTTCTATCAGGAAGCAGTATAAGTATTCAAGAAAAAGCAACCCTAAAACTAAGGAAGCACTCACCATCTCGCCGTAAAGAAAACAATGACAGTGAGAAAAGTATAATAGAGCTTGTTGATATAGTTGACAAAGGCAAAGTTTTGGAACAGAAGACTAAGAACTTAAACAACTGTTGCAGCTGTTGTGGTTGCGGTGAGGCGCATGCACGCGCACATCCATCAAAGCTGCGGCTTAGGCACGCACATCACGGCGCACCGTATCCACTTTATTCAGAAACGATGATATCAGGACGAATAATAGGAGACGATGGCCGCAAGAGAGGTGTTCGCTTTAAAGCGAGACATATAAGTTCTGAACCTTGTACATGTACCACTAAAATAAGAGATATGTTAAAACGGCACTCACATGAGATAATAAAGAAATTAAGAACTGAACGCCCAAAGCCAATGCTGGGGCAATTATCAGATTTCACAATTGATGATAATATCAAGAAAAGGTCCAGACCAGGTAAAATATTAGGAAAGTCCTATAAAACGATTAGGAGATCAAAAACTTACCTGCAAAGTGTGGGCGAAGGAGCTAAGTCTAAAATTAAACTTAAAATACACTTTGAAGCTGGAGCAAGAGAATCTAAAGAAAAGTTCAATAACACTCGCGACAGAGTTAAAGAAAGCTTAGATAACGCTGTTAGAAAATCAATCAATCGAGCAAAATCACGCGAGCTACCGAGTTTTGAAGAAACTGTGTTTCAAATAAAAAAAGATTCAATTGCAATATTTAAAGAAAAACTAAGAATAAGAAGGCGTCACTTCTATAAATATAAACCCTGCAAAACTGATTGCAATCCCGGAGAGAGTGACCCACAGGAATGCTTCAGAATAATAAAACGTAGACGTGCAAGACGTCGTAAGACTGAAAAGAGGGTACCTGATCAGGATCAACCTGCTGCGTCAGAAAACGCCGAAATAGACCTGAACAAAAAAGCAAGCAGCAAAAATATATTAAATGTTGGGCTTCGTGATCAACAACAAATTAAAACTAACGAGACTGTTCAAAAACAACAGAAAATCACTTCACAGACACCAAACATAAGTGCAAAAAAAGAAGCCTCTAATACTGCTTCAAAGGGATTCGAGCAAGAAATAATTATCAGATCTAAATCTAGAAGAATCTTAAAGTATGAAAAAGTTATACATAGATCTCCATGTCATGCAAAGGTCAGCGCCGATATTAAGAATGAAGGTGTAAAAAAACACGTAGAAGTCAATAAACTAAATCAAAATGCTGAATTTAATAAAAAAGAAGAAGAACAACCGAAGGCTTTAAGTGAAAAACAAAAAGACTGTGTTCAGAAAGAAAAATCTGACTCTATTATTACTGAAAAGAAAAAAACTTCTGTAAAATTTGTATCTATGCTACCAATTGTATCATCAGAATCTATTTCAATGAGCCTTCAGGAAGAAAAATCTGACCCTCTTATTACTGAAAAGAAAAAAACTTATGTAAAATTTAAATCTATGCTACCAATTGTATCATCAGAATCTATTTCAATGAGCTTATCTAGTAGTAAGAGAAAAAAACAAAAACGAAGCGCTGAAACGGTTATAAACCAAGCTGCCACACGAAATAAAGGTAGAGAAAAAGAAATATCAATAATTCGACGACATCAAACTTCACAAACTCTAGTAAAGAAACCTAGCAAAGGCATTCATACTGGCGCTCATAGCTTGAAAAGATGTTTTTGTACCTGGAAGTTGAAACCAAAAGGAGCGAGACGTAAAACAATTAAATCTGTTTCCAGAAACGCATCAACTCAATCAAAGACGATGTGGAGTCTTAACCCAAGTAAAGTAAGCGATCCTGAACGAACACAAGTAAATAAATTTCCAGAAAAAACTATCATTTGTCCGCCAGGTATATGTACCTCCAAGGATTGTGATCCATTCGATTGTTACAGACTACTTAATAATCGTAAAAAGAAGAAAGGCTCTTCACAAGAAAGCACTGAATTGGAATACAGTTTGTTTTCTAAGTATTTAACTAATGCTAGTTCCGTGGGTGTTACATCTAACTCATCAGATAAAATAAAAAAGGTATCAGTAGAGCCTATTCAAGAAAAAAATAAAAAATGTAAGAGAGCAAATCGTCATCAAGGCAGCCACATTAAGAGACGTTTACCACAAAGAGATTCACAGATAAGTATTTCGCCAGTCACATCTAAGTACAAATTAACTAAACACGGCTTACGACGATGTTTTTGCACATTAAAATTGGCTCATCCTAAAAGGACCAAAACAAGTTATAAAGAAATTCAACCGTCTCAAAGCGAAGTTCCAAAATCGAAGCCGCAAGTTATAACAAGAACAATAGGGACTGAAAAAGAGGAGAAATTGGTAACTGAAAAATATAAACTCCAATCGAATGAATGTGAGCCAGGTATATGTGTACCAGGTGAATGTGATCCATATCAATGTTTACAACTAATCAATAAGCGAATAATGAAATTTCCAAAACATATCATAAAACAGTCTATTACGGTTCAGCGTAAAACTAAATCGACATCTAGTGTCCCATCAAGAAGCATATCAAATAAAACGAAAAAAGTAAACTCAAGTGAATTTCTGGCGAAAAAAAACAACAAGAAAAAAACGCCGGCAAATATGACGTCAAGTAGTCCAGATCGCCAAATAGTTAGAATAGGTTCTACTTTTAGCGTCAATATTGAGTTTTACAAAGACAAAGAAAGTAATAAAGAATCATCTTCACCACCCATAAGTAACATTTCCGGCAGAAAGTCTGTAATAAAAGCTGAAAGAAAGCCGAAGACTCATAAGTCGTCCGGTAATTTAGTAAAGTCTAAACTTAAAGGAAGAGGCCATCAAAACATAGTAAAATCACAGCAAAATTCAACTTCAACGCTAATAACAGGCAAAAATAAGAGTTCTTTAACTACTCCAGTAATGAATCGATGCTTCTGCACGCTGAAGATCCAGCCGAAAGGAAAAAGGGAACAAGATCTGAATAATACAATTACAGTGGGCACTGATACTCCAGTGTCTAATAAAGATATCTATAAAAATGCTACGTTGACGAAAGGTACAAAAACTAAACCAGAGAAACATAAAATCAGACCTGTTTTAGAACCATATGAATGTGAACCTATTGCGTGTGTACCAGGTAAATGTGACCCGTACCAATGTTTGAAACGGATTAAAAAAGGAAAGCTAACATCCAAAAACTTGGGTAGTGTAACGGATCAGTCGAAAACAAAGTCAAATGTTACTAACACATTAACAGTCCAATCAAGGGCAGCATCAGTTAGAACAAAAGTGAAACGATCCAAAAATGTTTACATACCGAATAAACATAAATTATCCTTGCCTCCTAAAGTAGACCAGAAAACCGACCATTGTCAAACAGTTCGACTTGGCTCAAATTTTAGTTTTAATGTAGAATTTAATAAGGACAGATCTCAAACTTCAGCAGAAAAATACAATCCCAATGCTTACAGAGAATCTTCCAATGAAAAACTTATCAGACATCTAAAAAATATAGCAGTAAAAGCTAAAAGCAATAGTAGTCATAGAGATACACAAGTAGCCCGAACTAAAAAGGCTTCTAAGTCTACTGGTTTACGGCCCATGGTAAAAAGATGTTTTTGCACATTGCAATCACAAAGTAACTATCAAAATCTTCAAACCAAACAAAAATCAGTCAAAGATAGAAGTATCGGCTTAAAACAACAAAGAATATATACAGTTAGTAGAATTACTATTGCAAAGGCTGACCTAAGACATCAGAAACGCATGTTTGCAGGTGCTGTTTCTCATGAGCATAACAATGCACAACAAAATGGAAAACTTCATGATTCTGTTTTAGCTCTCGATGATTTTAGAGAGGTCCCTGATGCCCTTTCTATTTCAAGTGCTCTTATAAATTATGGTGAAACAAAATCTTTTGTAATCAACCACTATGATATGAAATCTTATTTATCATATCGCAGACTTCCAATCACAAAGTCACACTGCCAAGCAACTGTAATTCATTCAAATTTCATTACACCAAGATTATTTAATAACGTGCCTGAAAAATACATTTGCTCTGAAGATTGTCTCTTATGGAGAAAATATCATAAAATGAAAAGGAATTCGAGAAATACGATTAATGAATGCGTAACCACGAGAAATTTACGCGTAGGCAAATTGAATTTGACTGGTGCTAGTCAACTGTTTCAACGACGTTATTGTACAATGAACTTACAAGTGTCAAAAAGAAAAAATAATTTACATAAATTAAAAGCATATGAACCAGGAATATGTGTGCCTGGTACATGTGATCCCTATGAATGCCAAAAGTTGATCATGAAACGTTTGATGAAGAGAGTTTCGAGAATGTCCGCCGCAAATGTAAGGTCTAGATCAATTTCAAGTTCCGCTGCTCCTTCCGCGTCTAGTTCGACGAAAAAAATGCAATCAAGGCAAAATCATGAAAAGGTAAAAAAAACTTGTACTAGTGGTATAACATATAAAGCTCTTCCAAGTCGACAACAACAACAGAAACATACTGGAAAACAAGCGGTACGTGTAGGTTCCAGTTTTAATTTCAATATAGAATTTTCCAAAGATAGACCAAAGTCGCCAAGTATAGCACCGCCAAGACGAGTAGCGCTAGCAAAAAGTTTAGCGCCAGCTCATTCAGTGTCTAGATCATCAAAAATTGGTAGTATAAAGCTAAAAACAAAAGGAACAAGAGGACGTGCCATTTCATGGCAAAGTCGAGATTCCCAATCAATAATTAAAACTGAACATAGGGGTTCCAGTATGAAACCCACAATGAAGAGATGTTTTTGCACGTTGAAATTGCAAAAAAGAGGCAAGCAACAAAAAGAAACTCCAAGTACATTTCATAAAGGAACATGTACTCCACCAAATTCATTAAACGACATTGTAACAGCAAGTCAAAATAACAAAAAGTCCAAACCAGTCAAACTTTTACCTGTCGAATGTGAGTGTTTGGAACGAATAAAAATTAGAAATAAACAGACAAAAGACTTCGGGACTGGTGTAACGCGTAGAAAAAATTCTTCATCAAGCATGATTGGCCGTGTGGCATGCGCTCGGACTCAAAGTAAACAGGTGGCACAAACGAAAATTAGGTGCTCAAAACGAGCCAATCAAACGCTCATTAAGTCTACAGACAGCCGGCAATCTAAAATTGAACGATCAACTCGACATTCAAGACAAGCTGTGCGTATTGGCTCTAGCTTAAGTATAAATGGAGAGTTTTATAAAGAAAAATGTAACTTGACGTCTGGTAAACCACAAAGACCTTCGCTACGTTCGGTTAAAGCAAAAGAGAAAATTGAAAGACCTCAATTAAGCAAATTGAAACAATCGTCTGTTTCTACGACAGGAACAACGCAAATGAGGGATTTAAAAAATAGAGCATCTCAAGACTTTGAATCAATATGTCACAGAGACTCACAAATAGGAAATTTACTTACACATGCATCTACAATGACAGTGGCATTTATGAAACGTTGTTTTTGTACAGCAAAACTTCATGGAAAACAAAAACTACAAAAACAATCATTAAGAAACGCAAAATTTCACAGAAAAAAAAAATTACAAAAACGAGTATCAAGTACCACAACAACAATCAACAATATTCAGATAAAAGAAAAATCAAGACTACAAACGTCAAATTCGGAAGTACTAAAACAAGCATTAAGGATGGATGAGTCCAAGGCTTTTCATATGAAAGACACCAAAACGTTTTTGAAAAGATGCTTTTGTTTGCTTAAGTTCAAAAGTGCGAAAAAATCAAATACTGCTGTTGCAAACGCTTTTACTGGAACTGACAAAGATAAGGCGCTACCTACGATTAGAATTAAGACGGCTCGTCCAGAAAAACCTCGTTATCAACTTGATCATTATGAGTGTGAGCCTGGTACTTGTACATCAGGTGAATGCAATCCATATGAATGTGAAAAACTAATTAAATTAAGAAATATGCGACTTGAGTCTAAGGCTAACGTAACAGATAGACCGCGAACAAGGTCGATATCGTCTATTTTTCAATTATCGAAAGCATCTAAAGCTCAAGGGTCACAATCGAATCTTAAATCAAGCGGTAGTGGAACAAAAAATCGTCCTACTAAAACCGTAGAAGTAAAAGAAGTTACAAGAGTCCCTATACCTACTAGTCACGCTACTTCAGATCGTCAAGTCGTAAGAATTGGTTCTCAATTTAGTTTTGATATCGAATTTTATAAAGATCGCACATTTAATGCTGATGAAGTTCAATCTGCTGCTAAAGCTATAAAAGCTACAAAAAAACCTGAAAAAAAGAGAAGAAACTCGGGAACACAAGAAAAAAGACGAAAAACCAGAGATAGTGGTTCAACCGGTCTAAAGTTTGGGGCTCATGATCAAGAATCACAGGCAATAAAAGCTAAAACAAAAAATAGTGGTATAGGTCCTTTATTAAGACGCTGCTTCTGCACGTTAAAGCTACAAAAACCAATAGTACGACAGGTTGAAATGACCACTCAAGGAACAGAAACACCTGCTGTCAAGGAAACACCTTCCCTATATTCAACAGGTGTTATGACTCAAAAAAGAAAGTGGAAATTAAAACCTTATGAGTGCGAGCCTAACGTCTGCATTCCTTATGAGTGCGATCCCTATGAATGTGAGAAACTTATAAAGAAGCGTCTGATGAAAGAATCGAATAAAAGAGTAATGACAACAAAACATAACAAACTAGGTTACAATTTACTGCCTTACGAGTGTGAACCTAACACTTACGTGCCAGTGGATTGTGATCCATATGAATGCGAAAAGAGAATAAAATTAAGAAATATGAAATGTAAGAAATCTGGTACATCTACGAAAAGATTAAAAGCAAAATCAATCTCAAGTGACATTCCATCCACAACCAGCTCTAAAGAACGAAAAATTCAGGCGAAAAGATTAAAACAACGCAATGTTCCATGCAAAAAACACAAGTCCTCAAAGCCTAAATCAAGAAAATCATATGATAAATCACATGTGATGCGCGATGAGTCACGCACTGAATCACCAAGGCAATCTGTGCGCCTGGGGTCTGGATACAGTTTTGATATAGAGTTTTATAAAGATAGAGTGCAGAAAAATAACTTTGAAAACCTTGAAAAACCAAGAAATACTAAACGAATAAATCGAAGCAGTACCAGTTCTTTAGTAAAACGTACAAAAAATCAAAAAATGCAGAATCATATAGCAATTCGTGATACTGATTCACAAATTCAGGCAAAGATGCACGATTCTGGAGTGAATACATTGTTAAAGAGATGTTTCTGTACGTTAAAGCTGCAATCAAGAAATAGAACATCTGATCAATCATTGAAAATGAGGTGTGCAACTGGCCCAAACTATAATACAAAAAGTAGAGCTACACGCGATAAAAGTGTTTACTTAGCCATGTTTCCAAATCTGTTGCCATATGAATGTGAACCAGGAGTATGCGTTCCAGGAGTCTGTGACCCTTACGAACGTGATAAAAGAATTAAAAGAAGATTAAAATATTCACAGATGTCTGGTACTGATAAAACGAAGCGATATACATCACGAATTCAAAAACAAGCAAAAGCTTCAAATCCTAAGTCTAAGTTTTGTGATTGTGTGTATGATCCTATTCCTATAGCTTGTGAATCACAGCCTTTACGTAGTTGCAACACTACTAGTGTCCGGGTAGGATCGTCTTTCAATATAGGTATTGAATTTTTTACAAATAAAGTTCCTCAAACGTGCAAACCATTTCAAAAACCAAAAACATACGAACCGTGTGCCAAGATATTAAATACTGTTTCTAGATCAAAGAAAACATGCAGTAAAAGCATATCCAGTGCTGAACCTCCTAAACGTGATTACAAATTACAAACTATAACGCCGAAAAACAAGAGTACGGACGTTCCACCTGTACTTAAAAAGTGTTTCTGTACATTAGCATTAAAAAAAGATAAATGTATAGGTGTACGTATTAAAGAAAATTTGCCTATACGTAAGGAGATTGCTGTAAGTACTCGAAAACATATACAAGTTTTGGATCCTTATGAATGCGAGCCCAATTTTTGTATACCTGGCTCTTACGATACATACAAGTGCTATGAGAGAATAAAATTGCGTCGTTTAAAGGAATCTGGAACAAGGACAGAAAAGCCAATACACAAATGTACCTCAGGAATGCCTTGTAATGAACCAACGTGTAGAAGTTTCGGAATCCAATGTAATAAACAAATATGTGAAAGGGAAACCACTATAGACAAACAAAAAAAAGTTGTGATGGAAGCTCTAAGAAAACCATGCAAGCCTTGTGTTCCTACCACAAAAGAAGTTACTCGCTTTGGTTCTAATATTACTTTCAATATTGAGTTCTACAAAGAACGAACAGACACTACTAAATTAAAAATACCCAAACGTTGCACTATGCCTACTGAATCTTGCAAACCTTTACCTGCAAAGAAAACATCTATATCAAATAAATCAAAAAAGCAAAGTACTAAGGATAAAAAGATTCACAATGATAATTCGTACCCTAAAAATACAGGATACAGTGTAACAACTGCTGCAAGAGCTACTGGCATGGGAGCATTGCTAAAAAGATGCTTTTTTACCCTTAATCTTCGAAAGGATAGACCATCAACTTCAATGAAGGAGAGACATGGAAACGAGAAAAAAGTTCCACAGCGAATAAATAATAAACTACAAATTAGCCAAGATAAGCCAGCAAAAGTCAAAAAACGAAAAATTAAGAACAGCTTTAACGATAAAATTCCGCAAACTCCAATAGCAAAACCAAACATGGCAAATATAAAAAAACCTATGAGTACTATAGAACCATACGTATGTGTACCAGGACAATGTAATCCATATGAATGTTTAAAGAGAATAGAGAGGAGGCAAATGAAACAACATTCCCGTAAAACGGGTGTAAGTACACCCGCTTTACGTCCTTCGCAGAAATCGGTACCTTGCATGGCAATGAAACTTGTTCCACATGGACCAAGACGAGTTCAAACTAGCCTCAAAAGAGAACGTAAAGGCGGCAGCCCACATAAGCGATCTCTAACATGCGGCTCAAAAATTGACTTTGGAAATGATTTTTATGAAGAAAAGTGCCATGTTCCTGTTCCTAATATATCTATAATATGTCCGGAGATCCATGAAAATAGTAAAGATCACAAAGTAAAAAAAATAAAAGTTTTGAGAAAACAATCTAGTTTAAATAAAGCGACTACCGTAGAAAAAAAATCTAATACAAGACATCAAGGTACTTCTATTAAAACTCGTGACGCTAAGGTAGACAGCGTCAAAATGAAAGTTAAAGCAGCTGATGCCAATAATTTGTTAAAACGGTGTTTCTGTACATTAAAACTTCAAAAAAACGAAGCGAAAACTACGGCACGACCACATAATATTGTTACTGTGAACAGACTATTTATTGAAAATACATGGAATAATGCTTTTAGAACCAAACCAAAATTACAAACGAAATGTTCAGAAGTAAGCCAGCGAAAAGATAAAAAAAAAATTGATAATTTTAATAAAATAAACTATTTAATACAGAGAAACAGTCAAAAACATCTTATTAAAAAGAAAATTAAACAATTTATTAAACATCACAGTAACTCCACAGAAATGCAAACGATTCACCCATATGTGCCTAGTAATTTTCATAAGAATATTAGTAAACCTATCATATTACCACATGAAAAAGTGTTACAATATTCAATGAAGAAAGGAACTTGTGACAATCAACTAGATACATTTGTCAAAAGAGATCAAACACGTCATTGCACAAAAATAAAAATGATTAGTGAAACAGAGCAAATCAAAGATTCGAGAAATAGTGAAGGGGAAAACCTACAAAACCATACATTTGATAAAAGTCATAATTTTAAAATGCTATTGCGTAGTATGTTTACTCGTATTTTCTTTCCTTCAAAAAATAACGAATATTCATCGATGTATGATAAAACCCAAAATTTAACGATTCAAGATAAATCTGAAACTCAATGGAATCAAAAAAACACACGAAAAGATGTTTTAAAAACTTCGAAGAGTGACCGTCCAACACGTCTTAAAATTACAACTTCTCCAAAGACAACGATCAGCCTTAAAGTTCCTAAATTAACTGAAAAAAGACATAAAACAAGCTACCGAGATAAAGCGCCTTTGTTCCAGAAAAGTAAAATATATTCTCACTTTCAATATGGAGATACAGATATAAAAAGAACATTATTGGAAAAGAGTGAATTGAAAAAATCTGATTGTTCTCAATTCTACTTTAAAAAATTTGATAAATGTAAGGATAAATCTCCCTTTGCAGACAATATAATTGTACAGATGGCTTTAGTTCCGAAAGAAAAACCATTAAAGAACAGTAGTATTGGTTACGAGAAAGGAGATACATGTGAATCCAACAACATCTTAGGAAAATGTGTAGGTTTCTTCAAGGGAAAGAACATTAGTAATAAGATTCAAGATCATGATCAAAATAATATTGAGAATTGTTTACATCCCACGCGTAAAAGTCGATATGCGGCAGGTGATCCACCTCGTAATCTGCAACACGGACTGTGTTGCAGATTACGAGGTGAATCCGGAACAGGAAAAAAGAAGCCTGGTAAAAAAAGACCTTCACGGTCTTCAGGGAAGAAACAAATTCAAAATTGTACTTCTTTATACCCTTTTTCTGAATCGTACAAAAAAGCTCCTCCCCCTTCTGGGGATAGCGGACAAGACGATGTTGAAAAATGTAACTCCAGAGTAAAAGCAAAAGAAGGGAAGTTCAAAGCGGTGAAAGACTTTAAAGGGACTGAATTGGATTCAAAGGAGGAGGAGCACAAAAAATCAGTGAAAGCCAAGGGTAAAAAGTCTAAAAGAGACAACAAGCCAAAGCGTGCAGGATGCGAGGAGGCTAAATCCAAAGAAGAGACTAAAGCAGTAAAAATTGATTTTAAAAAAGCAAAAAAAGTCAAAACTAAGTGTAAAAAAGTCGATGAAGCTGAATGCGAAGAAGCTATGTTTAAAAAAACTAAAGGAAGCAAGACAAAAGGTAAAGGAAACAAAGAGGCTAAATTTAAAGGAGAGACTGTAGCAGTAAAGGTTAAGAGTAAAAAGACTAAAGGAGGCAAGTCAAAGGGCATACATTTCGATGAGACTGAATCCGAAGAAGATACTAAAGGAGTACAAGCCAAGGATAAAAGAACTACCAAGGATAAAAAAACTAAAGGTTGCAAGACAAAGGGTAAATGGGTTGAAAAGGCTGAGACTGATGAGGACGCAAAAACAATAAAAGCAAAAGTTCAAAAATGTAAAAAAACTAAAACGAAATACAAGGGAAAAGTATCCAAAGCAGATTTAAAATGTGGCAAAACAAACGAGGTTAAAGCTGATAAAACTGAAATTAAGGATGATAAGAATGGTAAAAATAGCGAAGATAGTAAAAAGAAAGACAAAGACTTAAAATTAGACATAACAAAGTATGTGAAAGATTTAAAAACTAAACGCCAAGACGTCATAGGCAGCAAGCTAAAAGGTGAAGCCTTTAAAGACGATAAACCAGAAAGAAGTCTCGAAAAATATACTACAGTTAAATACAAAACAAAAAAAAAAGATGGCAATACAGTCAAATATAAAGGTTCTAAGAGTGATAAGCATGGTAAACATCCTAAACCAGGGCAAAGAAGAAAATTTTATGGAGCTAAAATTACAATAAGAGCAAAAGGTGATCCAACAGCTAAGCCTAAGCCAAAGACTAAGCTTGATCCAAAAGCATTAAAGAAGTTGATTTGCACTTGCGGCAGTAAAGTTGGTTCAAAAGAACTATCAGCACTGAAAGCAATAAAGAAAACTGAAGCTAAAGCAAAGCGCAAAAAGCCGTGTTTTTATGGCACTCACGTATATGCTGATATGGCAAAAAATCCTTTGCCCCCTGGTAAGGTTTGCGAGTGCAAGAAAGCCGTTGAAGAATATATAAAAAAAAGTAAGGAGCTCGAGTTGAAAACAAAGGAACTTAAGTTGAGCAAAAAGGCTATCCAAAATAAAAAGAGACTCAAAGCCGATAAGCTTTATTACAAACAAACTAAATTGGATGATAAATTGACGAAAGCGGAACGATTAAGACGGGAAAAGCGTATGGACAAGCAAGCCAGCAAGTACGGGGAAAAGGGTGATCTTGCGTTGGCAACTGGATCAGTAGGAGATATACTAAAATTGGGCTTTGTCACTGTATCAGACATTGCGAAGTTTACAGGTAGAGCTATAGTAAATCCTAGACGAACTGCTCAGAGTATTGGTATGAAATGTGCTGATATTGCAAAAAATCCTTTGCCCCCTGGTAAGGTTTGCGAGTGCAAGAAAGCCGTTGAAGAATATATAAAAAAAAATAAGGAGCTCGAGTTGAAAAAAAAGGAACTTAAGTTGAGAATAAAGGCTATCCGAGATAAAAAGAGACTCAAAGCCGATAAGCTTTATTACAAACAAACTAAATTAGATGATAAATTGACGAAAGCGGAACGATTAAGACGGGAAAAGCGTATGGACAAGCAAGCCAGCAAGTACGGGGAAAAGGGTGATCTTGCGTTGGCAACTGGATCAGTAGGAGATATACTAAAATTGGGCTTTGTCACTGTATCAGACATTGCGAAGTTTACAGGTAGAGCTATAGTAAATCCTAGACGAACTGCTCAGAGTATTGGTATGGAAGTTAAAGATCCCGTACGAGCTTTTGGCAAGGTAAAGTCTGCAGTGAGTGGCAGTGGATTATTTTCAACTGCAAGACGTGTTAAAAGAAGGTTGGCAGCAATGAAATCAATTCAGGGCATCAAAGGTAAAATGGAAGAACATGCTGCAACGCATTATTTAATTAACATAAATAATCCGAAAAAGCGAAAGAAGTTTAAGAAGAAGAAAAAGGTGAAAGTAAAGGAGCAGACTGATTTTGAGTGCAATGCGTACATGTCGTCATTACGAAAGAGACCATGGCTTTCTGTTTACTACGCCTGTCCGTGGTTTTACCCCCAGTGCCTCAGTTTGCTGCAGCTGTGGCGGCAAATGAGAGAGATTACCCTATATTTATTGGCAGTCCTTGTTTGGAGTCCGTTTATATTGTTAATGGTAATGGTAATACTGTGATGCTTTTTCTGTACAGGTTAAAAATGTTCAATAAACCGTTGTATGTTACTTAAATGGCTGTATTTTTTTCTGAATATATCTTATAAGTCAATAACATGTAAATATCTGTAAATCATGGTTATTCTTTGAGTTGCTTTTGCTTGTGCCCGTTGCGCGATAAATAGCGTTTATCTAGAACTTGTGATGCTGTGTTCAGCGTATCTCATTATTCTCTGATTTCTTTATTTGGTTTTACTATTCCCATGTGTAACTGCAACCATGATTGCACCCTATTTAAAGGTCAACGACCGGGGAGCCCCCGAAATTTGAGGGGTGGAGTGCAATAAAGCGTAACAATTATAAAACATAACGTTTTATCGATGATTCTGTCTGCTGTATGTTATATTAATCTGTGTTTTAGTGGTTAGATAACCAGTCTAAAAACCCTTAGAGCATTAAAAACCAGAGGTCTCAGGTTTGATTTTCAGCTCATGTTATTGTACTTTTACGTTTGGTTGGTGGCAAACCTTGTTGACGTGACAACGTCTTAAATTAGGTTGCGGCTGGGAGTCACTTATGAAAAAGTGTAACGCTCGGTAACGTTACGATGAGTCACCGAACGAGAGAGAGGCCCGCCGAATGCCTTGCGTCTCTCTCCCACTCAACTATGATCGGTCTGCATATTTGTTTTAAATATAATTCTTTTTATAAATAAATGTTTTAAATTGTTACTATTTTTTCATCCTTCTTCCTACTATACGAATGAATATTCACATTAAAATTATTTTACCACTCAAAGTCGTTGTCACGTAAAACTTTCGCCCGTATACCGACTTTACAGGCAACCAATTTTTTTTATAGTTAAGGATATGTATGTGGTTTTCTTTTCCCCACCTGTCTCCACTGGTAGAGATAGGTAGAAAAAAATCCATTTATATCTCTACTAACTATCCCCTCTGGTAGGGTTAGGTAGAAAAAAATCCATTTATATCTCTACTAACTATCCCCATTGGTAGGGATATATGGACTCAATTTTCCATTATTCCCAAAGACATATAAAAGATAGACAGGTTACACGCTAACATTATTGCATTTTAAAGTGCTGCAAGTAGTACTATATCTACGTATACAGTTATTTATTATGACACGTTGCGCTAACAAGAGACACATTATGTGGTTAGAAAGAGATAAATATACATCTCGCTCTATACGCATGTGAGTTTCCATGGCAACGGCCGCCAGTAGACCGCGCTAACATAGTCTGTTTCACTCTCACGCATAGAACAGATTACATCTCACTCTTTACCCACGTGAGGAGCAGCCAGCAGTTTATTTATCGGGCATTTAATGTTTAATTTTAAATAATCAGTAGGTACTTACGAATGAATTGACACGTTTTTCTTGTCTCTAAAAGTTTCCGTGTAATTTGTGGACCGCCTAAAAACACAGGAAGACATTTTGGCCACGAAAAACTTGATAAATTCACGCGCTGTAGCGATGTATAGCCGGGACGCGAGTAGCGATGTGTAACTCAGGAGTGACAAACGCAAAAGATATAGTATCCCAGGCAAGGAGTGATTAACTCCGTATATCCCTTTAACTCCAATTATATCTTTATATCCATGTAGCTAAGATGTATTTTGGTCAAAACTCATTGCGAAGAATAGAAAGAAACAGAGATGTGTCTAGGTTGTAAGTAAAGAAGAGATAGAATATTTCGCCCGCGCATGCGTAGTGCGAGTTATATAATTATATTATACGGTAGTTTTGTTAAGGTAAATAAATCTTTCACGCAATAAGGCACAATTTCGCTGGTAGGGAATTTGTAAATTCGGTATGTTTAAAGAATAACAAAAATACATTTTACACATACATCAGTTAACTTTCCACCAATAGTAATAATTAATTACCAGCTAAATAAATTATCAAACAAAGAGAGTAAGTATAGACGTAACAACTAGCATGAACAAAAAAAGAATGCAAACAATCACAAATAAAATTAATTAACTCACTTGCTTCTTAAATTGAGAAGCAGAGGTGTGGAAAATATCTATGGTTGTTCTAATTCTCTTTCTTGTCGTACGCTTAATCAACTAAGTTAATCTTTAACTCCCTAGCTCATTTCGTTCATATCTGTGCCATGGAGTTAAAGAGTTAAAGATATAAAAGAGTGATGTAAATCTTTGGATATAAAAGATGTAATCACTCTTTTCTTAACAGTGAGCTATTCTGCGCATCGCTAGACGCGAGAGCGTGCCTGACTGAATGCGAGTCGGGCAATTACCTTACATTCGTATTGCCATTCTAGAGCGTGTACAACGCATCTATAACTTTATACATCATTGATTATTCCCTACTAGTAGGGCCAAGTGGACGTCTTATCTATCCCCTATTCCATCTAGCCCAACTTCCACATTTCTCCTGGTAGGGAAATGTGAAATTTTTTCCTTTCTTTTCTAGGGTGTAGGAATATTTTTTCTTTGATCCCTCCTAGGACGCAATTCCGTAGGTACTGATGGAACTTTTACCACCTATCCCTACTAGTTTGCTAATCTGGTAGGGACAAATGGAACTTTAAATAATAAGAATTACAATTTACATCCTATGAGATTCATTGAGTGAAAATATTTCACAATGGTATCGTAATGTGACAGAGTTCAATTGCGCGGTCCCGACCCGTTCGATTGACCATGATGAGCGGTATTTTTTGTGGATATGTTTGATCAATTTTAGTTTCTTTATTTATCAGTTAAAAAAATTAACATTAAATCAGTAGCTCCGGAAAAAGTTACTAATTTAAAAAAAAAATGTGCACAAAAAAAAATCCTGTATAATCATGACTATTATCCCCGAAGTGTTAGTCAGAGACTAGGCAATGAGGACCGCAAAAGCAGTCCTCTGCCATAATAGTCCACTTTTCACCAAATAGCGGCTGCACATGTGCTCAGCGTGACAGGTGGTGAGCCATCGCCGCTCTATGCTGTTGGATGTATTGTATGTGCAGTCTTTAGTCCGTTAGTCGGCTTTTACGACACCCAAGGGAAGAGAGGGTGGTAGGGAGTATTCTTTCACCGCTACGCGACACTAAGTAGACACGGTTAAATAATATAATAATAATATAATAATAATATAATAATAATATAATAATAATAATATAATAATAATATAATAATAATAATATAATAATAATAAATGTATTTATTATAACAAAAAATGATAGATAAGGTAGAACATCATAAGAAAGATAAGATAATTTTATTGCAGTATAAAAACTTAGCCTAGATACAAAAGACTTATGTTAAGAAATTAGGGTTAGTGTATATATTATAATAATACCTATGTAATACCTAAGCTAAGCAAACAATATTGCCCGTGTATTAGGTATCTATGCATAACAGTAGGTTAGCGCTTATTCGACAATAAAACATTTACACAATAACTAAACTATAAAATATATGGAAATAGAAAGTACTTACAATTATAATATTACTTATAGGAAATAAGTAGTAAAATCGCTTAAAAAAAACAATTTTTATTAACCTAAAGATTACAATCGAAATAAAAGATAACGAAATTAAAGCAATTCAAAATCAAACATGACACTCAATAATAACAGCAAGTAAATTAGGTAATATCACCGCGAAGAGTTTGCAATACGTCCGACCGATATGATGTTCAGCAGCAAAGAGGGCGCAAGCACAGAAATCAATAAATAAAGCTGCAAGCAGCCGCTCGTTTTGCTTTTATACAGAAAGTGTGGGTATTACCACAGAATAAATAATAGTACGTATTACCTACTCCTATTTTCTCTGATTCCTAACAATATTATGTATTGCTCTACTTACTCAACATTTTCTGCTCACTCGGTGTTTACGATTACGTAATTACTAATAGTAGGTTCTCTGTTTATCATATGTTTTCCCTTTTAACCACTCTTGAACGGTTTTTTACATGTTACTTTGTTCATGGGGTAAATACATAGAGACAAGTTTTTTCTGTTATTCAAAAAATTACCCAGGTGACAAAAGAATCTGTGAGAGTTTGATCTTCTAAAGGTTCAGTAGAACATACAATATCTGCAAGTCTTCAGCTGGTTTCGAGCGCAGGGTCATAGAGCATTAGTGAGTGCTTTTTAGTAATTCTTAGTAAAAAAAACAGCTGGCATACAGATAGGACATCGCATTTAGTAAGGAGCTCTGCCGTCGGGAAGCTAATTGGTCGGAATGTGCTGACTTTTAGAACTGCTCCCTGTGCTCTTTCTAAGTTTATCATAATAGTTTTGTATCCATAATTAACAGATAAATTAATAATTATCTGTAGCCGAGCGGATAGATGCTTGGCTTGAATGCGAGAAACAGTCCCCATAGCACCGGTGAGAGATACGACAATGGTCAAATCGGCAATTCGTCAGTCAAATCGGTAATACGTCAATACCTCATTAATCAGTTATCCTAATTATGATATTTGCCAAATACGCCACTGGTTAAGTTATTTGAGGAGGTATACATTTAACAATAAAAATGAAATAAAAGAGGATTCGACAAAGGAGAATGCCGGTTTGGGAACCACCTCTTCATATTCATAAATACTGACCGTATCTAAATTTGATTATTTGTGATTTGAAGGTCATATTAAGGTACATATTTATCAATATTCAATGTTGTTTGGGAAGCAGGGAATAATTATTTAAACGTGATTTTATTTATTCGTCTTAACGTGAAACAAAACGCTAACCTGACAGATATTTGCCGAAACAAAACGCGTGGCAGACTTATGGACATGACCAACGACGTGATCGAACCAATCACGATATTGCAGGGGAGCCAACATAATAAATAGCATGTCATTCAGTCTGTGCTGCCATAGAATAATCGATTTATTATTTACGATTACAAATCAATTACTTATTAATTATAATAGATTACGTAGGTATGTATTAAAAAGAATATTCTTTATTTTTATTATGAATATTCTTAAAAAAAGCATTAACAATAAATTGGAACACGACTTATGACTTTCATATGTTATATTATGGTCTTCCTTTCCATACTTTTTATCTTTAATTACTGTCAACGCCATCTGTTGCATTCCACAGACGTATATACGTCTGTGGTTACAATCTCGAACTTTTAGTAAATCCCCCCCCCCCCCCCCCCCTATTTAAATACAAACAGGAACATATATCGTAATAACATCTCGCAAAACTATTACCTATCTATCAACTATGTTAGGACCGGCACTGACTGACGTCGCGGCACGAACAGCGTGGCACTATGTTTTGCTATACAAACTCAAGTGAACTTTGCTAGGTGCTTGTACACAGTGCATTAGCTAGAGCAAGTGAAGACGTGGGCTACATACCACGTAGCATGCTCAAGCGGTCATTTGCACTCGGTGCATGTGACATGCGCGAGCGCAAGAAAGCGGGGGTGGGTTACTTGCGCGGAGTCGGATAATAGCGCGCGGGTCACTTGCGCTGATAATGCGCGAGTCGCTAGACCCGCACACTCTGTGCACAGTAGTTGGCACGATGCATTTAACCTGCGCAAGTGCCTCAACATGCGCAAGCTACAAGCATTGTACACAAGCTCCCCCTAACCTAACGGCACGGGTGACGGGACGCGGCGCACCATATTCGATAAAAAATCGTCTTTTTTTAATCGATTCATTAAGTTTTTATCTGGCAACATAAATAAATCGACGATGACATTGCGGACTTCTTCTTGGCGGGAAAGTGAAGCGTTATGTCTGCACTGCAGTTTTGTTTTATTTTCTACAAGCGGCCGCTCGCGGTGTCACCCGCGTGGTTCCCGTGGGAATATCGGGATAAAATGTATCCTATGTGTTAATCCAGGTTATAAACTATCTGTATGCCGAATTTCATCCAAATCCATTCAGTAGTTTTTACGTGAAACAGTAACAAACATCCATTCATACTTACAAACTTTCGCGTTTATAATATTAAGTAGTAGGATAATTTGTGTTTTGTCAAATAGGTAATAATGAAAATTAATGGTGGACTATTTACTGTTAAGTGTTTGTGAACGTGCATGAGTGTTGGCAAATAAAACAAAACAGTATGTACAACATCACTTTTCAAATTCTCAAGAAGTCCGTGCGAGATCACAGTAGTCCAACATCTTTACTGGAACTAAAGGGGTTTGAGGGAAATATCATTTAGCAATAAACATTCATCATATTAACATCACTCACTATCATCAGTAAGCATAATCAATGAACTCTAATATTACTTCTGAAGGACTGGTATCCATGGTCAAGAAATAAAACAGTAGATTATATTAAATAATTCAAACTAGATGACATTGCTCTGACCATGAAGATCAATGGTATTATCTTATGTGATGAGAAGATAAAGGAAATAACTTCTTAGGGCTCTGACTTCTTGGGGGACAAGTGAAGCGTCATGTCATGTCTGTGGTTTTGTCTTATTTTCTAAAGGACAATGCCCACGGCCCATACATTTGAAAATCCGGTTTAGTACTATTTTCTTTGAATTAATTATCTACAACACAGAGTTTCTCCCGTGTTCTCTTAGCAACAACACGAGTTGCTCACAACAGTCTCAACTCCAATTTAACTTAATCTACCGTACAAAACTAAATATAATTTTAAAATACATATTAGTAAGTATATTACTTTAAATTGGCTTAAGTAATGCTAAACCCGTAGCCATTAAATTAAGATTAAAAATAATAAATCTACAACACATAACATACACAACACATATTTATCATTAATTAGGCCAATAATCAAGACTATTCGTACATTTGTCGCAATATTTTTCAAGTACAAGTACATTGCTTTGCTAAATTACCTTATTTAAAATTAAACATGGACATACCTACTCCAGCCATTTTGTACAAAATATCAAAAATAACCCATCCTCATTTATCACTCTTACTGTTATTGACAACCACATAAAAATCAATTGAGTGGTTCAGACGAAGAAAGCAGAGCCACAGACACAAAAATGGCGACTTTACTTTATAATATGTAATGATAATGAAGCCCTCAGATCATACATCAAGCCGTTTACCTGTCTATGAACTATCACTGAAATGACTTATAGTCTGCACTGCAGGGTAACTGCAGATTAATTAAGTAACAATAAAAAATGAGTATGCCCATTACATCTACTCTTTGATTTGTGCCTAGCAGATTTGCATAATTTTTGTAATAAATAAGGGATCAAATAAAACACCTGTTTGTTAATTATGTATTATTTTTATTATTTGTTATCATTTAAACTTACTGCTACTTCATCCAAAAACTGCGGGGTTGAATATTAGATTGATATATAGCCCATCCAAGGTACCATACTAGGGATATGTTGTGGGCACAACAACCTATTGTTCGATATCCAACTAAACAATTGAAACAGTATTCAGTGATACTGTCTCTACCAGACACATTGTTACTAATATATAAATAAAATAGATTTTACGTGAAATGTGTCTTGATTTAATTCTTCCCCTTATCAAGGTAGTATCTATCTACCTACCGATGTGATGCCATTATTTTAGTAGAGAAATTCTTTTTCTATAACAGTAAATATCCTTCTCTTCTCGTACAAATATGATGCTTCTGTTGATTTATTAATGAGCAACCACATAGTTTTGGCAGACTTGTGTGTGTCCTACTTGGCGTGATGATTCTGCACTCTGTCCATCATTATTATAGAGGCCATTGTTTGATTTACTGTCCTCTTAGCAATTTCATAACACACTTAAAAAAATATATAATCTTTATCAGTGATCTGATCTGATCATCAAAACACAAAAAGAAAATGTTATCACTTTGTGAATTTATTATTTACAAAGCAAATTATTTTTATACATTTGGTTAAAAAATATGTAACAGTATTTCAGAAAGGAGAATGTTAATCTTTTAACAGTACTTCCAAATCAATCATAGTCACAACTTGAGGCGCTTGCAGAAACTGTTTTATGCTATAATGATGATGATTTATTGTAATAAATCATCATCATTATAGCAGCATCATTAACCAACTGCTGGTAAGTATAAACGTCTCACTGCTGGGCACAGGCCTTCCCATATAGACAACAGCACATGAGTAGATTGTAGTAGATTTGTAAGTAGGTACAATGTCACTGTAGATAGTTAAATGAAGGCAAATGTTACTGTACTTACGATTAACGGTAACAGGCACTAGCTGAGTAAAGAAAGTACTCTGTGAAGGTCGAAAACTACGAAATGTCGTAGTGTATTCGTTCACACGAATTCTACAGTTTACGCGCAGAACGTGCCCACTTTTATTGACCTCGGCATCTTCAAAACCAAATCGCAAGCCTTAGTTAGAATCGTGAGCCAAGTTAAGTGTAGTCAGTCGGTCGATCGATGTCCAAAAATCAAAATCCAAGTAGGTATATTATTGAAAGAAAATATCGGTTTCCAGGGTAAAAAACTTATTCAAATCAAACCCGTAAAACTTAAAACAACATTTTAACAACTTTTTATTTTGACAAAGGAAGGACGGACCAACCAAAACAAACAATCACAGACATTTTGACAAGTCGAAATACGTTTCGTTTTACCATCGTTAGATATTAGTCGTTCAATTAATTCATAATTATGAATTATTGTATTAATAATTCTTTATAAACAGTTAAGCGTTTGTAATGTTATATTAACGACTCTCTAAAAAGTGAATTAGAATATGGTTTAATAAACACCACATTATTTAAATATTTAGGCGTTAACAGTAAAAAAGCGAAACGGAACGTTTCGAACGACAGGATGCGCTCAAAAACCTTAATTATGTTCTAACCGTAGGAAAAATTATGTAACTAATTATATTATTTTATTGTTTATCCCCAGCTTTAAATAACATCTCAACATTACATAATTTACTAGGCTATTTGAGAGTAATTAAACCCTAATATTATTTTTTTGATACGCTCAGTCTTTAAGTGGTTCTGAAAATACATGGGTCTCTGGCATTGTCCTTACCGATTTGATTTGAGCTTTGACCTAACCTAAAATACCTTTGACTAATTGGCGACTTGACTAATATCTTATCTGACCAATGTCGCAACTCTCTCTGCTAGACTACTGAATGACATGACTGCCGTGCAGACACAAGCTTTTGCTTAAAGAATGTATAAGTTAGATAGACAATTAAAACATTACGCCATAACCCACCACGATGGCCCAATCATCTTCACGCCAAAGACGTCCACTGCTGGACAAAGGCCTCCCCCAAGAATACCACTTCCGGTACTGCTATGCGATTCTCTAAGCGACACATAGACGCTGCGCGCATGGCTGTGATCTGCTGTCTCTTCCCAATTCTATGAATATAAAAGAGACGAGCGATTTCTCAGCGCTGCGGCAGCCGCAGCTATCAAGGCTTTAGCTTAGAGAATCGCACGGCTGCTCGCGTCCAGCGGCTGCTCGCTGGCCCAGTAGCGTAATGCTAAGGCGGTGAAAACGGAAAAAATGGCTGTTTTCTAATAACTGTTATTAAAAATATTTTCGCACTTAAATTTTCAATTTGTTTACAGAACGTACGAGTGTTTTTGAGGGGAGGACTGTTTCCAAAACACGATTGGAAACATTTTGCTCGATACTAGTAGAAAATAAATCTGAAGTTACCTCTAAAATTTCATATAAATGCACATTACGACCGTGTTTTACAATAATAACTCCTATAAAATCATAATCACACCTACCTATTTACCTTTTCGATTTCTTGACTGATTTGGATTTCCAAAAAACTAAACATTTTTATTAACTTTTTGATAAAAATGTGAATGGCGCTTACGAATTACCGCGGACCCCGCACCGCGCAACACCCGCAAGGGCCCGAAATTTTCGCTGACCGCCTAACCCCCCTTAATATTAAAAAGTACATACATCCACTCACGATCACGACTACTATTAGTAATATTGGTTTTTCTAAATTGTCTCGGGTCTGGGTGTTTTCTATGTAAATAAGTATGTATTTATGTATTTCAAGTATGTTTGACGACTTCCTTGGTCGAGTGGTTGTACACCGGTTTTCATGGTGTCGCCATCTCTGAGGTCCCGGGTTCGATCCCCGGTCGGGTCAATTTAGAAATTATTGTTTTTCTAAATTGTCTCGGGTCTGGGTGTTTTCTATGTATAATAAGTTTGTATTTAAGTATTTTAAGAATGTTTATCCGTCGTCTAGTAACCATTTAACGAGTTTCATAACGAAGCTTCTCTTGGGCTAGATAATTGGTGTGAGTGTAGGAAAATTTATTTATTTATTTATATTATTCTGTGCTATTATCCCCTAAGGGTTACTCAGAGACTAGGCAATGAGGACAGCAAAAGCAATACACTGCCATAATAGTCCTCGTTTCACCACATTACAACTGCACACGTGCTCAGCGTGATAGGTGGTGAGCCCATCGTCGCTGTTTGCTGTATTTATTTATTTTATTTATTTATTTATTATTTATTTGGAAGACCAACGGCTAATATACATAATAAAAACTTAAACTTAAACTGTATGTAGTCTTTAGTCCGTTAGTCGCCTTATACGACATCCAAGGGGAGAAAGGGGGTGGTAGTATTCTATTTATAAGCCGCAACCACACAGCTCCCTAAAAATTGAATAAAATACAATATAATTAAAAAGGTAATAAAAAACTTTAGAATTCTAGCATTGCTGCTTTTTACTAGAAAAAAAACAACCAGTTTCAGGAGTCAGGAAGCTCGAATGGGATTCGAACCCATGACCTTTGGATTGCCGGTCCACCGCTCTAACCGCTGACCTACCGAAGATTCGTTGAATTTTTTCTAGTAGTTTGATTTACGCTGCAAGCCAGCGGTATTACGTCACTGTGAAGTCTACCCTCCCTCACAGTCGAAAGAATACTATTTGCAAGTATTTAACAATCGATAAAGACGTAATTGCTTATAAATATCTTTATTATTGAAATTTTGCATTCACAAGCACATTGTCAATTCAACGAGTCTTCTGGGGTCTCGGTAGCTCAGCGGTTAGAGCAGTGGACCGGCATTCCAAAGGTCATAGATTCGAATCTTATTCGAGCTTCCTGATAGGGGTTGATTTTTTTCTCGTAAACATTTGTAAAAATTTCAATAATAAAGATATTGCTGCATTTGTTTTATTCAAACGCGGTTTTCATTAAGTTAGCTAATCCAAAGTATCCGAACGGCAATAGTTAACCCATTACTCGCCGGAGTCACGTGAGTACAGTGCCAAAACAAAAGAGAGCAGTATCGACCAAACCCTTAAAAGTGAGGGGGTGAGTGCCACCCTCTTTATGAGTCAGAGGGGAGCGCCCTACACATCCCTTAGATATCGCGGTACCCTCGGAACGCTGCATGCCATGGGCTGCATTCGCATATCGATCTGGTCTTTCTGACCGATTATGAAGTTCTTGACCCTATACTGTAAATCTTAGGGCAAAAAATATGATCGATTTTGCTTCTTTTTTATGACAAACCATTTTTCTTGTATCTTTAGGATTAGATATAATAACATTAATAACCTTTCCCCTTTACTGTAAATCGTAGGGCAAATAATGTGATTGATTTCGCCCTTTTTTTTAATGACATAAAATATATCTTGTGTCTTTAGGATTAGAAAATGATTAAAAATAAATGAACAAACTAAGCTCACACCTATTATTTAGCCCAAGATAAGCTTTTTTTGAAACTCGTTAACATGGTTAAACTAGATAACGGATAAAATACCTACATGTAAACATAGAAAAACAGCCAGACCCAAAATCAATTTAGAAAAATAGTTCTTTCTAAATTGACCCGACCGGCAATTGAACCTCAGAAATGGCGCGAGACGCCAGAACCGGCCGGCGTGCTAACCACTCGACCAATGATAAGATGAGTACCTAAATGACAGGATTTTTTTATTTTGTAATGTTAACTTTTTTGTAAATAATCCACCAACATTGTTTTATACTTTTATTATTTACGGGAATGCTATAAACACTATCACATTATGAGCCTTACTTATAACCCTATTAAATGTGCTTAAATGTTTAAAATTATGCTTAAATTTTAAGCATTATTTTGTTAAACATTGTAAGTATCTCTTATGCCAAGTTCGCACCTGTGTAAGTATTTTAGTCGAGTAGAAGTACATTGCTTCGCTAGTTTGCTTATTTGAAAATTAATTTTAACCCTAGAAAGATAACCATACTACATATACGTAAAAGATAACCATATGCTTCAGAGGCGCACACCTTTCTAATGCGTGTATATATTCCAATAATTTATATTTATTATCACTAATTTAAAACTGTAAAGGTTTGAAAGAGTTTTAAAAATAAAAAACATTTATTTTAATAAAGTTGATATTAAAGTAATTTTTAACTTATAATTACGAAACCTCTATGGAAAATAACAAAAATTTGCATAATTACAAATTATCATAAATCAATATGTTTTTTTTTCTAATAATATATATACTAATAGACTATAGAGTATTCAGTCTAAAAAACAATAAACCTTAGTATAATTGGCTTTAGAGGCAGTTAGAACAAACGTCATTTTTGTGTTCGCCAAAAATAGGTAGCTGCAGTATCGCTTTTTTTACTTTTATAGATGTACTCATCTTCGACGTCACTCTGAACATCATTTTCGCTCTCATGATCTTCTACTTCGCTATCACTTTCTCGAGTATCACCAATCTCATCTTCTCGGTCCAAATAATAGGCACATTTCGTCTTCCGCAAGTGCCCTTCTACTTGCCATGGTCTACGCTAATAATATTTCCTAAAAACATAACAAAAACATGTTTTTATAACACTTTATATCAATAAATCATACGAAACAAGCAACACTAAAAGTTACATAAAAGATAACCATACGCCTCGCGAGCGCATAAAAACTCATAACTTCAAAAATATGGTACTCACCGTTTAGAAACTGCCTTCCCGCGATAGGTCTGGCTGATGACTAAGTTGACTGAAAAGGACAAGTTAATACACGCGTAGAATAAAAAGAGACAACTATAAGTTTGCTGCGCGGGCGCCTCTGCGGCGTAGGTTATCTTTCTAGGGTTAAATTAGCAAAGTGACGAAGCAATGTATCTCTACTCTACTAAATTACTAGCACAGGTGTGAACTAGGCATAAGTGCTATATGTTTTCTTTAAATATTTTCAGCACGGCGATATTGTTTTGTTTAAATATTATGCAAGAATTTACAACTTTAAAGTTATTTTTAGGCAATTTAATGTTCGGTTCATTTTTACATACATACATACATATAATCACGACTATTATCCCCGAAGGGTTAGTCATAGACCATGCAATTAGGACCGCAAGAGCAGTCTTCTGCCATAGTACACTTTTCACCTAGTGACGATTGCACATGTGCTTAGCATGACAGCTGGTGGTGAACCCATCGCCGGTTCATTTTTATTATGCGTAAACCTTACGTATAAAAAATAAAAGATAAATAAATAAAACTTTCCTACACTCACACCAATTATCTAGCCCAAGAGAACTCGTTAAATGGTTACTAGACAACAGATAAACATACTTAAAATACTTAAATACATACTTATTATACATAGAAACACCCAGACCCGAGACAATTTAGAAAAAAAAAATTCTAAATTGGCCCGACCGGGGATCGAACCCGGGACCTCAGAGATGGCGACACCATGAAAACCGGTGTACAAACCACTCGACCAAGGAGGTCGTCAAAAGATATAATATATATAATACATTTAAATAAAGACATAAATACTAAGCTTAGTACAAAAATTATAAATGAAGTCACCGTACAACATAACGACGGAATTCAATTACGCATAATGGGCTTATTGAAAATTTGAATCAATCTGGATTAAAGCAAATTTATTCCACGTCACGTCGGCTCCGAGACGTTTCGAGTTGCTATCGTTCACCGAATTGGATCATTATCTAGCTGTAACAGTGCGGGGTGGCAAGCGCGATCGGTCCTTCGAACCGGTTGGTGGGTGACACTCACAACGCGTTATCGTTTCTGCGCGTTGAATTCTTTCTTGCTATTTATGCTAGGTACAGCCGAGGAAGTTCCCGGTCGAACACTTCTCGGCGATATTCGCTTGCTCAGTTTCTACGCGCATGCTACTTGTACGTACAGTCAGCATCAAAAGTAGCTTAGCATATGGAATTTTCAAATGATTGTTACGGTTGAAATGACCAGAATTGTCTGACATAGCTGTTGAGTCCAAAAGTACATGACCGTCACTATCTGTAATTACAAAGAAGTTATAATTATGACAACAAAAAATGTCATATAATTCTGAAATGTATGATGAGTATGTAAAGACACTTACACGTGACTATTACTTTTGCTACCTTGTTTTTGTTCAGTTACTTTTGATGGTGACTGTGACTGAAGTGAAATTGTGCCTTTAGGCCTAATTTTGGCGGCTCACTCACGAGACGCTAATGCCGTATCTTCCCTTTTTGTTTTAATCTAAGGTCTAAACTTAATTTTTCTCCATGCCTACGTTCATTTGTAACGATTTAAAATAAAGATATAAGTGTTTTTTAACTTAATCATAGTTTTCGTATAAACACTTCAATGTACCGGTAGTCAATTTGGCACCGCTGGACTGGAGAGACTGTAGCACGGCCCATGTTTCGATCGAATCAAAGGCTTCCTCATAGTCCAGAAACGCTAAGCAAAGTGGCCGGTTATACTCTTCGGTCTTCTGGATAACCTGCCGCAGCGTATGTATGTGGTCTATGGTGCTGAAGCCTTTTCGGAATCCGGCTTGTTCGATTGGCTGGATGTCATCAAACCTGCGTGCGAGACGATTAGTTATAACTCCCGAGAACACCTTATAAACGTGATTTAGAAGTTAAATGGGTCTGTAGTTCCTCAGTAGGGTCTTGTTGCCCTTCTTAAAGAACAACACAACCACACTTTCCATGCCACGCTTCTGGCGTTCTATAGTTTTTGAAGAGCTGTGAGAACCGGTCTTCCGCATGCTTTCAAAAGCTCAGCCGTAATTCCGTCAGCACCCGATACCATGCTGTTCCTAAGCTGCTTGAGAGCCATACCAATCTCGTACAGGCTGATGTCCTGGATATTCGGTGTAGTGTCGGTTTAGCTTAGCTCTATGGTCAGTATCTGTAGCTAAGCTTTGTACAGGCGATGATGTGTATAACTGTCCATAGAACTTCTCGACCTCTCCCATAACTTCGGACCTGGACGTGACAGTTCTGCTGTCATCGGTTTTCAGCGTCGTCAGTTGGCTCTGCCCAATACCCAAATCTCTTGCGAGTACTTTGGAACCTTTGTTTCGCTCGATAGCTTCTTTAATAAGGTCGGTATTAAATCAGCGAGTGTCACGAGTGAAAGACTTCGAGATTTGCCTACTGATCCGCCGAAGCTGAAACGAATCATCCGAAGAACGCAGAACCATAACGCGCCGCTCTTCCATCAGTTAGAGAGTATGGTCCGAGAGCTTTTTGGGTCCTCTTGTACGGAGGGTTTTGAAGGACTTAGACCCAACCGCATGGACAGTTTTCACAAATCTGTTGTTGTAATCGTCGAATTCTATGCAATCCTTCAGGCATTCGAAGCGATTTTGCAGTTCGAGCTGGAAGCTTTCGGGGTTTTGGATTTGGATGGGTGCAGGACGGAGCGTAGACTTCATCAATCGACGTTTTTCCAGCTTGATATTGATGTTCAATGTGCCTCTTACCAACCACTGATCACTGCCAGTTTTGAACGCGTTGATCACAGAGACATCATTGAATATTTGCTTCCTCGTCGACATGATGAAGTCAATCATTTTTTGTTGCACCATCGGGACTTAGCCAGGTCCACTTGCGGTGTTCAGCTTTCCTAAAAAAGGAGTTCATCGTGAAGAATCCCTACCTTTCCAGAAAGTCCGCCAGCTGTTGACCCCGGTGGTTCCGAATTCCAACTACAAATCGCAGTGGTAATGCAGTAAAGCAGTAATCCTAGTATCACAAGATATCTTGATCATTGATATCTTTTCCACTGCTGTTGAGTTAAAATTTTTGTTTATGTGTCAGATTTTTATGATTGGGTAGTACATGTTACGTTAAAGGATTTTTAATATTATTATTACATATTTAGTTTTAGTGTAGCTACCTAAGTTTAGAGTTTGTGGTCAATCAATGCCAAATATTTAAATAAGTGTAAAAGAAGAGCCTACAGCTGTTAAGTTTTGTGCCTTATTTTTATTTTTTTTACGGTTAACGGGTAAGCGCTTGGCCTTCATCTCACCTGATGATATGTGACGATAAAGCCGAAGGTGAAAACGCGCTTTACCCGGAATCCTCAACCACTGAGGAACTGGCTATCTTATCTCTAACTGTCAGAACACAACTATGCTATAAACAGCGTTGTTATGGCGACAGACATAGGTAAGATGGCCTTCTTTTATATCCAGTCCATACTCCTCTGGAACGCGCTACCTCAGGAAGTCAGGATGGCTGCGAGTCGTGACGCTTTCAAAAAGAAAGTCCATTTGCTCCTTTTTGACAGAACCATAAACCAAAATTGCACCTACCATGTCATCTCTGCACCACCCTATGGTTGACTGGTAGAGAATGCCTCAGGCATTAAGTCCGCCATGTAATGTAATGTTGCAAAAGTTTAAATAAATAAATAAGATGGTGGTAGCTAGCCAGGCGGACTTAACAGCCCTATATGTAGTACTATTATTTATTTTGTGCTTATACGAGTATGTTCAAAAAATTATAAATATTACGTTTCTCAATTACTATCGAATTTGTTTACGAGATGATTCGATTAATTCCTGATTTGCCGGATTCCTGATTCGCCGGATTCTTGTTTCGCCGGATTCTCGTTTCGTCGGATTCTTGTTTCGTTGGAAATATTAACATACAATAATATCACTTAAGTAAAGAAAACATGTAGTTATATTTATTATTGTATGAATTATCATATTGTTGCCACTATCGAACGTAACTTAAATTACCTACTTAGAAATGGGTTTGATTCATATTTTCAAAGAAATTACGTTTTTGCTTTAAATATTTTTTATCTGTTACGTTATCTGTTAACATAACAGACGTTATTAAATTAAAAACAAATAAATATTTTTATTAATGTACCGAAATATCTGCCTTTTATTTAATAGATACGTAAAGCCGAGATATTTCGATAGTTTTCCTTCAACAAAAAAATCCGACGAAACGAGAATCCGGCGAAACAAGAATCCGGCTAATCAGGAATCCGGCGAGTCAGGAACTAATCGATGATTCTATTACTATTCATGTTTTCACGTATTAAATTACTTAATTCATCTTTCCTACAAAAATGTGTTTTATTCCTGTTGTTACAAAAAATCATATATAAGTTTGTCATTGTTATCAACACAGGTCATTGTTTTTTTATAGCAATATCAGTTTCCTGATACACAGTCATTATTCTGAACTTATTTTTTTTAATATATAATAGAAGGAGGCAAACGAGCAGGGGGTCACCTGATGCAGAGTAATCACCGCCGCCCATGGACACCCACAAAACCAGAGGAATCGCAGGCGCGTTGCCTTCCTTTAAGGAATGAATAGGGTTAAGGAAGGAATAGGAATTGTGAGAGGGGGGGGGGGGGGGGGGGAGGGATGGGTCTCCGGAACCCTCACTGGCCGGACGAAATACATCAGCACTAAGTGCCATTATTTCACGCTGGATATTCGTGAGAGGGTGGTATTACGCCGGGCGAGCCGGCCCAATGCGTGCTGCAACGCAGCGTGGCTCTACCACTCAGTCAGTGTCACTCATTGAGCACCATCTAGGGGTCACGTGTAGGGCCTCAAGGGTAAACCTACGGACGCGAGTAACTTTAACCCCCCCTTGGTTTTCTTTTTTTATCAATATTTTATTGAATAGAGGTCGTATTTGTGTGCTTATGGTATACAATTGCTTAGAATCATGAAAACTATGGATCCTACATCGTATTGAAGCGTTGCACGTGGGTTGATACAAAACCAAATATTTAGATCAACATTTACATTTCTACGTAGATCCACCCACCCGCCTACGTATCGTACGTAGCGTGCCGCGCGCGTAGATAGTACAGTTAGCTTATATTTATACTGTGTAGATAGTGTGCAACCGAATATCACCGAAAATTTGTGGTTGACCGGGAACTTCCTCGACTGTACTAGGGTTACCATCCGTCCGGATTTTTAGACTCTAGTCCGGACTTTGTCCGGCACTTTAATTTGTCCGGATTTTGGAATATGAGTTACAAAACTACATATTAAGTAGTATGAAATAAGTCTTTAATCTTTGTTAACTTCTCATTAATTATCTAAAAACAAAATATAGAAAGTGAGTAATGTTTCCATTTTGTGACTAAAAAGTCCGGACTTTTATCGGAATATCAGGCTTTTTGTCTAGACTTTTCAAATTCCTAAATGGGAACCCTAGCTATACCCAGCCTAGATGATGTTATAATTCACAGTTCTCCATAAGATTATTTATAATAATATTCAAGTTTAAACAGCGCATGGCAATGAGTGAGACACAGTGACACATCTACATTCGTATTATAAGCCCTATGTTTTTGTACAAGAAAAGTTATGAAAAAGTCGTTTCAAACGTAAGTAGTGTTTATAAACCTAACACTACACGCGCCGCCCCCTTACTGTTAAACGCGGATTTAAAATGCCACCCCTCGTTTCATTGAATTTTGGTGTGGCTTACCGAGAAATAGCGATTGCTTTGAATATTGCTGTGTTTTGCTGTTTTGAAATTTTATTAAATTTGAAATGAGAAATGTTTTTCGAGTAAGTACCATTTTATTGAGATAGACGTGGTGCGTTTGATACAGCGCAGCAGCATCGAGAAAGGAACCTTCACAAGGAACTCGCTTGCACAAACTACATATACTATGGCCGAATTCGATGAAGAATGTTTGTAAAGAAATTACTGTCATTTCCCTATACTGTTTTTACAAAAGAAGACACACCCATATTAGTTGTTTTCCCGTGAATCTCTCAAGAAAAAGTAAAAAGCCGAGTGACATTGCATATTTGCATAAAGAAATTGTTAGATAAGTAGGTAAGTAATTGGTGTGAGTGAGAGTGGAAAAGTTAACAAAATAAATTGTATCTGCGGGTGTAGGTAGTGGTATTCAAAAAATCAGGAGGGTGGCAAAAATATGTGCATGAGCAAGCATGAATAATAAATTACAGTCTCAAATATATTTTTAATACTGCACCAAATCTGATAACTTTAATTAAACATAGACATGGCGTGTTGGCAGAGTAATTTCTTAGTTGGTCGCACATGCTCGATAGATATGCGCGCGATACGTCAGCCCCATCCAAATCCTAATATTTTAACATCTCATTTGAATAATTTCTCTCTGGTGTATTGTGGGACAACATGCTATAAATCCTGTCGGTCCTAAATAAGCAAGTTTTATTATTGTGGCTAGTATTATGTAGTTTTGTTGCTTTGGCGTAGTCCAGAACATGCTATAATCATTAGCAGGTCATGCATAGTAGGTACTTGAATCAATTTTTAGGGTTCCGTAACCAAATGACAAAAAACGGAACCCTTATGGATTCGTCATGTCTGTCTGTCTGTCCGTCCGTATGTCACACACAGCCACTTTTTTCCGAAACTATAAGAACTATACTGTTGAAACTTGGTAGTAGAAAACACCCAGACCCGAGACAATTTAGAAAAACAATAATTTCTAAATTGACCCGACTGGGGATCGAACCCGGGACCTCAGAGATGGTGACACCATGAAAACCGGTGTACAATCCACTCGACCAAGGAGGTCGTCAAAAAAATAATGACAAAACTAAAAAAAATATATGATGTACATTATCATGCAAACTTCCACCGAAAATTGATTTGAACGAGATCTAGTAAGTAGTTTTTTTTTAATACGTCATAAATTAATTAATTAAAAAAAAAATACACTATTATTAAAACATCGATCAAAGTTACAACGAACTACAAGAAATTTTATATGATATTATTTGTTGCTACGGAACCCTTCATGGGCGAGCCCGACTCGCACTTGGCCAGTTTTTTGTACCTTTTGACCGCCACAGCATAAACGCTTCGCCGGGCCCTGTAGGCTTACTCCTGAAACACAATTGCATTAATCAATTTCCAATCACAAATCTAAAAAAATTTAAATGACACTTTTGTAAGCGACAATATCGCCTCATTGGAATTAAATTGCGTGGAAATTAATTGAACAAATTATTATCGAGATGGCGTTCCGGAATTATCTTTACTTAACCCAATATCGATAATATTAATCGCATTGGAATTGTATTGAGATTGAGTTTGCGTTCTAGAGTAACTCCCCTGTACGCCAAGCATTCAATTTAGAGTTATAATCACAACGAATACCACCTGATGACCTGAGGGCCAATTCTGTCTCTCAGTCAGCGGCGTCAGCGCTGAGAACCGACTCTGTCTCTTTCCAATTCATATAAAAGAGACATAGTCAATTCTCGAGATACAGAATAGCCCCCCTGCAAAGGGTTCGAACCTAAGAGCCTTCGATCAACAATACCAACTAGATAAACGAGTCACGTACAAAATCAAAGCTAAATTGTGTCCACGTGAATAAATACTTTTTCAAAGCAATAAATTACTCCTGTCACTTAAAAAAGAAAAGACGTCAATATCATTTAGTGGTGAAATCAACCTTAAGGGGCAACAAATAAAGTACTTTTTCCTGTTATGCTTTGCGAGAAAATAAGAGCTCACTTTTCAAGTGCGCTCTTATTTACCGAGACACATTTTTAGCGCCGACCTGACATCTAGTTGTATTGTTGATCGAAGCTTAGAGCATTCAATGAATGCTTTAAGGTTCGAACCTTTCACATACACATACATACTCGTACATCACGCTTATTTCCCGGAGGGGTAGACAGACACCACAGCTTACCTATATAATAAAATGAAAGATAAAAACAAAAGTGAATCTAAAAGTTATACGTACTTTTACTTAAGGGCACTATGAACGCATTAGAACAATGTGTGCGAAACTAGAGGAATGTTAATTCCATGCATTTTTGTCATTGATACATGTAATCGCTTACAGTATAATAGGTAGTACTATTATTTATTCTGTGGTAATAGCCCTTTTCTAAAAGTCTGTCCTTAACATGTGTCTTAAAGTCAAAGGGCAAAATTTTATCATCGTTCTGGATTTTATTGTAAATTATGACACTTTGTCCCATAAATGTTCCATAAACTTTCTGAAGTCGAAATTTAGGAATTACAAGTTTATACTTATTTCTAGTAGGTACCATCTGCTACGATCCTGAATTCCTGACGCACATACTTTGCTTAATTAACTCTCACAACGTTCTTCATAAATGCGTGTCGGCTTAAGATACTTTTGACTTGACCTTAACTTATTTTCGAAAATATGTTATTTTGTACCAGTCAATAGTTAAAATGTTTGTTAAACTTAAATGAACATTTTAACCCGTATAACCGACCTTAACTTATTTTCGAAAATATGTTATTTTGTACCAGTCAATAGTTAAAATGTTTGTTAAACTTAAATGAACATTTTAACCCGTATAACCAGACAAAATTTAAAGTCAATTGTCTCGCGACCGCCGGCGGTCTTATGATACTTGACCTATTATATGTATATATAAAATATCGACACTGAAATTGTGAAACATAACACATTGAAACTTCCATTTTAGTTCTTCCTGTTTTTACTGATAAAAATAGTAGGAGTAAAGCTCGAAACAGCTAGTTACATTCTCTGAAACATAAACCTGACAGCTACAGCTACAAAATGTTTAACCCCTTCGCCACTGCCACAAAAGAAAATACAGCGGAGGTTTTCCCGCCACGCCCGCGCGCGACATCTTGCGGAAAAGTGAGGAGTCATGTTTGCAATTTTGTTTTACGAGTATTACCTAAAATCTGTGTTTTATTTTGTTAAGTGCTCGTGAACATGCATGAGTGTTGGAAAATTCAACAAAATAATGGAACTTTATTTGCCTAATTCTCTCACGTAGTACGCGTAAGCTCTTTCTTAGTACAATAATTTTACTAAGAAAGAGCTTACGCGTATTCGGGTTCCATCGACTGTCCTGATCTTCTGTCTCAAATCGCTCTCAGAGCACCCACAAAGCTTCTTAGGTTCAGCCCACTAATATATTTGCCCCCATCTTCTTCCAACTATAGGCAGAACACGTATATTTCGCGAGCGAGTAATAGTTTTAATACAATGAGTAAAGAAATTGATATTGACCTTTTTAATACCAGTGTTGCGACGATAAGGCTTCCTCATAAGCCAGTTATTTTTTGAAGGTTACATTGATGAGCAGTAGATAGTGATTAGTGAATAACTTCTGTACCTATTTGACTGAGTTTCTTGTAAGACTGTATCACAGTTTAAGCTACTCTATTTTTAACAGTGAGAACCTGTAATTGACTTTCTGACTTTACCTATAAGTCTCTAAATTGTAACATAGCTGTTGGTTTTCCTATCAATAAATAAATAAATAAAATAAATAAATAATTATAGTCCCCTAAGGGACCATGGGGGATTTTGTACGGACCCCGTCCCCACGCTCAACAGTCATGGGATACGTGTCAATTTGTTCATTTGGGCCCAAATAAGCCTAAAATACCTGTGTTAGTTGCAAAAAGTATTGGGTTTATTTATAATAAAAAAAAACTTTTTTATTGTTTTCTTGCTTAAGTTAGAGTTGCTCGAGTGTGTCATGCTCTCTCAAAGTGTATCTGCGGTGGTGGCATGTGCGTCGGGTCGTTCCCTAAAACATGGTAGAGCGAAGCGATGGCTAATTCACATGTCATACTCGTGAACGGGTGCCGCCTGTGGAGGCTGGTCTGCTCTTGCAATCTTATTTTGTTGGAAAAATAATAATATTCAAAACCAATATATTTTTTATAACCTTAATCCCACGTCTTTGAAGAATGTCGCCATAGTTAAAAAATAGCTATCCTACTAGACCCTTCAAATGACACTAATTTCAAATCTGTTGGATGGTAGGGGACGTTTCTTCCCATGGTCCTTTGTTTTATAAATATCATCTGTAAGCTGTAAGCTCGGACCAAAATATTTGGTCCGAGATATAGTATGATTAAGAATTACTTAGCAAAAATTAATGCTTTGCCGTTTTCATTATTAAAAAACTCATGGTAAAGCATACATATTATAAGAAATCACTAACATATGAAATGATAATTCCTGGTCTTTCACACCTCCTTTTGTTGTTCTTGACGAACAATAAACAGCTGACAACAAGACATTATGTCAATTGTATATTACACAAATAACACAAACACTAAGATTTCTTAATATTTCACTATTATTTCGCACAATCCAGCAATGTTTTGACCGAGTAGTCGGTCATGAAATGACACGTCTCACACCGACAGTGCGTCGCTGCCAAACGTACATTCACTATCTCTTTTACTCATATCACACTACAGTCATACAGACAGAGATACAAATACTTTACTTTGATACACGTATGTAAAAGCGGCAACGTCGTAAGACTCTGTCCATGTAATATTTGGTCCGAGGCTGTAAGCATTAAAAAAAATTAGAACTGTCATATTTGTATAGTCTATGGTTCTTTGATATCTTTCTATAAGATCATAGAATAATAACTTATTCTGAATTTATGATTAAGAAAGTTATTTATCATAAGTCATTCTCTCATCACATCAAAGGTTTTAAATGGCCGAAGAATCCAGAAACAACTAGACACCCGCCATATTTATTGATTGTTAAAGTGTGGTGGCGGCTCATTATTATAAGCATAGGTACTTACAAGGTACTTACTATCAATACCAACCCATTTTCTCTTGTATGTCGTAAAAGGCGACTAACGGACTAATAAAAGACGGCACATACATCCAACAGCATAGAGCGGCGATGAGCTAACCACCTACTATGAGATGAGCACATTATGCAGTTGTTTGTTGGTGTGTTTTGTAGACAGTGGCAAGGACGATCTTATTTGTCTATGACTGTGGTCTTGCACTGGTTCTCACCATTGCCTGGTCTCTGACTAACACTTTGGGGATAATAATATATATGTGTGTTTGTATTGTTTGTGTTTCCAACATGGCGGATGAGGAGCGCGCCTCTTTACGACTTCCGTGAAAATTATGGCCATGCTCGTACGTTAAACTTTTATATCCACAAACGACGTTGGTTCCACGTACGTCAAATAATATAACAGTCGAAAAGCACGAACGTGAAACTCGTTTCATTTCGCTATTGTTGTAGTAAACACGCTTATTTGAACTCCTAATAGGTAGGTAGTATGCAATGACACGAAACACTAAACTAGAATTGCTTGAAGTAATTTACTTACCATGTAGGTAATTAGCTCGACTCTTTTGGTTAAAACACCGGTCTCACAGACTGCAATCCAAGGTTCAATACTTGGCAGGGTAGGATACAGGATAGATAGGATATCCGAGGCTTGTTTAGGTCAGACATGTATGTAGTACCTAAGTCCGTCTTGACTAGGTATCTGTCTAGATAAACTGGGTGATGGTAGTTACCATCACCCAGTTTATCTAGACAGATACCTACATCAAAATATGCTTTTTTGACTTAACCTTTATTTTGTTATGAAAAATACATTACATATAAACACGACTCTATCCCCGAAGGGTTAGTCAGAGACTAGGCAATGAGAACCACAAAAGCAGTCCTCTGCCATAGTCCACTTTTCACCAAATAGCAACGGCACATGTGCTCAGCGTGACAGGAGGTGAGCCCATCGCCGCTCTAATCTGTTGGATGTATGTGCAGTCTTTAGTCCGTTAGTCTCCTTTTACGACACCCAAGGGCAGAGGGGGGTCGTAGTATTCTTTCACCGCTACGCGACACGGTATGTAGGTACGTGCTACGTCGACGTGGCATGCAAAATTCTCATACAAAACACAGAAAAACGACGTTTCGTAGTCCCCTCTATCCTTCTTCAGAACTGAACCAAGTTTTGTAACTTTTTCAGCATCGGTTAAAAGAGAAAGACGAATGAGATTTTCTAAGTCTGCATGTTTGATTTTTTTCTAAATCTTGCGAAATCACTCCGTTTTAAGGCGTCATCAGACACATTAAGTGGCTGGTTTAAAAAGCTGGGCGAAAGTTTTACGTGACAACGACTTTGAGTGGTAAAATAATTTTAATGTGAATATTCATTCGTGTAGTAGGAAGAAGGATGAAATAATATGGAAGGGACGCGTGCCTTTCACTTTTTATGTCTGTCTCTCTCGCTCTTAGGCGGGCTAACCATGCCCGAGTGGAAGGGACGCGTGCCTCTCACTCGCTCTCATTGTGAGCGCATAACGTGAGCGGAGCGTAACGCAGTTTCTTGAAGTGTCACCCGGCAAACCAATTTATAAGACGTTGTCACGTCAAAAATCAAACATACAGACATAGAAAATCTCTTTCTTTAATCGATGCTGAAAAAGTAATAAAAATTGGTCCAGATCAGGAGAAAACGGGGTGCTACGAAACGTCGTTTTTCTGTGTTTTTTATGAGTATTTTGCATGCCACTTCGACGTAGTGTTTCCTCTTAATAAAGTAATAGACAATTCATAATTAATATAATGTCTTATAGAAGTATTACAGCCTGTACATTGTCCCACTGCTGGGCAAAGGGCTCCATCGTTGAAATCAAGTCATCACTACAATAGGCTAGTTGACTAAATTTTAAAATCATATTAAAACGAGACCTGTTTACCTCTTTTATCCTAAGAATACATTATTTTTCAAAAAATCGATCATTTAAAATATTTATTTTGCGTTTTTATATTCCGATTTAAATTACCGCCATGTTGAATAAATGACGTACGCCGTGCCAAACATCCGTTTTGTTCGAGGCTTGTTCTTTAAAAATGTCACAACAATAAAATGACATTTGGCATGGCGCGCGGTGTGACGTCACGGCGGCGTCTGATTTCCGTTTAATGTCATATGTATGACTGAATGCGTATTATTGTCGATTTTTTTCTTTAAAATTATTAATAATCCCAATTTTTTACAAGGAATATTTTAGATATTTTGTTTCTATAAAACATAATTGATCATTAGAAACGACGCCAATCCACCCGATTTATCTTAGTGGACACATGCCTATTGTTGGCTATTGGCTTAACCATCACGCTTGCCGAATGCGGGTTCGTGATCACAAACCCGGGCTATCATCATCATCATCATCATCAGCCTATAAACGTGCTACTGCTTGGCACAGGCCTCCCACGTGGACAATAGCACGTGGGGATATTGGGCCATAACCCACCACGCTGGCCCAATGCGGGTTGGTGGGTTTTTAACGACTGTCATCTTATGACAACAGCCGGGACCAACGGCTTAACGTGCCTTCCGAAGCACGGAGAAACCCGGGCTATGCATCGAAAAATCCGCAAACACACCCGGGTCCGATTTTCAGATGTTCCTGATGAACCCGGAACATCTGAAAATCGAGCCGAGCGACCACTAGGCCACCGAGGCGTTATAAAATAACCATTAAAGTGAATATAATCACCTCAAAACCACAATAAAAAGCTTATCACATAAAAATGTAAAGAAAAAAAAAAGTATGTTGAAAGTACCATAACCAAAAGCGTCCATTTATCTAAGTTGAACTTTTATCCCTGGTAGCATCGGTGAAGAGTCGATGAAGGTGTGCAGTAGTCGTAAACTTGTCAGGATTAAGTTAATTTACGCACAAAGTTTGGTAACAAGACAGATCGATTGTGTGATTCATCCCGTTATATATCCTTGCGTAGGTACGTACGGCTTAGTCGGTGCCTCGTGTTAGAAGCTGAAGCGATTTGTAAATACATAGATTCACGAATATCATCGCCAAAGGGTTAGTCAGAGACCAGGCAATGAGGACCGCAGAAGCAGTCCACTGCCATAGTCCACGTTTCACCAAAGGAGAATGACCAAACTAGCCTATTCGATATCTTTTGCTTCTTAATCATTCACATATCAAAAGTGTTCTCTTAAGTTATAATGATTACTGTTAAAAAAGGTTTTATATAGAACGCCGCGTTAAGAGTCAAGTGATAAATAAATACTGAACTGAACTGATAGTCATACGATAACAGTTGTCATAACCTCAAAATACCTAAAAAGTCTTAAGCTAAAAATTAATATAGCTTCAACCTACCGCTTGATATTGTAATGTAATTTTTTCTACATAATTCAGATCATTGCTGCTATTGATTACTATTTATGTTATTCATTAAAGCGCTGTGTTACGCTAGCTAGCTAAAAAACTAGCCTAACTCCCATAGCAAAATGGTCATTATCCTTTCAACTGCACATGTGCTCAGCGTGTTAGGTGGTGAGCCCATTGCCGCCTTATGCTGTTGCGTGTATGTGCAGACAAACATTTATAAAACTCAAAAATTAAATAATCTGTAATATAAAAATGAATCGCTGAATGTATTGCTAAGCGCAAATCTCGAGAGCAGCTGAACCGATTTGGCTAATTATTTTTTCATAGTATTCTTTGAAGTATGAGAATGGTTCTTACTTAGAGAAAAAAAAATAAAGAATCGAAAATTTAAATTTAACACCCTGTCACGAGGTACAGGTCAGGGTGTTCACGCGGACGAAGTCGCGAGCGGGCCGCTAGTAATAGATAAACATCTTAAAAAGTTATGTAATATAATAAATAAAAATATAATACATAATATAATCTAATTTACTTCAAAATTAATTGAAAAAGGTCTTCCCTCTTTAAATTGCTGTGCCCATAATGAACCTGTACATATATTATAACAACTTTGTAACATTATGGTGTGCTTTAAAATATTGAGTATTGAGTCTTAAGTTCTTTAGTCGCCTTTTACGACACCCAAGGAAAGAGAGGAGTTGGTGAATTCTTTAAGTGAGCGGCTACTCACCGGCCACTACTACCACCTACTACTACAGTACTATTAGTTATTCTGTGCTACTACTAATACTTTGTGACGTGTGTATTCCCTTCGTGCCATAACATAAAGGATTTAGAACATCACCGTCATCAGTTTATCGCAGTCCACTGCTGGTGTTATGCCTCTCCCTCTTTAAACGTGATCTTCCGCTCTAATATGCCTCTCTTAAGACATGCCTTTGAACCCGATCTTCGCCTCACCGCCTCTACGAGTAGTTACTGATTTACATATTCTTTGGCAATTCTTTTTAAAGCAATACAACTTTCCCTCCCCAACTAGTTGGCAAACTTACTTCAAACTGTCAAACATACAGGGTTAGTACACAAACGCCCTTTTTTCTAAGTATTGTTTGTTTGTATAAGATATGAACTGGAACTTCATGATGGAAAATCGTATCATAACTGTTTTGGATTTCTTAGAAAAGTCTTGTAACTTTGACCACGATTAGGTTTCAAGGTCTGATGATGAAGCTGGAAGATAGGCACTGGCATTCCATGATAGAATGTCGTATCATAGTCGTGTTTGCACTTGTGAGAAAGGCCACGTAATGGACTTTGAACACGATCAGGTTTCAAGGTTAGACCAAAAAGTATAAAATAAATTAATAGTTTAAAAAACACTAAAAAACACGCTTTTATAAATGCACGTAAAAACAAAAAAAAAATATGGTTAGTTCAAGTTGTCTCTATTTCTGGGCTGAAGTGTAAACTATGTGCTTTTAATTATAATATTTGATTGTCAAAGCGTGGGGCGCTGGAACAGGAAAGACTTTCTTGTTAACAAATACTAATACTAACTTCCTGGCGGAAGCTGCATGAGGTCGCACAAGAGCATAACGTTTATGCCGCCAAAGGGTTACCAAAGGGAACCAAAGATATCTCGTCCACGAACAAGAACTCTACATTTTGCCACTGTTGACGCATACCCTTATGTACTTAATTTCCTGAAAGAAGAGGCGTTAAAAATTTCAGTGAATGTCGTCTCTCCTCGCTGCTGGCGCATGTTTTGTCTGAGTTGGACAATCTGTTACTTTGAACAGACTGTTTAATGTAGAGCCACCTACTAGTCGTGCTGCAACCCCAGTTAGAACGCCAATCATTTGATGCCAAGCCAATGATTTCTCAGCAAGTTATACAAAAAGTCTTTCCTTTTCCAGCGCCCACGCATTTACAATCAAATATTATAATTAAAAGCACATACTTTACACTTCAGCCCAGAAATAGAGACAACTTGAACGATACATAATTTATTTTTTGTTTTTACGTGCATTTATAAGCGTGTTTTTCGTTTTTTTCATTTTTGTTTTATGTATATCCATATAAAGACATTTTCTTCTTGCAATAAAGGATTTGTATACATTTTTTGGCAATTCGGTAAAAAATACAGCATTCTCTTCCAAATAAGTTAGCAACCTTACTTCAAACTGTCTAACAAACCAGGCTAGTTGACAAGCGCCCATTTTTCTGATTCATCAATATATCCATTAAAGTCCTTCGTAAAATAAAATAATTCGGTAAATAGGTATACATTTTTGGGCAGTACCTACGTGTATTATTCTGTGTCAATACTTCCCTTCCAACTAGTTGGCAACCCTACTTCAAACTGTCAATCTCCAACTACCTGCGCGCAATCGATCACTGGCAAAGTTTTATTTAACGCCAAACATCGTTCACCCTCCGCGTTGGCCGCACGTGTGACCGGCAGCCCCCCCAAATGTCATTTGTCATCTGCGTCTATTCTATACAAAACACCGCCGTTTCATATTGCGTCATTTCATTTGCGACAAAAGAGCGCGAGCCAAAGTCACATGTAGCGATTTTGTTACACAGCCAGTGTTTCAAAAGTATTTGATGTGTTTTGCAGCTGTTATTTTTTCAAATATTTTTTATGTAAGTACTATATTATAAATGACTGCTGTTTTCTAATACCTTACCTTAGATTAAAACAAAAAGGGAAGATACGGCATGCTCCTACTTGTAGTCATTCAAAATATAGTCTTACTCAACTACTTAAGCAAACACTCACACACGCACATCTACAAAGTGTAAATCGAGCGAGCGAGACAAAGCGGTAAGTTTCAACGTCAGCGCGAGGGAGTCAGCGAGTAGCGCGTTGACGTCTCGGTCGCTTCGCAACAGACGAGTACGTACGACCGATTCCGACGCCACTGCGGAGTAGCGTCTTTCTCTTTTTCACACAGTTGAATATCTGCAATAGGGCGATGTAGCTTCGGCAAATTGTGACTGAAGTGAAATTGTGCCTTTAGGCCTAATTTTGGCGGCTCACTCACGAGACGCTAATGCCGTATCTTCCCTTTTTGTTTTAATCTAAGTACCTTACGCATATTTTACCCTCTTCGGCTGGTCCTCTGTGACACAGCGATACGGAACTACATTTTATTCTATAATCCTTCGATCAGGTATTGTTGATCGAAGCTATAATCGTCAATGACCTTTATAATATAAAATATATAGACTAGTTACACCTGAACGAATTGCATTTAAGAATGGCGAAATTGTTTCTAAGACGTAATCACGTCGAAAGGGAAAGAAAATAAATGAAATCTATCATTAGCCTATTGTAAAAAAGAGATAAACATATATTTTAACTTTTGTATACTCTTTATGGTAGTTGAGCAATGAGCTCATTGAAAAATGCGCCATCTCGGCCGCCATTGTTTTCTCTCTTTCACTCTTACAGAAACGTCTCTCTCTTACATAGTAGGTACACGCGTCTCACTCTTGCATATCGAATTGGCAACAGGTCCTCACTAAATGAAAATTTCTATTTAAAATTTATTTTTATAATAATTACGAGTGAAATTAAAATAAAATCTTGTTTTTGTGTTCTAAGGTTGCAGCATAATTTTTACAATTCCTGTATACACAGGAAGGTCTTTTATCCAAATAACAACACATAAACTTATAACGGTAACGATCGTATTGACGTGACAATGACTGACGTGTGACTGAGTGAGGTTCAGGCAATTACCTGGATTTGTTCTAGTCACTACGGAGGGCAGGCAACGTATCTACACATATAACATCATTGATAATCGTTGTTTGTTTTCATTATACGTCGAAAAGTATTAGAAAACATAATTTATGATTATATTCATGTATTGCATAATGGTATAGTTATTTCAAATAACTAATTTGATTAAGCTTGACATTACACCGTAAGTTATTTAACCCTAGAAGCCTGGAGGCGTACACGCAATCGAAAACGGTTGTCACTTTCTAACTGTTGAAGTTAGCGCCACGTGCTTGAACGGAAAAACAGAAAAGTCGCCAGTAAGTTCCATTTAAGTTAGAATACTCATCATAACATACTTAATCATACTTCATATCATACATTACTCATTGACAGTTCTAAGTATATTAGATAAACAATGTTTCAAAGTGCAAAAAATAAAATAAAATGTATCTAACGTATATACCCCATTGCTTGAAATAAAAGCCGTTACGTATATGGAAACACATTACCACGCTGGGCCATTGTCCTAACCCCAGCCAGACGGTTGAATTTAGGAAAAAACGTACGCGACTCGCATCGCGACTAATGGCATTAATCAGAAATATTATCTGTCCCGCGCGTGGCGAGAGGCATTCATTGCTGTTTGAAAATGGCCAAGCGCGATTGCTTTTTAATATATATATTTTTTATACAAACGTAGATCACGCACGGCTGCTACCTAGAGGGTAGGCAGAGACCACAGCTTACCATCTGCTACGATCCTGAGACACATCCTTTGCTTCACTTACTCTCATAACGTTCTTCATACATGCTGTCTCTTTCTTTTTTATAGGCTTGGTAAATGATATTCTTCCTAAATACAACCCCCTAAGTTTCAAGCCTTTACTGTATTCTCACCCCTTTAATGACTTCTTGAGAGAATTTAAAAAGTGACGTTACATTAATTTGTTTCATTTGTGAACACTCATGCATAGAGCTTGCATGAGTACCACTGGTACTTCACATTCATACCTATTCGACAAAACACTAAGCAAATTGCATTCATAATTTTTCACTTTACCGCTGAGAACTTTTTAACTTTTTATCTAGAGCTTTAAATCTAGACTAAAGCACAGAATAAATAATAGTACTTCGACTAAAGTCAGAAACTTGCAGACCAATCAAGTTTAGTTATGATTATCCTAAAATTGAAAAACTGACACATTTGAATAACGTTGGTTTTTGTATAATGTGCCACGGAATCCTGAAAAGGGCCCCCAAAATGTAATTAACGGTTATTGGAGCTACGTTTCCGTGCGCGCAAATGTTTTGTTTCATTTAATCCGGGATCAAACATTCCATATTTTGCACGCGGACTTAAATGTAAAATTAAATTTAAGAGAGTTTGGGTTTGCGGTACTTATATTTTTTAATCTACATACTTACATACATATAATAACGACTGTTATCCTCGAAGGGTTAGTGAGAGACCAGATAGTCCACTTTCACCAAATAGCGACTGCACATGTGCTCAGCGTGACAGGTGATGTGCCCATCGCCGCTCTATGCTGTAGGATGTGCAGTCTTTAGTCCGGTAGTCGCCTTTTACGTTTTTTTTTTGCCGACTACTGCAAGTTAGCACTTGGCACATGGCCTCACCTGATGGTATGTGACGATAAGGCTGAAGGTGGAAGCGCTCTTCACACAGAGAGTTACTAATAATTTAATTATTGTAAATTATAATAAAATTAAAAATATATGAACAATAATTCGTTTATAGTAGGTATACTATAAATATAGTACAAAAACATATAGGTATTATAGAAAAGGCAGTCCCTTTTTCAACGTTTCCACATGAGTAAAGAAACGGTTTTACTATCTTTATATATGGGATATTTTAATTATTTAAATTCTACCTTTCTATTTCCTGTTATCAATTTTGCAGAGATCTTTTATAAATAAACAATTGAATGTCTGTTTATTTTTATACAGATATCAACACTTTTACAGGTATGGCAACATTGCCATTGGCAACGTGCAAAACTTAGGTACTACTGCAAATAAATGTTCCGTGTCCTAAGGGGCACTCATGAAACACCCTTAGGGATGATTTATATTAGAGCGGGACGTGCACGGAACGTGTCCCGTCCGGGCCGTACGGGCCCGGACGGGATACGGATCATGCACGCAGTGGCGTGCCTAGGGCTTCAGATTGGGGCAAGCCACGAAACCTGAAGTTCCTAATCTTGCTACCTAGATACAATGTTGGTGCCCATTTGTGCCACTAGCCACATTTTTTACTCAAATCGTCATAGGCCGTGGCATTCCAAACGTTCTTGTCGTTGGTAAAAAAAACAGGCTATTACCTTCTATTACATCTTGAATGTGATTTTCGAGTGTAATTTTTGAAAAAAAAAATTACTACGGCCAATTTAGGCGTTCTTTATCTCAGAAACAAAAATACATTAATAATATTTACTTATTGAATAGTGTAGAATAGCTATTGGCATAGTACGTAGCGGCCTCGCTTTTTGTAAATTTCGCTTAATTTTTATTTAAACTCAAAATTGCAGAAAGATTTTCATAAATTGCGAGAGAGCACTTTTTTGAGCTCCTGGATTAAACTACTGTTCTAAACAAATGAAATAAAAAAAATGAAACAAAACCAAAAAAACTACGAAAATCGCGTTAAGTTTACTGTGAATTTCTCTTATCTACGATAATATTATTGAGTAAAATTTATACCAGAATAATTGTTACTTCATGAGGAATAAAAATGTTATAATGAATTTATTATCCTATTTCGATGAAAACTATAAATACAACTAAGTACAAAATTACAACAAAATGCGATGCGCCGGCCGTCCGTACTCAGCCATTTCTCGGAGAGTGGAGATTCGTAATATTAAGCATGCATTTATTATCCTATTTCGATAAAAACAATAAATACAACTCGAAAATTACTACAAAATGCGAAAATGGGCATTTTGCGCGGGAATCACAGTCGATATGTAGGCCTCTGCACTTAATTTATTAATTATTACCTACTTAATTATTTGAATGGAAGCAACCAACAATCCAAAGAGTTTTTTTACATAGACCTATTATAATTAATGCCCTAGATGACTTTAATAGTTTGCGAAATACATAAATCATGTGTGATATTCAAAGAATTTATTTACCTCTGCCTTTCGTATGCCAATCATCAACACGTTTAAGTACATATTTGTTTGAAACACATCACATGCCCAACACATCTAAGTTCGTCACAGAGAGAGACCAATAAAGCGACGAACTGAACTCGGAACACATTTTTTATCACAAATTACGAAAACACTTGTTACATAAACAATCGCTCAAACAAAGTGAGTGAAGTGTGACAATAACAAAGAATAAAAAATGGCTGGCTGCTGCACAGCACAATCGCGTATTAACGCTCGCCTTTGATTGGTTCGCCTGAGCTCGAGCTGTTGTCGGTCGCCTCTGATTGGTTCGCCCGCGTTTAAGTTGCACGTGATTCGGTAGAAATAAAGCCTGATTTGGAGAAGGCCTTACTTGCGAACTTCATAACGCAAGCTGGCTTTGACGAAGAGTATGAATTTCTCATAGAACCTATACATACTTACGCAGTATTATGTTTATAGAGTAGCAATTTTGTTAAAGTTAGAAGAGAGCGGATATACTTAAAATCCGAAGCCCGGTTGCAAGCCAACTTGTGCGAGAGAGATGTAAAGCGTCGCACGATTTATAAGCAGCTTTTTGCGATTTGTTTGGTGATTCTTAATATGAGAAACTTATAAAATTGATAATTTGAATGCTGATGAAAGAAAATTAACAATGGTAAAAAATATTAAGTGATTTTAATAATTGCGTTTTACCAGTAGTGATATTGAATTTTTGTTAGGGCAAGCCGGGCTTTTCGGCTTGTATGAAGGTACCGCCACTGCATGCACGGTGTAATATGAACTGCTTCATACAAAATGTATTCAACGTCTCAAATCAGTGGCGCCGTCCGGGTCCCGTCCGGGCCCGGACGGGGCACGCCCCGTGCACGGCCCGTTCTAATATAAATCATCCCTTAGAATAAACAAATTATAAATTGTGTGAGGGTTTGCTAGATTTATACTTTACAAAAAGAAATCTCTCTGTATCTACAAAGATACTAAAGCTATTGCGATAGCGAATATTTTAATTTTATCGTATGAAGAGGATATTTTTGAAACTGTTAAGACAGTTCTATACGTAGTTGAATGTTACTTTCGGATTATGAATTAAAATAAGTACATAGTAGTCTGAATATTGTACGTACTTAGTTAGATTAAATAAGGTAAGGAAGACAGAACTGACAGTCTATACAAAAACGTAAGTCCTTTACCAAAAAGGAAAAATAAAAAAAACATACTTACTTATCTTCACATAGCTTTGTTGGGACCGGTATGGGATATAAATGTATAAAACTTGTTTTGATAAAGGTTTCGAGCGTCCTTCAGTTTCAAGTTCATGTAAGTAGGTACTATGAATTATTTGGTTTCGTGCCTAAATCAATTTGAAGAAGTGTTCGTTCGTCGTACATAAATCTAGAACATAAAATATTCATCCATATATTTTATAGTTGGAAGGTTGTGGGGGAGTTCCCCTCCCGTCTGACAGAGGGCTCTGCTATTAGTAAATGGATTTTAAATTAAAACCTTTACCTAAGGGAACGGCTGCAATGCAACATTTGATTACGCTGAGTTTTAAGTGTTTCCCTTGTGGAGACAGTACTTGGGGCTTTCACCGTCTAGCGGTTACACTATTGGTTTTTGCCCTGAGGCCAAGAGAGATTCAATTTCCGGTGAAGTGCGTTTATAACTTCGACCTTATCTGTCTTTTTTTGGTGCACAATCGCTTCTCTTTCATCAGATGAGATGAAAAAACCCAAAAAAAATGTGTACGAAATCCTAATTTAATTGTCATCAAAACTCTTTTTTATTACAAGTTCCTGTAGTTTAACTTTAGAAGAAACTTAAATAGCTTTTAAACAAAAGTAGCAAGACAATTTTTACTAGTTTTCAACAACAGAGTGAAAAGAAAAACCCATAACTTTCTATAATTTCTGTTTGCAGGTATACATACAAGTTCCAGCAAGAATCGCGTAACAACAAGTTCTTTCAGCGCAAAGGAGTGGCAGTGTGAGTCCAGTTTGCACTAATATTTAACGGATACCCACTACGAAGGAGCTCTCTTGTCCAATTTCGACTTTTACAAGCTGCTATGAATGTCAAATGAGGTGCGGAGTCGGCGGAGGCGTTCGCTTTGCGATGTGATTCAATTTCTTTGTAGCAAAGTAGAATTTGGCTTTAAAATAATATAGGTATTGTTTTTGATCTGCCCCCCTAGACAAATGGCAACATCTTCATTATCCATTCCGTGGTGGCGACCGCGAAATGTCGATTCTATTACCGTTCCGTTGTGGATAGATAAATGACGGATAATTGACGAAAGCTCACTCACTCTACTGATCGCTATATAAGACGACAAGCGGCCCGCCCATGACTTCGTCCACGTTAACTTAGAAATACCGTCATAGTCCAGTAATTTAAAAAAATATGTCTACAAAATATAAACAAAAACTATCCTCAGTTAACGCTCTATCTTTTAGTGAAAACCGCATAAAAATCCATTGCGTGGTTTAAGAGAATAGTGCGGTGCCACAGATAGAGGAAAACGGCGATTTTACTTTATAATAGGATGTAATGATGATAAAACTCGTTATGAAGGAACGAATATTCTATGTATATACCTACTTAAATAAAAATCAATAGCCGATCGTCCATCATTGAGAACGGCTGCACCTATTTGGCCAAGTAATTATTTTTAGTTGTGTTTATATTTGACAAGACCAGTTGTGTATAAAATTTTAAAAAAATGGAAATTCGTCACGTTCACGCAGACGAAGTTGCGGGCGGGCTGCTTGCCTATATGTATAACAAAACAATTAGCTCTTTAAAGTTTTAATAACTAATTTAAAGTTCGCTAAATCACACATCGTTGGCTTAAGTCAATCACATACTAACTTAATTACTATCAGAAGCTACTAGAAGAACGGAAATAACAATGTTCCCCCTGTATTATGCAATAATCGTAAATCCAGAGTTACAACATATAAACATGTAACTATTATATAGGTGCATGACGAAACTACATTCGTGGTGGTTTTTATGAGATTTTTTGATGAGATAATTAGGCGTTCCACCATTTACGGCGAATCGAATGTTATATGATATCTTCAGAGAAGCGAGTCGATTTACAAATTAAATTTTACTATGCGGTTCAATGACTGATCACGGGTCAATGTTTTCGTAACTATGAATATTATATTTATTTCTAACAGTTATAAACGACACCAATGATAAAACAATTATAATTTATTTATTTATATAAAACGTTTTCAGAAAAAAACACAAATAAACCATTTTTATACAGTAGATACTTACACTTATACGAGACCAATCATTCATCTATGAGTAGATATATCATTGAATATTAAACAATTTTTCCGAAATAACTCACGTTTAGAGCACCGCACACATGATACTTTTATCATCGGCGGCGATCGGCGATTTTGCAACTGGCATCGCGTTTTGGCGACTCTGCGTTCGATTGCGGTATCGGAATCGCGCGTTTTAGCGATTCAGTCGCTGCATTCAGCTTCTAGAAAGCGTCTAAATCGCCGATCGCCGCTGCTAAAAGTAACATGTCTGCTCTAAGAGCCACCGCACACATGATACTTTTAGCATCAGCGATGGGCGATTTTGCAGTCTCATCTCATAATGCCAACTTCGCAAAATGCCAACCGCTCGCAAAACCTGTAGGTCACGTGATAGGTTAGACATTTAAGACAATCGCGAAGCGCAGCGTAGCGATTGTCTTAAATTTCGAGGTTATTTTTTTTTATTAGACAACAGAAATCTTGGCATTCTGAGAAGTTGTTCATTTTGCGAGCGGTTGGCATTTTGCGAAGTTGGCATTATGAGATGAGACGGATTTTGCGACTGGCATCGCGTTTTGGCGACTCTGCGTTCGATTGCAGCATAGGAATCGCTCGTTTTTGCGATTCAGTCGCTGCATTCCACCTTCTAAAAAGCGTCTAAATCGCCGATCGCCGCTGCTTAAAGTAGCATGTCTGCTCTAAGAGCCATCGCACACATAATACATTTAGCATCGGCGATCGGCGATTTTGCGTTTTAGCGATTCAGTCGCTCCATCCAGCTTCTAAAAAGCGTCTAAATCGCCGATCGCTGCTGCTAAAAGTAGAATGTCTGCTCTGGCCCTTAATTAACTTTATTCATGATTAATTTAACCCTGTCTTTTCGAACTCTTTACAGGCTTACACATTTAAAAACATGTTTGATGCTTACGATCACAGTACACAAGTGTTGTACACTATACGATAGAGAAAATTACCCCTAAAATGTCGAAAGATCGTTCTTCTCTTCAGCCAATTTGAGGAAGCGTAATTGCTAATTTAGTACTATCACTAGGTATATGGCGGCCCCATATACCGCGGACCAAACATTAGACCCTTCGGAGGCTTAATCCTTAAACCTATCCGTTCGGTCGGGACAAAGGACCAACGGCCCGGCGCGATAAAGGGATTAAAATTTGTAAAATTTATCGCTCCACGTTAGAATTAGGTTCGGTTGCGTGCGAAGTGATTTAATTTCATTGTGTTAGATTGGATACGGCAATATTGATAGAGTTGTGGAGATAAACAGATCTTTGTGGAGATTCTCACGCTCCGTGTTTGTGTGTTTAATAGACACAATAATGGATGTGTTTTGTTTTATTTTGCCTTAGTTTATCGGATGCAATGTGCGGTCGGTGGTCGCAAAATCACTATACCTACTTAGTTTCTATTAAACTTTAATTAGAATTAATTATTCAATCATGTAATTAGTATTAATTAATTACTGTTCATGATTAATGTTGTGTACTCAATTGACTCGAAACCACATTTAATTGATCTGAGATGTGTGTGATATCAGACAAATCAAGATCTGTCGCATCTTCTTGTATCTTAAGTAAATAGCCGAAGACACAGATTTACAAGGCGTAGAATAGATAGTAGAACAAATTACAACTGCACATGTGCTCAGCGTGTGGTAAACCCATCGTCGCTTTATGCTGTTGGAAATATGTGCAGTGCAGTCTTTAGTCCATTAGTCGCCTTTTACTATCTACAAGAAATTATCTTTGGATAAAACTTACCTATCAAATAAAAAACCCTTTTAAAACTATCATTTTTTATAATTTGTTTCTTGACCATGGATACTAGTCCTTCAGTCGAAATAATAGAGTTAATTTATCATGCTTTTATGATGATAATGAGTGATGATAATAAGCTAAATGATATTTCCCCCAAATCCCTTGGGTTCCAGTAAAGATGTGGGACTTTACTGAATCTCACACGGACTTCTTGAGAGAATTTGATAAGTGATGTTGCACTGTTTTGTTTTATTTGCGAACACTCATGCACGTTCATGAACACTTAACGGTTAATAATCCACCATCCATTATTTCACATTAATATTCGACAAAACACAAATTTTAGAAAATAAATAATAATAATAAATAAATCTTTCCTACAATCACACCAATTATCTAGCCCAAGAGAAGCTTCGAAGAAACTCGTGAAATGGTTACTAGGTTTGGGGGTCAAAGTTGCTCGCGTCCGTAGGTTTACCCTTGAGACCCTACACGTGATCCCTGGGTGGTGCTAAATGAGTGACACCAACTGAGTGGTAGAGCCACGCTGCGTTGCAGCACACATTGGGCCGGCTCGCCCGGCGTAATACCACCCTCTCACTAATATTAGGCGTGAAATAATGGCACTTGGTGCTGTTGTGTTTCGTCCGACCAGTGAGGGTTCCGGAGGCCCCTTCCCCCCCCCCCCCCCCCTCCTCCCAATTCCTATTCCTTCCTTAAACCTATTCCTCCCTTAAAGGCCGGCAACGCGTCTGCGATTCCTCTGGTTTTGCGGGTGTCCATGGGCGGCGGTGATTACTCTCCATCAGGTGACCCGCCTGCTCGTTTGCCTCCCTCTTATATAAAAAAAAAAAAAAGACAACGGATAAACATACTTAAAATACTTAAATATATACTTGTTATACATAGAAAACACCCAGACCCGAGACAATTAAGAAAACAATAATTTCTATATTGACCCGACCGGGGATCGAACCCGGGACCTCAGAGATGGCGACACCATGAAAACCGGTGTACATACCACTCGACCAAGGAGGTCGTCAAATAAGACATAACTACAGACATGACACTTCACTTTGCCGCCAAGAAGTCTTTAAAATCATCATATATTTCGAGGTTGTAAGCCTCAACAAATGCCATACAACTCGATTACCTGACGGTAAAGTGCCGCTCTCTGTCCCAAATAATTGCCCTCGAAATCTAGACCTCTGGGAACGCATCCTAATCTAACTTACCCTAAATTTGGAATGGAAAAGGGACGGCTGAAACCATATAGGCCTCTACGCATCTGGAATAACGGCATTAGTAAATTATTCACTCGAGAATTTATTTCGTGAATTGTTATGTGGAAACTCATTTGCGAGATAACGGCTTTTATCTATTATGTATAATAATGTAGGGGTTTGCTCCAAGATAAGAGTTGAGTAATTTGTTCATGATAAAATACTTGCTGAATATGAGAATAGTTTCACATTTAAAACAAGAGACCATTATTTACTCATTCATGAAACATAAATCATAAAACAATCCTTGATCTACAAACTACTGTCGTATATTTTATTATAAACGAGCTGTCTCGACGAACTTTGTAGCGCCTAACAATCAATGAATGTAGTGTCAACTTTTAGTTAAAATTCATCCTTCTGCTGCCGAACTTTTTTTCGCGATGCCGTTAGTTGCCAAATATTCAAAATGGCGACTTGAAATTTGACACCTGGTACTTGAAAACAACGATTGAGCTATTTCTTGCTTGAAAACATGTACAAAACTGAATATTTATGGTATTTTAATGAAATAATCTATTACAATATCTAATTAACGGTGTACGTAAAACATATGCGTATAAATACTAAAGAGAGATAATCACATCATCTATAAAAAAAAAAAAATTGTCACAAAATATTCAAATAAAAAATATTTATACACTGTGAACAAAGTATTTTACTATCATTCGATAGTGCATTTACTATATTTACAGAAAACAATAACAATAAGATAGTTTAATTGTAAAAAGACTATAATATTTGTCTAAAAAGTCATCGTGCCAAGAGAAACCGCGCGAAAAAAACAAAAACACTAATTTTGAAATTCCCGCTGTAAAGTTCAATAAACGCGTCCTAGAGTGAAAAGGGTATATATCGCTGGCTTATTTCTTTATCTGACGTTAGTGCAGGTAACACGGTAATATATGCTCTATCGTATTTATCACATTATAAAAACCAAACCCAAAATTGCGCAAACCCGCCACGGGCGCGTGGCACTTAGTACTTGTAATTTGAACCCATAGCGGGTTGGTTGGCACTCAAGAAACTGAACAATAACGTCAAGCTGTCAATACTGTCTGTCGATGCTGTCAATATACATTTTATTAAATTTTCCAATTTTTTTAGTACTTACATCCTCTTTGCTGTTATAATTATCACTCACTCAATCACTTTATAAAGAGATTTTTTAATAATTTTATTGTACTTTTCCCTATTTGTTTTAAACATTTTCTTACACAAACCTTGTCCTAACAATGAAATACACAACAAAAAAGAATTAGCCAAAATGGTGCAGCCGTTCTGAAATGGTACTCGTACAAACATTTCAGCAATAGATTTTTATTAATATAGACTTGCTGTTGCCCGCGACTTTGTTCGCGAGGACTACACTATCTCACAGGAACCTGTTACCTGGATACAAATTATTATTCTTCTCCAAGTCCGGGCTATGGTCTGTCTATGTGCCAAATTTCATCCATTTCCGTTCAGCCGTTCAAGTGATGCGCTTTCTTTATATTTGCTCCATGTGAGCTTACAACAAACAGCATTACATTTTTATTTATATAAATTTGTAGACCACTAATTTTCATTTTACTTTTATGAATGCTGTGATAATAATTAAAAAACAATAATCCCGTTTCTAATATTCTAATCAAACAGTAAGTACCCAAAGAATCGCATTTTAATCTTGGTTATTATCAAAAGTTTGTTTCCAAGTTCTCCCAACTGAACCTTCCTATATCCTTACACCCAAAGTCGGGATGGAGCTCATTGTAGCGTACTTTCGAGAGTTGGCAAGTGGAGCCCATTTACAAAGTGTCCGAGTCAAACCGCCCGTGTGATTCTGTTAGTTACCGAGCAGAATCACTGAATGAAACTGACAGAAGGTAACGCTGTTTCCTAACTAGATTTTTTTCCTTTGACGTCATTAGTGTGGTGTATATCTCTAATGAACTGAGTCGGAGGTGTGTCACTGCAGAAATGAAACAATGGAATACTGCAATGCAATGTATGCAGTGAACACCGTCTGTAGATGTATCAAAAAAAGTCACATCGTTAGTACATATTGAAGTTTTTAAAAATAAGCTGAATATTGTTATTGCATACAAATTTAGCTAGACGCCAGTCGCTAAAATCGGAATGCAGAATATATTTGTACTCAATTCGATTGGTGTTTATTCCTGAAACAATCCAAGAGCAAATGCTAAATCCTCCACTTCGGTCGGACATGAAGTTAAAAAAATTTCAGACTGTACTTTTTTCATCAGAAATGCAATTTTTCTAATAGATAGTGTCCAGAACGTAGTCTTAAAGCTAACATATTACAAATTCTTTTTAAATATACGTAAGTATTCCGTTTTGAACCTAGGATTTTTAATCAAAAATATTTTGCCGAGGAAACATTGTATTATGAATTTAGATATAAATTCCGAAAAATCTCGTACAAATCCAAGCTCAGTTCCATCGATTGATGCCTTAGAGCATTAAACCTACCTAAGATTGATGCTAACTTATACAGTCAGCCTCCTAGTACCTCTTAACCCAATTTGTGCCTGGAACCAATTGCAATTTAAAGAAGTCTTTCTGGTTTCACCTACTCTGTGCCAAGGAATGACGATATCAGCAGAAACGTTGAATTTTCAAGAATAATCTTGAGCCATTCTCGCTTAATATTCGTCACTTGGAGAATCGTTTTCTTGGTCTAGTGATCACGCCTTTCAAACCGAAATAGTCTAAACAAGAACAGGTTTATTTGAAGGTGCTTTCAATGCTTTTAAGTACTTATTGATATTTTTGTTTTGTAGATTTACGTTCCGTAGCACAGAATACATAGGGGCGAGGATGGCTTTTTATAAATAAACAATAGAGAAGCTGTAAAAAGTCAAAGACAAGTTTAAAAATTCGAAAGTTCAGAAAATGTTGGCAATGTTCTATTTTTACTTGTCGTATCTTTAAACTAATTGGTGTTTAGTGTTCTCTAAAGCTGCGTATTGAAATAAAACTCTATCTACATATTATATTTCTATCTCAGCCATGGTCGTTCCACTGCAGGGCAAAGGCCTCCCTTCCCTTTTTCCACTTTTGTCTTTTCGCGATCAAGAGCTCAATAAAATGCAGCTCTATGTTTTTTTTAAATATTTTTACCAGGGTTCTTACTTACTTTAACCATCTTGCAGTGTCATCTGAAGAGGTATCAGTTGTCTTAAAAATTCTGGTGCGTTCGTTTAACCGTAAAACGATGACGTATATTGTTATTCTGTTGTAGTAATTTATAAAACATTTCAATAAAGATGTACATTTGTAAAAATTTTCGGAGCAAACAGCAATGTAACTTGCAACAAAGGGTCGCAGATTTGATTCCGCCCTGGGACCAACATTTACTAATTAACAAAAAGTTCCTCGGCCGGCCTATTGTATGCAACATTGTAAATGATACGAGTAATATGAGTTGGCATAAATGTTTAATACTAAAACACGGCGGCGAGGGTCGGAACGCTTAATTTTTGACGGACATTTTTAATTAATTAACCCCCATTGCGTAGATAAATCCATCAGCGTCAGATGTGATGTGGAAAGACTCAGTCAGTATATTTCGCATCGTCAGATTTAAACTTTGTAATCGGATAAATACGGGAGTCTCATCAAAATGGCTTGTTAGTCTGACACGAGAGAAAGCTTAGCTACAGATCAATCAGATTAACATATTCACCCGAGCTTTTTTTGTAACAATACGTGTAGAATTTTATTTATTTATGGAAAAGTTACACCAACAGTATAATTTAACGTTTATTGTTAAATATTATAAGCTTACAATCTAAGTTCTTAAATAATATATACCAATTACAGGCATACACAACATTTGCAGAAAAAATTGTAAGTACTTCTTGCATTTGCATTATTTTGAATAAATAATAAAACATCGTTTATATAGTATAATGCACAATAATACGAAGGGAAGAACAATTATAAATATCGTGACACTTATACGGCAGGTTAATATTATACATTTTAATTCAATCTCTACCACTCAATCCTTAGTTTACAATTATAAAATACTACTTGAGATTTATCTAACGAGTTTACCGCAAAGTCATTAATAATTATGAAATTTAATGAATATAACATGACTTTTGTACAAAAGAGTAAAGAGTAAAAAGTTTATTTTTATTAAAATTTCGCTTCTCATTCCATTGCAATACAAATATTATTTTGGTTAGATTCATGCATGACTTCCTTGAAGAGTGGAGTTACCATATGCAAGTGCAACATGTACTAAAGTTAGACATAGCCGCGTACTTATATGTAAGCGTTTGGTACCCAGGTAATCCGGTTAGCGAAGGGCTGCAGTAGCCTTTGACGTGGTTAGCCTCCTAAAAGGTGTCTGGAATAACTAATTAGCTCCCGACATGAGTCATATTAGACTGAGTAACCTCATAGGGTAATTTGATGGAGATTTCATTAGTTAATAAAGTAGCGTTGGCTACCCGTATTTGGTTGCAGAACAGAGTTTATAGAAACGTCCCACTGTTGTGCAAAGGGCTACATAGACATTAATAGCACACGGGGAGTATGGGATGCAAGGCCATAATCCACCACGCTAGCCCTATGAGAGTTTGTTTGTATAAGTATGAAGTTCATTTGGAATAAAATCATATTTTTTAACCGACTTCAAAAAAAAAGGAGGTTCTCATTTCGTCGAAATAAATATGTTTTATGTATGTTCCCCGATTACTTAAAGACGCTTGAACCGATTTGGAATATATATTTTTTTGTCTGAAAGGGTATACCTTCCAGGTGGTCCCATAGTCATCAGGTCAATATCTGATGATGGGTTCCTGGAGAAATCAAGGGTACTCTTCAAATATTATAGGCACACCTACAGCAATTTAGGTATTATTTGCAATAACCTGGGAACTTGTCCTCGAGAAGCACCATTTGGTGAAGTGGAACTGTTGATGAAGACCACAGACAGCCACTGGAACTACTCAGTACTAAATATTTTTGGTGTTTGCTATGCGATTACAAACTTTAATGTGGTTGCTAAGCAATTTATGCTCGCCACAATCATCATGTTCAAGTGGAGCTAATGGTAAACCACCAAAAGAACTCTTCAAGAATTAACGTCCCTGCATTGGAGAAAACAATATTTTGTACAAAATGATAAGCAGTTGACATTAAGATGTTGTAATTTGAAAAAAATACTAACGAAGCCAATAAAAGTGACAAATAAATAAAACATATTACACTATTTCTTACTACTAAGTACCTACTACTATATATTATACATAATATATATAATATATAGTATATATGTATATTACAGAATATATATACTATATATTATATTATATATATTCTGTGTTAACTTAGGTACGTTTACATTAAAAAATATAAAATAATTAAAATTTTCTAAAAATAACCGACTCCAAAAAAAACAGAGAAACTAAAAAGAACAAAATAATTGTGTTGTCTTGAATAACTAAATTTATTCCCCACAGTTAAAATTTTACTTAAGTACATGCTTTTTAAGACGGTGCCAAGCCAAATTAAATGAATAAGAAAATATTCCAAAAATAATACGTACCTAGTGTGTTCTTTTAATTTTTTCTAAGACAATTTCCAACACATCTTTAAATCTACCTGTAAGTCTACGAGTTTTCCTTAAGCAAACCGCCTAATTAAATTGTATGTAGGCAAAAGCTGGAAATATTTTAAGGCTTGGCACCGACTTCAAAAGTATGTACTTAAGTATAATTTTAACTGTTTGGATTAAATTTAGTTATTCAAGACAACACAATTATTTTGTTCTTTTTAGTTTCTCTGTTTTTTTTGGAGTCGGTTATTTTTTTTGTTTATAATATCCCAGAATCTCATTAAAATGTTACAGTTTTCGTCTGTTTTAGTTTTTTTGTAACAAAGTATCATGTTCGAAGTGATTTATTACCTACCACGTCTTGTGAGCCAACAGTGCTCCCTGGAGCCAACTCAGGTAGTTTAAATTTTTTGGGTCATTCCGTTTTTACAGTAAAAAGGTGTGCTCAAAAAAACTAAGCCTAGCTTAATCGAACAAGATCATTTTATTAGTAAGCTCTTAGTTAATTGAAGTTGTTCTAACATTGTTTTTTAAAATGTTATAATTTATAGCGAGACTGAAAAACATAGTTGTGGAAAAAAGGAAGTGGTTTCTAGTCTCACATGAGACTCCATTGACCTCTTCACAAATAATATGTTTAATTATCAAACCGTTCCATTCAAAACTGCTTGTAGGCATTAGTAGTATTAGTAGGGGTTATTCAACCATAAAGACTCCATCACTGACCGTACAAAGAGTTCCAAGCGAATAAATTATAAGTACCATAAACGCAAGTATTGATGTAGGTATTCAAATTAAACAACCGTATTATGTATTCAAATTAAACATTCGTGTAAACTTAAAATAAAATAGTATCTTACAAATATTTTATCTTAAAAAAGTAGACTGGCCCTTTTATAAGACGACCCCTTAGCGATGAGGGTATTTAATTACTACACACAAGGCAAGCAGGTGTCTTTAAAATCCACACCGCGCCTATAAGAATTTCATCCCAAATAACCAACCATAGACGAGCATAAATAAATAAAACCTCGGGGACGTCTATTACTAATGGTAGTTTTTTATGTTTAATGGCGCGCACGATTTGTGCTTTAGCCAAAATGGTAGCATTAGCATACCTTTTTAAGTACCTGACATTTGGGCTGATGAGACCTGAATACCTACCTGTACTTAGCATTTTGCGCGTTAAAAAAATATTGTACTTATTAAATATAACTTTGGCCGAGTGACAAAGGGCTCGTCCGGGTTACCGGAGGTCCTGAGTTCAATTTCTAGGTGGCCAAAGAATGTTACTGATTTTTCGATGCGTAACCGGTGCTTGTAGTTTAGGGCCAAGCCTATACCGTTAAATTGTAGCGGTGACTTGACTTTACAGATTAAGGTTTTGGCCAGCCAGCAGTGGGACAGTATTAATATACAGTATTATACAGTGTGGAAAAAAACACCGTGGTTAGAAGAAAGGTAGGTACCCTTAATATTGTTATTGGCAAATTTTACTGAAAGGAAACATTCCTTTATTTTCGAATATCATTTAAACTGCTTGAGCCGGGAAACGAATCGGTCAAATGTGAAAAAAAACATCCAGTATTTTATGATACCAACCAAAAGAGTAATTCATAAGGATCAATTTCTTTTAAACAACATAGTATCTTAAATAAAAGAAAGATCACGAATACGTCTGTGCTGTGTATGAAAATGGGTCTCATTTTGAGCAATTCATAAGTTAGATAGTAATAAGCTTTAGAATTAAAACGTTATTTTTCTTGGTGTTTCTTTAATTTAAGATACTATGTTTCGTAAAAGAAATTGATCCTTAAGAATGACTCTTTCGGTTGGTATCATAAAATACAGGAAGTTTTTTTTATACCTTTCACAGGTTTGTTTCCCGGCTCAAGCAGGTGATTTTTCAAAAATCTTCAAATGCAGTTTTGATTATTTTTGAAAATAAGGGAATGTTTCCTTTCAGTAAAAATTTGTTATCATTAAATAAGGGTACTTTTTATATATACATATATTTATATGTGTGTATTTTACCACATAAGAAGGTACCAATACAATTTAAAGACGCTTTCATAACGTATCATAAATTCATATATTTTTAATAGGTTGATACCGAGAACAATGTTTAACAAATTTTTGATTCGCGTGTCGCTTAAGAACTGGACTTACCTGCTCCTACCATCCCATCAGCCAATACTATGTTATTAAGTGGGGGTTTTAAATGATCTTTTATTTTGTTCCAATAATTACAGCGGAATTCACGGCCGGACGCTCCGGGTTTGTGTTTAAAGTGTATACAGGGTGCGCTGTTCAAATGGGTCAGTGTATAGTATGAAAGTTAAAGCTATAAGTTTATTGTTGTTAACCATGTTGTCGTTTCATCATCATTAGCATGTAAACGTCCCGCTGCTGGGGAGATCTCCATGCGTACTGTGGTGCATGTGGAAAAGCCTGTTGTCGTTTAAAGTTATGGAAAACTGTTTATCTTTAAAAAATGATAAAGTGCAACCTTGACTATATTACAAAATTATTACAATCACAATTAACAGTAAAACAAAACACACACAAACTTAAAAAAAAAACCTCTTTTTTTCTGTCAAAGTGGCGCTTTAGCATTTTTGCTTTCCACTGTCGTACATTTTTTTTGTAACTTTTGGCTATCGCATATCGGTAAAATAAAGATAATTGCAACTTTATTGCTTACTACTATCTACTGATAGTGTGGGTCGTATTTTATGCTAAATTATTTTCAAATACAAATTCAAATTATTATTTATTCCAGTAACTTAAACATAATTTTACAAATAAATGTTGGGATTCTCCTTTTAAGTACAAATATATTATTACCTGTTTCAACAGAATCCGCTCCTCCATAACAAAGTTTTCTTGATAATTTAAGTTACATACCAATAATAAATCAAATTAATAACATTTCCATATTAATTAACCTAATCTAACTTTACAATTTTCATGTTTCATTGACATCAAGATATTTATTCACCTAACAATCCTCTAACAATACTTAATGCATATCTCATAATTTAAATTTAAATAATTACAATAATAATTAACAGCAGTAATATTTGAAATGAAAATAAAAAGGTATCAATACTAAATTAAAATAAATATAAATTATTCATGTCATTCTAAGGAATGGAAAATGTGTTTAGTGTTAACTATAAAAAAAACATTACGGTTAAACTTTATTATTTTACCAGGTTCAAATTCTATACTACCACCCCCTTTCTTCCCTTGGGTGACGTAAAAGGCGCCTATCGGACTAAAGACTGCACACACTCCCAACAGCATAGAGCGGCGATAGGCTCAGCACCTGTCACGCTGAGCACACGTGCAGTCGCTATTTGGTGAAAAGTTTACTATGGCAGAGGACTGTGATTATACATTCCAAGAGTTTGTATATCATCATCATTCTTAATGCAGTGTTCCTTAGAAGGATGAATACTGAGTAATTTAGAACAATTTCCCCATTCTGACACATTTGGTTTGTTCACCCTGTATACCTACATACTTATAAATTAAAGTGATACTATAAAAAACGGTTAAGATACACCATAGGTTCCGTAGCCATTTACGGTTTTTGGTTAAATGTGAGATACTAAAATGTAATGTAAAGTAGAAAAATAAATAGAAAAGCAATTTTTGCTGGAAATACGTCTACTATTTCCAGCAAAAATTGCTTTACTATTTATTTTTCTACTTTTTTCTAGACTGAGGGCGAGAACTAGATACCACATTTTTGTTTATAGCACCAACACTACCTTATAATACATTTTTTTTATAAAAACAACTGTATTTTTTTAATGATATGGTACAATCCGTAATATTTATTTTCTCTTTTTACGTTAATAACTCTTAAATAAACTCAAAGATAACGATACGTTGAAAAAAACAAAAAGAGTAAAATGTTAATCAAAATTATTGAGACAGGTTATGTTATAGATAACTAAAGTACTAGCCTGCCTATACGAACACAATCTTCATAAGCACATATGAAAGAGAACCTATTTCATGACCGATCCCTAAACGGGCATGCGGCGTTAGTGGAATCAATTATATGACCATCAAGGGTACCTGGGCAAACGGGTTCCCGGCCTCCACATGGACTGGACTGGGGTCTAGCTCCTGGCATTTCCTTTTTTTATTACTGTTTAATTCGAATTGCATTTGTACCGTTCCGTTGCAAGGCGTTGTAGATGACACAGCGCATTGTGCGGTTCGCGTGCCTGTGTAGCTGTATAGAGTCTTTATAATAGTATGTTTTACCGATTTTCGCCCGTAATATTTTTTATGATGAAAAATTAATTTACAGTTGAACGATCTGAACTGTCGATTTGTTTTTAAGATATTGTCTGTGTTTTGAACTAAAATTAATATTTAGTTAATAATAAAATATCTAGATATAGTATTTAAAAGTGTGTAAGTAAGTTATTATTCGCGGAAAACATTATGCTCAAGATTAAAAAAACGACATTCCGCTCACTTTACAGAATACGTTAAACACTCGTTAGCGTAAAAGTGAAATATTGATAGAGAAATTGATACAGCACCACCAAGGCCACAACCTCAGAATAAGAGACCCCCCACACTGGCGTTACATGAATAAATACCCTGGCGTCTTTCGACGTCGGCGTCGACGCCGCGCGAGCTCTGCACTGACGCCGCGTGAACGCTGACGCTCGAAAGACGCCAGTGTGGGGGGTCTCTCATAACTAAAGCAACCAATACGAACTAAAAAATTGACATGACAAACGTCATTTTACAGAAACTAAGACGTTGGCATGACTTAACGCACGTTCTAGGTACACTCGGTAAACAAATTCGACTTTAGGCTATGCGAAGAATATGCAAAGTTGGCCGAATCCTGCTTAGTATAGCCAAATCCGTCGTTTGTATCTGTTATCGAGCTATTCGAGCTTGCACACGAGTCGGTATCCGATTCCTCCGATCCGATTGTCGGGCAAAAATAAAGGCGGGCGGGAGTAAAGCTCGAAAATAAAGTAGGACATCGACAATCGATACTACAAAAAGTCAATGGTGTGCGAGAACACTTATCTTTAAAGTATCTAACTTTACTTAACCGGTCAAGGATCATACGACCGCCGGCGTGCGCAACACAATAGAATTTCAATTGTGTCTGGTAAATAAGTACCCACCATCGCTGCTCAGTTTGACAATAAAACCGAAATTGCATCGCAACGACAGTTACTGTTGCTCTGAATGTCGAATGCTACTCAGTCCAGCCGAATTGGTCGGTTGTATCTGTTATCTACAAAGTATTGAACTCTATTCGCCACCTAAATACGTACTAAACAAAATACGATCGCAGTGCGATTTGAAAATAACACAAAGATTGCATCGCAACGACTATTGTTACTCTGAAAGGCTACGGGAGGCTTTGGCTGCCAGTCACAGCTATAGAAAGCTTACCTCAACTCCATCAGTGTTTCAGTAAATACGAAGTCTCCCGAAAACTGTATTTCACGTAGATCACCGTTAATTTATAGCCATGTAGGCGTTCAGCATTGATCTCTCTTTGCACGTTCGTTTTTACTTTTCAATTGTACGTACAATTTGTTTGTACTTTAGGAAAACGAACAGCACTTTCAAATATAGAGAGAGAGAGAGACAAACAAATAAAATTTTATTTATTTAACAAAATGTACATTGATTTTCTTAAAATTAGTTGGGAACTGTCTAGTAAGTATTATAAAATACCTGTAACAGGCAGCCCGATGATGATGATATTAATTTAAGGAATTAAAAAGAATACAATAACATATATTAATTTTTTAGAAAGCCAAATTGTGCTGAGTCGAATAAATGCTATGCCTAAAAATTTTCTCTACCATTAATGTTTAATCTTCCTTTTTATCGTATGTTATGCTACTCTTATTAATTGCTAATATTGCATAATGTACCTAGGTACTTTAGTACTGTGTGCACAAAGTAAGTAATGATGCCAGTGTGACACTAGGCTATTGTTAAAACACACAAAACAGTTAAAATCACGGAATAGATAACATCTACTCCGTGTAAAAAGACAATGAGGATGATGGTCATTTTGTAACTAGGATTGCCATGATTAAAATCGGGACGATGGCATGACACTTGGCTACAAAGTAAAGTGATTTTTTCATTTTACAACGGGTAAAATCTTTGCCTTTATTTGACCTAATGGTAAGTGACGAATGGTGGTAACAACACTTTGACCCTTCCTATGATATGGGGTCCTTCAAACGAGGCGTGAAGGGGCACCTTGTGAGCCTGCAGGGAGATGGTAACCACATAACAGTTATTCCGTGGTGGTAACTGATGCTACGTTTTTTAGGGTTCCGTAGCCAAATGGCAAAAAACGGAACCCTTATGGATTCGCCATGTCTGTCTGTCCGTCCGTATGTCACAGCCACTTTTTTCCGAAACTCTAAGTAAGTAACTATTTATACTGTTGAAACTTGGTATTAGTAGTATTAATTCTGTGAACCGCATTAAGATTTTCACACAAAAATAGAAAAAAAAAACAATAAATTTTGAGGGTTCCCGATACTTAGAACTGAAACTCAAATTTTTTTTTCATCAAACCCATACGTTTGAGGTATCTATGGATAGGTCTTCAAAAATGATATTGGGGTTTCTAGTATCATTTTTTTCTAAACTGAATAGTTTGCGCGAAAGACACTTCCTAAGTGGTAAAATGTGTCCCCCCCCACCCTGTAACTTCTAAAATAAGAGAATAATAAAACTAAAAAAAAATATATGATGTACATTACCATGCAAACTTCCACCGAAAATTGGTTTGAACGAGATCTAGTAAGTAGTTTTTTTAATACGTCATAAATTAATTAATTAAAAACAAATACACTATTATTAAAACATCGATCAAAGTTACAACGAATTACAAGAACTTTTATATGATGTTACTTGCTGCTACTCGGATTAGCCCATGAAGGGTTCCCTTCATGGGCGAGTCCGACTCACACTTGGCCGGTATTTTATTGCTACACCAGTTGTCGCTCACACTCCTCGCTTACACTCCTTTTCCACTTAACAACATGTGAAGTGATTTTCCGGGCCAATTTATAAAAAAAACAACTACTCAGGCGGACTTAGAGCCTTTAAGCAAGCCCAACCATTCACCAACCGGTCCGAGACTGGTTAGATTACTTACTTCCAAACCTTTACAAATTATCGTTGTAACTATGTTTATCATACAATTAATAACATTAAAGCCAGCTTAAGTTTCATGAATTACTCATGAAGTATTTGCAAGTAAATGGTCAATGTCAAAATTAAACGTAGCTTAATTAGTATGCGCTGTTAGCAGAAATCTTGATTGCTCTGGTGGCCCGTCCATTAGGACGTTTGAATTCGCGAACTTATTAATACCGGGCTTAAGGGATGCCAGCCATTATTTATGTGTCTTGAATAATAATTAGGGGAATGCCTAACGACTCGAATTTCTCTATGAATCTAACTCAACTTGGTTACACTATACTATACTTACTCGACAAATCAAAGTAATAGGCTACCTGATGAGGTGTTCTCAAAGGAGTACAGCATAGGGTTGATAAAAAAGAAGTGTAAACGTATTTACAGGATCGGCAACGCGTAAATGGTAAGTAACACTGGTGTTGCAATCGTGCATAGAATACGGTAACCGGTTACCATCAGGTTACTATAATTACCAAGATAGTATAAAAAAGGGACTGTTCTCAGGTGCCGTAATAACTGTTGTTGTACAATACGCGCTGTTGTACCACGCTAATATCATCTGTTGTACTGTTTTTTTTCCAATAGCTATTGGCACAGCCAACGAAGTCTCGGATGCGCTTAGATTAGGTAGGGCCAGGGCCTTGGGTACGATTTGATCTCGTATACACTATAGCTGTTCAGAAAATCATCTTAATATCTTTTACCTACTACACAGTTACCTGGTTCCTCTAATAACATAAACAATAATAGAGTGAAAATAGTGGCAATCAACGCCATCTCTTCCCATACCATTTTGATGGCGCTCGTTTTGACAGATCCTTAATAACAAGAGCCGAAACTTCAGTGCGGTGCCCACTTACAATCAGGCGAGTCGAAAGCTCGCTTGCCGGATTTAGTAACTTGAAAAGAATTAGTAGGAGTTCTTATAGCTGTTATAGCACTTACGGTCGTTAGGCGCCGCGAAGACAGCCATCGCGCCCACAACTAACACAACCACTATTTTTACAGCCATTTTTTGCACTGCATTAGTTTACTTAAAACTGCTTTATATATAGTGACATTGAACACCCACGGCGTCATTAGATCCATACGCTACGGCCTTGGCAATTGAATAATCGCAGCCATCTCCGTGCTCGAGTGCGCCGGCTATTGTCAGTGCATTGATGATACTGTGGGATAACTAATACAGCTTGAAGCTTTATTTCACGGTTATAAGAGCACGGTCAACAGCAAAAGGTGATGAGCAAACCAGAATACCAATACAATCGAAATCAAATAATACTCACTTAGTAGCGATGTTTTTAAAAAAAATATAAAGGATATGTGAATCATCGCATGGTATTGTATATAATTTTGATCATACACTGTACCTGTCAAAAAGTCTATTTTTATATTTTAATTTAATGAACCCTGAATTTGCTTAAAAGTTGTGAAGCCTTTGTTTTTCTGAATAATCATCATATTATATGCATGTTAAATAAAAGACCGTACTCACTCACTGACTGACGACTGACTCATCAAAGCCCTACCGAAACCCTTGTACTAAGAGAGCCGAAATTATGTGCAGAACCACTGCGATGTAGACAAGAAATAAGACCGGATCTATCGAAATTCCCAGAAATTCCCATAAGATCACGGGACACCTACGGGTGATTACGCGGGCGCAGTCGCAGTCGAGTAATAAAAAAGGAAAACAAAAGACAATCCCTGATTTAAAATAATTTCACCAGATCAATCTCTCACTCCGTATTGAAAAGAAAATACTGCTCCACAACTCGATTTCTATCAATTGCCTCACTCACCTGAGGGGTGAGGAGATAAAGGGTCTACACAGAGCCGAGCCACTGAATCCACTTGATGGCATCGTAATTTGTCAGGAATAACACGGGCTTGAATTTAAACGAGTTCGACCCCTGACAAATGGTCGTCTTCCCAGCAACAGCCCGCGGTATCTGCTTTTATTTTCTACGAGTTATTCGGGCGTTTTGTCAAAGCCTTCCCTTTGAGGTACACCTGTCAGTTTCGGAGTTATCCTGCCTAACTGCGCGGTATCAGGTCATAAGGTTTTCATAAGACAGACTTAATTAGACTTTATAATAAATAACGATCAGTTATGTACATTCTTCCCCATGTTATTCCTCTCTTAGAGCGATACAATTATTTGTTGTGAGTCGTTGTTAGTCTTCGTTTGCTTTCATTTCACCCTAATGGTGAGGAAAGCCATACCCAATATTTGGTATTTTAATTTATTTTTATAGGAGAATCCCATTAAAACAAAAGAAGCGTAAATTATAAATTACGTGTGGCGGTCGGCGGACGTCGTACGACGCGTTGTACCGCGTTGCTCGCGAATCGATACAATGTGTTGCCGACCATCTTTTGTTAGGGGCTGGCCCCTTGTGCCCTTGCCTGCACCCTAGCTTCTGGTCCCTAATGCGCTAGACGGGACGCGCTTTACGCATTCCGCTTTGTAGTTTGTAGCGCTTGATTCCGCTTTGCTAATCCCTCTGTCTGTAATTTGTAATCTGTATCGCTTTGTATTGGTGATGCTTTGATTTGGTTTTAAACTTTTTGTATAATTCCTGCTGATTATCACAAGCCTGTTGACTACCTCGTATTGTTCTCTTTATCTTTTCTTAATATTATTTTTTAAAGCTTATGCGAACATTATACCTACATTGAAATGAAACACTTTATAAACTAATACTCGTTTTACTTTAACGCAAAGTTTGTAAATAGCGTTTAATTGTAGGTATTGTCTTTCGTTAATTACTTTACCGGATTTTTTTTCCCTACCCCACTTCTTTCGGTATAGCGAATTTAAAGGTTCCTAAAAGAAAAAAGCACAGTCAACAGAATTAAGGTGCGGACGGTCCCTCACTTCGTAACCGATAGCTGCGGGTTAAAACGCCCTATACGTTCAAATGTTTTTATAGAAAATACAAGTGTTTGCGTATTCCACTAGTAGAGGTGGTTTATATGTCTAACGTAAGTTAGCCTAATCATTGCACAAGGTCGTGGCCATGTTGAAATTTGAAACGCATTCTTTAAACAATAACAAACAATACATAAATCTAATGACTCATAAAAACATTTTTTTTCGACAACTTTCTTAATTTTACTCATGAATTAATAATTCTTCCATGAAAATATTTGTATTGATATTCCGCAGGTCACCCCCATCTTAAAAAAGTAAATTTTAATTTTTAAAACAAGCGCGTGAAGGTTTTGCACATTTCGCAGAATAAAAACATTGCTCTAATCAAATTACTGGGTCTGAAACTTCAAAGCAGAATTGTTCTAATTTTAAATATCAATTTGATTGATTTTGCTTTAAAGTTCATTAAGAGACTTATGTCAGTTTTTTCGATCGCGCGGCACCGGCACCCCCTTAAGATAAGATTATTTTTATTTATATTAAACTAGCGGCCCGCCCGCGACTACGTCCGCGTGGACCCCGGTACCCCGTCACGAATTACCAAAAAAAATTCTTTCATTTTGTATAAACTACTTTGTCCTGACAATTACAAACACAACATAATAGCCAAATACAGTACAGCCGTTCTAAAGTGATGCGCGTACAAATATTTCGGCAAATGATTTTTCAAAATATGTATATTACCGAAATGTTTGTACGCAACGCAAAAACTGACATACGTCTTTTAATAAACTTCAAAGCAAAATCAATCATATTGATATTTAGAATTAGAATAATTCTGCTTTGAAGTTTCAGACTAAGTAATTTAATTAAAGCAATGTTTTTATTCTGCGAAATGTGAAAAACCATCACGCGCTTGTGTTAAAAATTTAAATTTACTTTTTAAAGCACCCCTGCCCTGCGGAATATCAATACAAATATTTTCATGTAAGAATTCATGTTTCATGCGTAAAATTAAGAAAGTTGTCGAAAAAAAATGTTTTTAGGGTCATTACATTTATGTATTGTTTGTTATTGTTTAAAGAATTTGTTTCAAATTTCAACAAGGCCATGACCTTGTGCAATGATCAGGCTAACTTACATAAGTTCTTTTAATGTATTTAACTAATTCAGCGTATAGTACAAGTGACTTAAAGATACGTAAATTTTCACAATTTCGTGCAGGACCCCCTTAATATAGATGTGATACTTAACATGGTAGAATTCTATCTAGAAGGAATCCGACTGGATAGCGACCACCCTTATACCTATTTCTGCCACTTAGCAGTATTGCTCTACATTCTGCATTTTGGTTATAAACGTACTAGATCCAGTAAAATTACAGGACATAGAGGCATAAGAACTGAAGTTTCAGGGTGCGTTTCGTGCTCGTGATGCCGTCTATCGGTTACGCGCGCGTCCATTTGCTGCGGTTAGGGTTACCATCCGTCCGGATTAGTCCGGACATTTAAACTCTAGTCCGGACTTTGTCCGGTTCTTGAATTTGTCCGGATTTTGGAATATGCGTAACAAAACTAAATTTTGAGTATTATCAAATAAGTCTTTAATCTTTATTACTTTCATTTATCTTAAAACAAAACATAAAACGTGAGTAATGATTCCATTATGTATCTAAAAAGGCCGGACTTTTATCTAAATGTCAGGCTTTTTGTCAGGACTTTTAAATTCCTAAATGGTAACCCTAGCTGCGGTATCACCTCTTAGAGCAGTATTACTTTAATCTTACTATGCAAAATTCATATTGGAATTTGCATAGTAATATTAAAGTAATTCTGGTCTAAGAGTTGATGGTAAGGCCCCAGACCGTAGACTCGTTTGCTAGTCACATAAAAGAAAAACACACTCACTTTTCCCGACCTGGAAATTTAACCTGATGCCTCTGGTTATCGGGACGAGCGAGCCATTTTAAGTTTAAAACAATTAAATAACTGAAAGAAGAAATGTGTATTCCTACTTTTAAGTAATGTTTTGATGAGTCACTGTTAGCTAGCTCGCTGACCGTTGCCGCTGGCAAAGTTTCCGGCTTCCAATTTACGTGAGCCGAGCTGATATATATTTGTTTCCCCGTCTGGCCCCAACTTGGCTCATAACTCGCCGTGCCGGAAAAGACTTTACAACTCAAACTGAATGTTACGGAACTTTGAAAGGTTTTTTTGTTGTCTTTTTAGTCGTAAAGACTCCTGCTTCGGAACAATGACTAGTTTAAAAGAGGTTTTGATGTGTTGAGGAATCCCTTTTTATGACATTAGTATTATTCTTTGATGTCGCACTGTTTGGCGTAGTCTTCTCATATGGGGAAATAGGACCTTCCTTAGCCCAAAGTCCAAACAGCCGGGAACATGAAAGAGTCAGAGATATTTTGAGTCAGAGAAATTGGTCACCCATCCAGTGGCCTGGCATTTGCTAAAGTTCAACTTAGATTACAGCCCTCTAATCATATTTAGGCTGTTTTACTCATCTCCTGGCTACAAATTACTGTAGCCCACTGTACTGTAACCCCACACATTAGTGTGGGGTAGAAAAAGTAGGCATAGGCAATATATTATCTCCCTAACCAAGGAAATGTCTTTTATTTTTGGCGCCTCTTAAAACTTACTAACCAATTGATAAAGTGAGAATAGCTAAAACTTTGGGTCGGTTACCTTAGCATATTTGCAGTTTTGTATCTACAGCTAACTACAGCTGATTTTTTTTCGCAATTTCAAAGTTGCTTCTACACAAATAGTAGTTCTTTCACTTGTTCTTTGCACTTTATAATTTCCAAGGAACGATACACGGGGACCACCAACGGAGTTACCTGTCGCATGCGTTTTACAAAATGGCGTCTGCCAAACGAATTGACATAATTATATCTTAAAAAAAATAATTGACTAATCTGTTAGTGTTCCTAATTAAATAAATATAAACATTTTTACCCGTAAGTATAGCAGATTATTTGAGTAGCTAAGCTACTAACTTATTAATTATTTATCAAGCAAACATAATCTGCTTACCTTATGGTACTAAGTGACGATAACGCCGAAGATGGAACTGATCTCTATCTTTAGAATAGAATAAGATAAATATATTTAATTGCATTTAATTAGGTAAAATTAATAATCAGATGTTACCTATTGTTAGCGAATCCTTGTACTTACACTTACACTTTGTGCACTCTGAAATCTTAAATTTAGTTAAAATTTATTGGTTAACTCTGTTCTGATTTGATGGATTCATGTGTTCAATAAATATTACAAATAATAATACCTATTTAAGTACTTACGAGAATAGTCTCAAGAGAATGTTTGTAAATAACGCTTTGTCAGTTGATTGCTTAAAGCTATCAGTCGTAATTTAGTTATTGTTTTTAAGGGGGCAGACGAATGTTCATTATTCATATTTCATAAAACGTCCATACGGTTTGACAGCGCGAGCGGGGGCAATATCGCCCCCGCAGTTAGTCGTCAGTTTGGCTATTAAACCGGTTAGTGCTGCCCCTGGGGCGTGTGTGCGGAACTTTTATTGGCCAGAAGTTTAGCTGCCTACAACCATTGGGTTTTGGATCCTACAGTTTTCAAACTTCGGAGTAAATTTAAAAATGTTTTTGCACATTGCGCGGCTTACTCTCCGGTAGTGAGCATGTAGGTAAATGCTGATTACTAGACTGAACCAAGCACTGTGCAAACATTTTTATTAACTCAGGAGTTTGCTAGTGCAAACTGTAGAACATAAAACTAAATGTTTGTAGAGATGGAAAACAATTTTTATTATACATACGTCTTTTTAAATAAACCGTGTTGCGTAGCGATGAAAGACTACCTAACGGACTAAAGACTGCACATACATCCAACAGCATAGATCGGCGATGGGCTCACCACCTGTCACGCTAAGCACATGTGCATATTTAGTGAACAGTGGACTATGGCAGAGGACTGCGGTCCTCATTGTCTAGTCTCTGACCAATCCTTTGGGGATAATAGTTATAGTCGTGGTTATACTCGAACGTGTCTTATTAACTCCCTTTGGACTCCTTTACACAAATGTACATAATTTGTCACTAATTGAAAATTTAAGATGGAAGTAAAAAGTGAAATTAAAAAATTGGTTGCCTGTAAAGTCGGTATACGGGCGAAAGTTTTACGTGACAACGACTTTGAGTGGTAAAATAATTTTAATGTGAATATTCATTCGTATAGTAGGAAGAAGGATGAAATAATAGTAACAATTTAAAACATTTATTTATACAAAGAATTATATTTAAAACATTAATTTATACAAATAATCTCGCTCTTAGGCGGGCTAACCATGCCCGAGTGGAAGGGACGCGTGCCTCTCACTCGCTCTCATTGTGAGCGCATAACGTGAGCGGAGCGTAACGCAGTTTCTTGAAGTGTCACCCGGCAAACCAATTTATAAGACGTTGTCACGTCAAAAATTCTGTGTGTAAAGTGATACATCTGAAAATGACAACTATTCAGTGCAGCGGTAAATGTATTTAAAAAATAATAAAAAAGGAAATCTTGCCGCTACAATGAAATGTTGTCACTTCACTTTTCACAGGAGGCACAGATTAGTCACTCATAAGTTTCCTCTGTATCAGAAGTGTCAGAACCATTTTGAATAAATACATTTGTGTGTACCTGTATAAATAAATAAATAAATATTGACGGTCTGTCCCGAATGGCAAAGCGCTCGGCTTGATATCCGGAGGTTCTACATTCAATTTCCAGTGTGTTCGTATTTGTCACACATTTTTGGCTTATAAACCGGTTAGTGGCACCGCCCCTGGGATGTGTGTGTGGAACTTTTACTGCCCGGAAGTTGGTTCGCGAATTAGCTGCCTAACCTATAAGTGCTGAACTGCTGACTACCAAAGAAAACCCCCCACTGTTCAAAAACTTTTTAAATTTACTCCGGAGTTTGCATTGGGTTGTAGGATTTGAAAGAGTTGTTTTTTTATACATATTAATGCCTTGGTGGCCGAGGGTACAACGCTCAGATGAAGGTCCTGAGTTGAATTGCTTTTAAACTATTAGGCCGCTAATAGTTTTGTACTTATGATATTATTCTCTGTGGTGCGCAATAAATAGTACCTATAGCTCGGACCAAATATATTTGGTCCGAGACCTATAGTGTCATTTATTTGACAACCACCTTGATCAAGTGGTTAGTATTGGTATCGGGTCTGGGGTGTTAATATTAATAATATTATTATTAATTTTTATTTATTTATTCGAAATTGCACATAAAGGTAAACTACCTATTATATAATTAAATAAGAAATAAGATAACTTTTATTCCGGTACAGGGTTCGTGTGGGATAATAATGATATTCAACCGTACAAAGTCACGGGCAAAAAGCTAGTATGAAAATAAATATTCACAGCAGAGAGCTTGTTGTCTTCCCAACATGATTTACTCGGGGCCATCACAAAAACCTAACATTCTTTTTGACTGGGACTCATAGAAAACGTAGTCTGAGAGGTTTATAAACTCTCATGCCCCCCAACTATCTTTGTGCAAACAATCACATCGATCTGTTGCGCTGTTTCGATGTGAAGGAAGAACAAACAGAATTTCGTATTTCTAATTTAAGTATAGGAGTTAGGATTTGTTAATATTTGAAAATCTTACTCTTAACTCTTCATCATGCAACCCTCAACCCTGATAGCATGTATAAATATAATTTAAATACTTATTTACCACTTTCCAAACATGAACAAAGGTGCAAAATTATAGTGAAAGTCAAGTCAAATATATTATGTTTTCAACTTAGATAAAACAAAAAGTTTGCCCACATACATTGTCACAATAATTAACATAACAATCATCGTATTGTCTCTTTGAGAAAGGCTTTGTTATTATGTTGGATGTGCTTATTGTTTGACCGTTAAAAATAGGTATAATAAAGTTATCTTTCACTTTTATATAGCGTCCGTTATCAAATAAATTAAGTGTAATTTGATTTGATTCCTCCTAACGATACATCTAAGTGAATTTGTGCAAGAGTACACTTCCCCAGACGCGACAGAGAGTCTGATCGTTCCACTTAATCGCATTACTCTGCGTATGCGCGCGAAAGTCCCGCCATCCGCCATTGAGGGTTCCATTTGCACTAATGATACGTCATAACATGGCGTCTCTCCCTTCTATAGACTCGAACTAGATCGAATCACTAATGCTCTCTTGCATTCATTAAAGTCTTGACTTGCTGTATTAATGCTAAGTAACAGTTAAGTTTGGCGAAATATTTAAGTATTCCATTTTGAGACTGTCATCTCTTAATGTTGTTTTCCACTTTCATCAGTGAGCTTTGTATTAATTAAGCATTTCTAGAACTTTCAGGCTCTTTTTGTCCGCTCTTGGGTTTAATTATAACAATTCTGCAAATAACGATGCTATTCCGTTGGGTTTTTTAATTTTTTTACTGTTTATATTTCCGTGCCTGGCGTGAGAACTCATAAAGTTACTATACCTAACGGAAGGTATAGTAACTTTATGGAAGAACTTAATAACTAGAATTACATGATATTTTTTTATCGTCGCAATGGCTTCCTACGGCATTGATTTTGTAGGGAAAAAATTGACAACTCGATATCTACGTTACTTTTAGAGATATTGCCTGTGATAGTTTATGAATATATCCCTATATTAACTTATACTATATAGCGTACGTAAATTGACAAAACGAGATAATCAAACGTTAAATGTGTATTATTGATACCCAATTCTATGGTGAATAAGTTGATAACTCAATTATGATTAATAATAAGATAATAAGAAAGAAAAGCATTACCATATTTGAAAAACCATCTAAAATAACTCCTAAATCAATTTAGACATTTCAATTACACTGAAAAACTGATTTTTAGGAATTAAATTAAACAATATTTTCACTGGTTTGAGCACTAATGTATGGGAATAAATTGATAAGTCTCTGGGTAGTATGTTGAGAAGTCTAATACCTTACAAAATAAGCAGATTATACGAGAATACGTTAAATTATTTGGAAGATCACATAAATGATCCATAAATCAAGTTATAAAGATGAGTTCAAGATGAAAACGGATTTTGAAGAAAATGTCAAACTTTAAAATCGCTGCCCTGTAAAATTGCCATTTTGGACTTATCAAGTTCTTCACGCCATGCACGGATTTATCGGTGTACCTACTTTACTTGTTTGTGCACTATACGAAGTAGTTCTACAACAATTTTATTAATTTATTGTTTTTCTTTTTCATTTAAGTTAATAATTTTTGGAACGCTAGTAAAGAAATGGTGGACGAAATTTTTGCGACAAAGCTTTAAAACTTATTGCACATACCTACTTAATATAATATTATTATCTTTATAAACTATTTCAAGAAAAAGGAGGTTTTAAATCTTCTATTAGTCGCGCTTTCGCCGTCATTTATACACCGATTTCGATGATTCTTTAGTTTAAAAAAAATCAGCTTAATCGGTTCACGAGGAGTGGTGGATGTTTGCTCGACTTAGCAAATCCGCAACTATCCCGGCGCGCTCGGTGTACTAATCCATTAGCGTCACTGAGGTATTATAACTAGAGATGGCACCACGGAGCAATTCTTCGCGCACTGATTTGCGACCGCAAGTTGCACAATCCCTACGATCACTCACAACCTCTGAGGCGTTTGCAGTCCGTCAGTCGTCAGCATGGGTTATGGTCAGCATGAGTCGCAACCTTCATCTCTCAAAACGTCTGAACAAATAGAGCACCTAGCGAGATGTTCAGTAGTGTGCGAGCTAAATATGCCAACAAGTCAACAGGCTCCTTCAAAAATAGCTATTCTGCCGAAACAAATAAACGCCAAATGTGTTAAGTCAAAGCTGCTACTATTCCGCTACGATTTAGTACAGGTTCGTGTATCTGGTTTTTATGTTACTTGATTGATATTCCACTGATACGCACTGAGCGTCTTCATTCATAATGCGTACAGGTACAATTCTGTGTTCCCGATTGCATATAGCCCCAACATCTTTAAAGCCCGAGTGAATAGGCTACCTCTGGGCAAACGCGCTCCATCGTCGGTCTCTTCTTAATCCGATCCGATCCGATCGAAGGTCGCAACTCAGAGTGCAACAACTAGCTTTGCGTGTCATCTCTAGTTATATGCTCAATGTTAGCGCCCATGCGTGTCCACGCGGATGGAACCCCCGGGGCAAGCGTAGCCGCCCTGAGTATTGAGAATTGGGGGGTTTATTGCGTTAATGCCAAATTGCCTGCAGAATAATACGGTGTACTCGTAAGATTGTTTCATATCATTAAGTGGGTACTAAATGGCAGTCAATTGTTTTTATTGCTGTTACGCTGTAAAAGAGGGCTTGGCAAAACACACTGAGAAGTTGAAGCGCTCTTTATATGACCCTTTCGTAGGTGCTTTTTGTTTTTATTTTTTTATGTTTTGTGATATTACTTACCTATAATTTTCTTACGTCAAAAAATATAGAGGGTACCCCTCAGAACAATAACTGCTTTAGTTATTGTTTTGAGGGGTACCCTAACTAAACCGACGAGCATGTATAAAGAATGTTATGAGAGTAAATTAAGCAATGGGTGTGTCAGGTTCTGTGGTCTCTGCCTACCCCTACGGGAAAAATATGAAGAGAATGAAAAGCAAAAATATTAAAAAATGAGAATGAATAACGACCGTAACTCTCCGCAGACATTGTTCAAGCGCAAATTTGTGTTTATTTATGTTTTGTTTCTTTGTTGCAGAATTAACCTACTCTACGCCGCACTAAAAAGTAAGTTTTATCTGTATAATCTATTCAGCGCTAATGGAAAATCCAGTCTTTACGCAAGTCATTTTATGGCGAATAGGCAATGCGCCTTTTAAGATGCAGCCTAGCTGTTGTGAAAATACCAATTACCTGTTGCTTGTATTTAGTATGTAGTTATGTAATATATTAATCTAACAGTCCTTAAATATCAAAGAATAACATGCATACATACTGGCAATTGTAACTTTCTAGTTTTTATTATATTCTTTATTGCACAAAAACACATATACTTACAGAAAATACATAACAAACAATGGTGAGCAAAGGTGGACTTATCTCTGAAAGAGATCTCTTCCAGCCAACCTAAAGTGGAATGGGAGATTATTGAACAGAGGTGAGAGCGACTAAAGTGCAAACTAAAAAAAATTAAGATAAACAAAATAAAATAAAGCCTAAGATAATAATAATATTTACAATACTATTATGACCTACTACATCTATATATCTCCTAATGACTACTAATATACAATCAATAATAATTTTTATTTAGAAGTAAAACCGAAAACAATAAATAAGTAGGTACCTAGGTACCAAACTCTTTGTTGGAAATGGAAAACGCGACGCGACCACATAGCTAATCGTACGCGTTCACAATTTTTTTTCTAATGAAAAGGTTAAAATGAATCACTGTATCCTTTTGTGAGCTGTATCTCTGTGATGTGCCGGTACAAACAATCATAGTTTAATTGTTGCACACGGCTGAACGGATCACGGCTGACGCGAGACAGATAAGCTTCGCGACAATTGATGGTCGCGTGGAAACCAATTCCAGTCTGACTGGTGATTGTAGTAAAATAATAGCCTGGCCGCTGCGGAGCAAATTCCTCCGTCATTGGTATCGGCGTGAAACATTTCAATGGCTCTCGTGGCTGTTGTGTTTCGTCCGGTAAGTGAAGTAACGGAGGTAAGAAGAGTAAGAAGTAACGAACCTCCTCCCCCCCTCAACAAATCCTACTTCTTCCTCAATGCTGCATCTGCGACTCCTCTGGTTTTTGGGTGTCCGTGGCCGGCGGTGATTACTTTCCGTCACGAGCAGGCGGTTCACCTGTGATGCTGATGTTAGACCACCGATCTTAGGCCCAGCTTTATCAGAGCTCGGGTAAAATTGTCAGCGCTTTTACATGTTTTGTTGTGGTGGTGTTACATGGAACGCCTCGGTGGCTGAGTGGTCATGCACTCTGCTCGATATCCGGAGGGTTCAAATAAAGTCGATGTGTTTTTCGGATATTTTGATGCATATAGGGTTTCTGGTGGATCACCAACCCGCATTTGGCAAGCGTGGGGATTTTTTTTTTATCTTAGAAGGAGGCAAACGAGCAGGCGGGTCACCTGATGGAGAGCAATCACCGCCGCCTATGGACACCCACCCGCAAGACCAGAGGAATCGCAGATGCATTGCCGACCTTTAAGAAAGGAATAGCGTTAAGGAAGGAATAGGAATTGGGGGGGGAGTTGCCTCCGGAACTCTCACTGGCCGGAAGAAACACAACAGCACCAAGTGCCATTATATTACGCCGGATATTCGTGAGAAGGTGGTATTAGGGATGATTTATATTAGAGCGGGCCGTGCGCGGGGCGTGCCCCGTCCGGGCCCGGACGGGACCCGGACGGCGCCACTGATTTGCATACATTTTGTATGCAACGTCTCATAGCAGTTCATATTACGTGCATGATCCGTCACGTCCGGGCCGTACGGGGCACAGCCCGCTCTAATATAAATACAAAATGTATGCAGCGTCTCAAGTCAGCGGCGTCGTCCGGGCCCGGATGGACACGCCCCGTGCACGGCCCGCTCTAAAATATAAATCATCCCTTACCGTGTTACCCCGGAAGAGCCGGCCCAATGCATGCTGCAAGGCAGCGTGGGTCTACCACTCAGTGTCACTCATTTAGCACCACCCAGGGTTTACGTGTAGGGTCTCAAGGGTAAACCTACGGATGCGAGCAACTTTAACCCCCAAAAATTAGGCCAATACCTATCAATTGTAGCGATGACTTGATTTCAATGATGGAGGCCTTTACCCCGCAGTTAGGGTTACCATCCGTCCGGATTAGTCCGGACTTTTAGACTCTAGTCCGGACTTTGTCCTGCTCTTTAATTTGTCCGGATTTTGGAATATGAGTAACAAAACTACATAATAAGTAATGTCAAATAAATCTTTAATCTTTATTAACTTCTTATTTAAAAAGTGAGTAATGTTTCTATTTAGTGACTAAAAAGTCCGGACTTTTGTCAGGCTTTTTTGACAGAACTAAGGTCAGAACTTTTTAACCCCCGACGCAAAAACAGGGGCGTTATAAGTTTGATGTGTCTGTGTGTCTGCGTGTGTATCTGTCCGTGGCACCGTAGCTCTTAAAAACAGATGAACCGATTGGAGTGCAATTTTTTTTATTGAAAAGTAGGTTTACTAGCGATGTTTCTTATGAGATTCTTAATCCGATGCTGCACCAAGATATCCAGCTCACTAGTACACCTTTGAAAAATAGAAACGGATATGTCGTGTTTGGATTTGTTTTGATCAGTATTTAATTCTACATACAATGCAATGGTGCCACCATTGCATTGTATGTAGAATTAAGAGAATTAATTAGAATTAAACAAGGTAAGCTGATGCTGCAGCCAAGATATTCAGCATACTATACTCTTGAAAAAATAGTAGCAGATATATCTTGTTTGGACTCGTTTTGATCAGTATTTGATTCTACATACAATGCAATGAGGCAACTTGATAAGTTGATGCTTGCTGATGCTGCAGTCAGGATAGGATATCCAGCACAATAGTACACTCTTGAAAAAATAGTAGCAGATATATCGTGTTTGGATAGTTTTGATCAGTATTGGATTCTTCATACAATTAAATGATGGCAACACGATGAGCTGATGCTGCAGCTAGGATATCCAGCACACTGTTAAAAAAAATAGCAGATATGTTGTGTTTGAATTCATTTTATAAGTATTGTATCAAATGAATACTACTTATACGTAATGTTATTATAGGAAGTGTATTTAGTTTATTATGTATTCTTCGAATTCGCAAGTAAGTAATTTAAAAATAATGAATAGAAAATAAAATTAAAAATTTTAAGAAACCCCCGTTACAAAAAAAAAGTAAAACAAATAAATTTCTCTCTCAGCCTTTATTAATATTTTTAAGATGAGCGTCGCCGCGTCAGGGACCGAATAGTAAATAAAAAGAAATTGAATACAAATAAAAAGAATATTGATAATGATAAAGTATGGATTATACTTACAAAAAATAAAAATATTTAAAAATTATACTATTTGATAAGTGCATCAATACTTTTCTAAATGAATTAATTGGAGAAAAGTCGATTAAAGTGTCGATTAAAAGTGTCGTTACTAAGCGGTCGCGGCGCGGCGACGCTCATCTTAAAAATATTAAATGGGCCGAGAGAAAAAAAAAATAATTTTACTTTTTACAGTTTTTTTGTGTCGGGGGTTTCTTAAAATTTTTCAAATTCTTAAATGGTAACCCTACCTGCAGTAAGACTGTATACAGGCTGCACTTTACTTTTACATGTTTTGTATTTGGTTGTTGTTTTTAGGGTTTGATTTAAGTCTAACGGGCTATAGCTAGCTACATTGAAGTGCGCTTCCATCTTCCACCTACGTCACTTACAATCAGGTGCGAAAAAAGCTAAGTGGCTGAGCGCTTTCCGCTGTGTATAACAAATGTAGGTGCTGGCAACTCTCGTGGCGAACCCTCAAGTCTGGTGCGAACCTTTTTGAAGGATCGTTCTTCTCGTGTTGCATAAATTTCCAATGATAGTAAAAAGGCAGGCAATCAGCGTCTGAAAAAAAAGATGACAAAAGAAAAAGTCTTACAAAAATTCTTGGCGTTTAGGAACTTTAAGGACAAAGTTTTTTTTATGTTTTAATCTTCGATCATCTAAATACACCGGAGGTTTTAATAATGAATAAGTTTTCGATCACAGTTTGTACATTATGATGAGTACATGTGATCGAAAGTTGTTTTATGTCTGTTCGTCTGTAGAGACATGAATAATTAAAGAATACCTAATTTTATATAAAGTTTACGTTTCAAATTCTCTGGGTAAAAAACCACATCTTATGATTACTTTTAATAATAAACCGATTTAACTTTAACAAAGAAATATAAAAAACTCTTAGACGCATTCTGGTAATCTTGCAAGTTAAGCAAGTTTCGCAATGGCAGATAACTGGATAGGTGACCAAATTAAAACGTCTCGAGCTTCTCTGCGTTTCGAATTTCCGAAATTCATGCGTGCATGCATTCATAAAACAGCTTACTGTTGGTCCTGTTGGTACTCACCCGCATTGGATCAGCAGCGCCGTGGGTTATGATGATGCTGATGAAAAGAATAAGGATATCATGGTTCTGTGGTACGGCAATTACTGTTGAAATAAAGTTCGTGAATAAGGCTGCTGAATAGGGCTATTTTTTATCCACTAAGTTGGTATAGGTAAGCACTGGCCTTTGTCTCACCTGATAGGAAGTGACGATAAGGCCAGGTGGAAGCGCGCTTCACTCGTAATGTTCAACCATCAAGGATCTGGCTACCTTCTTTACCTTATCTTACCTAACTAAGTACTAGTATTGATTATGTATACTAATGTACTACCTACTGTATATCAGCCGCAACGCATTAGCATAGCATGAGTTAGCGACTGAGTCACAGTGATCGGCAGTCAACAGGGGTGCCGTAGCGGGCGGCCGACCCCCCCCCCCCCCCCCCCCCGCCCCCAAATAACCAAATTAAAATTCGTGACGTCACGCCGCGATAATGGTCGATACGGAATTTTTGAATTGATTATAAATTGCACTCGTTGTGTAGGACACGTGCCTACAGATTGCCTAGTGCCAATTTTATTTTACACTAGCGCGACTTGACGGACGTGATGGATTTCTAAAACAAAAGGAGATTGACCATTTTGGACCCAATGCTGCCCAAGCATGGGAATACTTTTATTTCTTTCCTTACATGATGAGATATTAAAAAAAAATATTTAAAAAAAAACATCCACGGGGTTATATTATTGTAGGTACTTACGTTTTTAGGTACCTACCTAAAAACTTATCTTATGTCTTTTTGGTGCTTTAACTTTTGATATATTTTTTTAACGTTGTCGTTTACATTTTATAATATTATTATCTTACTTAGTGCTAGTTAGTGTTATTATTTTTCGTTAATTTAAAAAACCTATACTTACAACAGATTTTTTTTCTCAATACTCCTCGGTTATATTCTGAAGTGCTTTGGGTTACATGCTAGTATTAGTCTAACGAACATTATGCACTATGATTCAATGTTGGGCAGCACCCTTGGTCCAACGTCCATACAAAAATGGTCAATCTCCTTTCGATACATTTTGGTATATAAATGGGGCCCTAAAGACGGTTATAGGCTTCTATTTCTCGACAAAATTGACAAGAGCTAAGACGCGGGCAATAGCTTGTAGTATTATTAAGATCCGCCCCCTAATAAGTCGTAATTGTAGTTGTAGTTGTAGTAGTAAAGTGACCCAGAGTCTCGGGTTCATTGCAATCTAAAAAGGTACTTAATATAAACGACTATTATCCCAGAAGGGATAGTCAAAGATCAGGCAATAAGGACCGCAAAAGCTGTCCACGTTTCACCAATTAAAAAGTGATCATGTGCTCAGCGTGACAATATGTGCAGTCTTTTTTGCGTTAGTCGCCTTTTACGACACCCAATTTATACTGTGCCCAAGGGAAGAGATGGGTTAAAGATCAATGAACGTTGGGTTTTTACCGTAGTAGCTAGTAGATCCATCCGTAGCACGCATACACTCTACGGAAACCAATTATGGTGCTACAAGTTACAACCTAAAAAAGGAGAATGACCTTTTTACTATGGGAGATAGGCTAGTTTTTATTTGGTTTTTTAGCTAGCTAGCGTAACACAGCGCTTTAATGAAATAAGTAGTAATTAATAGCAGCAATGCTCTGAATTATGAAGAAAAAAATACATTACAATATCATGCGGGAGTTTGAAGCTATCTTCATTTTTAGCTTAAGATTTTTTAGGTATTTTGAGGTTATGACAACTATTATCATATGACTATCAGTTCAGTTCAGCATTTATTTATCACTTGACTCTTAACGCGGCGTTCTATAGAAAACCTTTTTTAACAGTAAGTAATCATTATAACTTAATAGAACACTTTTGATATGTGAATGATTAAGACGCAATAGATATCGAATAGGCTGGGTTTGGTCATTCTTCTTTATCCATTTATAATTTTATAATAATATTAGTCTATTCGTACAATTGTTTACTGAATAGCTATGATAGTTGTTAATTAACCGTAGAAACTGTTTTGGCTTATGTGTTACCCACTACTTTTTATCTTTAAGAATTATTATAAGTACCGTGGTGGTCGAGTTGCTAATAGAGCTCATACCGATAACCGGAAGTTCTGGGTTCAATTCCCAGGTCGGAAAAATGTATTTCTGATTTTCGATGCATAGCCTGGGCTTGTGACCACCAGGTATCTACGCTGTTTGTTTGCCTTAATTCAGTAAAATAAAAAAACAACGTATTTGTACGGTGAATGACCGCACATTCCGTCATATCAGCATTTCACATTAAAAGCATTTATTTTATAATTATTTAATTTTCTTTGTAAGCAATATTTTTAGTTACCGACTAGCACTCGTCGCGTGTACTCGATATTGTAATTTATCATTTAACTTTAGTATCAATAAACTGTTATCAATCAAATCTACTATCATTTCAAGTTTGTACGGAACATTGTACAGTATTTATTATTATTTATTTATTATTCATCAAGTCAAGTCAAGTCAAGTCAAAATATATTTATTAAATAAACTCAATTAATAAGCACTTTGAATCGTCCAAATCTTTTTTAACCTACCACCCATTCAGGACATAATTTTTTAACTGTGGCAAAGAATGGGCGCAAGAAACCACAGCGCACAAAAGCAACGACATTTACAAACAAAAAAAAGAGTATGTCGTTACCAGGTCAATACAAAATATGAATTTAAAAATAAAAAAAAATGATGCAATACAAAATTACAATACAATGTAGTATCAATTAAATAGAGACAATTAGAAATAGCTGTTGGAGTGCTTGGAGCATTTCAGATCCAAACTGTTTTGTCTTCTGTGTAATCTGACCCTTTATAATAAGCTTTTTTATAAAGCTTTTCTTTGATTTTGATTTTAAATTTATTAAGATCTAATTTCATGATTTCATTATTAGTAGCCCGTTGCAACGGTAGAATATATAGTGTTTGGTAATAGATAGAAAGAACAACTATGTGTAAGTAAGTATATGAGAAACTCAAAATTGCGAAAAATATAACAGCAGTTCTGTAAATACTATTCGACCTAAATTTATGAAACATCGCAATTTCACAGTTGTTGTTCATTTCACTTACTCGGCCCGCCCGCGACTATCCAATAAAGTTATTTCACACAAACCTTGTCTTATGAACATTTGTATGTTCATAAGACAAGGTTAACAATTACAATTTGTATAGACTAGGTAATCTCGGAGTAAGTCTTATTCCAGTTTGGTCTAATCCACCCTTAGTCGATATAGGTGCAACCGTTCGAACATACGGCATTTGATATGATTTGTTACTTTTTCACAAAAGCATATTTTTATAGAAACAAATTTTCATATCGATTTTTTTCATAATAGTATTTTTTTTTATTCGCGAATTTTGATGTAGTAATTATTCATATCGCATTTTTTCATAATCGTATTTTTTTTTATTCGCGATATTTAATGTAGCGATTTTTCATAAAGCAATATTTCATGGTCGCGTTTATTTTAATCGCTTAAATTACCAGTAGTTTTTTTTATTATCTGCAAATATTTTCAACAACATTTTTTCTCAATCTTGTTTTTTTACGTTGATTCTTTTATTACAAAACTTTCATACAATCAAAAAATTGGGAATATTATTTAAACTTTCATTGAATCTTAATTACAATTTGATTTTATACTTTCTAATAAAAGAATCAACGTAAAAAAAACAAGATTGAGAAAAAATGCTGCTGAAAATATTTGCAGATAATAAAAAAAGCTACGGGTAATTTAAGCAATTAAAATAAATGCGACCGTGAAATATTGCTTTATAAAAAATCGCTACAATAAATTTTGCGAATAAAAAAAATTACGATTATGAAAAAATGCGATATGAATAATTGCAACGTTAAAATTCGCGAGTAAAAAAAAATACTATTATGAAAAAAATCGATATGAAAATTTGCTTCTATAAAAATATGCTTTTGTGAAAATGATCTAACAAATCTTTGATTTTTATTAATATAGACTAGCGGTCCGCCCGCGACTTAGTCCGCGTGAAAACCTGGATCCCGAGACGAATTAAAAAAAAATCTCTCATTTATACTTGTCCTGAGCATACATTCGTGGAAATTGATATTAACCCTGTCTAGCCAGGTGAACCTGTAAGAAAAACCAATTAATAATCGTAGTCAAAACAAACCAAGCAAGTCCTACCTACTTGGTTGTAAGGGGGGGTGGGAAAGCAATATGGCGACTAATTGCACCGATTCACAACTAGCAGCCGACCGTGGAGTCGGCTGGCTTGATTGATTATTATTCTTCGCAAACGATATGGAAATCGCTTAAGCTTTTAGCGAGCGCTGTTTTGCACGAGCGAGGCGGATCATTATCGCACACCATTACCGCTCCGAGTTTTGGCAGTCTGTGAACAATGAAGTAATTGCGGTGTACGTAGGACGGGTAGCTGGTAACTTTGTTTTTTTGTGCGGAAGGAAAGGAAAATATTTACAAGCCGCTACATGTACGCATTAGATTAGATTTTTAACCAGCATTGGAGCAGCGGCAGGAGCTTGATGGCGCAGCGGCTTGCGATCTTGCCCGCTAAGCAACTTTCGCAATGCCGGGATGGGTGACCAAATTTAAAACATCTCAAGCTCCCCCGTGCTTTGGAAGGCACCATATACAACACTAGGATAAACGAACATTCCCAAGCTCTACAGCTAACCATAAGCCACTACGAGTCCAACCCATGTCCGGAATCCCGCCGGAGGCGCTGGTTAAGGCACAACCAGCAGGGTGCGTGAACCGGGAACCCCGTAGTACCCCTGGCATCATACAGCCGGACCCGTGGTTCCAGCTGCGAAACCCTATTAGGGGTGAGTAGATAGGAAGTGCCAGGTCGGGCAGTGTGCTTCATATTTTTCGATGCATAGCCCGGGTTTATACCCGGGTTTGTAATCGTCTATCCAAATTGGCAAGCGTGGTGGTTAAGAGTAAACACTACGTCGACGTGGCATGCAAAATTCTCATACAAAACACAGAAAAACGACGTGTCGTAGTCCCCTGTTTCCTCCTTCAGAATTGGACCAATTTTTATTACTTTTACAGCATCGGTTAAAGAATAGTAGATTATTAACCAAGGGGATAAAGCAATGTCTAATATGCCACGTCGACGTAGTGTTTCTTCTTAACCTTTCAACTGCGGCCGCGCACTGGTCAGTGCTCATGCTCAATGAAACGACGACTTAATTTCAATGATGGAGGCCTTGGCATGCAACAGTGAGGAATTCATAGACTATTCTTTAGGTTCAGGCCATTTAGTTACATAGCCTAACTATGGCCTACAATAATCCTATTAGAAACATTCTTGAGAAATTTTAACCGCGCCGCCCGGCCGGCCGGCGGCGCCTCCTTTTTAGTCTAGACACTGGTTCGATTATAAACTTGGTTACATTGTGCCCGATCTATTTTCGGTAGGGTGTGATGTACCATGCGATATGCAAATAAATTAATATAAATATTATGATTAAAAGTACCACTGGCTGCTATTGCCATGACAACAGTCTAAACAGCATTATAGTTTTTTCTGCCATTAATGTAATCCTTACCCAATGATATTACGAGTATAGTCCTTACCTCTATACACTATTTATGCCACCATTTAAGCATTATTTATTTATAGGAACTATTCTTTGATTTACACATTGTTTTGTCAACGTCACACAGATGAGCAAAAGCGACAAAACAATGTTTAACTAAACAATGCTTAAATAGTGTTTATAAGTACCCAAGGCCAAAGATTTTTAAACGCCTTTCACTGGTGTTTTTACTTGGTGATTAAATTAGATTATTTAAGATTAGAAGTTATTCAGTTCAAGAAGCACAACCACAATTTCTCGCATTCAACATTCTCATCTTTCAGTTTGTCTACCAATAGGCTTCATGTTGTTTGTAAAAAACTTTGTATGTCCAAACATTTGCTTAAAACCTTTCGTTTTGCTGGCGACAACCCCAAGTGTAATAAAAAAGTTGACTGCCCGCAGACTTTATCGAGTAACCAATGTTTCACACGCAAAGTGGGGGACTAACGCGCCGCGACGACGGCGGCGGCGGCGGCAGTCGACACGTTAACATACTACTATCAGATACCTTATCTGGTGGACTCAAGTGAAAGTAGATGGACATGAACGTTTTGAGTTGGTTAGACGAATGGATTGGACTTTTGTTTTTTTTATGTTTCGCTCACATGCACAATTGGTTCTTCCTCTGTCTGTACTGACGGAACACAAACAATGTTGCTATGGTGACTGAGATGGAAATGATTGGTATTTAGGAATCTGATATGATCATATGATTTTTTTTATCACAGTGAAATCACCTGCTATTTTACATTGAGAGTGATTTTCCTGCTATTTATCATTGAAAATATTAAAATGAAATGACATGGTAATTGAATAATGATTATGATGTAACAGGACACGTTTGGCGAGGCCGACCGCCCCACACAGGATGAATGTCACTTCATTTCGTTACTTTCGATAAAAATCATATGAAAAGTGAAATAAAATTTTATTTCATTTCATTCATACACGCACTAATGAGAAATCATAATCGCTGTGATTGCAAATTACAATAGCAGGGATGTCAAATGAAAAACTAAATCATATGATTATTCACAATGATTTGTTCCATCTTTAATGGTGACAGACTTAGTTAAAATGGTGGTGGTAATTTTTCAAATTGATTAAAAGTACAGTATTACAGACTTGACTCCTTTATATGTAACGAATTCTATGTTACGATTCGATTTCCAAAATTGATTGATACGAAATGTTATAAACATTTTGGTAATCGTTTAAAAACAAATATTAATTGATTAGCTTTCATTAGAGAGTAGAATATATTTATGATTTATTTATGACAAACAAAGTCAACATTTTATATTTAAGAATTTTATTTACTTGTATCGACCTAGACGGAGCTGGAGGGACAAGCATGATGCTTACTGAAAGTTTGGCCAACACACGCAAAACATCATCATATATCATTACAACTAAACCTGTTATAAGTAACTATTTTCAATATAACTACGGTCGGAATGACCGTACTGCTTAATATGCCTAAAGATCGTTTCACATATGTTTGTTATAACTAATTGACGAAATCCATAACGGACGACTACGGTTAACTCACCTACGGTTTACTCACCTAATGGTTAATTTGATTTCGTTGAATACAACACCCTTTTAATAAAGCTAAAACACCATGGAGTGCACTCTGACGCCTTGAAATTGATACAATCATATTTCAGCTGCAGAATCCAAAAAGTTAGCGTGAGTGGATCCATATCATCTGGATCTACTGTGATAATGGGGGTTCCACAAGGGTCAATACTAGGTCCATTTTTATTCTTAATTTATATTAATGATTTACCATTTTATGCGGAAAACTTTTGCAATATTTTTTGTTTGCTGACGATACATCTTTGATATTTAACTGATCGAAATAAAAATAGTTTTGATGATATCAACAATGCCTCAACAGTTGTGTTAATTTGGTTTACTACTAATAATCTGCAATTAAGCGTGAAGAAAACCAAATGTATAAATTTTACTCTACCTAACGTAAAGAATATTATAGTAAATAAAATTAAAATGAATGGTGAACTTTTGAACCTTGTTGATTCAACAGTTTTTTTAGGTATTACCTTAGATTCAAAAATACAGTGGAACCCTCATATAAGCACCCTTGCGGGGAGACTTAGCTCAGCTGCTTACGCTGTTAGAAAAATTAGGCATTTTACAGACGTGGAAATTGCTCGTTTAGTCTATTTTACCTAACCAGCACAGATATTTCGTACATAGTTGAAACATCCAATAGCTTAAACAACCATTAGATTAATCGTTCGTTAGTCCAATTTATTGATTTTAGTTCAAACAAAATTATGTGAATTAAACAGTAGTTGAGTCGTCCAATAGGCGATATGAACATAAATGTGAATCGACCGTAGTTATTCTGAAAATAATTATAACAAGTTTAGTTGTAATGATACGTAACCGAGGGAGGGCTTTGCCCAGCAATGGGGCAATATGGGCTAATATAATAATATCAAAATGTGCTTATTTCATGAGCTGTGTAAGGTTTTTTTTTGTTTTCTACTATGAAGTAGTTTCTGGCGGAATTCTACCACCTCGCAAAACTAGAAGTTAATAATAATCTTTTGATCAATCCAATGCTGTCTGTACATTTTACGCGCACATAAAACACCCAACAGAGCTACTGGAACGCGCCCAGCTATGTAATCCAAAAACTGCGACATTCTCGTTTTCATTTGGATTTCCGATGCACGATTACGTGACCGGTGTGCAAACTGCTTGTCTGTCATTGTAGTGGTACACTTCTTCGTGTGCATAACACATCCAACAAGCTACCGGAACGCGCCTAGCCATGTAATCCAAAAGCCGCGCCATTCTCGTTTTCGTTTCGATTTTCGATGCACGATTGCGGGGTGCACAAGACAAGCGTGAGCCGCATGCTAACCGCTTGCCCTTGGCTCCAGTATGTGTTCGTTACTCGCGGTCGCCGGCACAACCGCTGAATTGTAATGAGCCGCGCGTTCGAGAAAAAATGACAGGCTTTCAGAATGTCTGCATCTGTTTAGGAGTAATGTGGTAGAAGTTTTTTTTTCTCAAATTAGGTAGGTATCGGAATGTTGAGCGACAAAATAATTTAAGTACAGCCTATATTATATGTACCTACTCAATCAATCAATTAATCAATCAATCAGAATAGTTTATTCAACCACTTATTGACGTCAAAAATAAAAATAATAGTTAACTAACGTGTAGTTAAATCTAAAAAGCTAATCTTACTAACTAATCCACCTACCTACCTACTCTACCTACCTAACTAATCTACCACCAGTTCGGAATTTGGGAGAGCCTTCGACTGAGAAGACCCTGGCAAGAAACTCAGTAGCCTTTTCTTTCTTCTCCTTTAAGTCACACGTAAGTATGGGCTCTTTAAATCGTACACAACATGATTTTGAAAAGAAATACACGTTTTTATTTTATTTTTATTGTACTTACAATTTTGAGGAAAACTTACAGCTAATACAAAATCTAAATAACTATAACTAAATTTATATTTTAAATAGTTATTATTATACGTTTTTTTAATTTTGTTGAAGTTGTGCAAAATGAATCAAATTCTATACTACTGGTTAAATTATTAAAAAGATTTGATGTTTGAGTTTTTACAATAATTGGTAGATGCAAATGGTACATGTGTGTCGTGCTGTTTTATTTGGTGCATGTATATTAAATTTACTCAATAATTCTGAGGAGTCTATATAACCTTGAAAAATCTTCAAAACAGACGCTACGTCAGACATTTCTCGTTGCTTATGTAAGGGTAATATGTAGAAATGCTTACTTAAATCTTTGAGTATAGGTCTGGTATATACAATAACTAATAAGTTATACTCATACATGCACCATGTCAATACATGTTTGTCATTTACATAATCTTCCACTTTATAATATAGCCTTTACTCATGAGGGTCTGGGGGGATACTGTCCTAATGCTGGGCAAAGGCCTCCACCATTGAAATTAAGTCTTCGATACAACTAATGGGTGATTCGATACAATAAATGGCCTAATCAATCACCACTCTTGCCAGATTCGGGTTCGTGATCGATATTCCAGGTGCCCCAGCTGTTCATGTAATTTTTATTATCATCATCATCACCATTATCAGCCTGTACATGTCCCACTGTTCAGACTCTTGCTGTTTGATTCAAGATTTTCAAAACATGGGGGGGGATCTGGCTATACCAACTTGGCTAAATAATTGCCATTGCAAATCCAAACCTACATCCTACTCCCCCCTTCCTTTCTAAAGCACTTAATATTTAATTTTATACTTAGTTCATCATTATCATCAGTATTACGATTGCTTAACACGCTACGCTCTTGAGCTGATAGATTTTACAAGTCTATACAAATAAAAATCAATTGCCACGAATGTATGTTCGCGCATCACTTCAGAACGACTGCACTTATTTTTCTAATTATTTTTTTGTTTTTTTTTTTGTATTTTTAATTTTCTTTTCATTTATTGCATGTCACATAGTTAACAATTGTTACAGTACCTACAGATTTTGGACAAGGTTTTGGATAAGATATTTTTTTGGAAATTCATCACGGGATACGTGGTCCACGCAGACAAAGACGCGGGCGGCAACTTTCAATTATTAGTTTACAATAATAATTGAAAGTTGCCAACTCGGCGAACCATTTTGCGCAAATGCTGCGAGCGCGTCCTCCCGGGAATGCACGGAAGGTTCCTTCAGATCCAACTCTTTGCAGAAACTTTCGTCACATGGAAGTTCAATTCACAATTCACTAGACATTTTCCGTTTCAGTAAGCATTTTGTTGTGAAGTTTCACTGTTGAGACGAATCTAGGGCTGTTGTTTAGAATGATCGACTACCTCAATGGTGTTGTGGTTAAAACGCTGCCCTCAGACTCACCGCCTTTGACGTCCTGGGTTCAATTTCCAGCTGGTAATAAAATAATTGTACTCTGCATGGTTGTAGTATTTGTAATGACATCGACAGTAGGAGATGAGATACCTTTTTTTTCTTTCTTTGTTTTAGTCGGAGAAAATGCTTCTCTGCACTGGCATGAGGCCTCAAGAGGAGAGTGAGAACCCCATGCACTGTCCGGGGCTGGAACCCATATGTCCCCACCCGCCCCCCCGTGGGGGAAACGGGTGAGTAAGGACATACGGGCCCGACCCGGTAAAAGAACCGACATCTGCCATCAGGAGCATATAGCGGCGCCGCGGTACCCTGATACAACCCGCGGACGCCTCATGCTGCGGACCCAGTTGGACCTGGGTCCCCTGCACCACCGGGAGCAGACTGGCAGATACAGTCCGCTCCCCAACCGGGAGGAGGGCGTGCAATGCAGACTAGCGCTCCTCCGCTAGGCCGCGGCCCTCCTCAGAGGGGGGGAGGAGGTTTCCCTCGACCCCCCCCTACCGCTTAATCCCTGCGGGCGCGCAGGGAGTGTCTTCGGCTTTCGTGCTACCCGCGCCAGTGCGCGGGAGCCGAAGCCGGCCCGCTCAGCCCTAGGGCTGGTGTGTGGTGGAGGAAGGCGGCATTTGTGCCGCCCTCGACTCCCCCCGGTGCGTGGTGGAGAAAGGCGGCGTTGGTGCCGCAGGAGATGAGATACCTAGGCAACTCCTCAGCAGTGGAGAACTACTGTTGAAGTGCGCTTCCAACTTCGGCTAGGTAAGTAGTAATAAAGTAAGAAATTTTAAATAACCTTTTTCTTATTTAGATACGTCTATGTTAATGTTTTGTTTATTACACTTAAAGCTTTATAATTTATGCTTACAGTCAAAGCTTTTCTCAAAACTACGTTTATATAGCTAGGTAGGTAAGTACCTTAACTACTTGTACCTACGTTTTTCAATAACTAAAACTCCCATGTGCATGACGAAATGATCATAAATATTTGTTATACGTTCTTTTAAACACAATTACTAAAAAGATATTCGGATGGGCAACAAACAGCTTACATTTGAATCAACTGAACGCTGAGTGTAAGTTTGTAAATGTGCAAACGTTACTATCGCGTTTTAGTTAAGTTTTGACAGATAGATCTTAATGCTAAGTAAATAAGATCGAGAATCAAAACTATTAACTCAAACGCGATAGTAACGTTTGCACATTCACAAACATACACTCAGCGTTCTGTTTAGTGTGGCACGTTCACCGATCCGTGTTTTGTTTTCTGCTTACTCCGATTTCCGCAAACTGTTCGGGATTGTATAAGATTCAGTCCATTTAAAGATCTGGAACTACACGAAAAGCTTACTAGACAAATAGCCGGCGGGACGGCCGCGCGAAGGAAAGGTTGCGGTGACAAATGCGTCCCTGGGGCAGTATTGTGTTCGCCCCGCTCAGCCGGGACGTCCCGAAAACTCGAATGCCGAGGATTTATCTTGTTTAGCTTAAGAATTGGCAACGCGCACACGTATGTAGATGTGTTGGATGATGTTATTGATCTTAATAAATAAATAAAATAAATAAACTTAAAATTTAAAACACTGAAAAAAGACGACAACCTCAGGCGGGAATCGAACCACGCACCTTCCGCATTCCGGGCGGCTTAAATACATACTTATTATACATAGAAAACACCCAGACCCGAGATAATTTAGAAAAACAATAATTTCTAAATTGACCCTACCGGGGATCGAACCCGGGACCTCAGAGATGGCGACACCATGAAAACCGGTGTACAAACCAATCGACCAAGGAGGTCGTCAAATGATAGTGGAACGTTGAAAACAAATTATTATACAATGTGATAGGGGTGGTACTTCTAACCCGTTAAGGCTAAGTACAACATCTAAATTCATCGACAAAAAAAAAAATATGGACATAAAAAAGTGATTTTAAATCACAAAATAATTAAGTAATGATTTTTTTCTCACCAAAATAATTTGAAATTTACGAAACAAAGTAATTTATTAGTTAGCCAGTGTCATTAGCTGCCGTTTGCCATTTTTTTCATGTTTCTCCGACGTATGAAACCTTTGATATCGCATAAAGTAAAAATGGTCATAAATTATAGTAATGGTCATATATATTTTTTTGTCAATGTATTTAGATGTAGTACTTAGCCTCAACGGGCTAGAAGTACCACTCCTATCACATTGTATAAATAGGTACATAGATTTACGAATATTATCCCCAAAGGGTTAGTCAGAGACTAGGCAATGAGGACCGCAGTGTCACCAACAACTGCACATGTGCTCAATGTGATAGGTGGTGAGGTGAGTCAATCTCCGCTCTATGCTGTTGGATGTATGTGCAATTTTTAGTTCAGTCTTTCAAAAAATCCATGATTAGGATTTGACCCTGCACCCTGCTTACATTCCGGGTCAGGTGTTCTACCAATTAAGCTACCGTCTTATCCAGCCCTCCGAACTTCAATCAACACTATTTCTTTAAGTTTAAGATTCTGTTAAATCATATTTTGTCTAAGTTATTTTTTTCTTGCTACTTTATTAATGTTGATCACACTGATAGATTATTGAAATCGTGTAGAATTCAGGTGAAATTCCATAATGATTTCTTTATTAGCATTTTGCCATATTTTCCCTGCGTTATATTATTTGTTAGGACTGAGAAAATAATAAATTACCATTGTAAGTATATCATTGTTTTTGACCATTATGGTTGGTACTTAAATACTTATAACATCTATTGTTAGCCATTATAAGAATCTGTGCGACACACAACACTAAAGCAATAGTGTTTTGCAACGATACATTATATTGCTATCCTTACCAATGACCAATGAATTATGTTCGCATTCTTGGACAACAAATAGATTGCAGATTGTATGATATACTCGTATATAGCGAGATACCCGTAGAATTAATTGCCTTTGACTTTGGGAACTAGGACGAAGTTTTGGCGCCACTTACCAACTAGGGCTGCCCATTGAACTACTTGTAACTATGTTCTACGTCATTGTTACTGCAGTTTTGGAATAAGTTAAGAGGCCTATTACATCTCGACTGTGATTTTTGCTTAAAATGCCCAATTTTAGCGTTTTTGATCTCGGAGACAAAAATACATAGAATTTTGACTTATTAAATAGTGTAGAAAAGCTATTGGCACAGTTCGTAGCGGCCTCGCTTTTTGTAAATTTTGCTTAATTTTTTAATTAAACCCAAAATTGCAGGGAAAGATTTTCATAAAAAGCCTTCGCGCATTTTATAAAAATCTTTCCCTTCACATTATTGACCTCCTTGATTTAATTACTGTACTAAAGAAATAAAATAAAAAAAATAGAATATAGTAGGAAAGTAGAATAGTAAAGTTCGTAGCGGCCTCGGAATTTTTAGATATCATTGATTTTATACAGAAAAAAATCTTATTCTAAAGCAAAATTTTTCGAAAATCGCTTTAAGTTAACTGCGAATTTCTCCTATCTACGATAATATTATTGAGCTAAATTTATTCCAGAATAATTGTTACTACATGAGGAATAAAGATTTGCTACAAAATGCGATGCGCCCGCCGGCCGTCCGAACTCAGCTTATTCTCGCAGAATGGAGATTTGTAATATAAAGCATGAATTTATTATCCTATTTTGATAAAAACGATAAATACAACTGCAAAATTACTACAAAATGCAAAAATGTGCATTTTACGCAAAAATCACAGTCGAGATGTAATGGGCATCTTAACTATTGTGGATCTGCCAGGTTCTCAAGAAGGATATAAGTTCTTAAGCTGTGTGGGCGGGGGCTCATTAAAAGAATGCTACCAACCCACCTACAATCTACATCTACAAAAGATATAATAAGACCGAAACATCTCACGCAAGACAAAAATTAAAAGTGTCAACTCCCTGGTGTTCTCCATTTATAGTTACGGCTCCGAGACAGGGACTTTGGAGAAGGCCGATAGGAGCCGCATCGACGCCTTTGAGATGTGGTGCTGGAGGAAGATGTTGCAAATCTCTTGGACTGCATTCTGCACATTGGTGCGGAAGGCAGTCGTCCATTCTGCGGGAGCTCAATTTAAAAATTAGACTGTCCACCATCCGTCTGCGCAGAATATAAGAGTTCTTCGGGCACAACGCTCGAAAAGATGGTCACAACTTCGAACAGCTGATGGTGACAGGGAAGGTTGACGGCAAACGACCAAGAGGGCGCAGCCCCACAAGATGGGCTGACTAAGTCTGATCCTGTCTGGGCGCTAGCCTTCACAAGGCCCTTCAAGAAGCCAAAGATCGGAGCCGCTGAAGGGCAATAGTCGAGAGAGAGGGTGATTCTGCGGGAGAGTCACGACCCTCAGTAATTGGGAGCACGGTGCGAGGGGGAGGACCAAACCATCTCTTCCCTTGGGTGTCGTAAAATCATAGAATACATAATAGTATAAGGTAAAAGGTGATTAAAAGACTAAAGATTGCACATACGCGTTGGACGTAGATGGGCAAAAACGTTCCAACCGACAGTTAAGCTGTTTGAGAAATTAATTTTTGAAGTTGGATTTGGAATTCTTCCGTAGTGGTAATAGTACATTATGATATAAGTGCGGTAAGATGAAAATTACAGCCGAGGCGATATTGCCAGCCCGAGCCATAGGCGAGGGCTACAAGAAAGCAGAGGCAGTAATTATCAAAGCGCACGTATGCCATATGACGTTTTATAACATATTTGTGAGGAAAAAAAAATTCCGAAAATGACTGCGTTTTTTTGTTGTTTTTCTAGTGCATGAATCTTTGGTAAGCCAACATATATTTTTCTTTGTCCAACAGCATAGAGCGTAGATGGGCTCATCAAAATAATACCACCAACCCCTCTCTTCCCTTGGGTGTCGTAAAAGGCGACTAACGGACTAAAGACTGCACATACATCCAACAGCATAAAGCGGCGATGGGCTCATCAAAATAATACTACCAACCCCTGTCTTTCCTTGGGTGTCGTAAAAGGCGACTAACGGACTAAAGACTGCACATACATCCAACAGCATAGAGCGGCGATGGGCTCATCAAAATAATACTACCAACCCCTCTCTTCCCTTGGGTGTCGTAAAAGGCGACTAACGGACTAAAGATTGCACATACATCCAACAGCATAGAGCGGCGATGGGCTCATCAAAATAATACTACCATCCCCTTTCTTCCCTTGATTGTCGTAAAAGGCGACTAACGGACTAAATACTGCATATACATCCAACAGCATAGAGGGGCCGTGGGGTCATCAAAATAATACTACAAACCCCTCTCTTCCCTTCGGTGTAGAAAAGGCGACTAACGGACTAAAGACTGCACATACATACAACAGCATAGAGCGGCGATGGGCTCATCAAAATAATACTACCAACCCCTCTACATACATCCAACAGCATAGAGCGGCGATGGGCTCATCAAAATAATACTACCAACGCCTCTCTTCCCGTGGGTGTCGTAAAAGCTACTAACGGGCTAAAGGCCTATGTTGTCAATAGATTCAAATAATTACTAATTTTTAATCTACATTACCGCACTAGTGCGAAACTTATTACATTACGATACTGAAATCGGTGTAATAAGAGCTTCTTTACGAGCAAATGTGTTATAATAGTACATTATGATATGAGTGCGGTAAGATGAAAATTACAGCCGAGGCGATATTGCTAGCCCGAGCCGTAGGCGAGGGCTACAAGAAAGCAGAGGCTGTAATTATCAAAGCGCACGTATGCCATACGACGTTTTATAACATATTTGTGAGGAAAAAAAAATCCAAAAATGACTGCGTTTTTTTGTTGTTTTTCTAGTGCATGAATCTTTGGTAAGCCAACATATATTTTACTTTGTCCAACAGCATAGAGCGTAGATGGACTCATCAAAATAATACCACCAACCCCTCTCTTCCCTTGGGTGTCGTAAAAGGCGACTAACGGACTAAAGACTGCACATACATCCAACAGCATAGAGCGGCGTAGGGCTCATTAAAATAATACTACCAACCCCTGTCTTTCCTTGTGTGTCGTAAAAGGAGACTAACGGACTAAAGACTGCACATACATCCAACAGCATAGAGCGGCGATGGGCTCATCAAAATAATACTACCAACCCCTTTCTTCCCTTGGTTGTCGTAAAAGGCGACTAACGGACTAAATACTGCATATACATCCAACAGCATAGAGCGGCGATTGGCTTATCAAAATAATACTACAAACCCCTCTCTTCCTTTCGGTGTCGTAAAAGGCGACTAACGAACTAAAGACTGCACATACATCCAACAGCATAGAGCGGCGATGGGCTCATCAAAATAATACTACCAACCCCTCTCTTCCCTTGGGTGTCGTAAAAGGAGACTAACGGACTAAAGACTGCACATACATGCAATGCGGCGATGGGCTCATCAAAATAATACTACCAACCCCTCTCTTCCCTTGGGTGTCGTAAAAGCTACTAACGGGCTAAAGGCCTATGTTGTCCATAGATTCAAATGATTACTAATTTTTAAATTACATTACCGCACTAGTGCGAAACTTATTACATTACGATACTGAAATCGGTGTAATAAGAGCTTCTTTACGAGCAAATGTGTTATAATAGTACATTATGATATAAGTGCGATAAGATGAAAATTACAGCCGAGGCGATATTGCTAGACCGAGCCGTAGGCGAGGGCTACAAGAAAGCAGAGGCTGTAATTATCAAAGCGCACGTATGCCATACGACGTTTTATAACATATTTGTGAGGATAAAAAAAAAACCGAAAATGACTGCGTTTTTTTTGTTTTTTCTAGTGCATGAATCTTTGGTAAACCAACATATATTTTTCTTTGTCCAACAGCATAGAGCGTAGATGGGCTCATCAAAATAATACCACCAACCCCTCTCTTCCCTTAGGTGTCGTAAAAGGCGACTAAGGGACTAAACACTGCACATACATCCAACAGCATAGAGCGGCGATGGGCTCATCAAAATAATACTACCTACCCCTTTCTTCCCTTGGTTGTCGTAAAAGGCGACTAACGGACTAAAGACTGCATATACATCCAACAGCATAGATCGGCGATAAGCTCATCAAAATAATACTACAAACTTTTCTCTTCCCTTCGGTGTTGTAAAAGGCGACTAACGGACTAAAGAATGCACATACATCCAACAGCATAGAGCGGCGATGGGCTCATCAAAATAATACTACCAACCCCTCTCTTCCCTTGGGTGTCGTAAAAGCTACTAACGGGCTAAAGGCGTATGTTGTCCATAGATTCGAATGATAACTAATTATTTAAATTTTATTACCGCACTAGTGCGAAACTTATTACATTACGATACTGAAATCGGTGTAATAAGAGCTTCTTACCGAGCAAATGTGTTATAAACCTTTTTACTTTCAGTCATCGACAGTCAGAAGTGATAACATATTCTTTTAATTTGCATGTAAATTAAAATAAAAAAAATGTATTGTTTTTAAGAAAATACGTAAAATAGTGGTGTAGAACGTTTTTGCCAAAATATTATTTTGTTAAAGCAGGGTTTAATATCTATTTTTAATAACGTTTATAAGTTACCAAACAGCAGTAATACACTCGGCGTCAAAAAAATCGCACCTTTTAAAAATCATCTTTAAAAATTCTTAAACCTTATGTAGAGGATAGTGTTGGGTATCATTAGAAAGGTAACAAAAAGGAGTATCAAAAAACAATTAAATTTAACTTTCTGTTTAATTATAATTATACAAACAACATTAAAATTAATAAAATAATAAAAATCCTTAATTAAGTCCTAATTAACAACAGATAATTTACAAAGAAAAATGTACAAAAAGTGTCTTAAAATTAACTTAAAATCTAGTGTTACCCCCCCTTGCCCTGATCACGGCTTCCATACGGTCCCTCATGGACCTCACCAACTTCAGGAGCTCTTCTTGAGGGCTAAGCCCCCATTCTTCAATCACCGCGTCTTGGAGCTCCTGTAGAGTCGAAGGAGCTGGATCCCGAGATCGAACCTTACGTTTAAGATGGTCCCAGAGGTGCTCTATAGGATTCAGATCCGGACTTCGCGCTGGCCACTGCATCACAGAGATTTGGGACCTCTGCAAGAAGTCGCTCACGATGCCTGCAGTGTGAGCGCGAGCGTTGTCGTGCATTAATGTGAACCCCTCGCCAAAAGATTCGGCAAAGGGGACCACATGCACTTCCAGGACCTCAGTGACATAGCGGCGAGCAGTCAGCGACCCTTGTCCGCGAGCACCTCCAGTCCGGGAGACGCAGACAAGGTCGGTTTTGCCGGCAGCAGACATACCGCCCCAGAACATGCAGGATCCGCCACCATATTCCACCGTCTCCTGGATGCAGGCTTGGGCGAAACGTTCACCCTGCCTCCGGTATACTCTTCTCCGTCGGTCGTTGCAGAAAAGACACACTCGCGTCTCGTCTGAGAAGAGAACAGCTCTCCACTGCTCAAGGGTCCAATCGACGTGGTCACGAGCAAACTGCAAGCGGGCTCGCCGATGCGCTGCAGTCAATTTTGGACCCGTAGCAGCTCTGTGGGCCGCTATCTTCTTCTCCTTCAATCTTCTTCTAACCGTAGATACGCTTACGGTGCGTCTGCGAACTGCCTGGAGCTGCTGTTGCAACTCAACAGCGTTGGAGAAACGATTTCTCAAAGAGTTCGACACAACGAACCGGTCGTCTCTTTCCGAAGTGCAGCGACGTCTACCCGAACCGTGTCTGCGGATATAGCCACCGGTCTCTATGAAGCGCTGGTACACTCTTCGAACGGAATAACGGCTCAGGTTCAGTTGCCGGGCGACATCACACTGCCGCACCCCTGATTGCAGTAGTGCAACCACTTGAGCGGCTTTATCAGCTGTGGTATCCATCAAAATCTGTGCGTGTGTCCTCTTCAACGGTTGAATAGCGAATGACCCACATTGAACCCGTGTTGACCGTTTTATACCCACAAAGGAAGCGCAACTAGCAACTCTCACGGGTAGCAAAATTTGCATCGAATTTTTGTGACACTTTATTTGTTGCATTAGGTTTTATTTGATAATGAAAAGTAATGTTTTTTATTAAGTTAATTAAGTAACCTTGTAAATAAAATCATAATTAATGCGACTGCATGTGCATATCAAGAGTAAATGACATTTGAAAGTGATTTTCTAAGAGGTGCGATTTTTTTGACGCCGAGTGTAATTAAAACAATTGTTATTGTGGTAAGTAGTCGTTATTAATTAATCTTCAATTTCAAAGTCCGGAACATCAATTCCATCCACATCATTCACAATGTTAACATTATCCCTAAGGTTTTTGTAAAATGATAGACAATCATTTCAAATTGTTTAACTTGACTTGCACTATTTCTCTGCTATTTGGATACAAAGCAGTTAGAAGTTCCTCATTTATAGGAAAATTGTTAGAAGATAAGGGATACCCTTATCTTTTTACAAGCTTTTATTTAGCTTGCAATGTATGTATATGTATGTCTTGTTCGGGTGGAATTTTGCAACTCAATTTTGATCAACTTCCCGGTTACCGTTGAGCTGAAATTTTGCATACATGTGTAAATCGCGTGACAATGCAATATTATGATGACATGGTGCTGATCTGATGATAGAGCTGGATGGTGGCCATAGGAACTTCGCAATGATACAACACAACCTCGAAAAGTTTGGGCTTGTTTGAATCGTCTTGACGAGTAGTTTATCTATCAATGGTAACCAGGGTCTGATGATGGAGCTGGAAGATGGCCATAGGAACTAAGTAATTAAACGACATAACCCCATCGAGTATGGACTCGTTTGATTCGTCTTCACGAGCACTTTGGTGCTAGATGGTAACCAGGGTCTGATGATGGAGCTGGAAGGTGGCCATAGGAAATCAGTAATTAAGCGACACAATCGCGTCGAGTTTGATTCGTCTTAATGGGTGGACTGTTTTTGATGGGTGGTGAGTGGTGGTGGTTTAGCGGACGTGAATAAATTTTGTTTACATAAATATTTGTATTCAGTGAGATGAACAGATGAATAACGTGTCCAGGGATAACTAAAAAGTAAAAAATAAATTAATAGTAAAAACCTTTTTAAAAAACAAGCTTTTATTTAAATGCGCTACAAAGAAAAAAATAACTTTTACTTTAAAACTTTAACTATCAACTTATAACGTCATTACACAATTTATATGATATAAAAGGTTGGCGCGAGATTTTCTATATGTGTAAAAACAAGTAAATTAAATTATGTAACTTGATGTGATTGATTTTAACTATTAAAATTTTCAATCTAAGAAAATACGAGTAAGTATTTACTTAAATCTCGCGACAACCTTTTATATCATTTAAATTGTGTAATGAAGTTATAAGTTGATAGTTAAAGTTTTAAAGTAAAAGTAATTTTTTTCTTTTTCATCCTCATCATCATCATCAGCCTATAAACGTCCCACTGTTGGGCACAAGCCTCCCACGTGGACAATGCACGAGGGGATATTGGGCCATAACCTACCACGCTGGCCCAATGCGGGTTGGTGGGTTTTAACGACTGTCATCTTACGACAACAACCGGGACCAACGGCTTAACGTGCCTTCCGAAGCACGGAGGAGCTCGAGATGTTTTAAATTTGGTTACCCATCCAGCCACCAGGCATTGCGAAAGTGGCTTAACGGGCAAGTTCGCAAGCCGAACGCGCTAGCCGCTGCGCTATCGAGCTCTTTTTTTTCTTTTTAGCGCATTTAAACAAAACCTTGTTTTTTAATAAGGCTTTTTACTTTTAGTTTATTTAATGTTAATTTCTTCAAAGTCTTGTTCAGCTATCGAAGATTACTTTTGTGGCTATCTAATTTGCGTATTATTTATATATATACCCATATTTTTAAATATCACACGTCACAAATATTGTATGCTCGTTATTAAGTTGGCACAGCGCTCTAACCATATTTCGTTAGAACTTGGTTGCTATAGACAAAGTTTGGACTGAGTATTATCAGTTCTTGTAGTACGTAGGTAATAAGAAAAATTGGAAGTCCGAAATCCGGTGACTCTTGGAGGTGGTTAACATTTGCTCCGCATATAGCTAAATTCAACTTATAGCTTTCAAGTTGATGTATTCACGCCAACCATGGAAGTAAACGGTAGGGTTTGTGTGAAATATAATTTACTATTTATCACAACCCATTATCATCAACTTTTAAATAGAGAAATTTTTCAACTACGAGTTTAAGTCAAAGTCGTTTATTTTAAAAGTTTAATAAATATAAACCTTCACAGGCACTTGTTGACGTCGAGAACAAATAAAATAACAGTTAACTGATATTTAGTTAAATCTTATCTACTGAATCTACTAGTTCCTATTTAGGAGAGCCGTCGACTGAGAACAACTAGCAAGAAACTCAGTCAGGAGTGGCCAAATGTGCAAACCGCACCAAGATAATAAAAGAAGAAGAAAAAAAAAACAAATGACAAGCGTAGGTAACTAGTTGATCATATTTAGCGTTCCTTTATAACAATGGCGGCGCATAGTGATAGCGAAGATGCAATTAAGGTCGATTCACATGAACCCGATCCCCCTACGTCCCATGTTCCCATGCGGCCGACCGTGACGCCCGCCCCACCTGGAAAGCTGCGACTTCTCCAACTTATCTTTTATTTATTTCATTATCTGGAAGAGGTCGGCGAGGTCATTCGCTCTTAGCGGCGATTGCAATTGTTAAGCTGCTTTAGGCGCGGTCTGCTATCGGATGGGTAACGATAATTTAAATCTTGATTTTCCTCCTTGCTCAGATAGCACGTTCAGATGTCCCCGGCAACTTGCTATCTATGTCCCCTCCAAATTTGTGCTTTGTACTTTTATTAAGGTGTAAATTCTCTTCTTATTCATATAATTTTAAAAACTTTATAAAAAGGACTCTCTTCTATACTTCCAAATTTGCACTCTCACTCTGTTTCATTTATCGCTTGCATTCTTTTAATAAACTTTAAATTCACTTTTAAGTCTTATAATTTTCAAGTGAAGTAAACGACCTTCCAAATACGTACGTTGTCCCCCATTCATTAATTCTTGCGTCTAAGTTCTCAGTCTTATAATTATCAGTAACTAAAAACGGCCTATACTATGAATGGGAGTTACCGCGCGAATTTGGAAGGTTCCAAATTCGCGCGGTAACTCCCATTCATTAATCCATTGCATTCTTGCATCTAAATTCTCCATCCAGTCATATAATTCCAATGTCAATTGACGACCGCCGTCCGGCCCAACGCTGGCTTATTATTCTGCGCCGCATAAATTCCACATTCCCGTCCGTACGGTGCGATTACTCCCTGAGCTATGTTGCATCAAATATTCATTCGGACTAATAGTGGCGGGTGTAGTGACACTTGGGCTAGCACCACAGACAAGATAGATCACTGTGAATATTCCGTTAATACTGGTACTGTTTTTATTTTAGCATTTTTAGTGTTTGGTTGCCACAAGAATAGAGGGAAACCTCTATAAGTTGTAACGATGCTTTAATTTCAATAATGGAGACACATATATAAGCTACCACCGAAAAACATTTTCTCTTTATCCTACCTGACTGTTATTAACGATAAGGCTATTTAATTGTCGGGAAATAACAATGCTATCCTCATAAAACACGAGTACAATCATATGTACGCTGCGCTGGATATCAAACGCGTAACCTATTTCTCTAAAATCTGTGGGATTAGTATATACACAAGTCACTGAACGGTGATTAAAATTACCAAAGGTAATCTAAGCTGCCAGCTATCATCCCATTTTGCGTAGGTACTGATATACTCGTACGTCATTATTACCACATTGTTCAGTCTGCCAAAACTCGAACTCATCTCGTAAGCGTAACAATGCACCATGTTCCATGTCCATGTACTCGAATGTTGCATAGTTACTATACTAGTTAGTAGTCGGTAAGTGTTGGCAACTAGTTGGTAAATGTGTTTCCGTGAAGATACATCTACATCACCTTACCATACATTTATACATCTAGAATAAACGACACATTGTCTCCCATAAGCACTGAATTTTTTTTAGATTCTCACGTTTAATATTTTTTATTTTTTATTATTTAAAAGGGGGTCATTTAACGAATATTTAAATAGAACCTCTTATATGTAGGGATGATTCAAAGTATTTTGTCCAATCCCAAGTTGCATATTGAAAAAGGCAAAACGCAAAACCATTTAAACTGTCGTCTGCCTCCTATTGTACGTAATGCAAGATTGTCAACATCCACTCCCCATGTAGTCTTGCTTTTCTGTGCCCATTGAATACAAATGCTTTCATTTCGTATAATATTACGTGTGCCGCAGTCACAGTATTAAAGTCGTTCGAAAGTCTAGACGGAACTTCCTACGAGTTAATTGCATGTGTTCTCTCGGCGTAATTTTGACTGCCTAACTAAATAAATCACTTGGGTTGTGGGCCTCCAGCTGACAAGACGTCTTTTTGTGCGATATTGAGATAGAAAAGTTTAGGAGGTAGGTACTTGATATTCCTTTTGCTCGCTGTTGTGTCAGAGATCTTCGTCGTTTCTTTACACGTTCGCCACCGTATGCGTTTAATATAAGATAGCGTATATTGCTTGCCGTCTGTTATAGACTGTAAGACTTTTCGCTGAATTTAGAGGACTCTTTATCATTAATGATTACTTGACACGTATGAATTGGAGTTAATTAATGTCTCTACTGGTATTTAGTATCTACACACTTTTTTAAATCTGCACTTTTCTGATTTTCCGGGTCAAGTGCACTCTATTATCGCACTTGAACTTCGAATATACAAAACTTAAGTTAGGCTTAAGGCTTAAGTTTCCTTATATATAATGTGCGATTCCTTATTAAAAACGAATAAATAATTAACCATTTTTGTATCACAAAACAGTCTAAATTCAAGGGCGCGTTGATAATATAATACACTGCGTACCACATTTTGCCATGCATTTGAATTCCCACACCGTTTTAACCAACCAACCAACAAGCACATACAACATAAAATAAATTATAAACTTACTGTATTTGTCATTAAAATGGTTGACCCTGTCACTTTAATTTTTCGCTAAGCTTTTACGAAAATGTAAATCACTATCCCTTATACTTATTACAGAATCATACATGGGCAGCTTTATAAAATATTTTGCTTTGCTGGTATAAATTTTACTCCCTTGTTGCTGGCCATAATAAAACACGTATAGGTATATGAAGAAAAAGCTAACAATAAATCCACTATGAGGTGGGTAAGTATATAGTTATTGTCCTTATAAATTGTGCCCAAACGCAGGTTTATTAGAGTTAATACGGCTATTAAAAAGCTATTCATTTTGGCAATGTAAGCCATTATAAGAATATTTTTAGTTGGGTTATCTCCAAACTGTCGGAACGGAACACAACAATGCTATAAACATCGTTGTTATGCTGACTGACTAAGATGAGATGCAATGGTAGCTAGCTAGCCAGGCGGACTCAACAGCCTTACCACAGAATAATATTACTAGGCCTTACCACCAACCAAAACAAGTACCTATACAAAGATGTACCCTTCGTTGGAAATCGAACCGGGACCTCTGGATCTGAGACCGGTGGCGTAGCCACAGAGGCGAATAAATATAAAAATACTTGACAGAGACACCGCGAGTAGCTCCGAACTTTTATCAACAACTTAATAGATATATATGTAGATATATGACCTGTCGCTATATCGTCACGTTCAATCACTATACATTCTATATGCGAATACTTTTCGGGTGCCGCAAAGCAATTTGCGTACACTCTGCATAAAGAAATTCGTTCGTCGCCGACAGCTCAATGGTTGCTATGAAAATGTTTACCCTTGTCACAGCATCGACACCTGCCAGCGAGACGTCGTAGAAAAATGAAACATTTCACACACCATCGCGTCGGAGAGAAACCCTACACCCTATAATGCCCTGTATACGTAATGGTACGGAACTTAACGAATATTCTGTTCTCAATTGGAATTGCTAGAAGTGTTTGTTGCGCTATTGTTGGAAGATTGCCTCCAAATGATAGTAGTTCTGCCGCTAATACTATACGCCTGCTACAGTAGATCCAACTTAGGGTCGAACGCTCCTATATTATTATTCAGAATTAGTTTGATAACATTAAAAACTCTACAATCAATGATTTATTGTATAATTCCATCCTCATTGTTAAATGTCACTAGCATTGTTGTGTTACGCTTACGACAGTTAGAGACAGAAATTGTCAGAATAGCCAGTTCCTCAGTAGTTCAGAAATCCGGATGCAGTGCAATTTCACCAACGGCCGTAAAATAAGATAAAAAATAAACAAAATGAGTGAGTCAGGATCATAGCAAATAAAAACTCCAGGTCTCTGCATACCCCTCCGATAAACTGTCATGATTTAGGTATTATGTATGCTTCTAAAAGGCGACGTTGACGGTTGAAGTAGCTTAAGGTCATAGCTCATTAAAGCCACCCGGCACCCGACCAGCACCGCCTCGTCGTCGTTCGGCGTCTACTCGGTGTCGACAGGTGGTTCACGGGTGGACGACGCGTTGTTGCTTGTGAACGTCGCGTGATCAACCAGTGAACCTCGCGTGGTCAACGAGTGGACATCGCTTGGTCCACGAATTTACGAGTAGTCTGTTTCCAGTTTTTTTTTAAATATTAGAAGGTGGCAAACGAGCAGGCGGGTTAACGGATGGAGAGCAATCACCGCTGCCCATGGACCAGATGGAGTCGCAGAACAGAGGAGTCGCAGATGCGTTGCCGACCTTTAAGAAAGGACTAGGGTTAAGGAAGGAATAGGAATTGTGAGGGGGGGGGGGAAGGGTCTCCGGAACTCTCACTGGCCGGACGAAACACAACAGCACCAAATGCCATTATTTCACGCCGGATATTCGTGAGAGGGTGGTATTACCCCAACGCAGCGTGGCTGGTTCTACCACTTAGTCAGTGTCACTCATTTAGTACCACCCTGGGGTCACGTGTAGGGTCTCAAGAGTAAACCTATGACAATGCGCAGTCAACGCAACCGCAAGGCAAGCTTGGGAGCAGCAGCGAATTGTCACAGAGTGGTCCACTCGCCGTCCGCGCGTGGACCGCTTGCGAGCGAGGTGATCCGGTGACGATACGGTGCGGTGCTGTTCGGGTGCCGGGTGGCTCTAATGAGCTATTATGACCTTTAGCCACATGAGTAAAGAAACGATTGTGCTTTAGCCGTGTCGTGTAGCGGCTCATTAAAATAATACTACCACCCCCTCTCTTCCCTTGGGTATTGTGAAATGCAACACACATACATCCAACAGCATAGAGCGGCGAAGGGCTCACCACCTGTCACGCTTAGCACATGTGCTATCGCTAATTTGGTGAAAATTGGACTATGGCAGAGGACTGCTTTTGCGGTCCTCATTGCCTATTCTTTGACTAACCCTTACCCTTCGGGGATAATGGTCGTGATTATATTATGTATGTAAATAGCTACGTAACACAAAATTTAAGTAGCTACGGAACACAAAGTACCTGAAATTAACAAACGGTACTTTGAAATTGTTTGACTCGCTCTGATATTGAAAGTAGTCGCAACACTAATATTAATAAGAAAACAAATTGCTAGTCTTACATTGTGTCATTTCAAGGTAGTTTCCAAAATTAAATTCACAAAGGCAGGAAAGTTCTGCGCCAGCGAAACTGGGGCTTGGCAGAAGACTAAGTGGTACTAACAGAATAGATATTTGATACAATCTGGTAACGGAATTACCTACTGTTACTCCTCTTTCGTTTAGTACAAAGCATTATAACTGGGTGCGCTAAAGTTCACCTAAATTTTCAACTCCGATAATGGAACTCCAAAAATGTTCTTACTAACATTTTTCATCCTAACAATCACAATTCCTAACTACTCTGTTTCTAATGTTCATAATTCCGAATCATTCAACTTCATAATGTCAGTAGCAATAAACATCTATTATACTATTATTTGTTTCCTATATTTTCTGAATAGAACCGTCTTTTACACTATTATTCAAATGATTGAGGATACTAGCTGCCGTACTTCGCGATTATATTTAATCGTATCATTTAACTTTGTACATTACATACATACACAGACATCACACCCGCTTTGCGGGATGGGTAGGCAGACACCACAGCTTTTCTCCATCTGTATTATGTTTCATACTTACTTACTTTAAGATCATACATAACTGTTTCTTGTGTACGTGCAATAAAGTGTTTATATATCTATCTATCCGCCCATCCATATTCCGTTTAACGCGGCAGTATCGTATGTGTCGCGTCTGCGTAATAAATTCGCTACTCTATGCCAAGTTATCTCCGGCGAAGTGGTAGGACTGCAAACAGCTTCTTGGCAAGCCGCTTATGTCCCGCTCCGAGGAATTTGCACAAACTTGAAAATTTAATGAACAAGCCCGTCTCCTAGGGAACCCACTCATTTGGCTCATTGTGCACGCTCCAGGAATCTTTCCCGAAATTAGCGTGTGCTACTTTACGGATTATGTTATACTCCTCTCCTCCTGCTTTACGCGCCATACGCGAACGAAACGGATTAATTTCGAGTGTGCTTATTTGAGAGGAACGCGATGATTTGGCGAACAGCTGATAGAACATGTTGAGAGCTAAAAATATTACAAAAGATATATTTCCCATAAAATTCTTTTTTTATTTTAGATGTGAAAAATAACAAACAAAAGAATAGCTACGGTGGAATTCTTTAAAATTATGAATATAAAAGCATAAAGTTACAATTGCTCTAGTGAAATATATACAATTAAATTACAATAAATGACAATATACTTATTTGTAAGTATTTCTAAACAGATAAAATTAAGTAAGTAGGTGTTTTTTGGTGAAAAAAGGTTAGGTACTCATGTCATCAAGGACCTACTTACCTCCTAGTCCTACCTACCCTGGTCATCAAGTAAATGAATATTTTCAGTTATGTTTTTTTTTGAGAATTTCCTTACTAACTAGGTGGTACTAAAATGGAAATATTTATTTATTATAATTTGATTAAACGTTGCTGATAGATGTTAATAATTTATTGTTAGTGCCTGCCGTACCTACCGATACTGACAACTACGCGACGCGGCTTGACGCGGCGGCGGAGGCTTTTGTAGCAATAAACGGTTACAAAACAGGCTGGGTTCAAGGGCGAGCGGCCGCCGCCAAGGTCCCACGGTGAAATGAGCGCTAAAAATGGTGATACCACCACTGCACCGTTACTATAAAAAAAGGAAATTGCTAAAACACATTTTTTATAATGAAAAAAACTTTACCTTTTGTTGGGCGATGAGTAGTGACGTTACGTAGTTTAATATAAATAAAAGGTATACGAGCTTAATGCGCGTCAACGTTTGAAGAAAACAAAACTGCACCGCACCAGTACTGTAATGTAACTGTACGCGCGTACACGCGCTTCCAAAAACAATGTGCATTGTGTATTCTATGCCTGTGCCCAGCAGTACGTAGCTGATTATAATAAAAAGATTTCCCACAAATAAAAGAACACGTAGTCACTACAACTTTGGCGCGCTTTAAAACTAACGCCTAACTATTATTTCCATGCTGTACGACCGACGCGACGCAACGGCCGACGCGCGGCAAGCGGCGACGATCGTAAAAACTTTTATACACATACGTAAATTCACGACTGTTATCCCCAAATGGACGGTCAGAGACTAGGCAATAGCAGAAGAAGAAGAAGAAGAAATCTTCTGCCATAGTCCACGTTTGACCAAATTACAACTACACTTGTTCTCAGCGTGAATGTATAAGGCTCGTATTCTAAAATAAATTGTAACTAAATACCTTTAGAAAGGGATAGCAATATATGCGATTAATAGCACCATCCCATTCTAACTGTACTCAAGCAGAAATTTGAGTGTGAGTTTGGTTTCAGAATACGAGCCTCAGTTCTTTGTTCCGTGAGTAGCCATTTACTACACCTACCCAGGGGAAAAGAGGGGATGGTAGTATTTGGTGTTCTTTCAGTGAGCCGCTGCTATACCACACAGCTCCCTTTAAAAAGCAAAAGCGCCATTTTAGCTCCTCCGTCTGATACACACGCTCGTAGTTTTGCACACAAGTGGGCAATAGGATCGAGGAACCACGTAATGCTGTTAGACCGATGCGATCGTGCCTATTAAAAATTTCATGCTTTCAAACGTAGCGGCAAGAGTCATGAGAAGTCTTCCATAAATACAAGTTTTTATGTAAGTGGCTTATGGCATTCTGTGAACAAATAGCTATCCTAGAATTAGGAGGTAGAAATCAAAATTAGAAAATGTTTATTCTAGCAAATCATTATGAAACAGTTTTTATAGCATTGAAAAAGGAAGCAATTTAAACGTGGGCATTTACTTGCAATGAGTTTTTGCAATGACTTTTTGCAAATGTTCTATGTATTACAAACAAACTTTTTTCAGCGTTGTTAAAAGAATTCTATTTATTTTAACTACATTTGAACTACCTATTCCTACCTATATGTGACTGGCCTAGACTAAAGAGCCGCAAACTCGTGTAAGAAGAAAATACTTACATTGAACTATCAATTAAAAATCAATTTGCACTAATGTAAGTTCGCACTATTTGGTTACTTATTAGTTTTTTTGTGGGGTTTGTTACAAACCCGTAACTGTCAGGAAAAGATTTGTATGAAAGAAAATTGTTTTAAACTCGGCGTCACGGGATACGTGGGTGAACACGCGGACGTAGTCACGGCCGACCGTTAGTTAATGATAAATTTTTCCTAGATAGGTAGTACTTAATAAGTTCGAAGATGCAGCTGTTAAAGTATAATAAGTAGCACTCTCTAACTTACTTAATTAAGGGAAAGGAAATGCTCGTTACTTTTATGATAGCATGAGCAATTAATACACGTCTAAGTACTCGGATGTTAAATTACTGTCAAGAGAGAATTTCTGATGGAATAATTCATTTTGTTAACGTTGGGCCGAAACTACTGAACCTAGATACAACGAAAGACGGACAGTGGTGGGTTCTTATCGTAACTTAGATAAGTAATATGAAGGGATTTTTGTCAAGTGTTAACTAAGGGTAAATTAAAAATGAATGTTTGGTATTTTGTCTCACATTACAGGGTAAAGGCCCATACCTCCTTTCACAAATCGTTAATCAATTTTGAACGCTATGAATCTTTCATTATGTTTCCATCTTTACTACGTTTATCGCTGAACTTATATCTACTTAACTCATATATACCTACTCGCAGTATCGCTTAGGAACAGATCGACCGATTTGGCTTATATTTCGTGGTTTTCGCAATTGTCACGAGAAGGTCACGAGTAGGAATAAAAAAAAAACTGGAAAATGTACGCAAACATAGTGAATTTGGATACAATCTCCCATTCCACCTTTAGGTTGACTGGAAGATATCCTCTTTTAGAGATAAGTCCACCTTTGCTCACCACTGTTTGTATTATTTTCTGTATGTATATGTGTTTTGGTGCATTAAAGAATGTAAAGAATTATGCTATTGTCATATAAAAAATATATGTAATGTAGGTACTTACTTGTAATAAAATAAAGCGAAAGCATTACGGGATACGGGCACATGAGTATACTCATGCTTACTCATGTGATACGGGTAAACGTACACGTGGACGATGACACAGTATAAATATTATTAATAAATATTATTTATACTGTGACGATGACGCGGGGCTGACCGCTAGTAAAATAATAAAAATTATTTGTCCTAGAGCAGAGCTTCTGAATATAATATGTTAACAATATTTTTCTTTTTGTTTCAGGTTAGTAATGTTATCCAGTGTGACTTAGTGAGTCTACTCTGTAAGTACTAAAGAACAGAACAGGAAGTATATTGTTAATTCTCGAAAAATAATAATGAAAATCTATATAAATTGTATTATTTTAAATACTGAACTTTATATATCGTTGTGTATATTGAACCTATTTATAATACTTATTATATATATTTGTCCATACCACTCGGATTACAATTTTACCTACAAAAAGGTAATATTTTCAATAACACAAACTTTCAGATGCACAGTAGCTTAAGCAGATTAATTCATTTATATACTTCGTTTTGGTTTACTAACTAAATTCTTTATCTGCGTGAAATGAACAAAGAGTTTTTTATTTGACAACTTTGTTTGGCAATCCAGTTGGTATGGCTCAAAAAAAGATGAAAACGTGACCATTCATAATTAATTTAATCTGTGAATATGTTTCGGTGAAATTCCAAAAAAATACTGTTTGTTACTTTTCACGCTTTAGTTAGTGGAAGTGGCATGCAAAATTCTCATTCAAAACACAGATCCAAAACAGAAAAACGACGTTTCGTAGTCTCCTGTTTCCTCCTTCAGAACAAGACCAATTTTTCATTACTTTTTCAGCATCGGTTAAAAAAAGAGGTTTTCTATGTCTGTATGTTTGATATTTTTTTAAACCAGCCACTTTTAATTTCGCTAATTTATTAAGGCTCCTGGTTGTTAAATAAATGATGTATTGTTGATCGAAGACTTAATGCAAAAAAATTAAACATACAGACGTAGAAAATCTCTTTCTATAACCGATGCTGAAAAAAATATAAAAGTTCTTAGGAGGAAACAGGGGAATGCGAAAAGTCGTTTTTCTGTTTTAGATCTGTGTTTTGTATGAGAATTATGCATGCCACTTCCACGTGGTGTTTCGTCTTAATATCTGTCACTTTCATAGTTTGAATTCTAATTTTCAATCTCTTTTTGCGAACTTACGTAAGTTATATTCTTTTCAATGTCTATGTACGAACTAGAGTAAATACATAAATAGATCGATCAAATAGTTGCGATAGTATGGTATATAATCACCTGTTTATTTGTTGTTAGGCCTGCAGCATTATTCTAATGGTAGACTAAGATTGAAACCGCTCTATTTTACGACCGGCTAGTGGTGGAAACAGTATCGATACTTTAAATCTGTGCAGTATATTGATTTCATTATAATTCATAGCCAGTAGTGGCTACTACTCGTATGTAATGAAACTTACAGGATGGGATAGGGGGTTGAAGTTGACAAAACTTATGTAAGAAAGAAAAAGTGTTTACTATCATCATCTTCAGCCTGTAACCATCCCACTGCTGGGCCCAGGCCTTCCCACGCATGAGCAATAGCACATAAGGAGATTGGGCTATAACCTACCACGACTCCTATCTTCGAAAACTTAACTTTAGAAGTACGGATGCTCAAGTTATTGTAATTTTGTAGTAATTTTGCAGTTGTATTTATCGTTTTTATCGAAATAGGATAATAAATTCATTATAAAATCTTTATTCCTCATGAAGTAACAATTACTGTGGTATAAATTTTGCTCAATAATATTATCGTAGATAGGAGATATTCACAGTTAACTTATAGCGATTTTCGAAGTTTTTTGGTTTAGAATAAGATTTTTTTCCTATATGAAATCAATGATATCTAAAAATTCCGAGGCCGCTACGCACTATTCGACTATATAAGAGATAACATTATATTTTTTTTATTTCACTTGTTTAGAACAGTAGTTCAATCGATGAGCTCAAAAAAGTGCCTTCGCGCACTTTATTAAAATCTTTCTTTGCAATTTTGGATTTGATTAAAAAGTTAAGCACAGTTTACAAAAAGTGAGGCCGCTACTCACTATTCCAATAGCTATTCTACACTATTCAATAAGTCATAATTGTTAATGTATTTTTGTTTCTGAGATCCATGACGCCAAAATTGGCCATTTTACGCAAAAATCACAGTCGAGATGTAATAGGCCCCTTAAGCATAAAAAAAGAATATCGGCTGTTTTTATTGTTGTTGGTTTTTTACAATACTGAGCTGGCAAACGAGAATACGGCGCGCCTAAGAGCTACCACTGCAGTTCATGCTGAGCACATGTGCAGTTGCAATTTGGTGAAACTATGGCCTGCTCTGCGGTCCTCATTGCCTAGTACACAGTATTATATATATTATTATTATATATATTTAGCTTATATAAGGTGACTGCTAGAAACAGCAAGAAACTTCAAGGGCTGGTCAGTGTCAGTCAGTCAAGTGTTTTAAACATGACAAAAATGACAAAAAATGAATTCGTGAAATAATTCATTTTGTGAATTTTAATTGGATAGTCTTTGAGTATCTTATTTATTTCAAAGCATACGTCCGTCTGTTGACCCGTCTGCGTCAGCTGGGCGATAAGTACCTACGTTGACGGGTCAACAGACGGCCGGCCGGCCGGCCGTTGCCCCCCTTAGCTGGGCGATAAGTACCTTCGAAAAAACACGAATTCCTTGTTTGTCATTTTTGTCATGTATAAAACACTTGACATGACCAGCCCTTGAAGTTTCTTGCGGTTTCTAGCACTCATCTTATATTTATACTGTGCCTAGTCTCTGACTATTATTACATTTGGAGATTGTAGTAGTGAATCTTGGACTTACTGAGCCTATTACTGTGTCCTGCCCTGTATTGGTATATAACTGTCCGTTGGTAAACCCCGCCTCTGCGGCATGATCGGCCACAGCCTTAAGCCAAGATTACTATTTATTACTGGCCATTGTGCCGTTTCAGAGGTACGCTCCTTTGTGATTTCTTCTTGTTTCCGCTTTGCTCTCAATGATTATGGTACGGATTTTCTAATACTCGTATAGGTACTTGTTTCATATATTTATGTGCATGCTACACACATATCCATTTCTGTAAAGGTCATTCACAAGAAAAATATGTTTCCAAAATTGTATTAAATGGCTGTAATTTCACGTAAGTAAGTACCTTTCAAAATGTAACATAACAATGTAAAGCATTGCTGCTTAGCGGCAGAAATAAGTAATAACCCGGTCACCATCCAGTCAGATTCTGGGGACTTATTGCCTAACTTCAACGCCTATCTCAATACCTTTCAAGTAAAAGTACAATGCTTCGCTAGAATTATTATTTTAAAATAAGGTTTAATGCGTAGAGCAATGAAGTTAGAAAATTAGTTAGCCCCCGAAGCAGAATTCTACCGGTCTGCCGTGCCGTGCGTGATATGCCATGGCGCTCTTGCGCTAACCAATGAGTTAAGGGGAGGTATTTCGAGCGCTTCCCTCTCGTTCTCTCGACGGTACAACGGTAAGGGACGGGTATAACAGCGAAGCGGCGCGAATAATCGCGTTTTATATTTAAAAAAATTGATAGATGTAATAAATAAAAAACCATCGGTTATTATAACTCAAGTTATTTACGAGCTTCATTTTGGTAAATCGTAAATCGTAGTCGCCGCGCGCCGTCTTGTTTTCCGCTCTTGTCATCTGACTTGAACCCCGTAGAGACAGACTTCTGCTTGATGCCAGTTCCTAGTAAACCTCCGGTATAAATTCGGTCATTACATCTCAGCGCGGTAACTATGTCAAGGCCATTATCGGCCAAAACAGAATAAAAAAACCTAAATTCTTTTATAATTTCATTAATCTAACATAATTTTGAGCTTTAACTGAAATTGTCTCTGCAGCCCTGTATTATTTCTGCTAGCCGTAATAAATTGGCTCCCAAGCTCTTAGTTGTTTTTCTGTGAGACTACCGCATTACACGCTCCTCAGATTACAGGAAGGGCAGGGTAATTTACGCTAACACCTTCCATCTGAATCAATCCCGTGCACTAAGCATCAAGCTGGATGAGCGGGAGGTGCCTTGAAACTACGCCAGCCTTCGTGTTTGCGGTTTGAGATTACACAACTAGCGTAATACTAATAAAAATAAACATGGTGGGGCTGAAACTTATCTCAATTATGGGTAATGACTTACATTAGTGTTTTATGAGTCTGTGTAGCCCCTCTATAGCGAACGATCGCAAAAATGTTCATCACAATGAGCCTGGACAGTAACCGCATTTTTTTATTTTTTTATTCTTGTTAGGCTTGTCCCACTGCTGGGCAAAGGCCTCCCCTCCTTCCACTCTACCCTCCTTCCACTCTTCACCACCGCATGGTTAACTAAAAGTTTATTGTTCATTATTTTATTCCTTGTTGCCCTTAAAGTTACAAGTAGGCAGGGGATAATAAAGTAAATCCACCAAACGTTAGTTGTAAAGAATAACTAATTAATATGGCTTACACGATTTTCTGACTTTTCATTACCAGAATAAAGTTATTCAAATAAAATAAACAAATGAAATTGAGCTGCATAATACTAATGAAGGTCCAGTGTCATCATCCAACTTATCTATGTATTTTCCTATGTTTCACAATTTAAATTCCCACCGACGCTCGGGCAACGTGAAGCAATTCTGCTAAACGCATTGCCTGGTGAAACCTATGTAGGGGAATGTTCAACAAAAAGCACAGGGGACTGACAGCATAAAAGGAGGTACTAGACAAAAAGTACGTTAGGCGCGGTCGGTAGCCGGTCCTCCACCTTATCCATTGATCTACGAGCCCTTGTTTTACTTGTTTGCAAAGCCATATTTGGTCATTAATATCCTTTATTGGCTCATAAAACGCTATTGTGAGATTTCAGATATTTAAACAACTTGATAATAAATTATTATTTGTTACAAGAATGTCTTTACTATCGTAATCGTAATAAATTATTTTAAAATTTTAAAGTCGTTATTCAAATTTAAATTACTGCAATACCTAAAAATTATAGCCAACGATAGCTTACAGCGTTAAAAAGAAACACTCAAAGAATTTTGTACGGGACCTCGGTACCCCGTTTGGTATAGCATGCCATTTAGGCAGTCCATTTTTTTAAGATGGTATATATTTAATTTGAAAATTTTCTAAATAGAGTGTGTAGATTATATTTTAGAGGAAGGAAAGAGAAATAACTGAGCCAACAAACTTAAAGAACAATAGATAGTTGACTACGTATTTAATGACAACACTGCTGCATTAGCGGCATAGCTTGACTCCTATCTCCTCAAAGACACTTTAAACAATGCATCTGCATTGTCCGTTCTTAAGCATAAATTCTGTACTGTAAGAAACAGCGCATTAAAGAACACGATCATTAGTCACCAAGACACACGGCCATGTCGCCGTAGAATGGAAACTCGTAAAATACAATGTCCGCAGAACCAGTTTAGTAGCATGCAAATCGACTCCTCCTGAATTAGATTACAGCCAATTCATCCCTGTTACACTTGTGCTAGGGCTGAAAATCGATTAGAGCAACGCATCTGGCATTCTGGACATGTATGTATGGTTTGTCGAAAAGTGTAAAGTGTCACTTAATTACAGAGAAGCCTTTGACGAAGCCCTAGGTGCGTCGGATGCAATTCACTCCAATTTGGACTGGATAATGTTACGTCTAACAAGACCCTCAGGCAAGCCATTGACTATGTAGAGTTTCTTTTATGACATTGTGCAATCGATTTGCAAAGTTTTTATAAATTCTTGAAACGTTTTGGTTCAACTTCTTTCCTTTTTCTATTTCCAACTCCTTGCAATATTCAAATGGAGGTATTTGATTATCATTGAAAACTTTTATGAGCTTTGCGAGCTTATTTTGATTATGGTGATGCTCATCATCAATGATATCCTACGAATATTATAAACGCGAAAGTTTGTAAGTATGAATGGATGTTTGTAACTCTTTCACGTAAAAACTACTGAATGCATTTGGATGAAATTCTGCGTACAGATAGTTTATAACTTGGATTAACACATAGGATACTTTTTATCCCGATATTCCCACGGGAACGGGAACCACGCGGGTGAAACCGAGAGCGGCCGCTAGTCAATAATAAAATTAAAGCTTCACGGTGGAGTACAATGCCCCACAACTTAACGTGGCTCGTTAAAACAATAACTATCTTTGCCATATTTGTCATAGTTGTTAATGATAGCTGTTGCACCATATAATAAAGTGCTTCAGATCTGAAGATACTGGCTAAAGCTATCGTAAGATCTAAGCAATGTAACGATGGCGATGCTTTGAGATGCTTTACAATTTAGACTCAGACCACCCCTATTACTTTATAGTAGCTGAAGTTTGTATCATATCACATGTTCTGATCGGGAATTAAGAAACATTTTGGAGTAGTAATAAAGCAGATCGTCTTTGCCTATACTTAGCGGAGGAGGAGGTCGCGGAGGTCTTCCAAAGTATAAAAGAGAGAGAGAGAGAGAGAGTAACTGTGTCACAGTATAAGAGTCAATCTAAATATACCTATGCAATACTATCTTATATTTAGATTGACTCTTATAGAATACCACAGTATAATTATATTACCCTGCTTATACTTTGATACAATTACTCTCTCTCTCTCTCTATCTCAATAATATTGTCTTGATCACAACACCACAATTACTCACCGAAACTCTTGTGTTTCATTATTCCTGCCAGAAGTATTCGAAAGTGAATTTTATTCTTGTCTGCACAAACGCATATCCGTAACGGCCTTCAAGCTCAAGAAGTATATCTGGTGTCTGACAGTCGGACACACAATAGTGCTGAGAGTGAATGGCTTCGGTCCACCGGCCAAGCGGACCATAAACCACTTTGTAGTGTGAACTCGGCTAATTTTGTAACAACGCATTTACTTTACCAGATTATCTTGATGTAAGATGCAATCAATGTATTTTGCACGTGAGGTCTTTTTCTTCATAATTAAACTACTCTTCATAATATTAGTGTAAGTAATCACATCCATCTTTCCAAGACAGAAGCTGCCGAAATTTTTTTATTTCACTAAACTATTGAAGTGGAACACCATGATAAAATTGATAAAACTTGCAATTTATCGTAAAGTGAACACTATCAAAAGAGTTAATCAAAAAATAATAGTAAAATGTAGTTACTCCTCAATTCCTCATGTGCTATTTTCCACGTGGGAAGTGGGAAAGCCTGTATCTCAGCAGACGATGATAATAAATAAATACCTTTATATATTTATAAAATACAGTAAACAACAGTTATGCTGCTGCGATGCTTAGATTAAATGCGGTAAACAAATTTTCTTGTGGAATTTGTTTCGTTTTGAACGCCTAGGGCTTCGGAAGCCTCTGATGTGGCCTCCGAAAGATATGATCAAAGGCTAGCATTGATTGATTACTTCAGTAATTTACTCGGCTGCGTTTCTTACCGGCATTAAAGTTTCGCCAGAGCTGATCATTACAGCCCCCGTTTTATTTATAAAATCGCTTGTCTACTTTGTTTATTTGCGGATTTGTGCCGATGGTATAGGGTTTTAAGGTTTTATTCGACGAATTAAATCGTTATTTTGGCTTAGGTAGGTACTTAAGTACTTTTTCGAATAAAAATTTACTGGCACGCCGTTAATTCTTAAAAGTTAAGTAAAACTAACATCATCCCTACACCTTGGGAATCAGTGACTTACATCTATGTAAGTAGCAAAATCATTGAACAAAAGATCGATAATAACGAACACAGTAGTTGTCTTTGAGGCCATTACGTATCTAGTATTTATTGAAGTTGCAGAATAAAATAATAGTAAGTACTGGCGTTACTAAAAAGTAACATTTTGTTTTTTTTACTTTGCATTAACCACTAGCGGACCGTAATGAATAAATAATATAAAATAACTTAAATCGACGTTAATTGAAGTGCTAACGCAACAAAAGACGATCAATTTAATTCGTCTAACGTCTTCTGCACACCCAATTTTCCGGTCCATAAGCTCTAACTAAGGAAATCAACACGTGATCAAATCCCCTCTCCGACTTAGTGCGAAAGCCGATCCCTGCTAACTGATATGTGATTAATCAACCGGGTTTTGCCGGATAGCCGAGTATACCCGGACACGAAGCCAGGAAAGGGACTTAGATCTGTCCCCCTCCCTGGGAAGGCGTTTGAACCCATTTGCAGTGTCAGGTTTCCCGTGTTTGTCTAATTCTTTAATTAAATGTAAATAAAGGAAAGCTTCTTACTGCTGTTGACCCGATCCATATTGAGTTACAGCTGTTGAGAAAACACTGCTTATCATTACTGTTTCATTTACATCTATACATTTGTAGCTTGTTTAACTGGTTATTAGATCATGCAAGTTTTATTTTAGGTCAGTATTTTTATAGTTTTAAAGTACAGTCATTTTATATGTCAACATTTTGCGATATTTTCATCTTATACTTCACGTAAAGCTTCGTTTCTACTCATAGCAAATTCATTCTCATTTCGATTCCAATAAGTAACAAAAATCTAACGAATGCGATTTGAAATATTTAGGAGCTTTATCCGGTTCTGTCGGAGTGCGATCTTATTAAAATCGCTACGATTTCTGAACCGGTTGCGAGCGAAATTTAATAAAGTCCTCGCGTTTTACGGTACAACTCGTAAAAGTGTTTCCATCGAACAGAAATAAAATGTTTCGCATTTTATGAAGCATGCACCCGCATCTTAGATCCGTAATAAATGTATTAAAATTTAAATGCGTTTTAAGTGCACCTTTGGCATTTGTTCAGCAGTATTTTTGCTGTTGAAGCTTTTTTAACTTGTTGAAAGTTAATACAGCAAATTTATGACACACTTGTCAGTGTGTCATGAATTTGTAGTAAATACAAAGAAACCTGTGTTCTCTCTGTCTAATAACGTAATCTCTCCGAAAAAGCTTACCTATTTTTAGGAAAAATATTTTTATCTTGCAAGTGATAACATTACATACAAATAAAATTCTAGGAATAACTTTCTTTAATTAGACTTAGATTAGAGAGATTTTTTACTCCATTTTAGAGTTAATATTATGACACCGTTTTCTGCAGAAAAGTAAACGCGAGAAATAATAATAAAATCAGTTTTACTTCTGACAATGCTAATGCACGCAAATCTTTTAACAGAACGACCTTTCTAGATTTACATCGTAATGGCTAATTTATGTACTTATTGGCGAATAACGGTCGTCGTTAAGACCCACTTAACGCATTAACTTTATCGTCTAAGTATGTATAATCCTTTTTTTTGTCAGTGGCGTATGTGATCAGTCTGTGTAAGTAAGTAAATATATAGTATTTGTCACACTTCTGGTCAAAGACATTCTCCATCATTGCCACCTAACAATTGCTACAATAACTAATTGGGTTGTCCACGTTTGAATAATGCGGTGGTCACAAACCCGGGCTATGCTTTCATACAACACGCAACACGCTCTGCTTGACCTGGGAATTACACAGGACCTTCGGATATCGGACCGAGCGCCACTAAGACAAATCTGTAACATTCGATATATATTTTTAACATCGTTAATTTAAAGAACAGACTAGATGAATTCCTCAAAAATAAATCATAATATGTCTTTAATTACAATGTGATGGGATACAGGCATTTATCAGTTGTCTCAACTGCCTGTCTGAATAATAAATTACATAAGTTTGTAGATAGAGTATGCATTAGGTAAATTAGCTTGTTCACCCAAAAACAATCTCATCTTCAAATACCCGTTTCACTAAACATCACTTATTCATGATCTGTTTTTGTGAAAGGACTTGGGAACGTCATTTCACACAGAATCTATACTCTAGAACAATACTGCGAACAGCATTCTATGATATACTAGCGACCCGCCCCGGCTTCGCACGGGTTACTACCCGTACCCGTAACTAAACAAATTATAGCCTATAGCGTTCCACGATAAATGGGCTATCTAACACTGAAAGAATTTTTAAATCGGACCAGTAGTTCCTGAGATTAGCGCGTTCAAGCAAACAAACTTTTCAGCTTTATAATATTAGTATAGACTATGTATTTACACTTCGGCTTATGTCTTAAACATTTTGCAAAAAAAATAGGGAGTAAATAAAATTATGCACACTTTAAGGTTACAATAAACTTACCACTTTCTCAGAATGTTCACCTAAGGATATTCAATACCCACACAGTTAAATATTTATACGACATTTGCACTCATCGCAGGGGAAAACCAGCAACATTTTCCAATACAGGGGGGCATTCTCACGGGGGCGTAAACGTGAATTTTATACCATATCGGGCCCCGCCCCTGGTAGGACATAATTCAAATTAAGCCCTGACAGAGGGTCGCACTACGGCCCTGTGCTTCCGAAATTTGGACAGGGCAAACAATAATTGAATTTTAAGCAGCTAATTGATCAAACGCTTTTTGCAACGGAACGCTTATTGTAGCAAGATCTGATGAATTCCTTAAGAGGGTCCTGCAAGAAATTGTGAAAATTTACGTATTTTTAAGTCACTTGTACTATGCACTAAATTAATTAAATACAAAAGAACTTATGTAAGTTAGTCTGATCATTGCACAAGGTCATGGCCTTGTTGAAATTTGAAACAAATTGTTTAAACAATAACAAACAATACATAAATCTAATGACTACTAAACACATATCTTTTCGACAAATTTCTTAATTTTACGCATGAAACAATAATTCTTACATGAAAATATTTGTATTGATATTCCGCAGGGCACCCCCTTCTTTAAAAAGTAAATTTTATATTTTAACACAAGCGCGTGATGGTTTTTCACATTTCGCAGAATAAAAACATTGCTCTAATTAAATTACTAGGTCTGAAACTTCAAAGCAGAATTGTTCTAATAATTAAAAATATCAATATGATTCATTTTGCTTTGAAGTTCATTATGAGACTTATGTTAGTTTTTGTGATCGCGCGGCACCCCCTTAACTTGCTGATGAATTCGGGCATAATTAACTGTGACAAGGGACAAATAAAAATGTTGCGAAAGGGTCCCTTTCCGTAAATATAATTCGGCGACAATCGCTTTTATTGACGGTAAATTGATCAAAGCTAAGTTGTTTGCCTGCAATCAATTTAAAATTTTATGATTTTATGACAACAAGAAAATACTATCGCATTTTACTAAAGCGAATACAGCAATTTGGAACAATATGCAACAGGAAAGAGCTTGGCTTTCATCACACTTGGTAATGATGGTAAGTGACGTGACGATAAGGCGGTAGACGGAAGCGCATTTCCTCCCAACCCCAACTCCAACTAAGAAACTTTCTTATCTATAACTGTCTGAACAATATCGGTACTACCAACATTGTTGTTATTGCGACAGACTTAATTAAGATGATCATAGAGATACAAGTAACCAGGAGTGCATAAGGAACAAGCCTACCACACCACCAATCAAACCGAGTACATTTGACCTCCTTGGTCGAGTGGTTTGTACACCAGTTTTCATGGTGTCGCCATCTCTGAGGTCCCGAGTTCGATCCCTAGTCGGGTCAATTTAGAAAATATTGTTTTTCTAAATTGTCTCGGGTCTGGGTGTTTTCTATGTATAATAAGTATGTATTTAAGTATTTTAAGTATGTTTATCCGTTGTATAGTAACCATTTTAACGAGTTTCTTCGAAGCTTCTCTTCAGCTAGATAATTGGTGTGATTGTAGGAAAGTTTTTTTTTATTTACCCACGTTGGGAATCGAACCCGGGACCTATTCATCTATCTAGACCACAGATGCGGTAAATATTTGTAAACATGTTTTGTTAAGTTAATCAACTCCCCGCGTTATCTCCACCAAAGTGAATCAAAGTATTATGGAAAAAAACGAGCTTAGTACGCCCCGTAGCGTCAGATGACTGAATAATTCATAACGAGGCGCGATAACGAACGGATTTCAGTTTCAAGGGCGGGCCGGCCCTTCATATTGTCATACCGTAATGGGGGAAATTGCGAAGCCTCCATTGACTGGCGCGAAGTTCGCATCGCTTGTTGCGACACTAAATTACTCCCATTCAAATTTTCGCTTGCCCATGGGATTAATAATGTAACAAGTTAATTTGGAAACCGACTTCCGGTGGATATCAAAATGCCAAGGTTTTGCTCGAGTCTCAGTTGTTTAGATTGCTGTCTTCGCACCTGGACTTCGCTTTCACTAAACATCAGGTGGAGCGGAGTCATTTGAATTGTCTGATATTTTAAAAACGATTTTTTCTTTATCCACTATAGGTCAGAAATTGGCCTTCATCTCACCTGATATTAAGTGACGATAAGGCCGAAGGTGGAAGCGCGTGAACACCCAGAATCCTCAATCAGTTGAGGTACTACTTATATTACTGTGGTACTGGCTATGGCTAGCTTATCTCTAAACTGTCGATACTCACGCTGGAAATTGAACCCGGGACCTCTGCGTCTAAGAAGTTAGTGGCTAGTCTAGTGACCTTAGAGGAGTTAAATAATCTTTCTGCAAAAAAAAAAAAAAAAATTAATTATGCATAATCTAAGCGTGTTGCGTAGCGGTGACATAATACTACCACCCCCTCTCCCCTCTTCTTCTTCTTCTTCCTCTCCCTCTCTTCCCTTGGGTGTCGTAAAAGGCGACTAACGGACTAAACACTGCACACACATCCAACAACATAGAGCGGCGATGGGCTCATCACCTGTCGCGATAAGCACATATGCAGTCGCTATTTGGTGAAGAGTGGACTATGGTAGAGGACTGCTTTTGCTGTCCTCATTGCCTAATCTCTGACTAACATTTTGGGGATAAGTTGTGATTATATGTATGGATATGTAAGTATGCATGGCTTTAAATTTCTTGAGGCGAGCTAGCCCGAACTTCTTATTAATCTGGCCCAGATGTCAAATTGAGGGTAGTGTTCGGTCACTTGGACCTCCTTCAGTGTCACTCGAGAGTTGATGCTCCGCGGGGTCGGGAGACGCTCGACTCATTAATACGACCCTCCTCCCGGCGACCGACTGTCCGTGTATCTGTCACGATGGCTAATTATATGGATTCGGAAAGTTTCGATAAAATGCATACTACTATTAGAAGTATCTTTTAAAGCTCTTTTCAAAACTATAGTGATATGCTTCTATCGATGTTGGTAGGGCTTGTTAATCCGCGTACTATTTGGGTATCTTTAAAAGCTCTTTCCAAAACTATAGTGATAGGCTTCGATATGATCGAAGGGCTTGTCAAGTCCGTCTGGCTAGCTACCAACATCTTATCTAAAGTCTAGTGATATTCTTCATCGAAGTTGGTAGGGCTTGTTAATCCGCATACTATTTAGGGTATCTTTAAAAGCTCTTTCCAAAACTATAGTGATAGGCTTCGATATGATCGAAGGACTTGTCAAGTCCGTCTGGCTAGCTACCAACATCTTATCTAAAGTCTAGTGATATTCTTCATCGAAGTTGGTAGGGCTTGTTAATCCGCATACTATTTAGGGTATCTTTAAAAGCTCTTTCCAAAACTATAGTGATAGGCTTCGATATGATCGAAGGACTTGTCAAGTCCGCTTGGCTAGCTACCAACATCTTATTTACAGTCTAGTGATATTCTTCTATCGAAGTTGGTAGGGCTTGTTAATCCGCATACTATATATTTGGGGTATCTTTAAAAACTCTTTCCAAAACTATGGTGATAGGCTTCCATATGATCGAAGGGCTTGTCAAGTCCGCCTGGCTAGCTACTAACATCTTATCTTAAGTTTGGCGCCATAATAACCATGTTAACATTATGTTGTGTTCCGATATTTTAGAGATAAGATGTCCAGTTCCTCAGCGGTTGAGGATTCCGGGTGAAGCGCGCTTCCACATTTGGCCTTATCATCAGGTGAGATGAAGGCCAAGTGCTTACCATTACTAGTAATGGAAAAAAACATGGAATTGGGTTAAACCTTGTGGTTAAACTCAATTCAAAACTAGTACAAAAGGTATTGAATACAAGCTCAAACAAGGCAACTGTAAGAATGTCACAAATTGAATTTCGTTGACTCTTCATTATATAATTACGGCATTAAAGTCGCTTGTAAGTCACTGAGTCGATCTGAACATAGACTTCAATTCTAATTATGGACTTCGTGAAGTTCCGAGTCCCTCAAGTTGTTGAGTTGAGATGGCTGATTCCGTTACACTGGTCGCGGATGGAATGACCGCCATTATCCGTAATCCAGCGGAGACTTAAATTATTGTCCCCGTGCTGTGTCTATTGCTCTGCTTTGATTCTTTTATTGCCTTTTATTTCTTGGCCTTGTGGAATTGCTGGAGTTGTTAAAGAATAATGTCTCCTGTTCTGTGTCGAAGCGTTTATTCGGAGTAGCATCACAATTTGGGTAAAGTTTTAAACTTAAATACTAGAAAATTTCTATCATATTATATGCTGCATCATGATATTTTGCATTTGCACGTTGTCAGAGGTACTTACAGAAAAGGAAATAGGATACTTTTTATTCCGGCATAAAGTGCGGGAGTATAAGTAGTCGACGCGTACGAAAATGCGGGCAATGCTAGTCCTACTATCACACTAATATTACTCTAATATTATAAAGGCGAAAGTTTGTGAGTGTGTATGTTTGTTACTCTTTCACGGAAAAGCTACTGAATGGATTTGGATGAAATTCGACATACAGATAGTTTTATAATCTGGTATTCCCACGGAAACGGGAACCACACGGGTTAAACCGCGAGCAGCCGCTAGTATTTTATAATATTTATATTTTTATTGCAGCTTCAAGAAACTGCAACGCCAACAGTTTTACAAAAATACACGATACGGTTCTAATGTAGCGCCATACTCAATCAGACTTTTTCTTCTTGAGTCTATAACTCGAAAACGCGGTTAAGTAAAGAAAACCTGTTGAAAGACCGATGTTATCTTTTAAGTATTTGTTAGCAGAGTAAGTTTTTAGTGTACGTTTACTTTAGTTTAGTGTTTTATCAAAATTTTAATCACTAAAATGCAAAAATATTTAGGAAAATAGGTATTAAGTGTGTGTTAATGTTGCTCTTAGACAATGTTTGGAAACGACTTGTCTTCTGATAATGCTTAAAGTTAGATAAATAAAAACAAGGAAGGCTTTTAGTTCACCATAAGTTAGGCTTAAGAACTTACGCCATTACGCGGAAATGTCTGTTGACTTGGGAGACACATTTAAGTTGCTAGATGGTTCACTTGGTAAATATCTTACTAAAGTATCTTTGCTGAAGTGATTTCTTCTGATACTTTTATGTAACTGTATATTATGTTATGTTGTTAAGTTTAATATTAACTTACGTCACACTTTTTTTCTGGTAACTAGCATATTTGCATCGATTTTGACACAATTATTTTGCTCTTTTTGAGATAAGATCAGATAAAGATAAAACTTAATTAGAGCATTCAATTAACCCCTCTCCTCCGTTGGGTATCGTAAAAGGCGACTAACCGACTAAAGACTGCCCATACATCCAACATCATAAAGCGGCGATGGGCTCACCACCTGTCACGCCGAGCACATGTGCAGTCGCTATTTGGTGAAAAGTTGACTATGGTAGAGGACTGCTTTTGCTGTCCCCATTGCCTAGCCTCTGACTAACCCTTCGGGGATAATAGTCGTGATTATATGTATGTCTTAGATGAATGTATTCAATTATACTTTTTTCAAGATTCGTCATCATCTAGCATAGCCTAGGCACAAACGTCTCACTGCACTGCTGGCTCCAAGCCTTTCAACATCCTACTAATATTATAAACGCGAAATTTTGTATGTATGGATATTTGTTACTCTTTCACGTAAAAACTACTGAATGGATTTGGATGAAATTTGGCATACAGATAGTTTATAACCTGGAATAACACATAGGATACATTTTAGCCCGATATTCCCACGGGAACGTATAGATGGATGTTTGTTACTCTTTCACGTAAAAACTACTGAATGGATTTGGATGACATTCGGCATACAGATAGTTTTTAACCTGGATTAACACATAGGATACTTTTTATCTCGATATTCCCACGGGAACGGGAACCACGCGGGTGAAACCGCGAGCGGCCGCTTGTTAACAATACATGGAGAAATTCACGTAGAACTCGGATCATAAACCGCAGTAGCGGTTCTCGTGGATATATCATAAAAACATCTCAATTTTTTAAGGGAAGGCTCGGTCATCAGTGAGACGTCGATAGACTGATGATACGTAAGGTCACTACGAAAGTTTTGAGATACTCAAAATTTATAAAAAGAACGCAACTGCAACTAGATTGAACCTTTTTTTAAAGATAAATTATTTGTAATTCGAACATAGAAAACCATTTGATCAAATATTTAAAAATAAAAAAATTACGTTTGTTTTTTGTTTTAATTCCGCGGGCTTTCATCGTCAACTATGGATTTTAAGCGAGAACATTTTCGTGCGATGAATATGTACGATTATAAATTTGGATTAAATGAATGTGAGTGCAAAGAGCGATTAGTTTCGCCGTTTGGGGACTATGCACTATCGCGTGCTACAGTTTTCAGATGGTTTGCTCAATTTAAACGAGGGATTTTCTCCATAAATGATGATGTAAGAAGTGGCCGGCCCGCGACTTCAGTTACAGAAGAAAACGTCCTAGTTATGAAAAAAATGATTAAGAAAGACCAAAAAGTGACTTATAAACATATAGAAGAGGTCGTGATGATTTCATCGCCAGCTATTAATGAAATTTTACACAACCGGCTTGGAGTCAGGAAATTATGTTCACGATGGGTGCCTCACTCGCTGACTTCAGAACAAAAAGAAGCTCGTGTGACATGGTGCAAATATATGCTCAGAAAATTTGATCACGGAGAAGGACGGTAAATTTTTAACATTATTACTGGAGACGAGAGCTAGATTTACCAATATGATCCACCGACTAAACGGCAATCGACAATTTGGGTGTTTCCTGATGATGAACCTCCAACGAAGGTGAAACGCGGGCGAAGTGTTGAGAAAAAAATGGTGGCCACATTTTTTTCTGCAAGTAGTCATGTGGCCACAATTTCCTTAGACGACCATAAAACTGTGAATGCTAAGTGGTATATTGAATTGTGTTTGCCTACTGTATTTAATAATTTAAAACAAAAACGATCTAAAACTGGTTTGAGGGGGCTCTTTTTGCAGCAATGCGTCGCCGCACAAGGCCATTGTCACCAAGGATTTTTTGAAGAGTACAGAGATTGAAGAATTGTGTCATCCTCCGTATAGCCCCGATTTAGCTCCTTGTGATTTCTTCCTCTTTCCGAAAATCAAACTCAGACTTCGTGACACGCGATATAACAGTCCTGAGGATGCACAGAATGCCTACTTGCAGGCCGTAGAAGACCTCCCTAAAGAAGAGTACCGGGAATACTATAAATCATGGTTTAGGCGGATGAATCATGATGCATAGAAGCTAATGGAGAGTACTTTGAGAAACTGTAATAAAAAAAATTTGAATAACTTTTATACTTTTTTTGTATCTCAAAACTTTCGTAGTGACCCACGTAATAAAGAAATTTTATTTTTTTACTTTACAATTTTGAGGAAAACTTACAGCTCATGAACACAAAGTCTGAATAACTGTAAATAAATAAAGTAAAAGTAAATACAAGTTTTCACTTATGTAAATATTACATTGATGTAAATAATGGTCTGTTGGCCTAATGGACCCTGTAAGAGCAGTTGCTCAAATGGTGTGACCTTCACATTTTAGTTGTCTACCACTCAGACTTATAAACTCTATCTCCAATACATTACCATCATGTGTTAAATTACATTTATAATAAATTATCGGAATGAAGAAAACATTTTCCATACCTACTAGGTAGGTACTCGTAATATCATTATCTCGAAAACAATCAAATTTCAATCCAGTTTACTATTACAAAGAGTTGAGTTTTATTTGTGCCCTCTATGTTATTACGTTACCTGCCCTGTAGTGTGACCTGGACCCGACCCTCAGACAATACTATTGGGATGTTACAATGTTATTGGGTTGCCTGAAATATGGAGATTGCTCTGTTTTCCAAATCGGTTTTATACCCTTTCTCTAGTGGAGTCATTAGATATCTATCGTATTAGGTGCGATCTCGATCTAATCTATTGAAATGTTCTTTTGTATAAAAGTTACAGATGAATTTTGAATGTAAGAGAAAGGTTTTTGCATAAATTATTTTTTTTTTTCAAACACACGCTTGAATTGAGACTTTGACAGAGAAAGCGCATAGGTGTAGGATTGCCGTATACCTACATCCTTAAATATAAATGTCGCCAACTATACTATTACGTTAATTAAGGCAGGGTAATATTAAGGCGAGTCCTTTCGAGCGCTTCTCTCTCGCTCTCTCGACGGTACGACTCTACTATGAGACGACGGGTACGGGACGGGTATAACAGCGAAGCGGCGCAAATAGGCGCGTTTTATAGGTTATTATAAGTTTTTTGCCTATGTAGACTTTATAGGATTTATGCACTTTTAAACTTTCTCTCTCCATTATGCACACATATTTAGACGGGATTTAACGCAAAAACTACTTAGTAAAGGCATTCTACGTATACCTTATTAATCGCTTATTAATAACAACCAAGACCTATTTACCGAAGACTAGTATGAGTCACTGTACAGACCAAAACTACATCAACCACCGAAATTATATGGCCTGCCCAAAATACATAAATCCAACGTGCCGTTGCGGCCTATCGTAAGTCAAATTGCTTCTCCTACTTACGACCTTGCAAAGCACGTTGCGTCAGTATTGCAGCCACTTGTGGGTAAAACACCGTCTTTCGTCAAGGACTCACGCCACTTTGTCCAAACTATAAAAAGCCTAATATTGGAACCGGACGACATTATGGTGAGTTTCGATGTGGAATCGCTGTTCACCAATGTTCCAATCAAGGAGTGTTTGGACGTAGTCCGGAAAAAACTGAAGGTCAACGAAATGCCGCGAAATTACATTGATCTGCTTGAACACTGTTTGGACTGCAACTATTTTCTTTTCCAAGGTCAATATTACCTACAGATTGATGGTGTCGCAATGGGAAGCCCAGTCGCCCCGGTACTTGCCAACATCTGGATGGAACATTTTGAAGAGAAGGCACTGAGCCTTGGTCCGAAGACCATCCGACTTTGGAAAAGATACGTAGATGACATCTTCAGCGTCGTTAAAGGAAGCAAGCAGGAAGTGGATCAGTGGATGCATCATCTCAACTCCTTTCACCCGAAGATGAGGTTTACATATGAGATGGAAGCGAATAGATCGTTGGCCTTTCTAGATGTCAAGATGACCGTGAGACCAAATGGGTCCGTAACACACTGTGTTTACCGAAAATCCACGCACACGGACAGATACCTACACGCTACCTCACATTACCACCCTCGACACTTGCAATCCGTGATAACGTCACTAAAGAACAGAGCATTTGACCTCTGTGACCCTGAGCATTTAAAGCGTGAGCTGGATCATGTTCAGGAGGTACTCAATAAAAACGGATATCGAGTGAATCGACTACGGAAGCAGCCGACTAAGAGTGACATACAACCCAAAGTTAGAAGACAACCAGCCTATATGCATTGCCTTATGTTAAAGGAGTCACGGATAAGATCGGCCACATATTACGCGAGTACTCGATACCGACAATATATATACATTCCAGGCATAAAGGTCAACAACATTGTGGGCTCCCCGAAGGATGTTTTGCCACTTCAAACACCAGGCGTATACAAGATAGACTGACTATCCATGAGAGGGTCAAGGAACATATTGCGGCTGTGAAAAACCGCCAGTCTAACAAATCAGCCATTGCGGAGCATTTACTTGAAAGAGGCGCAAATCATTGGATCGAATTTCATCGTACGCAAGTCCTCTCCACAGATCGCCACTTTTATTCAAGAGTAGTGCGTGAAGCGATTGAAATTAAGAAACATCCGAACAATTTCGATCGGGAAGATGGTCACAAACTATCATCAGCCTATATGCCTTATGTGTCCAGTGTTTGCAAAAACGCCACTTCGTTTTAGTCTGCAATCGGCTAACTACCAGAATAAGGCTTGTATACGGAATAGGGACACCGTTAGTGTTGTGTGTGACGGTAGTTCAATAAATAATGTGACGGTGGATGAAGACTCAGCGACGCAAACGGGCCTCCGTTTATACACCGCGACAGCAGTCCACCCGTGACCACGGCCGGCAGCAGTCCACCCGTGACCACGGCCGGTGCAACTCGGTCGAAACGTCGGGTATAAAAAGGTTTTTTTTTTTTATATAGCAGAAGGAGGCAAACGTGCAAGCGGGTCACCTGATGGAAAGTAATCACCGCCGCCCATGGACACCCGCAAAGCCAGAGGAATCGCAGGCGCGTTGCCGACCTTTAAGGAAGGAATAGGCTCGTTTCATGAAGATCCCTAAGTCGTAACGGTCCGGAAATACCGCCGCCGAGAGCTGGTTCCACAACACTGTAGTTCGAGGCAAGAAATTTCTTGAAAATCGCACAGTAGTAGACCGCCATCCATCAAGGTGATGTGGATGGAATGACAGTCGATTGCGTGTAGGGCGGTGAAGGAAATTAGCGGCAGGGATCAAGCCGAACAATTCCTCAGAACACTCCCCATGATATATACGGTACAATATACAGAGAGACGCAACGTCTCTCCGAAGAGCCAGTGGATCGAGCCGACCTGAAATAACCACGTCGCCGACAATTCGAGCAGCTCTGCGTTGAATGCGGTCAAATGGAAGGAGTTGGTATTGGGGTGCTCCAGCCCAGAGATGGCAGCAGTATTCCATATGCGGCCTGACCTGTGCTTTATACAGTTGTAAACGGTGGGCCGGCGTGAAATACTGACCCGCTCTATTAAGCACACCCAGCTTTTTCGAAGCTAATTTAGCTTTACCTTCCAAATGACCACGAAACTGAACGTCACTCGAAATATCGACGCCAAGGATTCCAATAATCGGATTGGTATCAAGGGGAGCTCCCTCAAAGTTCAGAGGTACGACAAAGGGATGTTTTTTCGCGGTAAATGCGCAAACTTGTGTTTTGGAGGGGTTAAAGCGGACTAGGTTATGTCGGCCCCAATCCGAGACATGACTTAACATGTTCTCGGTGTCAGTCACAAGTTTATTCCGGCTCTCGATGACGCTTTCCAGAGAAATGTTAGCTCGCCCGGTGTAGAGCGTATCCCCAGTACTGTCGTCTGCATAGCAATGAATGCTGTTGTTATGCAGCATGTCATTGATATGCAGAAGAAACAGAGTAGGGGACAACACACACCCCTGCGGGACTCCAGCATTCACGGGCTTCATGTCGGAGCACGAACCGTCGACTGCGACTCTGATGCTACGCCCAGTAAGAAAGCTGGCAACCCATGAACACAATTTCTCAGGAAGCCCGTATGATGGAAGTTTAGAGAGAAGAGCCCTGTGCCATACCCTGTCAAAAGCTTTCGCTACGTCCAAGCTAATTGCCAGTGCCTCCCCTTTACTCTCGACTGCCTCCGCCCATCAGTGAGTAACCCAAGTAACACAGAAAGCTGTATATTTAATCACTTGTGGTCATAAATGTTGCTTACAGAGTATTAAAACCGTAATTATAACTCACTGGTGATCCTTAAGCTGAATATTAGTACACAAGGAGCTATATTCTGAATAAGAACTTAATAATGGTAGATATTCTTCACCCTTAAACAGCAAGATACGTTTACTTGGTATATAACCTACGCTTTTATTCAGCCGTTTTAAATTTTCAAGCCTACTTACTGAATAAGGGCAATTAAGTAGTGGCAAATATGTCATATGCTGTATAATGGAGTAAATGTGTACCTCTAAACGCTGCCTTCTAAAGGGAGTACATGTGTACTGTTACACAGATATATGATATATAAAGGAGTACATTTCGTATGTTATTCAGTAAATGGTGTAAAATTTCCCTGTTTATCCGTATCTATACTGCTATTATTTACGACTGAATAGTGGCTGTTTACAAGTTCATCTGAACGTTCTTATTACTCTTGAAGAGCACTTCGAGTATTTTATAACGTATATTGCTTAATAGAGGTTCACATCAGTTGATTTAATCTGGTGATGACTGAATAAGTATATCCCCGTTAATCTTGTCACGGATCAATTCATTTACGTAACAAGTCCCTTAAATGGATCAGTCTATATTATGCGGATCCTTAAAAGTGTATTTTATCACACATTTTATCGATGCTAGTTCGAACGAATATTCAGCCAGTAATCAGTGTATTGCCGTATATGGATTCACATGTAAGACTTTATTACGGCTAAGTTTGAATAAGCAGACATATGTGCCCCATTACGCGGGCTACGGCAGTAATGTTGAAGTATAACGGTTCACATCGCTCTTTAATTTCACCACCATTTTTTATTCTGTATAACCTTTAATATCTACACTGGTATACATAATTTTATTTATTTAACACGAACTTAGTAAAGTAAGGAATTACAAATAAATATTTTTAATGTGATTTTTGGTGACAGACTAGAATAATGACACAATCAATCAATTTTTACCCGAAATGTTTTTGATTAAATGTGTTTATTTTAGTATAATTTGTAGTAAAAACTAATTTATGCACTGGCGCTTGAAAATTTTCTTAGAAATATATGTATACTCTAACAGTAATTTTGAATTCCCACTAGCTTTCACGTGAAATAATGAAGTTATTAACAAAAGGAACATATACCGATATCATACAATCATTTTAAAAACTTGTCTTCTCTCACTGTCGTAAATATGAATCATCTGTCACTAAAAGTATTAATAGACTTTCTTACAGAGCAAATCGTGAACCTTTAACTTAATAACTATAAATATAAAAGCTTACATAGACGACAATTGTCTAAATAAAGGGTAACTAGTGTTTCCTTAATTTGCTAGTATTTTGCCTTGTTACCACCTGTTACACCTTATACTGCGATTATAACGTTACTATAATGATATTATTCAGCAATTGCGAACTAAAGCTGAATAATTTGTGCCCATTTAAGCAGTGTAGTGGCTGAATAGCATGCTACCCAGCTTTTATTCAGTAATTTTATTCAGCGCTAAGTACACAATAATCCATTATTCATCTAGTATTCAGCCTATATGTGTTACTTGGGAAGGTACACTAAAAGATCACCAGCCGATCGACCGCGACGAAAACCATACTGGCGATCACTTAGTAGCTGGTTCTCTTTTAGGTACCTTAAGAGCTGGCGGTTTATAATGGACTCCATTACTTTGGAGAGTAAAGAGGTAATAGCTATTGGCCTGTAGTTGGACGGATCTGAGCGATCGCCTTTTTTTGGAATCGGGTGGACAAGGGCTGTCTTCCAAGAGCTCGGGACGACGCCAGTGGTGTAAGAGAGCTGGAAAAGGCGCGTTAGAACTGGTGCCAATTCAGGAGCACACGTCCGAAGCACAATGGGTGGAACTGCATCAGGCCTACTCGCCTTATGGATATCAAGGGAAAAAAGAGCCTTACGAACTGACCTTTGCAGGAACTGAACGTTTGATATTGTACAAGCGCAATGCGGTATGGTTGGTGGAGAGTTTTCCCCATCGTCCAAGGTCGAGTTTGATACGAAAAGAGAGCTCAAGAGATCGGCTTTCTCCTTTGCAGTATAGGCCAGGCAGTCATCGGTCTTGTGCAATGGTGGTAGGGACGGCTGACAAAAATTCCCTAAGATAGCTTTTCGAGAGACTAGAACGCACGCGTCCCCGAAGGAAGACGCACTATCCTCTCGCCAATTCTACCTATGAATGATGACTTCGCCTTGGCAATGTCCTTCTTAAAGGATCTGGCGGCAAAGTTGTACTTCTTTCTGAGCGCACTGGTGTTTGGATCCTTTGATGACACCGCATTAGCCCAGGCTTGGTAATGCTGTCGCTTTTGGCGAGACGCCATTTTGCAGCAACGACCAAACCATGGTTGGGACTTGCCGCCAATGGGAACCACAGAGTTTGGAATGAAACGTTCCATTCCCTGCAGTATCACATCAACGACAAAGTCAGCGGCGACATCAGGATCATCCAGCGAGAAGCAAACTCGCCACCACGGGTAGGACGCAAAGAAGCTTCGCATCCCATCCCAGTCCGCTGACCTATAATGCCAGACTCGACGGCTAGCCGCTGGTTGCGGTTTTGAAGTTTCTGTGAGAGGCACAGTGCTGCGAATCAGACAGTGGTCTGATGAGCCTAGTGGTGCATCAACAGAAACTTGATAGCCGTCTGGGTGCGAGGTCAGCAGAAGGTCCAATAAAGAAGGTGCATGGCCCTCCACATCTGGAACCCGTGTTGGCTCGGTTACCAATTGGGACAGACTGTAGGCCAAAGCGAAGTCATGAACGGCTCTACCCGCGTGGTCAGTTGTGCGTGAACCAAGCCATTCGACGTGGTGGGCATTGAAGTCTCCCAATACCACAATCTCGGCCGAGGGGATCCGTTGGAGAAGGGAGTCTGTCGCTGTTTGGACGGTCTCGATAAGTTGGTCAGTTCCGATGTTACCGCTGTGGGACCTATACAGGCACGCGTATATAGACGCGAGGATGACGTCCGCAGTCGACGTGCAGCCATAAGATGGAGAGGTCCCTATCTTCATTGCCAAGGCGACGAACGCACATATCCTCCCTGACATAGGCACAAACACCGACTCGTGGCACAAATGCATGTTCCAGGTTGTATCCCGGGTAGCGCAAGTACGAGATGTCCGGAGGGGGGGATATCTGCGTCTCGGTGAGGAAGAGCAAGGCCGGTTTCGCCGTCTCGAGGTGGTAATGGACGGCGCTCAAGTTAGAGTGGATTCCCCTGATATTGCAGAAGTCCACGCGAAGCGTAGGAGGAGGTGCCAATTGTCTTGCCTTTCTCCTGCCTGCAGCATGCCTTGGCACGAGCGGACTTTTGCCCTCCCCAGAATACGTAGGGCAGCCTGAGCGAGAACGCTCAGGGGGGGATTCTCCGACACCGGATGTGTCGGTACCCCCCTGGGGTAAATCTAGATTAAAGTTCGCTGCCATATCAATTGTGAGGGGGGAGGGGGGGGAGGGGTCTCCGGAACCCTCACTCGCCGGACGAAACACAACAGCACAGAGTGCCATTGTTTCACGCCGAAAATTCGTGAGGGGGTGGTATTACGCCGGGCGAGCCGACCCAATGCGTACCAAAAAGGTATGCGTAGAATGCCTTTACTAAGTAGTTTTTGCGTTAAATCCCGTCTAAATATGTGTTTATAGGATTTAGGGTGGATTCGACCAAACTGGAACTTATTTCGAGATTAGTCTATACAAATTCGGCGTTTAATCTAGGTATAAGACCTTATTCCAGTTTGGTCGAATCCACCTTTAATGAATTAGCAGGTTCTCTGTAGTAAGTACTTCAAATAAATAATAACATGTAAAATTTATGTCGAAAATTTTAAAAAAATTAAGAAATCATCCGTTTCAGACTTTTATTTTTCCTGTCTTCGGGATTTTTTATAATCGAGTAAAGTACATCCAATCGCGTAACAAATTAGCACATTCTTTAGGCAAGAATATACTTTTTATTAGAGCGTAATTTTATAGTAAATACATAAACCATTTGATCTAGCAAAACAGTTTTGCCCGCATTTACCGGTGACTCGCTACGCCACCACATAGCTATTATACATTATACGTGATTATAGTATACAGCCATACACGGCTCAACAAATAACTGCGGTGTGAAAACCTTTTTATACAATACATTACACTTGAGTTATATTGGACTGAGGAGCGCGATGGCGCAGCAGCTAGCGCGTTCGGCTTGCGACCTTGCTCGCTAAGCAAATTTCGCAATGCCGGGTCGCTGGATGGGTGACCAAATTAAAAACATCTCGACCTCCTCCGTGCTTCGGAAGGCACGTTAAGGTGGCAATATAGCTGCCATTGCCTTCGAAAGGGTTAAGCCGTTGGACCCGGTTGTTGTCGTAAGATGACAGTCGTTAAAACCCATCAACCAGCATTGGGCCAGCGTGGTGGGTTATGGCCCAATATCCCCACGTGCTGTCCACGTGGGAGGCCTGCGCCCAGCAGTGGGACGTTTATAGGCCTGATGATGATGATATTGGACTGCTTACTGTGATACTGAGAAAAGAAAGAAAAAAACATTGACCACAAAAACACAACAGATAATATGGATCAAGCTAATTACGTACATTTTAATGATACAAAAAACAAACTAAGTCCTATGGCCTGTTCAATGAAACAACAAAATAAAAGAAAGAGTGGCCCTCTATGCTAAGCAGGGGTCATTAGATGTCGTCACTCGCTTGGATAGTTTAGTCAGCCCATATATCCAAGTACCTACCTACGTGTATTGCGAAAGTGCAGTCAGTGTCTGCTGTGTCGGTGGATTCCTGGAGGTCGCAAAACAGGAGCGGCGCCGGGGCCGTGACAGCGCGCTATTAGGCGGCGCGCCAAAACGTCTTCCTCGAATACTTCGCCGTAATATTGTCGTTTTTGAGGTTACACAGTTAGTGCTAATGGGCGACGATATTTCGAACAACATTGTATGATATAACTTTTAGCGAGGCTTCGGTGGCAGAGTGACAAAGAGCTCGATTCGATTTTAGGTGGTCCGCGGTTCTATTCCCAGGTTGAGCAAACAAGCAGTTGGACAACACGGAATACAGAAGGTTACAACTTTACGACACAGTATAAATATGAGCTAAAGCAGTACGGAAGCTGGGCCTGTTTCTTGTTTTATATACCTACGCGCCAATTGAGCGTTAGGGTTGTCTTCTTATTTTTGTAAAATTGAAAAGTTTTTGTTTAGTTAGCGATGTATCTCAGCTAGTTAGCGCTTTTTTTGAGATAACTAGCAAAGCTTAAGTGTTGTCACTTTTAATTTTTATAAAATTAAAAGGTAATTTTTCTATTATTTATCAAAACGTTTGTTTGGGTTCTATAATGATCAAATAATGAAATGAATTGACTAGTTTACAAACAAAATTATGTAATTAAAAAATCTTTAACAATTTAAGAAGTCTTTATTTTTCGTTAGTTATTATAAATTACTCACTGAAAAATACTTTTGCCTGCTACGACACGTTCAAAAAGCTTTATTATTAAATTTTATAGTGTAAAAAATTCTCATTCTAATGAATAGCTTTTTTAAATAAATTATCGGAAAACATGGACACGGCACTATAAAACTGATTTTGTCTTCTTCTTTATAAATTAATACAGCTACTTTACAATTAATGTGTTCTCTTTGAAAACCCCTGATATCGATTTTTAAAGCAATCGGTAGAATAACTAAAAAGTTCAAGATGGAGGCTATTTTGTCTCATACTAATAACGGAGTCGTCAGAAACCACAGAGATCCCTAGATATCGATTTTCAAAGCAATCGGTTGAATAACTAATAAGTTAAAGATGGCGGCTACTTTCCTCATTCTATTATCAGATTTATTGTCGGAAACGACACAGATCCCCTGATATCGATTTTCAAAGCAAAGTTTATTAACGATGAAGTTTCGTAGTATCAATTCTTATTAATTTTCACCATTAAAATAACGCGCGCTCATAAAATATACTTAAGTAAGTACTTACTCCAAATATCACTTAAACAACTAAACGATTTATTTAAAAGAAAAAGCTTTTTATTCAGTAATAATAAATCATTCTTACCTTTTAACATCAGCAGGAAGTTTAAAAAACGAAAGCTCCGGTTTTGAAGCAGCCGTATACTACGCAATACACTCGCGGCATTTTTTAAAAATCGCGCGCACAGCGCCCGCTATATGCAACAGTGAACACTCGGTTCAACGCCACACGCGCTGTGTTCTGTGCACGCGCTACTGAGATGAGAGCACTGCGATATCCGCTTAGGGGCCCTGTAAAGACGTGCGTCTGTGGGCGTGCGTCGATTCGAGCGTTTGTACGTAGCTTCCTTACTGCTTTAGCTCATATTTATACTGTGTTTACGACGACACGATACGGACCCTTCTTTCATCTGTTTTGCGAGACATCCCCTCAAACCTTAATAAATTGAAACTGTTCAAGTTAGCGGATAAATCAAAAAGTTTTATATCTGCCATGCTTTCACAGCTCCTTTAATAAAGATTACCAGTTGCCAAGTAGATAGTAAACAACGTCTGACCGCGGGAGCAGCGATGAACTCGAGATAGATTAAACTTTATAATAATCAGCTGTTTGGGGAGTTTTAATGCCGAAAGCAAAATTAGCTCTTGTTATTTCTGACTTGGAAAAGAAAGTAACAAGTTAAAAAGAAATAAACGATCGTTTACCTACATTTATAACAATTCTTATCGCAAGTAAAAAAAAAAATTAAACTACGTAAGTATGTAATGTTATGAATTAAAAAAAGGTGTAACTAGCAATTATTATTTGTTTTATATAATGTATAAGTATGTGTAATATGTACATAATATTGAAATGCGTTATCTCCTTCCCAGGTCTATAAAAAGCAAAGGTTGTCTGTAATGTAAGAGATTGCATTCAGCGATAAGACCGCCTTCCCCATTCTAGCTTTATGTAATGTGGTTCCTTGTGTATCTATCTATCTAGAGTTTTTGTGTCCCAGTGTACAAGTAGGTAGGTAGGTATATTAGATTCATCGTGTGAGGAATTGAAAGGCTAGCTTCCATACAAAAATGTTAGTTTTCACGTGTGTGGGCTATTTTAAGGAGTAAGGTAAGGTGGGGTAAGAGGAACATTGTTTACTGATATTTTAACATTATGAGCTCCAGCCAGTAAATACACAGTTTAATTTTAATATTACTAGAAAATATGAATACCTAATGAAGTTAACTTACTATTATATTAACATACAAATCGATTCCTTCAGTATTTACGGACAAATCTGTCAATGAAGTTGGGTCTTCAAAATGTTCCACTTACCCCAGATATGGGGAAAGAGGATCAACCTAAAATTTTCATGTTAAAACTAACCTTTTTTGATTTGTCTTCACATATTTTAAATGTGATTGTCAAGTCAAATGAATTGAGAGTTAATCGCAGTAAAAATATGGTTTAGTTTTGCGTAATATCGAGAAAATTAAAATTTGGGGTAAGTGGAACATATATGGTATGGTCAGAGGTGGCAAATTCGCAAACGATTTTAAAAATAAAAACAAAAGAATTAGCTTTTAATGAAATAAAATCAATTGAAGTGTATTTAAAAAAATAAGTACCTATTGCCAATGGGCACATAATACAATATAACTAAAAATGGCAAAAGTCATTAAATTTTACAAACGAATCTTCTAAAATCTACAAACTTTTTAAAAACAAAATCATAAATATTAACTCTGCTTGCACTGAATAAGTTGAGTTTAGATTTAGAGATATAAATTATCATTTTAAAATTTCATTTATACTTTAAAGTGTTCATATCATTTAAGCCGGTTCATTTTTTTAAAACTATTTTAATTCATGTATAGGTATTTATTTATACATATTAAATATTATTTTATCTACTTATTATATTTATTACTAATACAACTTTTTTTAACAATAACCTACTGAAAATCGGTACAAAAGCAAGTAGGCTAACTTATTTTCTTAAAAACGAACGATGTTTAAGAGACACCTTCGCGAGCAACGCCGCGGGTAAAAGCTAGTGTATTGTACATTAAAACCTTTCCAGTAAAATGAAAATTATGCATGTGAAAGAATCACCAAAATCGGTAGGTACAGCAGTTTTTGAGTAAATCGCGAACTTTCATACGGTTTTGATGTCGGTTATAAATAACCTATTATCATTAATATTTCATCGCCTATAAAAAGGTTTGTCTCCCCTGAAACCGGCAAAGAGGAACATATGTTCCTCTTTTCCGATTATGGTAGTTTCTCTTACCCCACTTGGCATTTTTTAGGTTAAGATTTTGATCACATGCAAAAATCATTGTAAACACGTGCTACAAACAAAATTAGGTCGGAAAATAAAAGCTCCACGTGAACTTTGCACTCTCCAACAAAAACAGCCTTCTAACAAATCATCTTATCGTTTATTTAGGCACATATAAAATCTACCACCCACTCGTAGTTTTGTAGTTTGACAACAGATTTTTTTTCTCTCTGTTAAACTCACTTAGATGTGTCGTAGCGCCATCTGTGTTAGAACATGAAAAGTACACCCGAATTTCTGTTTTATCGACAGAGTAGGCACGGAGCTATGCTTTATAGAGTTATGTTTACGTGATGCTGTTCCTCTTCCCCCCTCGTCCCTCTTACCCCACCTTACCTTATCTCAATTAACAATTTATTTTATTACTAATTCTGAAACTGTTTGGTAAATCTTGTGTGCAATTTTAATCGAGCACAAGCAGCTGTGTGGAGCAACAGCAGTGCTTTTGCCATAGACGCTCGGAGGGCAGTCCGTTGCGGCGCGGGACTTGTCCGCATGCAATGGAGGAGGGGTGATCTACCGGCAACTTCCTGCACTGTACGTATGTACATTTGAGGAAGTTGCCGGTAGACCAGGGTTCCGTATTCAAAGGGTAAAAACGGGACCCTATTACTAAGACTCCACTGTCCGTCCGCTTGTCTGCCACCAGGCTGTCGGTAAGTTGCAAGAACGATGTTTAAAGGTAATCCTCCATTAAACGTATTGCTTTCATTTTTTGTACGCTAGACGCAGAAAAAGACAGCAATACCTGTAATGAAACATTAACTTAGAAAATCGTTCTTGCAACTGACTGTTAATCTCATGAATCGTGATGACAGTTGAAATTTTTACACATGATGTATTTCTGTTGCCGCAATAACAACAAATACTAAAAATAAAATAAATATTTAAGGGCGGCTCCCATACAACAAACGTGATTTTTTTTGCCGTAGTGTCTAATGTTGTATAGATAGACTCGCACTTGGCCGGTTTTTTATTTTTTTATTAAATATTAATTAAATCCTAATTAAATAAATAATTGTTTAGCTATTCTGTAACTTCCACGTGTCTCATTTGTCATGTCTCAGTATAATTTAAAATAGCACAATCGAAGCCCAGATATCGAAGTACCTAATAAAATTATTCATATTAAATGAAAGTTAGCTGTTACCTTTACCTATTTTATAATGTAAACGATCAAAATCAAACTCCAGTATTCGCCGTAAATATCGTATCCAGACGTACTATGTTGAGTTGAGCTCGCCAAAAACGCTATCTAAGTTACCGCTAACTTAGCGAAGCTTATCTTAAGAGCTTCATGTGGCGAAAAGCTTCCTTGCTTAGAGTTTTAATTGGAGAATTTTTGCGAAAGATTTAACTTCGCTCCGTCTAGCTTTCATCAGGTTTCTTGTTAATAAGGGCAAGGATGTTTTTTAGTTGGGAATTTAGTTTCACTACGCTGCAGTGCTGGTGATTTCATTAAAATTGCTAACGCGTTTGGGTACGCAATATTGTTTTTAACCGACTTCAAAAAAGGAAGGATGTTCTCAATTTGTCGTAAGCTTTTTTGGGGTAAAAGAGCTTCGCAATACTGATATGCTCTCGTTATTAGTTGTAATAAATAACAGATAATCGTTACAAAATGTAAAGAATAATATTATAAGTTAAATTGATTGATGCAGAAGTTATATTTTCTTTGATTTGTCTTTGACGGGCATTTAATGAACTGGCAACGACCACGTTGTTGCAAGTAACTTGAAAACCTTACTTTACTTAGTTATATACCTCGAAGCTTCTAAGTGAGTAATTAACCTATACACTGTTTCACTGCTGGGCTAAAGGCTTCGTCATCAAATCAAGTCATGTGGATTGGTGATTACATAGCCAGGTTTGTCATCGAAAATTCTGAAAAGTAACTTTGCTCGACCTGAAAATTTTATCCAGGACCTCTAGATTTCAAGCCGCCCGATCTCGCTCCTAAGGCACGGATCCAATACTTCATAATGGGTCGCTAATTAATAAAAATATTACATTCCCATTGCGGTCGGTGCAATGCACCCTCCACAAAGAGCCGCGAAATGGGTCGAGTGGCGTATTGTGTTGTGTACTAGCTAGCAGTAATATAGCCATGCTCCTGCTGATGTTATTAAAGTAATTTACATAACCACTTACTTTTATGGCATCTTTCTCGAAGAAAACTTTATTAACTTTTAAAACATGGAAACTTTTATACTGGGTTTCTTAAATGAGTCATTATTCGGCATGCACAGCTAGACACTCGTGTACATTTGTTTCTTTTTATTCAGTTGAATCCGCCCATTCTGCCAACGTTGTCATGTTACTCGGATAGTGGTTAATTCCACGTTTCATCAAATTACAACTGCATGTGCTCAGCGTGACAGTTGGAGCCCATCGCTGCTCTATGCTGTTGGATGTATGTGCAGTCTTTAGTTCGTTAGTCGCCTTTACGACTCCCAAGGGAAAAGATGGATTGTTAGTATCCTTTTAGTGTACCGCTATACTAAGCACGGAACGGCAAATAATAATAGTTCGAGTGTCGAGGCGAGACCACAATCGAGACGTTCTCCTCGCGTCTTACTTAGCGCTTTTCAATTTTAAGCTCCACGTGGCTCTACTGCTACTATGTCCAACCATTTAAGACCTCAGGTGCCAGCAGTAAAACGTAGATGCAGGCACCTGCAGTATCAGGTATGTCGAATCGCGATCTTTAAAGCACCATACTTAGTATTTTAAGAGGCTTGTGTTTGTTTCCTTAAATAAAAAACTGTATGTGAGTGTGTGTGATATAAAATAAAAGTTATCAAATCATAATTAAGCGTTAATTATTAACTGATTTCATTATCTATTTGTTTTTTCTCATTGCTAATTTGTTTTCTTACCTATTTTTAGATGTCACTGATAATCTAAAACCTCCATTTCGTATAGACGTTACTTGCTTCTAGATTACTTTAAAATAAATACATGCATACCTACTTTACATGACTTTACACCCGTTCCCGCAAGGACTTAATTATCTCTTTAATTATCTCTCGTAAAATTATTTTTAAAAGTTCGTCGGCTTACTTTAAAAAATTTAAAATAATTGTAATCAAACCGTAATTTATTTAAGGAAGCATAAAACAGTAATTACGTCGCGTCTTAATAAAGTCGGCACCAATTTCATTCCGGCCACTATTCACGTTTTACGGCCAGTAACATTGGATTACAATCGTAAAGTGGAAAAAAAAGACAAAATGCATCTCCCCGCCAATTGGTATTCACGGGGCGTGTGAGAGGCCGATATATTTGCGAAGGGTCTATTACGGTTACAGTAAGCAGAATGACACTCGTATAGGGTGGACTATTAGGACGGCAAGAATGACCCTTCAATGCCCTATAATAGTAGTACAAAAAGTCAGTTATGACGTTGCAAAGGAGCCCAGAAATAAATTTAGAAAGTAGTGTATGAATAGGTACTTTTTTGACTGTAAGTATTTATAATTTTTAGATCTTTACTTATATTGGATAAAATGTTAACTAGAAAAAAACAACCAGTCTCAGGAAAGCTCTATGGATTTCCGGTCCACTGCTCTAACCGCTAAGCTACCGAGAGCGCAGAAGACTCGTAGAATTTTTACTAAGATTTATCACTAGCGGCCGCTCGCGGTTCCACCCGCGTGGTTCCCGTTCCCGTGGGAATATCGGGATAAAAAGTATCCTATGTGTTAATCGAGGTTATAAGCTATCTGTATGCCGAATTTCATCCAAATCCATTCAGTAGTTTTTACGTCAAACATCCATCCATACTTGCAAACTTTCGCGTTTATAATATTAGTAAGATAATTATAAGAAGCATTTCAATTTGTCATCATCGTTTCCTGTAAGGGTATGCTGATACCACAGTTTAACATTTGCTACGATCCTGGCCAAGGAACTTTATACCTACCTATAAGTTCCTTGATCCAGACACACTTCTTTTGCTTCATTTACTTTATAGTTCATGTTAGGTCACGTTCATCGGTCTAGGGTACTCTTTTCCAGCAACGCTGCGCGCATGGCTGTGATCTGCTGTCTCTTTCCAATTCTATGAATATGAAAGAGACAGAGTCAATTCTCAGCGCTGCGGCAGCCGCTGCTACCAAGGCTTTAAGAGAAAACTCTACGTCGAAGTGGCATGCAAAATTCTAATACAAAACACAGAAAAACGACGTTTCGTAGTCCCCTGTTTCCTCCTTCAGAACTGGACCAATTTTTATTACTTTTTATGCATCGGTTATAGAAAGAGATTTTCTATGTCTTGATTTTTTTTGCATTAAGTCATTTTTTTAATAACTAGAAGCCTTCAAAATATAGCGAAATCACTCCGTTTTTAGGAGTCTTCAGTAACATTAAGTGGCTAGTTTAAATAAAATCAAACATACAGACATAGAAAATCTCTTTCTTTAACCGATGCTGAAAAAGTAATAAAATTTGGTCCAGTTCTGAAGGAGGAAACAGGGGACTACGAAACGTCGTTTTTCTGTGTTTTGTATTAGAATTTTGCATGCCACATCGACGTAGTGTTTCCTCTTAATTTAGAGAATCGCACCGCTGACCTTTTACGAGAACTTCTCCAAATATATATTTTTACTTTAACTGATTGAGATAAGATTGAAGCTAATGAAATATTAAAAACATGTTCTACTCTACCCTATGAGGGTTAAATAACAAATCGTCGTACTTGTAAATATAATATTTCTGTAGACACATTTCATACTACATAAAGTTCTGAACAACAACCAGCAGATGGTAATAATAACACGGCGGGGAAAGCGTAGCAAGTTTGTTCGCTACGGAAGTACAGCCAGCGTCTAATTTTTCCATTCGAAATAAGGATCAAATCATCGATTGGTATTTTATAAAAGCAACCCATACTTAAATTATTTACTTACCTGTTATTAGAACATAGTATTTGACGAATACTGTAAAAAATTATTTAAAAATAGACCGTCACAACTCACACACCCAAAATCAACGCAGCAGCAGTGCGTGCACCGCACCTACTTCTGACCAACGTCGATTTTCTAAAGTCCGATTGTAAACTGGAATCTCACTTCGACCCTCACGTTTCCTTCGATTCCGATCAAGAGTGACCTTTGTGAAGTTTTGTGAGTTTAATTTAAAGAATGCCAATTTGATAACTCACTGCGGATTCAGCATCGAGTTTTGAATAAAGCCTTTACAGAATCGCATTGCTGCTTTTAGTACTCATATAGGGGCCGTTATTTTCACACATTTTTGATCCCCTCCTGGCTGTGTAAACACATACACTTTACATAAAATTATTCAAAAATTAGATTTTTCAGACCCCTCCCCCAAATTGCCTTACGTAATTAATGAACGGCCCCATACAGGCAGGTATTCCGTACTAAAACTTATTTTACTAGAAGTATAAATACTTAATTAAATTCTTGTTGTGTCTGTATTCGTGAAAGTTGGTGTGTTAAACGTCTTTTACAGAAGTAGATCTTTTTAATCACTTCATACAAGTGCTACCAATAATTAGGTGGTGACTGTACACTGGCGGGCTGAACGATTCACTCCCGGCATATTGAGCAGCACACGCGGCGCCTTCCGAGTTGCGACCGTCGATACCTGCGCACGGATTCTGAGAAAACACTTGAATAAGTAACCCGCTCGTTGGAAATGGAAACTATATTTCATATCAATAAACTAAAGGACATGATGGGTAATTCTTTTTCTTTTACTGGAAATGGGTTTGCTCTTGATCCCAATCAAGCCCAGGCGCTAAGACAGGATCCATGATGGTGCGAGCTAACCCAGAAGATGCCTATTTAATCTTGCTTTGAAGATAGAAGGGTTATATGTAGTCGAAAACACAGACGCAGGGAGGGAGTTCCACTCCTTTGATGTACGCAGTATAAAAGATGTTGAGTAGTAGTTCAATAATAAACACAGGGCTAAGGCATTCGTTCGCTTTGTAACTTCTGCAATGCCAGGACTCTGGATGGTGGTGATAATAAAACATCTTGAGCTCCTCCGTGCTTTGGATGGCATGTAAATCCGTTGGTTCTGGTTATTATAGTAATGAAGACAGTCGTTTAAACCCACCAACTTAAATTGGGCTGGGCGTGGGTGGGTACGCTCCAACCTCCCCATGCTGCTGTTCATGTGGGAAGGCTGTGTCCAACAGTGGGACGTTTATAGGCTGATGATAATGATGATGATGTGGAATGAGCTGCCACATGGGGTTCTTTAAAAACGTCGTGATAAGGTTTTTATAGGGTTGGCAACGCGTGAGTTATAGGCTTTGGTGGTGTATATATTACAACCTTATTTTTTCTTTATACAAAACCAATTAAGGGTGAGTTCCATCCATGAAACTGAACAACTTTCCCCAAGAAACCTATGTGCATAAATTTCGACCTCCCATACAAAACTGTCCGATCAGGTGACGACAATAGTATGAGAGATCGATTTTTTTTGTCATTTTAGCACATAGGTCTCTTGGGGAAAGTTGTTCAGTTTCATGGGTGGAACTCGCCCTTAATTGGTTTTGTATAAAGAAAAATTAAGGTTGTACATAAAGATTGTAAGACAGGTAGAACACGTCTTGGATAAACACATAAAATGATACCTTTTATCCAGAGAAAGCTCTTTGTGACACGCAACCATGCGAAGTAATTTATTAAATAAATTGCTGCTCCCTTAACTTGTTCTGTATTGTCAACTGAGAGGTACTTACGCGTTGTAAGGGATACTACGTAAATCGCCGATGCCCTCGTTATGCTAAACTGCATGAAATATGGCAGGGAGACTGTGTCCGGGCGGTTATGATAACAATTGAGACACACAGTCTGCGCGGGCTGCGAGCGCTCCTTTCTACGACAACATAGTAAAAAATAAAGTAATAGCCTGTTACTTCTTTGTATCGTACAATACACATCCCCGAACCGAAAGGTTAGTCAGAGACTAGGCAAATAGGGCAGCAAAGGCAGTCTTCTTTCATAGTCCACTTTTCACCAAATTTATATCGACTGCACATGTGCTCAGCGTGACAGATGGTGAGCCCATCGCCGCTCTATGACGTATCGCAATCTTTAGTCCGTCGCCTTTCACGACACCCAAGGGAAAAGAGGGGTGGTAGTAATCATTCACCGCTACGCGACACGGTTCAACTGTTATACAACTAACTAGTTATACTGTCGTCGTTAAAAGCAAGTTATCGCCACAATCGTTGGCTATTATAAGCCCCTTGTCTGCAGAAAGACTCCAAGAAGTTGCTAACAATTGAATTTCTATTGTGTCTAGTATTACGACAGCGTAACTGAATCAACACGCTTGCCAAATTGTGAATTGGTGATCACAAACCGGGTGAAATTAAAATCAAATTGACATCCGGATATTGAGTCGAGAATAACCACTTGAGCCACGGCGCCGGCGTCTTTGTCACTGCCAACATAGCAAAAATAAACTATTTATATCTCAGAATACAGTAGAAAAAAGGGGGCAACCTTTGCCTTGCAGTAAGACAAAATAATTATGCTGATAATAATTATAAGACTGGACTTGTGTGGACACAGACACACACTGTTGAGCTACACGAGCTTATTGCATCATCCCCTTTCTACCATATCGGGAGTCCAGACGTACGGCGGGTTACCACCCTTACTTGGTTGATATTCCACTCAAACGCACCAAGCGCTATTCGTCTTCATTCATCACAATGCGTACAGCCAAGGTATGGAATTGCCCTGCCGGCGTCTGTGTTCCCGAGTACATATAGCCCCAACATCTTTAAAGCCTGAGTGAATAGGCTGCTTCTGGGCAAGCTCGCTCCATCATCGGCCACTTCTTAATCCTACGAATAAGAATGTGGCCATGAGCCAGCACATTTATTATAAAAAAACACGACATAGAATAATGACATATTAAGCACACAGAAAACAATACGGGATAGCAAGCACCATTTGCTCCGTGCAAGCACCGATTACTCATCACATAACCTAGCAGTGTGTCCCATCCCGGGACGTCGCAACGATTACGGGCGCAATGACTTTATAAAAGCATTAATATGAGTCCGGGAGCCACTTTTCAACAACCTGGCTAATTAGTGGCAAAAGCTCTCGGTCTAACGATTATGCTGTAAGCCTGCCTCTCGTCGCCTACCTGCTACCTGCCTTTAGTTGCTGTGAAATGTTGTTGTAAATTGGACGTGGTGACGCAAAAAGGATCTAATAGGATACCTATTTATTTTCTTGCGAAAAATCAACGCGAACAAAGCTAGTGATTTATAAAAATATTAATATTTTGCATGATCAAATAGGATCATTTGATGTTTTATGCGCTAATAACACTCAAATAAATAAAATATTGGGTTGCATAAATTAAAGTGGCATATTTTAAGGCTGCTTAACGTTTTTTGGTATTATCTTCGTTTCGCATAACGTTCATTCAGAATAAATAATTAGGCATACTTTATTTACCCATAACTTCTTTTATAATAATGATATATCAGCATCAAATGTTTATGCATAAATGTTATTACAATAACGATTACTAATCATAACATTTATTGGCAGTCATATAGAATACCATAATGTTACATTTAGGGTTACCTATCTTAAATAAAAAAAATCATAATTTACAAAGTTTTGAAATGCCTATACATAACTACTATACATTGTAATTTTTTCAAAATCTTTGTTTTGAAATCCCACTCTACGTTTGGCCGAACCTATTAATGCTAGATAATTCATTTTTCAGAAACACGTTTCCAATATTATAAAAATACAACATTTCAAATAATTGAAATTCATAACATCGTCGAACAACTTTTAATCGTAGCAACGTTTAAGCATGCAAGCAAGCACGCAGCATGTAAGCAAGCATGCAGCATGCAAGCAAGCATGCAGATGGTAGGCAAGCATGCAGCATAAAAGCAAGCATGCAGCAGGCCAGCAAGCAAGCATGTAAGCAAGCAAGCATAGAACATGCAAGCAAGCTGCAGCATGCAAACAAGTATGCAGAATGTAAGCAAGCATGCAGCATGCAAGCAAGCATGGAACATGTAAGCAAGCTGCAGCATGCAAGCAAGTATGCAGCATGCAAGCAAGCATGCAACCAAGCATGCAGCAGGCATGCTTTCTGTCACGGCTTCGGCGCTGCGAGGCTCCGGCGGTCCCACGCGAGCTTATCGTCGCAGATGGAACGCTCACCACCGCAGCTTCGGCTTGCTGGCCGGCTCCGCCGGCCAGCCTCAGTTACGGCGGCGAGCGTTAAACCCACCTGCTCCTCAGCTCGCTGGCCGCCTCGCCCCTCCGCCCCTCGCGGGCTTAAATTACACTCTAGCGTAGGGCAGACAAGACTACATGGAGTCGGTTTTGCCGCGATTTGTTTCTGTCACTGACTTTTGTAGCACAACTTTACCGAAAACACAAAGTGTTAACTTTTTAAAACATTTTACTTTATTTACCTAATAATTGAATACTTATATGGAAAACAAAAAAAACGAAAATCTGGGTATGATATTTTGGAGAAAAAGTTACTTCGAATTTTATCAATACAACGCTGCCCATCGCGATTGTCTTAAATTTGTAACCTATCACGTGACCTACAGGAGTAGGGCAGCTAGTATTTCTGTTGTCTAATAAAAAAATAACCTCGAAATTCATTAAATCGCTACGCTGCGCTTCATCCATTATGCGTGTCGTATTTTATGAAAAATTCAATTTAGACGGATAGCAATTATGTTATTTACATTTATGCTGATTAAAATTATGATAAAGACAATTATAGTAAGTTAAAATTATGCCTATGAAACCATTATGGGTTTATAACACACTGCTTATCATGATTTATGCGAAAAAACTTTATGCTAAAACTGTTATGCCAAACTACATTATGACGAAAGAGATTATGCGACCGAAAGGGCTCCCCACTCAAATATACGTACTTTAAGAGAGATAAACGTTGAAAAAAATTCTTACCTTAGTAGTAGACGTGGGTTCGATTCCCTCCTATGGTAGGTAGTAATTTTTTTCAACGTTTTAATATCTTATAAATATTTAGTTTTTTTAATTAAGTAATGTTTGTAGTATTATTATAACATTCAATTTACAGACAAGCTAGAATACCACTGCAAACTCTGCATTTATTTGTAATCTTCATTATCACGCTATAAATTGCAATTGATTAATAGCATACGGGACAATGCGGATGAATAATGGCGGTTTTTTGATCATCATTACTCCGAGGGCCCGGGTTCGCGCCCCAGCTGTGGCCACAGATGTTCCAGTAATTGCGTGTTCGTTGATGAATTAGAATCGGTGATTAGCAGGGGCAACATTTTAATGCTTCTCTATTAGAGGAGGATTGAATAATACCAATATAAACCTACATACATAATAATCACGACTATTATCTAGTACTATTAGTTATTCTGTGCTATTATCTCCGAAGGGTTAGTCAAAGACTTGATAGACAATGAGGACAGCAAAAGCAGTCCCCTACCAAAGTCCACTTTTCACCAAATAGCGACTGCACATGACGTGTTTAGCGTGACAGGTAGTGAGACCTCGCCGCTCTATATGCTGTTGGATGTATGTGCAGTCTTTAGTCCGTTAGTCGCCCAAGGGAAGAGAGGGGAAAGAATACTACCAGTATTCTTTACCGCTTACGAGACACGATTATAATAAAATATAATTATTATATACCGCTTAAAATAGTTATTGTAATTCTAATCATAGTTATACACAACTTATACAAAGATGCTTGTTTTAACTCATTGGGCAGGATCGATTCCCGTTTCAAGCAGGCAATTATTCTACTAATCACACTAATCACACTAATATTATAAAGACGAAAGTTTGTGAGTGTGTATGTTTGTTACTCTTTCACGTAAAAACTACTAAATGGATTTGGATGATATTCGGCATACAGATAGTTTATAACCTGGATTAACACATAGGATACTTTTTATCCCGATATTCCCACGGGAACGGGAACCACGCGGGTGAAACCGCGAGCGGCCGCTAGTTAAACATAAATTGAATGCAGTTTGATTGTTTTAAAATTCAAATTTAATAGTAAAAAAGACAACATGTAGTATTTTATTACTATCTACAATATACTTTCTCTCCTTGTGTCATAGAGTAGGACGCCCTGTAGAGAGTAAGTACCGTCCAACGTAATAAAGTTCTCTAGCGATTTATTATAGAGCTAGAAGATCAGTTTCGGATGACAAAGAACATAATACAATTACTCCAAGGTGTACACAAAGCATACCTTCACAATATGACATTGTTAAATTACATGTGTGAAAACCCATTTTAAATTTGGTCAACCCAAAATGCATGCGTACCAGTATCAGACTCAGAACATAGCTTAAAAATACATATAATAATATCCAACGAAAATACAGTACCATTTCGAGCTAACCGCCGCGCGCCGGTCCGCCGTATTTCAGCGGCAACTTTGATTATGAAAGCCCACCCTTGTAATCTTGCCTCCCGTCCTACGTATATAATAAACTTGCCAATTTTGTGCCACTGTCCCGCTTACGGTAGAGAAGGGCTGAAACTGAGGCAGGGTGCTCCTTCGTAGCAATAATGGAGTAATCATCTTTCAAACATGAAAAACGTTTGGTGTGTCTGTAGGAGGTAAACTCTGGAACCACCAGACCGATTGTTAAAATTCTTTCTCTGGCAGAAAGCTACTTTATCCCTGAGTAATATAGGCATAATAGTATATATTCTATAGTAATTTATGTCTATATAAGTACCTAGTAATTTTCCCGGTTCTAAGGACTAAAATTATATTGATTTTTAAATATTAATAACTAGATATAACAACAGAATACCGAAATAGCTCATGACGCGCGTTTCTTGCGGTTTCTTCTTGGAAGCATTGTATGCTTTCGTTTGTTTCCTCTAAGCAACGTATTTTTTCTTTCAATTTATTCAATTTTTTTTTTATTGGCTATCTCTAACTGCCGGAACACGATAATGCGACAGTGTATATTTGGCTAGTCATGCAGCCATAATACAAGCTCTAATAATATAGACTATACGATAGCGTTGCCAGACCTACGGATTTGTCCGTAGATCTACGGACTTTAGGTCTTGTCTACGGACATACGGATTTTAGTCGCAAATATACGGATATTTTGTTCGATTTCATTTACTCAAACAATAGTATGAACATTCAAAATAAATACATTTTTTTTGCGTAAATCGAAACGTAACTCAAAAAAGTTAACTGTGACCACAGACGTTTGTGACTGTGACCTGATTCCGTTCTTTTTTTATTGTCTGTAATACAATACCTGTGTCCTGTCCAAAAATTAGTTTGACTTTGATTGAGTTGAATGGCGACTAACGTAAAACGGAAAGAACCTCGGACCAAATATCACAATTTGGTCCGAGGAAAGAACTATCCGTTGGTTTGGTTGGTTGGCGGCACTGACTGACGGATAACTGTGAATGTCAAATGTCAATGCCAATTAAATAAGTTTCTGTTTTGTGTTCGTTGTTGGGGTTGACTACTGAATGCTCTAAGGGTTGACTACAACGCACGGTTTCTTGTATATTTATTTTCACTAAAAATGCAACATAGCAGTGATTTCATTGTTCCTTTATTTTTCCTCTGCTTTTTTTTCAGTTAATAATTTCTATACCGAGGAATTAGGTTTTAGGTAAGTCCATCTATAAATAGTCAGGTTTTAAGCTTAAAAAAATGTCTGTAGATCTACAGACTTTTGTAAAGACAATCTACGGACTTCTACGGACTTTTGAGCGTAACCCTACGGATTTTTTCAAATTTGATCTGGCAATACTACAACAGATACTTCACTGCTAATGGTAATAATCTCGGTAATATATTTATCTGATTTTTAGTGACCGTAATGGTTTAAAAAGTAAAGAAGATTGATACAGATAGTGAATACATTTTAGTGGTTAAGGATTCCGAGTGCAACGCGCTTCCATCGTCTCGGTCAGCCTTATCGTCATTTACCATTAGGTAAGGTGAAGGCCAAGTGCTTAACCATTGAGGTTAAAAAAATATATCAACACAATTTAACCGTGCCCACACTAAAGGAGCTTCCTCAAAATTAACGCGCCCAGTTAATTAAGAATCGGCCGCAGTAAGTTCCATTAGCCATAAGGCCTACAGCCGAATGGAGCCTGTTATTATGTAAATTCCTCGAGTTTACTTTAATAAAGGGAACTAATTTCTGGACATGACCGCGTTGCGCCGAGTACGCGCCTGAAAACTTTGTAAATTGCTTTTGTTGCTGTGCCGAAATGTCTGTTTTAAATTTTTGGGGGCTGTCATACAGCCTATTCGGTTGTGAATGCTATATTTCATACAGATGAATATTCTGCAATTATTTTTATTCTAGAGGTGTGGATTGTAGCAAATTAGAAGCTGTGGTCTTTTTGCCTTTCGGCCATGATATAGGTATGTGGTAGCGTTGCCAGACGTCCCGGTTTTGGCGGGACGTCCCGATTTTAAAGCATAATTAACTGTCCCGCGTGGGACAGGCTCAGTCCCGCTTTTCGTGGATAACTCGGCCGTGCCGGGCCGTGTGTGCAGCGTGCTGAGGAAGCGCGGCCATGGAGCCACAGAAAATGTAATTTTAATAAAATACATTTTCTATGGCTATTTTTGCTATCTATTATTTATCTATCTATAGTCACGTTAACGTAACTTCGAACTCTGAAGACTGAACCCCGCACAGTATGGATTTGTGCCACAGCGCAGTACAGAAGATGCCCTATATGACATGGTCCAGCGGATCAGAAATAATCTGGAAGGGAAAAAGATTATGGCTCTGATCTCCCTGGACATTGAGGGGGCCTTCGACAATGCGTGGTGGCCACAGATCCAAGTACAATTGGAAGAGAAGGGTTGTCCGATTAATCTGCGGAGGCTGGTAGATAACTATCTAACTGAACGTACGGTAACGGTGAGGTATGCGGGGGAAAAGTATAGTAAGGGGACAAACAAGGGCTGCGTCCAAGGTTCAATTGGTGGACCCTTGTTTTGGAACCTGATACTCGACCCCCTGCTTAACCTACTCACCGAAACTGACGTCTACTGCCAGGCCTTCGCGGATGACGTTATATTGATAGTTGATGGCAGCACATCCATCGAGGTGTCTATTAAAGCCAATGCCGCTCTCTCCCGTATCCGGAAGTGGGGTGTGTCAAACAAACTGAACTTTGCGCCACATAAGACCAAGGCCATGGTTATCACCAGAAAGTTAAAGTTTGACACGCCCCGTCTGGAGATGGGAGACACGGCTATCGAAATAGTCCGTGAACATAAAATATTAGGTGTCATTGTGGACGATAAGTTGTTATTCAATAGCCACATAAAGTATATTTGTAAAAAAGCATTAGGAATTTACAAGGGAGTTTGCAGAGCTGCACGAGCTACCTGGGGACTACACCCGGAAATAATAAAAACAATATATAAAGCTGTTATCGAACCCGTGATCTTGTACGCGGCAAGCGTTTGGTCGAAGGAAGCGAGAAAAGTAGTCTCCAGGAAAGCTCTCGATGCAGTATTGAGGGGCTTCGCGCAAAAGATAGCCAAATGTAACAGGACGGTTTCCCTGAACGCTGCTCTAATACTGTCGGGGCTGCTTCCGCTGGATCTTCGGATCCAAGAAGCATCCCGGCTTTTTGAGGCAAAGCGTGGGAAACCCCAGGCAGTATTGAGTGGCAGGAGGGTTGAGCAGCGCGTACCCTATGCAGAAAATACCCACCCCAGTCGGACGCTAAATTCAAAATTCACCCTATTAGACAACGCGGAAGAGGATGGGGAATTGGCGGAAGGATTGGTCAAGATATATACAGATGGCAGCAAACTGGAGGGGAAAGTCGGAGCCGCCCTGACCTGCTGGGAGGGGTTGGCAGAGACGTGTACCCGGAAGTACAAATTGGAACCATACTGTACAGTCTTCCAAGCCGAGTTATACGCCATCCTTCAAGCGACCGAAATTATTATTGGCAAGAAATTTCAAGAAGCGGCCATCCTGAGCGACTCAAGGTCGGCTCTCCAGTCGCTACTTGATCCAGACTCCTCGCACCCGATCACGAAGGCGGTACAGGGTAACCTAGAATTCCTGAGAGACAACCACCAGCTAGTCTCTCTATATTGGATACGGGCCCACGTCGGAGTGAAAGGGAACGAGAGAGCGGATGAATTAGCGAAGGAAGCCGCCCTCCAACCGAATACCAGAGCGGACTATGACTGCAGCCCCATCTCGTTCGTTAAACGTCATATACGGGCGGAAACGATCGAACAGTGGGACTGCAGGTATAGGACCGAAGCCACAACAGCGACCACCAAGGTCTTTTTCCCGAACGGGGTGGAAGCACACAGTGTGGTGAGGAAGATGTCCATCGACCGCTTGGCCTCGCAAGTCTTGACGGGCCACGGGGGATTCTGTGCATACCTGCACAGATTTAAGTGCAGGGACAGCCCCTCGTGTGCCTGTGATCCGGCGGCGGACGAGGACATCTTCCACATCCTACTCGAATGTCCAATACACATGCACGATAGGTACACTCTGCAACACAAAATTGACACCACACTTAGTAAAGACACATTAAAGGAAATTTTAAGAAACGAGAAGGAAAGAGAAATATTTTTTGATTTTGCCAAGAAAGTAGTATCAATAGTTAACAAGAGAAACAAGGACTAATAGATAAGTAAGTAAGTTAAAGCAAAGACCACACACGTGGCATGATGTAAAAGTAAGTCAGAACTTATTAAGAAGAATATAGTAATTAATATAAAATAAAAAGTTAGGATGGCAAAGGAAATATACTTGTATTTATTAAGAGAAGGAAAGAAGAAGAAATATAAGATAAATGTAATGAATAATCAAGTGCTAGAATAAATGTATTGGAAAAAAGTAAAATATTGAGTGAGAAAATGTCATAGTTAATAAGAAAATAGGTAATAAATATAAGGAAAATAATGTAAAGCTTATATGAGACAATGTATTAGATAATAAGAAACATGTAGGTAATTGTAAAATTGTATAAAAAAAAGGAAGGAATGTACAAAAGTAAAAAGAAAAAGAAATTAAAAGAAAAGAATCTAAAGTAAAAATGATAGAAAAGAAAGAAAGAAAACAAGTAAATAGAGTAAGCAGAGCTCATAAAGCTCCAGTTCATTTAATTAATCACTTTGAAAGAAAAGAAAATAGACACAAAAGAACAAAAAACCCTGCCAATATAGCGGGATGCAGTAGTATATTTAAAAAAAAAAAAAAAAAAAAAACTTCGAACTCAAATAAAACGGCAAATATATTTAAAAACTTTTACGGACTTTTTACTATGTCCCGCTTTCGACGAAAGAATCCCGCTTTTTCCACTCAAAAAGTTTCAAAATCCCGACATGACAAAAAAAAAATCTGGCAACGCTGGTATGTGGGAATATTCTACACAAGTAAATAGTAAATAGCATTAAGCAGTTTAGACTAAAGGTAATTTGCTATCTAGAAGTGTTCTTCTAAAATAGGAATAATAACAGTGGGATATTCTGTTATTATTCCTGCTGGGCAGAATCCATCATTAAAATCACGTCATTGCTACAATTATGGGCATTCGCTTAAAAACCACGCTTACTAAATGCGGGTTGGCAAACAATCACAGCTGGTTGGTGATAAAGATATAAGAAACTAGGACATCGAAAAATCTGAAAAAAACTTTGCCCGACCTAGGCATTAGTAACATCGAGTCTTCAGAAGAAAGGGCTAAGAGAGAGCACTAGAAGAAAAGATTTTCTCAATGATATTATTCCTACTAGACTTGCGGTCAGACATTGCTCTCAATATCAGTCATATAAACTATTTAATAAACTGCCTATTGACCTAAAAATTTCCATCTACAAGGGTAATTTTAAACATAAATTAAAGACTTTTTTGTTGGAAAATTGCTTTTACTCAGTTGAGGAATTCATCGAAGGATCGCGATCTTGAATGATGATTTTAACTTATATATTATTTTAAATCTATTTTTTTTGTTGTTTTATTTAGCAATTATTGATTAATTACTTTTGTTCCTACTATTATTGTGACATTTTGTATTTTTTTTCCATAATGTTTGTAATTAATGTTTATTTTTTTGATTATTATTACCTATATTTTTTAATTATTTTTTTTTTTAAATGTTCAACACAATGTATTTTGTTATGAATAAAGAATTGAATTGAATTGAAATTAAAAATATTAAGATCGAACGTTGATATTTGGCTTACAAAGAAAAATATGAAGATGGTTTTGATTAATTTCAGCGGGCTGGATAAGTTCCACGGTAACTCAATTGGAAAAAGCACGTTGCCTGGATTACCAGAAGGGTGCGGGTTCGAATTCTGCTCGTGAAAATTTTTTCGTCATTTTTTTTTTCAATTTGTAATTTATTCGCAACAAAATTTGCGTTGTAATTATATAAACAACTAACGGCCGCTCGCGGTTTCACCCGAGTGGTTCCCGTTCCCGTGTGAATATCGGGATAAAAAGTATCCTATGTGTTAATCCAGGCTATAAACTATCTGTTTGACGAACTTCATCCAAATCCATTCATTAGTTGTTACGTGAGAGAGTAACAAACATCCATCCATACTTACAAACTTTCGCGTTTATAATATTAGTACGAAGTAGGATAACACAGGTATTGAACTCAGGAATTCCGGATTTCGGAGCGCTTTTATAACTATTACACATTGTATGTATGTAAAATTATAATTTTTTTGTTGCAATGCCCTCGTATCGGCTTCCCGCCATAAACGAAATGAAATACACATAAACAAAAGTCATGATTCTTTCACAAGGCTACGCCCGCCGTAGCGTAGTAGGTATTATTTATTTCGGGATTGTCGTGGATTGTGAAATTGATATTCTCCGTAGTACAGTTCACAGCAAAAGTCGGTGATCTAAACCACAATGACATATAATATAATAATGCTAATAAAAATAAAGGTTCATTACTGTGTGTGTTGCTTGTGATGGTTGACATAAAATGATTATCTTAATATTAAATATGTTTTATATTATTTAATACCAGGGTTGGAAAAAATCATGATTTTTTTGATTGTTATTGAGTTTTTTTATTTATTTTGATTTTTTTATGTGACAAAACCAAATACTCTTTTATTAGTACTTACTGACAATTGAATAAGCTGTATGACACAAATACTTTTAAAATTATTAAAATAAAATTAATATTTTTAAAAGTTTATTTAAAATTAGTTACTTTAAAATTAATATAGATAAAATCTTGACCAATTATTGTTAGTATCCAACTTTACAAGACTGATTTGCTGCTAGCGGAGCTGTGTACCTGGTAAATTATTTTTTTACTTTTGCTGTCGACTGTACTTACCTACCTACAATATAATTTAATTTCTTCGTAAAATTATGTACCTACGTTGCTTAAATTCTCTTCTTTATCAGAAATAACGTAACATTTTGCACGGACATATTTCATTGGAATTGTTGTTCGGTGAGATTTAAAATTAGGTACGTAGTAAGTATAACATTATATTGTTCTGTTTCTCGGTAAACAGGATAAGTGGGAAGACTATCGCGACAAATTGATTAATTTCACGACGTTTTCAGTCAGAGTGGCTCTGATTAATTCATTTCAATTATTACCTAAATGTTGTGGAAATTCTTGGGCACAAAAACGTTTTTAGGTAATTTTCTGTGAACGAACGGTAATGTTGTTACTGCTAAACTCTGCAATTATTAAAATTGTTTCTCCCAATTGTTCGCGTTTAATTAAATCGACTTTGTTTGTAACTTGTTGCTTTGTTTGATTGCAGATTGCGGGAGGCATTCTGCTGCGGAGAAATTGTAAGTATATTAAATAATTTTTTTTTATACTTAAGAGGCCTATATTACATCTCGAATGTGATTTTTGCGTAAAATGGTCATTTTCGCATTTTGTAGTAATTTTGCAGTTGTATTTATCGCTTTTATCGAAATAGGGTAATAAATTCATGCATAATATTACAAATCTCCATTCTGCGAAAATAAGCAAAGTTCGGACGGCTGTCGCCGCATCGCAATATGTAGTTTTTTTATATTTTTTATTAAAGATGGAGGCAAACGAACAGGCGGGTCACCTGATGGAGAGTAATCACCGCCGCCCATGGACACCCGCAAACCAGAGGAATCGCAGGCGCGTTGCCGGCCTTTAAGGGAGGAATAGGTTTAAGGAAGGAATAGGAATGGGAGGAGGGTGGGGGGGGGGGCTCCGGAACCCTCACTGGTCGGACGAAACACAACAGCACCAACTGCCATTATTTCACGCCGAATATTCGTGAGAGGGTGGTATTACGCCGGGCGAGCCGGCCCAATGCGTGCTGCAACGCAGCGTGGCTCTACCACTCAGTCAGTGTCACTCATTTAGCACCACCCAGGGATCACGTGTAGGGTCTCAAGGGTAAACCTACGGACGCGAGCAACTTTGATCCCCAAAAATAGTTATAGTAATTTTGCAGTTGTATTTATCGCTTTTATCGAAATAGGATAATAAATTCATTATAAAATCTTTATTCCTCATGAAGTAACAATTATTCTGGTATAAATTTTGCTCAATAATATTGTCGTAGATAGGAGAAATTCTCGGTTAACTTAAAGCGAGTTTCGAAGTTTTTTGGTTTAGAATAAGATTTTTTTTTCTGTATATAAAATCAATGATATTCTGAAAATTCCGAGGCCACTACGCACTATACGAATATATAAGAGATAACATTCTATTTTTTTATTTCATTTGTTTAGAACAGTAGTTCAATCGATGAGCTCAAAAAAGTGCCTTCGCGCATTTTATGAAAATCTTTCTCTGCAATTTTGGGTTTAATTAAAAAGTTAAGTCGTGTTCTTGGAGAGGCCTATGTCCAGCAGTGGACAAGTATAGGCTGATGATGATGATGATGATGAAAAAGTTAAGCAAAATTTACAAAAAGCGAGGCCGCTACGCACTATGCCAATAGTTATTCACACTATTCAATAAGTCAAAACTGTTAATGTATTTTTGTTTCTGAGATCAAGAACGCCAAAAGAGGCAATTTTACGCAAAAGTCACAGTCGAGATGTAATAGGCCTCTTAACCGTGTCCCACTTAAGAGGGTTTACGCCATTCGGTTTCCCATACAAACTTCCAAGTCGAAATTTTTTAAAACAAATTAGCCAATTTTCATGCTAGAGTAAAATACAGAGATCTAAATAGTTTGTTGTAAACATTTTTAAAAAACGTTTATTTAACTGAGTTATTGCAAATTTTAAACTTTCTATGGTGGACTCGCAATAACTCAGCTATATAAACGTATTTTTAAAATGTTTTCAACAAACTATTTAGATCTCTGTATTTTAGTTTAGCATGCAAAGTTTCATTAAAATTAGCTTATTGGTTTTTAAAAATGTCGACTTGGAAGTTTGTATGGGAAACCGAAATGTGTAAACCCTCTTAAATAGATTCACGGCTAATCATCGGCTAATTATCTCCAAAGTGTTAGTCAGAGACTAGGCAATGAGGACCGCAGAAGCCACTACCATAGTCAAAGTTTCACCAAGTTATAACTGCACATGTGCTCAGCGTCATAGGTGGTGAGCCCATCGCCGCGCTATGCTGTTGGATGTATGTGCAGTCTTTATTCCGTTAGTCGCCTTTTACGACACCCAAGGGAATAGAGGGGGTGGTAGCTTCGATCATATACACCCTAATTATTCGTAATACAAAAACAATTAAGTGTGAGTTCCACCCATGAAACGGAACAACTTTCCCCAAGAAACCTATGTGCAAAAATGACAAAAAAATTTGATCTCCCATACTATTGTCGTCAGCTGATCGGACAGTTTTGTATGGGAGGTCGAAATTTTTTTGTAAATTTAAAGAATACTTTATGTGAGCCACTACACGTCCGTGTGCCCAATGCTAGGACAAAATTAACAATTCAAAATAATTATGAGCATTTATTTGATTCCTCCGGATCTCAGATCGGTGACACAGATTAAATGAGTCCGGTGGACCATCCGCTTTATTTAGAGATTGATACTGCAGTACCTAGTTATTCAGTTAATTATATTTTCTATCCCTTCAAATAATAAGTACCTATATAAACGTAAATCTCACAATCACAAAGCTTCAAAAAATTAATTACTGATTTGATAGATAGATAGATAGATAGACAATACTTTTATTGTAACTTAACACCACAAACATTTACATAACACATGACAATGAGCACAAATACAAAGTTACAATTTGGCGGTCTTATCGCTTTAAAGCGATCTCTGCCAGACAACCATTCGGATGGAGAGAACTTATACACTCAAAGATCGGAGGTGCATACCACAGTAAAACAATTAAAAACAAAAGCAAATTAAAAAGAACCAAAACATAATACATAACATTATAAAATAAATAAATAATAGGGTGTAACAATTATATATACATACATATAAATACTTAAATATAATACAATACAGTCCGGGGCCCTCTGCGAGGTCGTTTTGCACCACTATGGATTTGAATAAAACCTGCACTGGTTGTGATGGAATTATTGAAGATAAATTTATGAAATGCAATATTTGTAATTGTGAATATGATATTTTATGCGCTGGTCTGTCTTTGGAAAAATATCATTCTCTCACCTCTGATTTCCTTAAGTCTTGGAAGTGTGTTACATGTCAATGTAAACAGCCTAAAACTGGAAACTTACTCACTCCGTTGCGCAATATGCTGAACAACAGTGACTGTGCTACTACTACCAGCCAAACCACTTATGATCAGAACTCGACTTTAGAGGATTTCGATGGTGTTACCTTGCATCGGGGCCATAAACGGCGTAAATCGTGCAAGTGTTCTGAAATAGATGAAATACGAGCAATATTGAGAGAAGAAATTAAAAATATTTTAAAGGAATCTGTTGTAGATGCAGTCCGCAAGCAGATAACTGACGAATTCGCCGCCACAAAAATAAAAGATAGCTTGGCTCAGATTGAAAATACCGTAAATGATTTAAAGGCGGTGGTATCCTCTCTGAGCAGTCATATCCGTGACAGCTCGGGGTCATCACAAACGTTTGTTGCTGGTCAACCAGAACCAACTTTACCTAATAAGCGGATCAAAGGCGGAGGTAAAAAGGTTCGAGCAAACGAGGTACCAGTGGTTTCTATTAATAAGCCCTTAGCATCGTCCAATGCTTCGAAGAAGAAAGAGGTCGTGCTGCGGAAACCGCCAGCGGTTACGGTTGAGAGCTTACCTCCGCTTGTGTCTTCTGCATCCCGCTCCGTTGTTGTCGCTTCCTTGTTGCATGCACCTGCGAAAAATGATACTGTCATCTCTACTACTAATGCTCGCGCTGGTGTCCCTTCCCTTGCTTCTGCTCCTTTGGCTGCTGCTGAACCATCTACTGCGCCCGGTGGCAAGCACGTGATCTCACCTGAGCCGGAGGACGATGACAACTGGGTGATGGTTCGTCGGAGGCGTACAAGTGCTGCACAACTTGGTGTGTTGAGGGGAACTGCTGCACCTGGTATGACGAATTTGCGGGCGGCGGAGAGGAAGCGGTACATTCATTTGTACTATGTCCTTAATGGAACAACAGAGGATCAGGTACGTGCTCATCTTACTTCTATTGTTGGAAGTGATTGCTGCACTGTTGAAGGTCTTAAACCAAGAGGAGACTATGCCTCTTTCAAATTGGGAGTACCTAGCAAATACGCTGAGCAGGTTCTGTTGACAGATAATTGGGCAGAAGATATTTGTATAAAACCCTGGCGACAGAATTTTCGATCCTTTCATAGCAGAGAGCCTCTTCGAGAATGATGACAAATCACCTACAAGGAGGGAAGGTGGCGTTCCATCGGGAGCTTATAAATCTCACCGTAGCCGTAGAAGTAAAACTTTCCCAGCTTTGACTGCAACGTACCAAAATGTTAGGGGTCTCCGGAGCAAACTCAAATATTGGAGGTCGAACTTGCTACTTATTGAAAGCGACATTGTTGCAGTCACCGAAACCAACCTGAATTGCTCGGTACAGGATTCCGAAGTGGTCGGCGGGGATTGGAGAGTCTTGCGACGTGATCGTATGGGTAGAAATGGTGGAGGAGTTCTATTAGTGGCTCGACCTGCCTTCCCGATGCGTCGGTGTCACGATTTGGAAACAGAGGATGGTGAGGACTTGTGGTTAACAATAAATTTCCATAATATCAATGTGCACATGTGTGTTGTATACATACCACCTAGCTCTACTGATGATGTGTATATGCGTTGGTTCCTAACCGTTGAAAATAATTTTGCATGCTCAAGTGATACTGTCATCATTGTCGGCGACTTAAATTTGAATAGTGCATCTCTAAATATTGTGAATTATTACTGTTATTTTTTAAATGTTTGTGGTTTGGCAGAGATGAATGATGTGGTGAATAAGCATGGAGGTAAGCTAGACGTGGTGCTGATGTCCGAGCGTCTGCGCCATGCTGTTGTTGAAGAACAGATCGGGGGTGGCCTCGTGCCGCATGAGGATGCATATCACCCGCCTCTAAATATAAAGGTCAAAATTTCCGATCTTACGCGACCCGAGCGCGTTGAACCGGCGGTTCCCAGCAATATTGAATCGAACTATGACTGGAACTTTTGTATGGGTGATTACGATCTATTGTACGAGCTGGTCAGTAACGAGTGCTGGGATGATGTCTTCCTATCTCGTGACGTTAATATTGCTGTTGAAAAATTTTACGATATCGTTTACAGCATCTTTGATGCCAGCATTCCCAAAAAAACACGTTCACAGAAGCCAGGTAGACGGTATCCTGTATGGTTTACGTCTGACATTATACGCAACATTAAGACTAAAGCAGTACTCCATCGTCAGTGGAGGGCTTCTAAAGATAAAGCAGTTTACGACGCTTTCAGCTGTCTTAGGGCTGCGATTAAGAAACAGGTGTCGATTGCCTATGACAACTATATTAGCCGGGTCGAGGGTGACATTAAAAATAATCCTCGAGCTTTCTGGCAGCATATTAATAGCCTAAGATCCAAAGGCGGTTTTGAGTCACGCATTTCTCTTGACGGTGAAGAGTTTGTTGGGAGTGAGGCTGCAAATGCTTTCGCTAAGTTCTTTTCTAGTGTGTTTTTGCCTAATGAGCCTACACTTAATGCTGATTACGCCAATGCTAATGATATTTCCTGTTCATCTAACTATGTTCAGGTCGACAGTGTCAGTAAGGAGGATGTCATGCTAGCTATAAAACGCCTTAAACCCAAGACTTCCATTGGGCCGGATAACGTGCCTCCCTATTTTATCAAAGGGTGTGCGGACCACATTATAACACCGCTCTGCTTTATTTTTAACTTGGCACTTTCCACTGGTAGGTATCCTCAGCGATGGAAGCTTACGCGCGTCACACCAATTCCCAAAACTGGCGATACTGCCTGTGCTGAGAACTACCGTCCAATTGCTATACTGTCGGCCTTAGCCAAGTTATTTGAATGGATTTTGCACAAAAAGATTAGTGCTCAAGTGTTTCCGTTTTTAACTGACTCGCAACACGGATTTAGGGGCGGCCGGTCTGTGAACACTAACCTGTTAACGCTTGTGGACGTAATTTCGTGTCATATGGATAGAGGTGCTCAGGTTGACGTCGTTTACTTCGATTTTAAGAAGGCCTTTGACAGGGTCGACAATGACGTTCTCCTAAACAAACTTTGTGCACTGGGTTTTACGCCGCGACTGCTCCGATTTTTTGCAGACTATTTGCGAGGTCGTCAACAATTTGTGCGTCATGGATGCTACGTATCAGATCCATATAACACACGATCAGGTGTGAGCCAGGGATCCATTCTCGGTCCCCTGCTCTTTACTTTAATGATAAATGATCTGGATCAGGTACTCAAGCAATCAATGTGCCTACTTTATGCTGATGACTTAAAGCTGGTTCGCTGTGTATCAGGTGCCGAGGATTGTACGTTGTTGCAGGAAGATATTGAAGCTGTGTTTCAATGGAGTGTTAAAAATAAATTGTTATTCAACTATTCGAAGTGTTGTACTATGTCCTTCACCCGTGCCAAATTCCCTATAGAGGCAGACTACCGTCTCCATACCGAGGTTATTAGTCGTGTCGACTCTGTCAAGGACCTTGGAGTGATTTTTGACTCGTACCTTACTTTTAATCAGCACATTAAAAAGCTTGCTAGTGACTGCTATCGTCGATTAGGCTTTGTGATGCGAAACGCAAAAGACCTTCGAGACCCTCACGCGATTCAATTATTGTTCACTGCTTTGGTGAGGAGCAAACTTGAAACAGCTGCTATAGTCTGGCATCCGCACGAGAAGTCATACACGTTAATATTAGAAAAAATTCAAAAAGCATTTTTACGATCTCTATATAAAACAAAATTTGGCTTTTATCCTTTCTTGTACCCTACCAAGTTTTTGCTGGGCGTGCTAGGCTTCAACTCTCTTGAAACACGCAGAAATTACACCCTATTGGAAACTGCTTGTCGTATTCTTCGGGGAGAGCTAGACTGTCCTTTTTTGGTGCAAAGGTCTTGCAAGTTGTTTGCTCCAGGCAGGTATTTTAGAGCCCGTCATCACCGTTTGTTGGTAATCGACAACGCGCGTACCATGGAGCATCGTAACTCGCCACTAGTTCGTGCAATGGTGCATCTAAATGCGCTTCTGGCAGTGGCACCACAGTGTGATGTGTTTGCTGGAAGATTGACGGATGTACTTAAGGATTGCTTGGAGTTCTGTGAGCGAGATGGTTGAATGGTCTGTCCTTTGTTATAAGTTTTTTTATTGTTTATTGGTGTATGTTACATATTGTTCAGTGCATTAGTGTATACTGTAATGCTGGCAATGTTTGTTGAATAAATAAATAAATAAATAAATAAATAATAGTCTCAGGTAGGATGTGGCGGACAATGACAGCTATGCAGCAGGATAGGGTTAAAGGGAAAGGTAGAAATTCTTCACGTGCACCTTAAATGCGTGAATTGTTTTAGCACGCCTGATCGCAACTGGAAGCGAGTTCCAGACACGAACAGCTTCAACGGTGAATGAACAATCGTAAAAGGTAGTGTTCTGAAGAGGGGTTTTAAGGGATAGATTTTCTGATGACCGTAAGGAGCGCGAGGATGAACAATAAAGGAAACTGCGTAAGCCAAATATGAATCGAATACAAAAATGATATATGGTACGCTTAGAATACAGAACTCTGAGATGGTACGGTGGTGTCGGTATGACAATAAAAATGTTATTTTTTTATACTCACTGCTATTCGTATATTTATAATTATTGAATTTATAATACCAACTGAATGCCCTGCCGCAGGCAACCAATTTTATTATCTATGGAATGGGATATCCATTTATATAAATATAATTTAGTTCATCATTGCTGCGTCAGCATATTTAAGTACTTGAACTAATACATCAACCTCCTAGTTTAAATAATGTAACGATAAAATAATATCAGACTGTTTGTAACTAAGAAAACATATACATGCAAATGCAGATGCGAATCTGTAGGTTAGCAGAGTTTTGGTTTTGTTGAATGTGGGATTTAATAACGAAGCTTATTCACTTACTAACTTACTAACTTAAAAAAAACCTTTTGATTACCAAAGAATTTCTCATCACAGTCTCAGTATTCCCCATAATTAAATTTTTTAATTTATTTTCATATTTTCCGCGTTCATTAAATGCCTAATAAAAGAAATTAATTGCGCCGTTCGCGTCTCTAGTCAAAAACAAAAACAGCTGAAGGCAAATGCCATTGAAATCCTGCTGGGGTTGTTTGCATTTTTTAAAACAGTATTCCGTTAAAATCTTGAGACCGGCGGCGTCGCGTCTCGCCTTGGCCTGGGGTACGTAACTGGCAAAACAAAAAAGCAAACAAGTGAGAAGCTTAGATGCTGAATGACGTAAAGGAAGATGTCTTAGCGACGACTCTAGTTTTCCACTTTCCTCCGTATCATAAGGACAATCTAAACCACATACTAGCAGGACAACCTCCTGGTAAAACGTCTTAAATTAAGAATTGGATAACACGTCCGTTTATAAATTAAAACACATTTAAAAACTATTCATAATATTTTAGCTAAGTGTACATATGACAATGTTAGCGCCTATTTTTTGCATGAGTCATTATGATGATGGTATAATAGGATTCTGCTTTTCTGGGAGGCTACCGGCTAAAAAATATGGATATGGACATGGGCTTCATTTGACATTTGAAGCTCATATTTTGTCCTTATATGGGCATATTGTGGGCTTCAAATGTCAAATAAAGCCCATGTCCATATTCATATTTTTAGCAGGTACAGGGGCCAGCCCCTCATTGTCCTTTTCTTTCTTCTCATTGTCAAATTATATTATATCCATAGGTACTCAATATATCATCAGCCCTATGGTAAGCTCACTAGTCTTACTACTGATACCGGATTATCAAACACAATTTTTCTACCTCAAATGCTGTCACGCAGGACGTCCCACGTCGTGGGTAACACCAGGGGCCCAAGTCTGTTAATTTTGTTAAGATCACATGCTATTGATATTCAATTACGACTCCATTACGTGGGTAGTCTGCAAAAACTTAGAAGTAATGCTGATATGCTGAGCGGAGAACAGTTTGGTAGATGCATGTTATGTTCCTATTTATTAAATTTAAATTTTGTGATGTACTGTATCAAATAAAGATATTTCCATTTCTATTTCATATAATTTTAAATTTAATAATAACTCAGAAATTGAAATGGGGACTGGCCTGAAATATGGGTACAGATAAAAAATCCTATAAAGAAGTTGCATTATGAATGATTTTATTCAATATATTTGCATTTTATACTCGAGCCGGCTGAATCGGGTTCAGTCGACGCAATTATATGCAGATTAGGCACTTATCTCCGAGAGTTACTTAGGGAGAGTAAGATGACATGCTATCCTTTTGCCTTGACCATAAAGGCGCTCCCTTACTTTGTATCAACCGCCGAATTATCATTCTAGTTTCCCTCGATGGTATTATATAGGTCGCTGGGCCGAGTCCTTCGGGACCAATGTGGTCTGTATGTGGATTTGTTAATGCTGATGGCTCTAAAGACGTCGAATTTATAAATAAATGCATCTTTTAGTCGGAGCTTGTATCGTACAGAGTCGGTGCCAGTATCAACTGTTTCCACCAATTTTTATTTTGAAATGAGCAACTGCGGTCCAAATCGGTAGTAGAAACACTATTTAAAGATGCTACTAGGGTGAGCTTACTTTAATAAAAACATTTAATTATTATGAGGAATAATAACTTGAGCGGGTTCACAAAATTACTTTAAACTCAGTAAACAAACTGATATTAACGGTTTGGTTTCGTTTCGGCACCTACCCATTTCGGCACGCATGGAAATCAAGGAGATACAGTCACCGACAAAAAAGAACGAGTGCTGTCTGTGAACATACTTTGAATAAAAATGCTAAATTTCCTGGTAAAATACACTGAAATATTATAATGATTGCCAGTGGGAACCGAACGGGACTGTACTTTAGAAGATTCATCCCAAGGGTGCCGAAACGAAACTAAACTGTTGAGGGTTTAGATTAGCAATATAAAAAATAGATTATTTTTATTAATTAATAATATTTATTATGTAATATACAGTTATGTAGTCTTATAATATGTGATTGATGGTTATGTACAATCATAGTATTATAGTTGTTTAAAGTATACATAACAAGTTCAAACAAAAGTTAATAACTCGACATCCTTCTCATGGCCAGTAGACGAGGACCAAACAGCATAATTGCAGGATATGCTAATAATTGGCTAAAGACTCCAAGATTGGCTAAATTCGTTGTTGTGCTCATATTTCATAGGACTTTAGTTTGATTAGTGTCCGCTCTATGAGAGCTATCTTGAGTCATGAGCTCGAAGGTATTCTAACGTTTACTTCTTCAATTATATGTGGTATTTGTCTTATCTTTTCAGCGCGCAGCGTTCCTAGTTTTAATTTACAAACTACTGATTAATCGCAATTCTGATTAACATATTTAAAACATTATGTACTTATAAAATTCAAGCAATATGTGTTACCTTACCTCTAATCCTATCCTAAATCCTTAATTATTCCTAAGTGAGTTGTGGTGCGTGAATTTAGTACTTACCTGATTTATTTACAAATTACAGAAATGAAATGGAAAATTGTTGGGGTCATAACAAAATAGATAAACCATAACAACGAATACCGAATTAATTTTTGTTCATGAATTTTCGTAAACGCGGTGACAATGTTCGTTAAATGCAAATTGCTCTGTTTGTTGACTTCGGTGAATCAGCGTTCAATTCTGATACCCGCCATTAACCAGAGTTTACGACCTATAAAATGATAAGTTCGTCGCCGCCCCGCAGTAGACAGAGGTACATCTACCTATCTACTACCTAGGTCTTACATTTGATTACAGCTATTCAGCTTGTGCGAACAAGTTTGAATTAATGTAACATCAACGTACAATTATTATTTTATGTGAATAAAGATGTGATGAAAGAAGGACTCAAAATTAAAACAAGAGGATATATTTATTATACCGCGACTCCCTCCGCGTGGACTCCGTACCCCGTGACGAATTTCCATAGAAATTATTTCATACAAACTTTGTCCTTACAAACACAACAAAAAAAGAATTAGCTTAATATGTGCAACCGTTCCGAAGTGATGCGCGTACAAAAACATTCTGGGCAATTGATTATTATTAAGAGGGTTTACGCATTTCGATTTTCCATACAAACTTCCAAGTCGAAATTTTTAAAAACCATGATGAGAAAATACATAATGAGCCAATTTTGATGAAACTTTGCATCCTAAAGTGAAACACAGGGATCTAAATAGTTTGTTGAAAACATTTTTAATAAACGTTTTTTTAGCTGAGTTAATGCGATTTAAAGTCCAATATAGAAAGTTAAAAATCGTATGCGTAAACCCTCGACTGCTAGAAACCGCAAGAAACTTCAAGGGCTGGTCAGGTCAAGTGTTATTTTAAACATGACAAAATAACAAAAAAGAAATTCGTGCTTTTTTAATTTTTAATTAAGTAAATAATTCAATTGTGAATTTGTATTAGATAGTCCTTGAGTGTCTAATTTATTTTAAACCAATAACATAGGAAAAAATAAAATGAAAAACAATTAAAAATAACGATTATTTACAATGCGCGGGCAGCGGCCGGTCGTTGAGCCAACCGTCTGTTAACCCGTCCGCGTCAGCCGGGCGATAAGTACCTACGTTAGCCTGAAATGAGATCATTTATTTTCCTATTACGAAATGTGCGTATTTTTCTGATGTTATTGCTTTAAAATAAATAAATTACTCAAAAACTATCCAATTAAAATTCGCAAAATGAATTATTTAATTAAAAATGAAAACGCACGAATTTATTTTTGTCATTTTTGTCATGTTTAAAACACTTGACCTGACCAGCCCTTGAAGTTTCTTGCGGAATTGAATCTTCATCGCTGTACTCTTGAAAGCCCGTAATTAGCCTTTACACATTATTTGCGATCTCAGAAAGTTACTCCTATACGGGCAAAAGGGTAAACGAACCCAACTTTATTTCCCATCTCAACTTAAACAAGTCCAATATTGAACAGCCAAAGAGTTTGAACAATATGGTCAAACAGCCTGAGCCAACAATAGACTCGACTGGAAATGGAAACTCCCCGGTTGGGCCGTTTTAAGATTCTGGATTCAAAATAGGAAGCATTTCAACCGATTGGCTCCCTACTTACGAATCGCGACATTTTTGAACAGATTCGAGAATTGTATGCTATTGGCTTGGATATTAAAAATACCGTTCTGCGTTCGCGTACGACGACGCTGCATTGCATTTCTCCGCAGTTTGAAGATATTTGCTGCCAAAAAGTTAAATAAAAAATTTCACTTTCAGATGGCCTCTGTACTGCGATTATTAATTGTTTACATGGACATTGCGTGAAACGATATAAAAACTTGACTCATCGACTCAGTGGCAACGACAATCAAGCGACGCGACACGAGGTAACTTATTTTATATTTAACAGAGAACGTTAAAGGTCATAAATAATAAAAATCAATATTTCTGTTACTGGAATACTAAAATGTAATTTGTAATATGCTTACCATAAATATTAAATTCATAACAATGATCAACAAAGAAATCGTCCGAGTAAGCACAATTACAATAGTGTTTGAAGATTAAAATCAGAGCAAGTTATAGATGTATAATATTCTCTTCTAAAATAACACACATATTCGCGAAAGCTGTGGTTAACTTTCAAAATACTTCAAAAACATCCAAAATCGTCTCGAACTAATCGCAGCCCGAGGCTTTTAGCGAGCTGTACGTTTACTAAGCTACTTAATTATAGAGGCAATTTGAGGATGAAGCTCTCAGACCAATTCTGACATAAACGCCCACACTCGCCACCGTTTTGTTCAGACCTCTGACATCCCGTTTTTCAGTTCAGTGTTGAAGTAAATAGGGAATGTGGGAGGATCTAACTGACTGGACGCTCTTGTTGGAGGGTTGTGGCTGTTATGTTTAGGCGTCAGTGCATGTAACACATTTCACCGTTGTCGTGTTTGAGTTCTCTATCACTTGGAAGTCTGTACGTGTTTTCACTTCCAGCAACGCTCTGATGCTTATGCTCTCAGATCAGAGCTTGAACGGTATGTATGCATTCACATTTTGTACGAAATTTTTTTTTGAGGATTTGATTGTGTCATGTAGGTATTTCTGCTATTTATTAAACCTTTATGTTTAACCCCTTGTCCGTCACGAAGATTCCTAGAGGTTATTAACAATTGTATTTCTATTCGGTCGGGTTATATGGCAGCTAGTATATATAATTTGACGTTTACCTCCTTATTAATTTAATTTTTAGTGAACTGTGGTTATAAATTGAACAAACTTACTAAATATTATATTTTTTTATAAACACCGCTTTTATGTATTGCCTATAATGTTTATTTATATAATTTGACACATTTTGTAATTTAATTTGAAACTTGAAAAAGGCAGCTGAATTTGCTAAATACGTATTGTGTGTATAGAAAAGTAATAATTTATTAACTAGAAGTGACTATTTTACAATTTTGAATCACAAAAGGAAAATAAGAATTATTCGAAGTGACCACTTGAAATGTGGTTTTAAATTGATGATGCTACAAGAATGGCAAGGAGAGACAACAAGCTTTCATACAATATTAATTATGCTGAAGACTAATGACCCATTGACAAAACTAATGGCTTGTCATGACGATGAAACTTTATCAGAATACAACGCTAGACTTTTCAACAGCTTGGGCTCTTTTCAATTTTTTTTATATAACATGCGTTGCGGCCCTCCTTTTACAGTATTTTATCCTCTCGTCTGTGAGAAAACCTACTAAAAATTAAATTACTACTGTGTCTGGCTTTACGGTAGTTGACAGCCTATGGAGAAGTTTGCTACACCAGAAGTATTAATCACACGCTGCAGGCCTTTTTTTTTTAATTAAAAAAGCTCATTACTAATAATTATGATTATGGTTAAGGGCGCGTGACCGACCCTGATGGCCACCCTAAGTGGACAACAAATAATGGCCAAAAAATATATAAGTAATGACATATGGACATATGACGTATTTCGGAACGCTTGTATGGGCACTGGTAACGTGTTAAATCATCTCTCTCACACATCACTCTCTTTTTGAAAAAAGTTATGCTATACTCCTTACCTTTTATTTTAACTGGGTAAAATCCTGTCTTACGCTTACCCTGGGGCCAGAGGCGACCCCAGGTTATGTGATGGGATTCTCCTCACTTTTCAAACCGCTACATCAAGCACAGCACAGCCGAGTCTCGTAGCGGCTCACTAAAAGAATACTACCACCCCCTCTCTTCCCTTAGGTGACGTAAAAGGCGGCTAACGGACTAAAGACTGCACATACATCCATCATCATAGAGCGGCGATGGGCTCGCCACCTGTCTCGCTGAGCACATGTGTAGTCGTTATTAGGTGAAAAGTGGACTATGACAGAGGACTGCTTCTGCGGTTCTCATTGCCTAGTCTCTGACTAACCCTTCTGGGTTATAGTCGTGATTATTATGTACTAGCGGCCGCTCGCGGTTTCACCCGCGTGGTTCCCGTTCCCGTGGGAATATCATGATAAAAAGTTACCTATGTGTTAATCCAGGTTATAAACTATCTGTATGCCGAATTTCATCCAAATCCATTCAGTAGTTTTTACGTGAAAGAGTAACAAACATACACACTCACAAACTTTCGCCTTTATAATATTAGTGTGATGTGATGTGATAGTAGGAAGTAGGATAGGATAGTAGGATGTATGTATGTTTGAACATCAACAAAATTAGCGCTCGAGCCTACGTGTATGGCCGTGCACGCTTAGTTTGGTCTACGGATCGTGTAACGGTCTCGCAGCCGACCTTTGACTGCCTACTGTTTTGTATTGCCCATAACTATGCTGTATGTGTGAGGGTTGACACGGCAAGTTATATAGTTCCAAGCTTGTAACGCAACTTACCTACTTATTATTTTCATAACTTTGTTCAAAATAGAACGAGAAAGATAAGAAGTTTATATTATAGTTGTTTTGGAATTGTTTTTAAAGTTATGAGTATATAAGCTAAACTTTACATAATGAGTTTAGGCATGCAAAGCATAGATGCAAATGTTGTAAACGGAAGAACTTTAATACTTACAATGATGAAGTAAAGCAAAATTGAAAGGACTCATCCACTTTTTTTTTTAAATGTTAGGCAATGTTACACTTAACCAACAAGCAGGCAGCCTTCGATCACATATGAAAACTTGATAAGTACACAATCCCATACTAAATTGTAGCGTAATAGTGGCAGCTTTGACATACACATTTATTGAAGTAAGTATATATGTTTTTTTTTGGCAGAATAGCAATTTTTGGGTTCCCTACTTTTTTTGCATAAAATCTTATGTCATAATTTATCATGGCATACTTTTCCTTATAATAGTTACGCACAATATTAATTAGGCATAACTTTTTAGGCACATTTTTTAAGCATATCTATTATAAGCATAATAATTGTTAAACATACTATTATAAAGCCTAAATTTTTTTAAAATATTTGAAAGACAAATCCTGATAAAAAAACTAATCTAAATTAAAGCGGATTTTGAAATTATAACCGCACCTCCTGTCTTGTCTAATCTACCAGACTATCTTTATGCCTTATAACTATTAGACGAATAAACAATAATATGCCTTATAACTTTATGCAAATCAAAATAAGGGCAAAAAACATTAGCCTAAACCATATTTATGCTTACTGAAATAGTATGCAAAAACCCATTAAGTCAAAACCTTATTATGACAAAAAAATATGCTTTACTTGTTATGCCAAATTAAATTAGGACAAAAAAATAGTCAAAGAAAGGGATCCTCAATTTTTGAAGGAGCATTTCGTCGTGTTGACCCTTAGCAGTTTAGCACGCACGAGAGCGTCGATTGTGCAACTAGTTTTTATAATGTAATTGAAGGAGGCAGCCCTACATCGCGTTATGTTGCAAAATCACCTATGGCTTGACCATTTGCGACCCAAATTGCGCGTGCCACGACCGACTCGATTTACAACACGGCCAAACGGTCCGATCGAATGGAATCGTTAATCGTAAATAGCTATTACTCCCCAGGAAGGGTACTACAAACTTTTTCTTTTTATAAACCTACTGGATATTTGTACCTGGTGTGTTTACAATTTGGCCCCATCCATTTTAGGCGCCCCGATCTTCGGAACAACATTTTTTTGACACGACATTCTTGTTTGAAAGTGTATCCCTCTTTACTTAATTTGGTGCTAAATAAAAAAGAAAATGTAAATATTCGGTTTAAAGAAAATTTATTGCCCTTGAATATAATTTACAATTTTATCTTGGAATGAAACAAAACTTTAAGTTCGCTGTTATAATTATTATGTCACATTACGTAAATTATTAATATTTATAATCAACGCATCCTTTTTTACGATCTATATTAATTACTTTAAAGGATCTATTAAGATTAGGATATTTAATAAAATCAATACTTAGTAGCTATAATTAAACACAAGATGATTAACTAATGAATTTACAAGACTCTACAGTCCCTATGTAAAATCGTCATGCACTTGTTCCACTTATCATGGTTAAAAGCCTTAATTGGTAAAGGAAATTCCACCGAAGAGATTTTATCCGTACCGCAGAGCAGCCGTCTCAGCGCCTCTCAGATACGTGAGTCACATTCAATTAAATATATTAAAAAAATTCGCCCCGGATGCGGCGCCATCGCGGCTTGTCCCGCCTGTGACGCATTTCCGGTTTAACTGGCTGCACGGCTTTTTATTTATCTGGCTAGTTTAACACTCGTCTGGAATATAAGGTTTGTATTTAAATATTTAAATACTGCTGTTTAGTCTAATGATTTAGTTGTAATTATGTGGGTTTAGTGATCATTAGTATTAATACTGTTCCACTGCCGAGCACAGGCCTCTATCATTGAAATTCATCTCTCGTCTGTGGGAGAGCCGGTCTAGCCGCGGCCCCTAGTCTGTGTGGCTCAATTGAGCCATCTCCACAGACAGGGGTTTTTTTAGCTACCTACCGCTAAAAACGTTGCTAAACGTTCGTTCGTTTCATAATTAAGCCTTAATATGATAACTAGTAACTCTGCATTAGTTCCTTAATCTATTAAAACCATTCCCAATACCTAAAATATTGTAAGAATAAAGATATTAATTTTTTTTTAAATCTTTTTTTTTTTCCTAGTAAAATAAAAATAAAATTTAAGGAAAACACATATTTTATTGAAATAAAGCATAACATAAGCATCAAAAAACATATTATAACATAAATCAGCTCATAATACTATCAACTCGATAATAAATCGATTATTCCGATTTCAATATACGCGCTAAAACAACCCTACGTTTCAAACGACAATATTTTTTTTTATCCCTCGGGACGCTACAAAGGAACTTTTGAATCATGGAGCCTAGTTCATGGTGATTCCAAATATGTACGGCATGTCACTAACAAATAAAAAACAATGGAACATAGAGCCGAAATATGACACCCATTTTCGCAGTCTGTGGCGTGGCTCAATTGAGCCAGTACACAGACAGGCGCTAGAAAAATTGTGGCTCAATTGAGCCACTCCACAGACGAGAGGTTCCCAAATTATGGGTATATCTTGCCTTGCTCGGTTAACCCACTTGAGGTCAAATAAAAAGTCTCGATATTTGTATGAAAATCTTTTTAATTATTTAATGTTTGCAATGAATTTATAGAACATAATAAAAAAAAATATAAAATTACAGGTGTGTTCCCAAATTGGCACAATGGTCACTTATGAGTAAAAAGGTTCAAAACAGTTTATGTCTATCCCAAGAGTTTTCTTGCACTTTTTGTAACCCTAACGGCTTCTACTGTGGCACACAGGTCATCGAATACGTTTATGTAGCTTTTCAGGAACGTGTTCAGCACCATCTGATCGTATACCGTCAATATTCGTTAAAGAAGGCCGACCAGATTGTCTTTGTACTTGACGGAGGTAAACCTGGCTATATTGTGTTCAAATTGTAGTAACTGATACATGGGCTCTTCTTTGGTGATTACATGTAGTCACCATGCGTTTGATATGGCCATGTCAACCATATATGTAAACCCAACCTATCACCACTTTTTGCCATGGATGCCAAATCTGTAGAACGATATTGATTGGTCCATTTGTTCTCTCCATCCCCTTATTGTATTTTAGAACAGATGTGGTATCTTCATTTCAGCTTTTTGGTTTTTTTCTGGGCACCATCTCTTCATAGATCTTATCGATCCATAGGAGTCATGATTCGTTGTAATCTTGCAAATCGACTTGGTGCAGCTTTAGACTCTTCAGTTTGTATACTTATGTATTGAGCCTTATTCTTGACCTCTTAGCGGATAATGGCTGATAGGCCATTATGATATATTTAAATTCGGAAAGAGAACCAATATTGTGAATAAAGACCGAGAAATATTACCGAGAACATCTTTGGGTACGCTTGATGGAGTAATATTATTGTCAAAGCCCTCTTCTTCGTCAGTTACAACATTGACTGGTCTCAGGTAGAATAATGGCTAAATCATACTTCGTCTCGTCGTCACTATCCACTGTGATTGAATTTACGACTTCTTCCAGCCCACGATAAATCATAGTAGCACTTGTAGCACTAAAACGTCGCTTGCGGTGCATTTTGTTTTCCTGTAAAAAATGGTAATAATTACTACACTTGTATCCATTGTACCCGAATTGGCACAGCTATATTTCGAGTAGTACAAATTTCAATAAAGTAAGTATACACCGAGATTTTTCATTGGTTTTGGAGCCGAAACCCTGTTCATGTTTATCATCAGTAGAAGCTATTTAGCTTGTAAAACTAAAAATATGAGCATAAAAAATCATAAAAAAAATATCAATAAAAAGTGTACGAACCCTTAGTACCGGACGATCTTATGAAAGTCAATGACCGAGGCGCTTCAAAAGCTCGCCGCCGGCGCAGGCGGCCGGCCCGGAAAGTTCATAGGGGTCACGGTGTACGAGTTGATAAGGAGAACGTTACTACGTGTTTTCGACAAAAAGTCACTTTTACAACTTTTTTTTCTTTGGTCGTAAAGCAATTATTATTTCATAAATAGGTACAACACTTATTTTGTATTATAACGTTTTCGGCTCTAAAATCAATGAAAAATCTCGGTGTATATAGAGCTATAAATATTTGTAAATATTTTGTAATTTACTAAATTTAAAAAAAGATAAATGTAAATTTAAATATAATTTAGCTGCACTCTCAAATAATTATGAAAGTATACTTACGTCCAAACTACTTTCAATAGTCAAATTCAATCGACTATCACTAGAAGATTACTAACAAAACAAAATTAAATTCGTTTCACAAACTAAATACTGCACCTTTAACTTCACAATAACGTAACAACACATTAAATACGATTAAAGATTTTTTTATCTACCTTCAATAACTAAGTGTTACCAAATTGGCACCGTGGGCAAGAATAGGTTATGCGGGTAGTTGGTCAAATGATCACAATATCACAAATAAATAAATTTATTATTAATATACTTAAGTTTTTATTTTTATTATCTTATTATCACCTTCGTTACTTACTTGTGGTATGCAATACAGATTTTAAATTGTATTTGTAAAAATCACAGTTCCAATCGAAAGGCGAAACTAATATTATGACAACTCTTATCAACAATTCAAATCGAAGAGGTAATAAAAAGCTAAAATCAACTTCCACATTCAATATTCCGACCGGTCTAAAACTACACGACGAAAAAGTATATCATCACAAAACTGGTTCGAAACGAGATGTTTACTGAAACAGCAATAGGACAAACGCGTGCAGGTAAAATCGAGCAACCGGCAGCCGAGACTTATATTAAACCAAATTACGTTCGAAATTACCCCCTTCTTATTATTAAGCACACAATTTTCAACCTTCCCGTGCTGTTAATACAGTGGTTATCGTAACATAATGTTTTATGTCTCAAGAATTCGCGTGCGCCGTATTTCGTTCCAAATTAAATGTTGCTGAACATGCATTTTATAAAGTGGCGGGCCTAAATAGTCACCCTGGGGATGTATAATTATTGTTACAATTTTCATACTTGTGTAGGAATAAATATGAATATTATCAAGCTCATTTCTCCTATATAAAAGTTGGCTGGTTTGTTGTTTGTTTTATTTTTCATTATTTCACTTGGGAGGGTAGAGTGATAAAGGTGACTAATACTAATCTGGTGCTCATCATGTTTTGCCGATAGTCTATCAGATGTTCCTTCATACTATCGTTTAATCATTATTCACCTATAAACAAAGTTTGATTGTGTATGTAATACAAACTATTTCGTAAGCTAAAACATAAAATTAAGTAGAGCTTAAATTTATAATCGAACATTCCTATCACCTACAATCAAGATAACAAAGTTTAAATACCTCAAATTTTCAAATACCGTATTGCGGCAGCGGCGGCTCGCAAAAGGCCAGAACTAAATGTTATTTGATTTAATTACATTTGCCGATACTTATTCCTCGAACGTGAATTATGTATTTATGTAAACAGATCTCTGTATTATTTTGAATTATGATAATTAAAGCATTCTAATTATTTAAGCGTTGGCATTTTGAACTACGTAATTGAAAGCTTCTGCAATCCTACTTTGCAGAATATAATGATTTGATATTATAATTTATATAATTTTCGGGAATAGTATTTATTTGACATCTTAATTTTTTTTGACTTTCGGCTTTTCTATGTTAAGTGCTGACTATTTTTTTAAGAAATGATACAAAAATTACAATAAACTTCGATAAACTATTAACATCGTTTTATTGAAGCATTATCAAGGAACAAAAAACAAGTATAAAAGCGTCAATAGTTAATACAGAGAGAGAGTACGGGAAGATCACGGCGAAGGCAAAGCTTTTGACGAAGACTTGGATTTGGCGCAAGATGGTCTTTGTTACTTTTTGTTACTTCATGTAAGTTCTTTACCATTAGAAGCCTATTCATACCCGAAATCATTGACATTACTGACATCACTGACGTAAATCTCATATGTGCCGTTATTCTTATTCAGGTATACAGTAAGGTCCGAAAATATTGCGGAAGCTATCAACATTAGGCGTCCTTGATCCCGCTTCATTTCCTGCGAGACCCTAGATGTTCGCTCTACAAACGAACGGCTCGTCTATAATTTGTAATAATAAGCCACACGCGAAAGCGATATTAAATGGAATGCTTAAATCTGTTTTTGGTAACATTATAATCAAGTGGCCTTTGTAATTTGTAAGCTCATGTGGGTCTGGTCATTATAAAAATAAGTTTTGCACGGATTCATTGATTTTTTAACAGGTATTATTATTTGGGGGAAAATGCGACTGGATATTAACGCTAAACCCAAGCTTTCCACTCAGATGAGAAGGTATTTTAAAATTAGAGTATTAGAAATATCGTGATCCTAAAAGTCCTCGGATATTTCAGCTAGCTAATTTAATATAACAGCAGTCATTTTAACGAGAAATTAAATAAGTATATTATTGAGTTTTCAAAAATGTATTACTTTGTTATATTTCTTTATTTTGAAATCAGTTGGCTATAATAAAACTTCTTATTTCACATAGCTTTCTTCGTGCTAGCGTTTTTACTATCACACTTACAAATCTCGTCACGTATCTGGTCTAGTAATAAAACACGCATCGTTTTTTCGTCAATCATAAAATTTACTGCGACCGCTACATCTTGACACTTTCGCCGGGAATTATGTGTGCACGCGCCCAACATTTATATCGGATTGACAATTTTTCGTAAGGAAAAGATGGTAAAAAATCGTCTGTCGTGGCGTGGCCAAGTCATCCATTACCGCGTGGGCTTTGGAGTAAAGTCGGTGAAATATCTAAATCCGTGGCGCAAATGGCAGACATCACTCAACGTGTGGACATGTTATTTACTACATTTCTTTGTCTTACTTGTAGTGAGCTATTTCAAATTGGAGAAGGGAGTTTACAAGTCATTGAGCCCTTTCTCCAGATCGCTTTTATTTTTTTATTTTTTTCGCAGTTAGGGGTACTTCATGTATGCTGAATATGGCTCTTACCCATGAGATATCGGACATCCCTTTCATAACAAAAAAAGTATCCTATTCCATTTTTTAATCTTGTTGACTATACAGATTCATCTCCACTTTGTATTTAAATGTATATTCCAAAAACTCTGCGGATGTGTTTGTTATTTCAAAAAATAAAGATTGTAACACAGAGAAAGCCTTGCAAATGTCTAATAAAAAGTGTGGCAATCCCGTGGAAATCACAAGAGTAAAGTTGAACAAAGCCGCCGAGGTTATTTCCACACATGAAACCTTAATTCCGGCGCGGACCTACTCGGATAATCCCTACTTCAATTTGTCAAGCTTCCCCGGATATAACTTATGTGTGTGTGAAAACCGAAATTAATATCTGTGTCTCTGCTAAGTATGATTACCATCGCCATGCCATGTATTGGAAACCACGGAACTTGTATATGTTATCGAACGTAATTCATTGATTTAAAATTAGTAGATATCTACGAGTGTAGGGTAACGTGCCCAGTGTGCCGGCTCCCTCCAGTGTCCGGCCGTGCAACATGATTTTTAAATAAAATAAGAATAGTTAAATGAATTTGAACCTAAAATTAATCCTCTTAAAAAGTATTTTGAATTACCTACAACATAGACACAGCGACATCTACGGCAAGCTAAATTTTTTACGTTTAGTTGTCATCTAAAAGTGGAGGTCAGTGCACGCGTGACAATTTAACCACAACTTAATAAAAAAATTAGTGCAGAGGTGTTTTCAACTGGTTAGTTCATGTATAATTTGTTATAATACCAATAAAGTTTTATATTTTATAACACGTAGGTATGTATGTCTATTTACACGATTTATTTGTTAAATATTACTTTTCAACGCCCGTTATTTAAAAAAGATGGGGGCCGGTGGTCTGGAACAGAAAATGGCTATTTCCAGTGTCCGGCCCACCCCGGCCGGACACTAGTTTATTACTACCATGATTTTTATGTATTTAATAATACCTAGGGTGTTGTGAAGTGTAAGTAATGTTAGTAGTGACAGGCCTTAGCACCCACCTTAGTTATGGCCAGTATCCGGCCGCCGATATCAGCAGAGATAAAAATTATTGGTAAAATTTCTTGTATGAGAATAGAATGGCCGGAATACTGGTAGCTATGACCTTATAGCCGGCCCTTAAAATGACTAAGCGGCCGGACACTGGCTATGGTACCAGTATTCGGCCATTATCTACTAATAATAAAATTGTCTGTTTAATAATATTTAGTAACGTTTTATTATTAGTAAGAGTTTTATTATTCTATTGGCATTTTTATAAGTATAACGTTTTGTTATTTATTTGCAATTAATATTTAGAAAAAAAAGGATTTAATTTAATGATTAGTGCTGGTTGCAAAGAAAAATCCATTGAAATAAATAGTTTAATTTAAATTATTATTACGTCACATTTACTAAATAAATGTTTTGTATTTCAATACTTACTTTTTATTTTTTATACGTCTTTATAAATAAAGATTTGCGGTTCATAAAATCCGCAAGTAAATCCGTAGCACATTAGTTGTCAAAAATCCTTATATTGTGGGATCATTACAATATAATCCTTATTCATTTACTCTGAGAGTTTATTATCCATTCAATAGCTGTAGGTTTATATTTAGGTGGCCGAACACTGGGTAGCTAGTGGTCGGTCACTAGATAAGTGTGGCCGGACACTGGCAAAAACGTACTTTTCTGAAAATCTTTTATTTATATAACAACTGGCAGTCTTTGTATATTTTAACAGTTTTAAAATTAATCTTGAACATATTTCTAGCATAAAAAAAATATATTTATATACTGAATCCTCTAAATCAGTTATATATAAGTGAATTAAGTTAGCTGAGCGCTTAAGAGGCCGGAGACTGGGCATGTTACCCTATATTTAGAGTACCTGGATGAAGCAAAGAGCACATTATCCTCCAAAATGCTAATTTATCAATAGCAGTTCTTGCACCGTCATCTATACAAACTTTTTTGGTAATGTGTACAACAAACCTTTTTGGAACCTACGACTAAATAAAACAACATAAATCAGTATAAAAAAAACAAAATATTTCTTTCGGATCTCAGAGGTGAAAACTTCTAAGATTTGATGAAGCAATGTTGACTAAAAAACATAAGCATCAAGCACTGACAAATTTTGACGGTTGAAAGCCAGACCTCTGTAGCCAAGTGGTTAAGGCAGCCGCCCGGAATGCGGTGCGTGGTTCGATTCCCGCCTGAGGTTGTCGTCTTTACTCAGTGTTTAAAATTTTACTTCAAAATAAATCAGTTTATAACTTATTATTGTTGCGTGCAATTTTTTAAAGTTGAAAATGACTTTTTGTTTTTTTTTGCTCCTTTACATCATCATCATTATCATCAGCCTATAAACGTCCCACTGCACAGGCCTTCCACGTGAACAATAGCACGTGGGGATATTGGGCCATAACTCACCACGCTGGCACAATGCTAGTTGGTAAGGTTTTAACGACTGCCATTTTACGACAACAACCGGGCGGGACCAGCGGCTTAACGTGCCTTCCGAAGCACGGAGGAAGCTCGAGATGTTTTTAATTGGTCACCCATCAGGCGACCCGTCATTGCGAAAGTTGTTTATGGGGCAAGATCGCAAGCCGAACGCGCTAGCCGCTGCGCCACTGAGCTCCTCGAAGCTCCTTTACAATTTTTGGAAAATTCGTACAGGGTTCGCCTATTACCGTGATGTTGGTTTTAGTTTTTGTGAATGTTGATATCCGTTCTTTTTGTAATCGCTTCAGTCTTAAGTTTCATTTTACCATAAGAAGCCTTAGTTTTGTCGGCTTTGACAAAAAGCATTATCTAGCTTGACCAACTTGCTTAGGCATATTGGGTGACAACCGACCCACATACCACGTCACCGTGTCACCCAATTTAGAGCTTAAGTTAAACTATAATATATCTTTAGGTAGTACATCTTGTAGTAAAGAGGAAGTAGTGGTTTAAAGGATAATATATCACGCCCAATTTTTGGAAAATTTGTACAGGGTTCGCCTATTACGTACCGTGATGTTGGTGTTAGTTTTTGTGAATGTTGATATCCGTTCTTTTTGTAATCGCTTCAGTCTTATGTTTGTTTTTACTATAAGAAGCCTTAGCTTAACTGTAATAATCTCTTTAGGTAGTACATCTAGTAGTGGTAAGCAAGTAGTGGTTTAAGACTTTAAGCGCCGTGGGGGTCACCGGTGACCGACAAACAATTCAATTGTGTCTAGTTTTGTGTCAGTCAACGTGTTTAAAGGATAGTACATCACGCCCAATTTTCCGAAAGGTAGGCAGAGACAACAGCTTTCCATAGCTACGATCCTGGCACACCTACTTTGTTTAATTTACTCTCATAACATTCTTCATACATTCTTGATAGTATACAAAATCAATAAAGTCTTAAAAGAAGCATGTCTTGAAGATATAAATTATGAGGAAGTAAATTAACTCTCCAGACAAACATCTCACACGGAAAATTGAAACTCCGCAACCCTCTTCAAGGAGGGTTCTTAGAGTGCTTGCGCCCACCGCTCTCATAACAAGTCGAATTATTGTATGCCAAGTTGCCAACCCTCTCGAACTCGAGAGGTTCGAGTGAGTCACTTCTCTTGCACTGTTGATAACGCGGCAAGGGTGACACCTTTGTTTAATTTGCTCTACTCGATCGCCCTGGAGTATCTAGTATAGTATGGAGTCTAGTGATGTTTAATTTATCCGCCTTCAAAGCCCCGGTGAATCTAGTACATACGGAATGACACTCTAATGATGCCGACTCATAGATAACTTCTGGGGTTTGTTTGTTTTTTTATGCGTACCTTGCGCATTGCGCCCATTTAAAGATTATGCGTAGACTACGCATCAAATTAAAAAACTTTACACGTTTCTATCTACTTCTGCTTATTGTCCATATTATTTAAGTCTAAGACGTTTTGAACGTAACGGACGTCTCCTTGTGACCGCAGAACCTGCAAAGATGCATGTTAGTCTTTCATCTAAATATTTTATGTGCCCCAAAAATTTTATTTAACCGGTATATATAAGTGTAGGTTTCCTATGGCACTCTCGGTCCATTTGTTGATAACAATATCCGTGTAAACAATCACGTCAAGCCGTTGCTCTGTTTTGTCGTGAAAGATAACTAACAAACACAATTTCACATTAATAATATTAATAAGACAGCACGAATGGCACAAATGGAAACCTTACGTTCCGTTCGTTGTTTCCATGGAGTTGTAATAAATTGTTTCTCATTCTTCGTACAGTTTATATGAATTACCAAGTTTTCTGTGATAAAGTGAAAACTAGAACATTATTAAAAATGTTTCAATTTCAAATATTTCCTCTCTTTTTTACAGAAAAAGGTTTGATATTACAAATAATATAAATTTTACGCAAATTGAAATTATTTTGTAGACTCTTTGAAAGAATTCCTTACAATTTTCAAACGGGGCAAAATAATTGGAATGCCGCTGTACACTTTAGTCATGCTTATTTCTTTTAACAAATAGCTTTTAACGTTTCTTAAAAAGTGAAAAAAGCTTCACCCAGTCATATACATATAAAAAATATGAAATACCCCTATTCATTTCATATTTGCTAATAATTTTTTCAGAAATGTATATTACAAATGTATCGTCGCTCTGTAATCGGCCGGAATAATCCAACGAGTCCATACCTTATCGTCTTTCTAATGCACTTACCTTATTACAAGTTTTTATTTGACTTCCCCTGTGTGTTAGCGCAGTATTGTAGCAATGCTGTGGTGTTAGTATTTGTGGGACAAATCTTGCAACTGAATTTAAGACCAGTTCTCCTCAACCGATTGAGCTAAAATTTTATATACTCGTACATGTGTAAGTACGATGACAATGCAATTTTATGGTACCATTGAGCTCGTCTGATGATGGAGTCTGGAGGTGGCCATAGGAACTCCTAAACGAAACGGCGAAATCGCATCGAGTTTGGGTTCGTTGGATTTGTCTTTTCGAGCACTTTAGTGCTAGATGATGTCCATGGTCCTGATGATAGAGATGGGAGGTGGCCATAGGAACTCCTAAACGAAACGGCGGAAACTCATCGAGTTTGGGTTCGTTGGATTTGTCTTTTCGAGCACTTTAGTGCTAGATGACTCTAAATACAATACTAAAAAGTAAAAAATAAATTAAAATTATAAAACCTTTTTAAAAAACAAGTTTATATTTAAATGCGCTAAAAAGAAAAAAATAAACTTTTGCTATCAATTTATAACGTTGTTTCACAATTTTTATGATATAAAAGGTTGTCGCGAGATTTACTTGCGTAAATAAAAAAGTAAATTAAATAACTTGATGTGATTGATTAATATTGTCAATCTAAGTATAGTTAAATACGAGTATACCTACTTACATAATCTTCTGACAACCTTTTAAATCATATAAATTGTGTGACGACGTTATAAGTTGATAGTAAAAGTTTATTTTTTCTTTTTAGCGCATATAAATAAAAGCTTGTTTTTTAAAAAGGTTTTTTTAAGTTAAAACCTGACATGAGACAACATAAATTATGATTATAATTATTGTGATTATTTAACACAAAGCGCATTAGCTTACCGGATACCTATATCAATAGGAGAATTTATATTTGTTATGTCACAATAGCGCATTTCGATATGCTTTGAGCCATTACTTATCCACTGCAATACAAAGGTCTCACTCCCACTTTCCAATTGTCTCTATTACAGTTCTTTCAAATTCTTCATGTGGGAGTCCAGCTCATCCCGTCATCTTCATCTGGACCTTCCATGCTATCGTCTTTGTCTGTTTGTTGTGCCCTTTATGTGATCTTTGTCCACAATTCGTCTGAAATACATAGCGCATTCCTTATAAAATAATGTTTTCTATTTACGGTTGTTAACTAAAACATAATAATTGTTTACCACATTTTTTGTAGCGTCGGAGAGTAGACATACTGTTTTTTTTATCCCAGACTTCTCTCTCGCCGCATCTACGCCCGCGTCATCCAGAGTTTCGAGCAAAAGCAAGTCGCAAAGTGAAAATTTCCCATCAGTGATCATTTATTTATTTTATTAGTTTCCGGCCGCAGCTTTGCACGCTTAATTTCAATATTTAACAATAGCGTTCATCGTAATTTACCGGTGGGTATAAAGCATAAATCTATAAAATGTTTACCAAACGCAACTTTTTAGTACGTATAATATGATGTTTACGAAATGGGATGTAGCCCTATTTACTACCCGCATTTTTATGTTGAGAAATGGAACTATTGAAGGTATCTACTTCATCAAGGTGTGGTGAAATTATATTCTCAAGAAAGTCTTCTTAGATTATATTTGTAGCGTAATAAGTGTTTCCCAACGAGACGAAAACGTATTCATTGAACGTGAGAAGGTGCGGTGCGATGGATCTTGAAATCTTGGATCAATGTAATTTTATGAATCACTTTATAAAAAAATGTTGAATCCAGATAGTTTCTCAATTAATCTGCTAAATAATACCGCAATTTGATTTTTAGTAACCTTTGTGCTACTCTACCTACTCACAAGTTGGTTTCAAAAGTTTGTCACTATAATTTCGCTTTCATAAATATATATCATCATCATATCATTAACTCACATAATCTTTTTCCAACAACGCAACAGCGACATATAATCTGCAGTAAGGCAGTTAGATATAAATCTATCCACCTTGCACCTGCCATTTTAGGGACAAATTAGATCTCCATCATTCGACCAGTCACACAAGACCTCGCATATGTCATCAAGGCATTACCGTGCTTCCTGAATCCATCAGTCGAGGGGTCAACATAGCTGGTCGCATCACAGATTGTTCCCTTTCAGGGTTGGACAAAGCATTGAATGGGAGCTCATACATAAAAGCTGAAACCGAAATCCACTAAACGTGTCGATTGTAACCTCGATGGCCCGTTTCCTCTTTCCTGTGATATTAGACAGGAGAAAGGAACGTTTGTTTTCGCAGAATAATGTTAATGTAATATTTTAAATTATTAGGCTGGAGGCGATGGCGATGGCGTAATAGTGTTTTTATAATCTATACTAATATTATAAAGAGGAAAAATTTGATTGTTTGTTGGTATTGAATAGGCTCCGAAACTACTAGACCGATTTAAAAAATTCTTTCACCGTTGGGAAGCTACTCTGTCTCTGGATGATGTCATCCGGAGATAGTGTAGGCTATATTATATTTTCAAAAAATTTAGGGATCGCGTGCGCTACGAATACTATTGATGATACCTAGAACAAATGCGATGTAGGCGTCGGGCGTCGTCACTGGGGTAAGTACGGGATGGAAGTCATTTTGAAAATTCGTCACCAGGTACGGGGTCCACGCGAACGAAGTCGTCGGCGCTCTGCTAGTACCTACCTAATAATTTTACAATAACATTTTTTTTTATACTTTGATAACAGAATGGTCAAACACTATATCAAGTTCGGGTATATTGTCTTTCATTTTTTTCGATCATAGCCTTGGTTTGTGGCCATCAATTATACCGATGTTGTCCTGTCTTGTTTTCAATGGACGTAGGTAGGGCGTTTGCCCAGCAATGGGAAAAGTAAAGGCTGTCTAAATTTACTTTCTAATAAGTACTTATATTTTTTTAAATAAAAATTGGTTGCCTGTAAAGTCGGTATACGGGCGAAAGTTTTACGTGACAACGACTTTGAGTGGTAAAATAATTTTAATGTGAATATTCATTCGTATAGTAGGAAGAAGGATGAAATAGGAAAGGGACGCGTGCCTTTCACTTTTTATGTCTGTCTCTCTCGCTCTTAGGCGGGCTAACCATGCCCGAGTGGAAGGGACGCGTGCCTCTCACTCGCTCTCATTGTGAGCGCATAACGTGAGCGGAGCGTAACGCAGTTTCTTGAAGTGTCACCCGGCAAACCAATTTATAAGACGTTGTCACGTCAAAAAACAAATTGTGAGAATTTTTAATAGTACCTAACCAAGTTTTGATATACTCTTTGTTCATTTGTCTTTTCTTCTCTCTTTTTCTTCCCTTTTGCGTTGCCTAGGTAGAAAGTATTAAGGTCTCATACGTATTACATTGTACACTAAAACACGATATTTTATTACGACATCATCATCAGTTTATAATATGGCTCTGGCTTTCTCACATGAACAAAAGCATGGCTTAGTACCGCTAGCTCTAAAACTTGTATCCCATCAACTCCAAATTTATTTCGATCTTGTACCGTCAACAAAAACGTACATAGAGCTTAACCCCTTTAGGATCGTAAAACCAGACACAATTGAAAACCAATTACTTCGCGACCGCCGGCGGTCTTATGATCCTTGACCTATTAAATTCCAATGTTTTTAATAATTTAGAATTTCATACATTATGGCCCATCAGCTCCAAAAAATATATAGATACAGAAATAACAAAAACAAACTGTTAAACGTTAATTTGTTTCATAATGTTCCAGAAAACACAACAAAAATATTCACGTGTATTAGGTATTTGGTATTAGATACATACAATTTCTGGGCTTTATCGAAAATATTTTGTAACAAGCCTCGTTCACCTGACACTCAAGGAAATATATCGGATTATGTTTCCCTCATTCTTTACCTAAAACCCGTAGAAAAACCGCCCCATACTGTTAAGTAGCGTGTTGTATTAGTCCAATACAATGGTGTACCAAGGTATAAATATGGGGCCGCTTTATACTCACATTCTATAGGACCCCTTTATGATTCACGCGAATAGCACAAAAGACGCCAAGCCATTGTTGGTAAAAGATATCTCCTAAAATATTGTCTCAAGTGTGAAATTCTTTGTTGGCCGATACAATTGATACGATAAATTAAATTAGCTTGTTGCAGAAATATTCCTTACATAATAAAAGCTATTTAGCTCATGCAAAACTTTATTAAGTAGATAGTAAGTAGATATTTGATGAGAAATATATACTTAGGACTTAATTAAGGAACTGTCTCTTGCATAAACTATTTGCGAAAAAGTGCGAGCATCTGTTTTAGACATTGCCTAACTTTAGAATTATTTCTGGTAAGACAGTATAAATAACATAATAAAAAAAAATTCCTACACTCACACCAATTATCTAGCCCAAGAGAAGCTTCGAAGAAACTCGTTAAATGGTTACTAGACAACGGATAAACATACTTAAAATACTTAAATAATAATACTTATTATACAAAGAAAACACCCATACCCGAGACAATTTAGAAAAACAATAATTTCTAAATTGACCCGACCGGGGATCGAACCCCGAAACCGGTGTACAAACCACTCGACCAAGAAGGTCGTCAAATGTTAATCTTAATTATCTTAAATTTACAGATGTATTACTAGATAATTTTACTGGCATTAACAATGTCTCAACAAATAAACTAGCAATCTCATTATCAAAACAAAACATCGTGCAAAAAGAGAAAGAAAACAATAAGCGAAAACGTTCCCCCACAATTCTACATCGCGACGTCTAGCGATATCAAAACACGACAAAAACTTACCTCCGTGTAATTTTCCACGTGGAAACACCAAAGCGGTCCTTGCAATAACATCCTGAACGGGCAGGATACCTAGGCATTGTGACTCAGACGCTTTCAGACTCGACGCTGTTAATTAAGGGGGCAATACTCAAAATGCTTCTAGCTGCAGGAATAGCCCCATTCAGACGCGTTCCGTCTGGCGCACGGCGCGGCGATGAGATAACGAACCTCTCTCGGTTATTACCGCTTTATTTTTACATTCGTGTGTGCCAAGATCCATTGACAAACGGAGCCCGATGAAATAAGGCTGTATACTGTTGCGACGACGCCTCCGTCCTGCCTCTGTTTGAAGATATAACATTTTAAAAAAGAAAATGTACCTAATGCCACCTCTTTTGTACACTGTTGGAACTGGTTTCATGTGTTTATGTTCAAAGAGATTGTTTATCGCTTTCAAACGGATTTCTTTTGTTTAATAAAAATACAGATATATCTCAATCAAAGGCTTTTAACAGTGTTAATGTTTGATTTTCCAACGACATTACTGAAGATAGGTACTTTCCTATGTTTAGTGTTACTTGAGACTGTAATCTAGATCTAGAGCAGTATTGCCTTTTACGGATTACTGTATATCGATGTGCGCTCTCCATTTTCGACTTTATTTCGTTCGCTCTCTGATTGGAATTCGCCGGTCCGTGAGCAATAGCAACTTTTTCTCAGGCGATAAATTCCGATGTATCTATAGGAAGACTGGTTGGTTTACCGTTATCTGTAGTTCAGCCTTGCGATGGCGAACGGGATTGCCGAGCAAAGGTTGTGGCTTAATGACGCCTATTATTTATAGCCTTATAAACATTATTGCGTGGTTTACGCCCTACAGGCTAATAAGGAACAACACGTCGGTATGAAAATATTAGCCATTGTTTTTTTACCTTCTTTAAAGTTCGAATTCAGACTTTATTTCTTACGTGCAACCTATTACGTTACGATAAACACATTTGAAACTTTGTTGTATCTTTCCATAAAACAATTTAAATAAGTGTTATTAGCGTTAATAGTATTTTATCAAGTTGCCAGCCTTAAAGTTAAGAAAAAACTTAAACTGTTTTATATTTTAAGAATACGAGTAAACGAAGTTCCTTATACTTTGGATAAAGTCTGAATAGAAGTAAATGTGAAATTTATGACCCAATATTATCTGTAGTTGCGGTTTTAAAATGTAATCGTTTTAATAACTTTATATTAACTTTTATTTTAACTGCAACCATACAATCATTAAATAACGTTTAATGTTGTACCAAAACACATTCAAATACAACATGAGTGATGATAAATATCACAGAACAGAAAAACTCTTTCTTCTGTTCTGTGATAAATATACACTTAACAGGGCTCTGGTTTGTTTACAAATTCTCGTCTTTCTACAATCACATTACCCGTGCAATAATGTTACCAGAGATTGGGAACTGAATTCCAATATTTTGCATCGCTCCAAATGCCATTTATTTCCTACAAAGTTATTCTCGCGTCTTGCCGACACCTACGACTGTAAAAAGTAAATTTTATGTGTTACCCCGGACCTTAAGGACTGCGTACCTACACTTTGTATCTCATAATTTGTACAATATTATTGTTGGACGCTTTGCACGTTCTGTACTTACCTTCTGCCTCCATTATCACTGTCTTGAGAACCTTTGCCACAATATCTAATAATTTCAAGCATACAAGCTTAATGAGAGGCATGGTCTTAAATATAACGTGCTGAAGAGTCAGTTCATGGTGTTTGAGACCACTGGTGCTAGATGTCCAGAGAGTATACCACCTGTCATGCTAAACGGTGTCTCTTTAGAAAGAGTGACACAATTTAAATATCTAGGACATATAGTGACCACAGGTCTCGAAGACCATGCTGACATCGAAAGGGAACGAAGGGCTTTGTCGCGGAGGGCGAATATGTTGGCTCGTAGGTTTTCGCGGTGTTCGGACGCGGTAAAAATTACCCTATTTCGAGCATACTGCACAACACTGTACACCTGTGCCCTGTGGGCCAACTACTCGCAGAAAGTGTACAACGCCCATCGTGTTCAGTTCAACAACGCATTCAGGGCGGTGTTAGGGCTGCCCCGCTATTGCAGCGCCTCGGGCATGTTTGCAGAGGCGCGGGCGGACTGTTTTCATGCGACTATGCGCAAGAGGCGCGCGTCGCTGGTGCGCAGGGTTTGGGCCAGCTCCAACACCGTCCTGAAGATGATTGCGGATAGGGTCGATTGTCCCTTTATCCGTAACTGCTGTAACGGACATGTTTCCGTGGCTTCGGGTGGGGCGGCAATAAAATAATTTTTTATTGTTACATGTCTTTATTATCATTTTTTTTTAACCTTTTATTTATTTTAATTGATTAATTGATTGTTGACATTTCTTTATATTATTTATTTTATTAATTATTTTATTCGTTTTAATGCTTATTTATTAACTATAATTTATTAATTTTACTATATTAGTTGTGTCATTGTTGTAAATGTAAGAATTTCATTATTTTATATTTTTTTTAATTATTGAATTGATTTAGTTATTTTGCTTTTAATTTAATTTGTTGAATGTTAATTTTGTTATTTTAATTTTGTAATGCATATTTTTAATTCTATTTTTTTTTTGTTATTTTTATTTATTTTTTTATTTTTTTTTATTTTGAATTATTTGATTTTGTACATGATTATGATCCCATGTTGGTTTAAATAAACGCATTTTTTTTTTTTTTTATTAATTTGCAACGAAGCATATTGCCATTTTTAAATACTTCGAGTTACGTAAAGTTTTCCAATCGCATACACCAGCTCCAAACTGAATGTTGTTGTACGGTTTTCCTACCTTTTTTTAATACTGTTGCGATAAATAGTGATATAAAGAAACAGGGATTCGATAATGGAATTACAAAAACGTGCAAAGGGTCTGTATAATTTATGTTACTTCCTGTTCGACATTTAGATAGAATTACGACAGACGTGGTCACGGGCAGACTGAATCAAAACCGCAGCATGGCACAGGTTTTTTTTTTTTCTTTCTCTCTATTAGCTCGTTGCGGTTAGCACATTTAGCTTGTGCCGTAAAAGATATAAGGTAAACATTTTCTTAGTTTAATAGTAGATGATGTGTAATGGTTAATATTTACCGCCATTTAGCCCCCATACTATAATTAGCATCGTATTTGCTTTTATACAATTGAAAACTTTTTACGTAGGTATAAGCCTAGAATAAAAAATCAATTAAAGCATTGAGTATCTGCATCACTCCAAAGTTAGTTAGGTCCAAATCCAAAAAACGTTGTTAGGAGTGAATTGCTATTCCGTCAACTTTGTAGAAAAAAACACTTGCGGTAGTAAAGTTTGGGTTATCGACCTAGAGTGGCATCGTACTGGTACTGTAGTACGAGTACTAACGCCTCTTCTCTGTGTGCTCTTGTGGATAATGACGTAAGCAAATAAAGTTGTGTACATGAGCAAATAGTGTTTTGTAAGGTAGACAGGCACGTGCCATGTCAGTTGTTAAGAATTCCCATGGTGATGTGTAGAAAACAAAAGTCTAATATTGTGGTCACCTCACCTACTTCTCTGAGTGCTAGTTTTATTTACTATGTTTTTTAATAATAGATAAATGTGGTCACATGTTTATAGCATTGTTGTGTTCCGGCAGTTTGAGATAAGATAGCCAGTTCCTCAGTGGTTGAGGATTCCGGGTGAAGCGCGCTTCCACCTTCGGCCTTATCGTCACTTACCATCAGGTGAGATGAAGGCCAAGCGCTTACCCGTTACCAATTAAAAAAAATAAACATTATAACCGCCTTTACTGCCGCAATTTTTGTATTTATAAGCCCAATGCTAGCTTAGACCTATCTAAGATTTCATGTAAGTATTATAATAATTACTTAGCGTGTAAGAGATTACCACAATTTCTTTAACACCTTACTTTATAGTAAACTAAATAGTAGAATTAATATGGATTTTTTCTCGCCCTTTTCATATAAAATGAGATTATTCCTGTTCCCCCGAAATATTGCTTTGTCCATTCATCCGCCCTACTCTGTATTATCTCTCGTATTGCTAGCTCATTGTTCTTTATTAATGTATCGTTGCGCTGATTCACCGGGTTAGATTAGTCATAATCCTGGCTTGGCATTTGGCTGGCAATACTACCCTCATCTGGTTTTTACTTTTCTTTGTTTTATTTTTCGGGACAGCGAACATTGCCTACCTATATACATACATTTATGAATAGGCATAAAATAACCGTGTCGCGTAACGGGAAAAGAATACTACCACGCCCTCTCTTCCCTTGGGTGTCGTAAAAGGCGACTAACGGACTGAAGGCTGCACATACATCTAACAACAGAGCGGCGATGGGCTCACCATCTGTGAGGCTGGGCAAATGTGCAGTCGCTATGTGGTGAAAAGTGGACTATGGTAGAGGACTGCTTTTGCTGTCCTCATCGCCTGGTCTCTGACTAACCCTTCGGGTATAACAGTTGTGATTATATGTATGTATGCATAGAAAATAACTAACTTATGTAGATCTGGTTCAATCAATGAAAACTGGAGGGCTGAAGACAAAACGGATGTGACAACGTGTGTTTTCGGATATTTCGATGCATAGCCCTGGTTTGTGATTTGACAAGCGTGGTAAATAATCCAATACCCATAGATTGTAATGGGTTCCCTATTTAATCTTGAAAGCCGTTTTACCGATTATCATTTCATCGAAAACTATTAGCCGATCACTCAATTGAACGATGCCTTATTTGTACGAAGCTTTAATTTACCGATGTAACGATTCACCGAAAAACCAATTACCGAAGTTCATTTTAGCGACCATACATTATTTAACCGATATAACATTTCACCGAATTTTAAGAATACCTATGTAGGTCAACGCCTCGGTGGCCGAGTGGTCGATGATGATTGATGGTGGTGGTGGCTTTACTCGATATCCGGAGGTCCCGGTTTCAATTCCCAAGTCGGACAAAGTGCGTTTCGAATTTGTCGATTCATAGCCCGGGTTTGTGATCACTAACCCGCATTTGGCAAGGGTGGTGATTAAGCCAATACCCATCATTTGTAATTAAAAAGGCATTTGATTTATCTCACTTTTATTAATTTACTATAACTATATTAATTATGTTATAAGTGATAAACGTTTCAGTAGCCGAACTTTTGACCTAAACAAAGGAAAGTACAGCCTGTAAGTATACCGTCCTACTGCAGGGTAAAAGCCTCCATATGTGAAATCAAGTCTTTGCTACAATTGATAGGTATTGGTTTATTCACCACTGAAATGATAATCGGTAAAACGGCTTTCGGAATTAAATAGAGAACCCATTGTAATGATGACTTGATTTAAATCTTGAACCTTTGCCTTGCAGTGGGAAAGTATACTTTACTTTTGCGTTAAACTTGTTTGTCGTTCTCTGCTAGATGATATAAGGCTGTGTATACAGTAAGTGGCGGTGTGGAGGCATGTCATTTAGAATGCAACGTAAGTGCCGCTACAGGCCTGCAATCATAGGCCGGCGACCCTCGCGGTCGATAACGCTCTTGTTATTTTGTTTTGTTAACCAGTAGCTAGAATAAGTCTGGACATCATAAACACTTTTGGTGAGGACTTTCAAAATGTGGAGGATTCCCAAACCCTAATTGCGATATGTTATGTTTATTTGTATTATTTGTGTTAAGGGCTCGTTCATAATAATAATTCTAATATAAGTGTCCATGATGACAGTTTAAAATGTTTTGTGAATAATCTTGTTTTAAATGATTCACCTTATACATATAATATACGCGTATCTTTGTTTTTCTCCCAACCCTTTTGTAACATTTTCATAGTTTATGGAAGGATCTTGCATAAGTTCACTATGCTCTGGTTGGGTGACCAAGTTTATTTATCGTGATGAATTCCGTAATTCGGGAATATTGTAAATAGCTGGTGTTGTTGTAAGGGGTTAATCGTAAAATACGCATTGGACTAAAAAGGGTTTATAATAGCCGTGATACTTATTCGTGATAATTTTCATGTAGAGGGTGATTGGTGATTAGTCATATTTAAAGACTAAACGATACTTTGGAAAGGTTTATGCGCACCTAAGTGGTTTGCGTCGTCGGCGTCGTGGCCATTAGTTATGTTAAAACTCTTATTGAATTTCTTATCATTAAAAGTTCAAAACTACAAAAATATCTTTATAATCTTGTAAATTAAGCTTAATGTGACATGATAGTTTAACAAGTTATGTAATGTTGATGCAGGAAATGTTCCAGTATCTTGTGGATATGGGAAGAGATGGAAAAACTATTATTATAATTGTCCATATTATTATCTATACATAATAAGTGACGTGTCCATTAAGGCTTGTCTAAACATAATGTAAGGCGCGAGAGTGAAACCGATTCTAAGAATTATGGAGACGCGCGTGCGCATTATAGCTAGGGTTGTCGAAGTAAAAGTTCTAAAAACTATAATGACAAATCAGATCCTTCATATGTATTACTTATTGCACTATACGCACAACAAATAAAGTACATTCCTTTTTTCATCAATTTTTTTTCTGATATGTGCAGTCTTTAGTCCGTTAGTTGTTTTTTACGACACCCACAAAGGAAGAGAAAGGGTGGTAGCATTCTTTCACCGCTACGCGATACGATGCGGTCACCACCCGTAACGCTGAGCACATGTGCAGTCGCTATTGGTGAAAAGTGGACTATGGTAAAGGACTGCTTTTGCTGTCCTCATTGCCTAGTCTCTGACAAACCCTTCGGGGATAATAGTCGTGATTTCTGATATACTTAATTTCAATAAAAATATATATTATTGTGTTACACTTACCTATTTATTCCATTTATGTGGTGTTGGTAACTTGTGCATATTATGTGTATTTTATATATGAAGTTCCTAAGTTATATTACTGTTACAATGTGAAAAATGATTCTATTTTTTTTTGACACCAAGCTTTTGTGTATTTATGGTATTTGTAAGAAAAGCATAAATAACTACAGTCGTTGACTCAATCGAATCGAATAAGAAAAGAAGTGTTAGCTAAACCTTAACATGATTTACAGTGACAAGCTAAGACAAACGTTGCACCGTTATTCTTCTCACAGATTTTTTCTTAGGTTTGTTGACTTATACAGTCAGCCTCCGCAATGTATGTCTTTGCTTCATTATAGCGTTCTCAGTAATTCTCGTGGCACCGCCGCTACACCGGTTCAAATCGTTAATTTTAAATCATGTTCGCCTCAATTAAGTTTGAGTTAAGACAATGAAACATCTGGTGAGCACAGCTGATGCCTTCATTAAATCATTTTTGTAGTCATAGGTATATGTTGTTCAACTTTCTACGTTGCTAACTGAATTTCTTTAGAGAAATATCTTTTTTTTTTTAAACTGTTATTGCATTCTAATGGTTTTTTAACTACGTTCAAATACATATTTTTATTTCCATGTTTTGGTTTACGGATGTACTGATCATGGAGTATACCGCAATACACATGATCATTATACATTATGAAAAAATGTAGCCTTAAATGGAAACAAAGTTTTAGAATTGAATAAGAATAAAGATATGCGAAAAGTTGGTTGGTTCAAGCACCGTTTGAAGCCAGTCAAGTTTTTAATGTTTTATTTCATTTTTGAATTTGGTACTTATGCCCTTTCTTTTTCTTAACGTTTTTGAAGTACTAAGTAACTATTTCATAGTAAGCTCTCGCTTTTCCGCAGAAGTTGCTTACTGGTCACTTTTGCCCCGGCCTGCAGCTACCAATAAAGTGTCTGGGCAGTGAATTATACAGGGCCGGGGTGAGACGAAATTAGTCCTAATGCTTGTTTACGACTACTATACCTCTTTCATTGGACGGCGAGGATTTAATACTCTTTGGTTATATTGTTGCCCGGTGTGCAGCTTTGTTCATTTTCTGTTTGGATGAAGAATCACGATTTTAAATTGTAAGTATTAGTTAAGTAAGTAGTGGGTAAGTAAAACGTTTATCGCTTCTTCTTCTTATTGCATTAGGTAGGTACAACGGTAGGTAAATACGATAAGATAATAAAAATTAACAAACCAATTGAAAGTAACAATGACAAGTAACAATTACCTCAGGACCGTGATCAGTGAATGAAATGGAGGGAAGCTTTTTATTTTATTTTTTTATTATATTTATTTAGATATACAATACAAATTACAATCAAGTAAATGTTACATTAAAAGGCAATGAATAAATCTGGATTGCAATTCAAAAGGATGTACATCTAGAAAATAATAATATAAGGCGACTGCTAGAAACCGCAAGAAACTTCAAGGGCTGGTCAAGTGTTTTAAACATGACAAAATTACAAAAAAGGAATTCGTGTTTTTTCTGCGTCAGCTGGCGATAAGTACCTACGTGGACGGGCCGTTGCCCTCGTGTTGTGAATAATCGTTATTTTTAATTGTTTTCACTTTATTATTCTTATGTTATTGCTTTAAGTATAATAAATTAGATACTTAAAGACTATCCAATTATAATTCACAAAATGAATTATTTAATTCAAAATGAAAAAAAAACGATTTACTTTTTTTGTAATTTTTGTCATATTGTCTAAATACTTGACCTGAAACAGCCCTTGAAGTTTCTTGCGGTTTCTAGCAGTCACCCTAAATTTAAACAATGATCACCGAGCATTACAATAGAAAAAGAAAACAAAAACTAAAATTATCCATAACTACATCGTACCCGCAGGTTTACACTCTACACAAACCAATACATTTGCATGGAATATCAATTTCAAAGATTAATATTCCAAGAGCAGAAGGCAAAGGCAGAAAACTATGTTAGGTTATAGCGAGCGGCACCATTCAGAGACAGCAAAATCGCCGCCGCAGGATGGAGGATATCTTTCACAGATCTAGTATAACTCTAAAATCAGGGTTAAAAATATCTAATAATAAATTGTTTTCAAGTTATATTGCCGACACTTTTTCACTATAGGATTAAAATATGAAATATTTGGTCAACGTTTGGGAAAAACACCACAAACAAGAGACTTGTTACATAAAATGCATACAGGGAACAGCCAATTCACTGCCACATTGCTTAATAAACGATGGAACTAAAGATCACCAGCACGCTTGTTTGGATCCAACTGTTTGATTTTTGGTACAACGTCCTTTGTGGAGTGTGGAGTTACTTTCGATGGAGTGATTAAGTCGTATGCGCAGAAACACCTGCTAGATAATCGAATTCAAAAACAGAGCCAAAATAGTCTTTAAAGACCCGGCGTTTTATGCCTAAGTTGTATACTTTTGAAATTTTTTATCTGTAATTAATTATCTGGCAATATCTATGTCAATATGTCAACAAAATGACAGTTGTACAGCCGTTAACTGTCAAATTAAACATGACGTGACGGCATTGTTGACATTTCATTATTTTAAAAGCAAAAGAATTATGGTTTATGCAGCCACGTTAGATATTTTTAAAGTTACATATTGTCTGCCTTTTGAAGACTCGAGTGATTCCATATTAAAATTAAATAACTCTTAACCGCGATTCGATAAAAATAAGTCAAAACTTGGTTTAGGTAGCAAATAATATTAGCTTTACTTTATGACCAAATTCTATCGTATACAAGTTTAGCATTTTTTCTATGGAAAGTGCCGGTTCTCCTTTCATGACGTGAGGGATAGATACTCGACCAATGATATAATATCATTGTACTCGACCGTTTCTGTTGTTAACAAATCTCCAAAATTGCTTTATGTCATTTCTAAGTGAGTGTTCGGTCGACTCGATGTCCTTTGCCCAGCAGTGGGACAGTAAGGGCTAATAATAATAATTATTATTATTATTATAAGTGGCTCAGCATGTAATCCTCTGATCCCAGGGGACTCAATATTTTTCTGTCACGTTGGATTTGAAATATTTTATACCCACAATTAAGTAAGTAATACAATTGCTCTTTCTTAAATCGAGATTTTCGGAGTGTAGATAAAAAACAGGATCGCTCGCAATTAATGAGGTCATTTAACTTTAAATGTCAACATTAACTTTACGTTTGTATTAAGTAAGAAGAAATAACACAGCAAGTACGTTATTAAAAAACTTATTTCACTTCTTTAAATTAACACATAAAATGTCGCGCCGTCGGACGTCGTCGTAAAGGCGGGCATTATGAAGCGGTGAGTGGCAGTCATAAAATATTTTACAGTTAGTTGCAGTTAAGTTAACAGAGGTCCGATTAAAAACCCCCACTTTTCTGGCGACAACTGTTAGACCCAGTATCCGTTGAAGCGGAGATGGAATGAGGAGGAGATAATCTTTTTCTTTAGCCTACTGCTGTGCAAAGACTTTTCCACATGGACAACAGCACATTGCCTACTACGAGGCAGCGGTAGTAGGACCGTAACTACACTAGGCTCGCCCAATGCGGATTTGTGGATTTTGGTAATTGGTCATTGGTCCAAAAACTAAGCAAAGGCTTATTGGTCCATTACGACACATGATCACTTTTCAATCGTTTCGTATGGCGGAGTCTCTTGGGAATGTTGACACGGAGCGGAGAGAATCATTTTACTGAGGATTCCGTGCTGATATTACCAGTACCTGTCGCCGCCTATCAGCCACGCGCCCATAACCTTACCACAGCGCGTGCTTCGAGAAGCTCGCCTCGTCGCTAGAATTTAGAGCCGTGCCTAAAGTCTGTACGCGAGGCCCGTTTCCTCGTGGGTTCTAGCCGCAACCTCCTGCGACGGCTGTAAGGCGAGCTGACACCGCCTAGCGGACAAGCAGGCGTAGACGGTTTTTTTTAAATTCCTGAACCATTTTTTTATACTTACCCGATTTTTTTTATTGCTGAACGTTTTTTTTATTCATGAACAATACTTTTTTTATCCCTGAACGTTTTTTTATTTAAGTTTTTACACCTTAAATCCGAACGCCGAAGGTTCAATACCTTTGTCAGGCAAAGTGTGTTTTAAAATTTTTCGCAGGCATGCTGATTTAGCCAATACCCATCAATCGTAGCGATGATTTGATTTCAGTAATAGACGCTTTTATGTATTTTACCTATTATTGAAAGAAAAACAAGCTTCCAAACAAATTTTTTTTATTATTTATTTTGTCAACAAAATCCACACCCAAGTAACAAATTATTGTTGCATAATAGTTGAGAAAACGTTTTACATTTCCTTTTGGTTCTATAAAGTGCGTCATATAAACGTGTCGTAGACGTTTATATAACGCGAAATAGGCCCATATTAAACGACATTATTGTTATTTACAAGTTAAATAAACGTCAGTCAACAACTTTTAAATGTTACATAAAAGTTTTCGACCGACTGTTATCGAACCACTGAAGTCCTATAACAATTGCATAGACATTAGAAGATGACTGTAATGTCGGTTAAGTGTTTAACATTGACTTTTATTGTACACAATGGAATGAACTTCAGTTCATTCCATTCATTCGTTCCTGTGATGTTTGCTGGAAAAGTGCGGGTTATCAAATACAAAATTTAAACGGTTTATAAGTTATAATTTACTTTATTATTTTTATATTTACTTTAACAATATTATACATGAACAGAGTGTATGGATAAATGTGTGCAGTGCACCTAGTTCTTATGGGACGTTTAGTTTTGTGGTGAAATATAGGTGTGTTGTTGTGAAATTTTTTACGCCCCCATCGAATTTCTTGAAATTAAATTATTGTAGACTATTGCTTAAAATTTGTTTACATACTAAAATAGCAGCCATCTTGTCTAAGTTAAGAAACGACTTCTATACATCAATTATAGAATGAAAAGGTCGCATAATGCGGTTTCTTGCGACCAAGATGGTCGGCCATGATAATTTATTTTAGAGTTCCGTGAGATAATAAACATGAACAGATAACCTTTAATTTAAATAAACCTTTTATGATAACCTTTAATTTAAATAAACCCTTTATACATGGTGTCATATTTTTTTTTATTTATCCGACCTACAACCTGGCTTCATAATACGAAGATATAATAAAGCAGTCGTAAAAACGTTTACGTAACCTATACTCCAACACCACTATTCGACGTTGTATGAATCAGTCGTAAAAACGTCTACCTAACCTATACACAGGCACCACTATACGACGTTGTAGGAATCAGTCGTAAAAATGTCTACCTAATCTATACACAGGTACCACTATTCGACGTTGTATGAATCAGTCGTAAAAACGTCTACTTAACCTATACACAGGCACCACTATACGACGTTGTATAAATCAGTCGTAAAAACGTCTACCTAACCTATACACAGGCACTACTATACGACGCTGTATGAACCAGTCGTAAAAACGTCTACCTAACCTATACACAGGCACCACTATACGACGTTGTATAAATCAGTCGTATAAACGTCTACCTAACCTATACACAGACACCACTATACAACGTTGTATAATACCGTCGTAAAAACGTTTACTTAACCTATATTTCTGTACCATTATACGACGTTGTATAAAGTAGTCGTAAAAACGTTTACTCTACTTATTTAGTAGACCATTTAGTTACGGGACTAAATCGTTGTAGGAATTACGGTTACACAACGTTGTAGTTGTCTAATAACATCAATTCAACAGTTATATAACTGAAAGTCGCATAGCACAGTTTTTATATGACCAATTTGCTAGTTGGGCAGTGCTTCACAAAATTTTATAATATCTCACGAAATTATAAACAGACGTTCAACGCAGGCCTGCGCACAACTTAAAGACATAAACGTAACACGAGACCGTCGTCATTACCGAACTTATTCCACGATACGGCGACAGTTTGCCAGATCTGGAGACATCTAAATTACGAATAATTTGCGCAAACTCCTTATTCAAGAACATTCTGCTGTACGGCTACACTTATTAGGGTTGGTATTATACCGCTGAGCTGATTACGTGTCTACTTAGTCAGACCCTAATGCCTTGATCACACGTACCGAGTAGAGCGGCGGCGAGACAGCACTCTGCCTAGTAAGTAGAACGGGAGCCGAGCTACTGTCTCGCCGTTTTGTTCTGCCGAGGGCTCGGTCGAGCATTCGGCGCTATGTTTATACGTACCGAGTACTCGGCCAAGAGCACTGTCTCACCCGTTTTTTTTTTTTTATTCTACAACGGGTAAGCGCTTGGCCTTCATCTCACCTGATGGTAAGTGACGATAAGGCCGAAGGTACAAGCGCGCTTCACCCGGAATCCTCAACCACTGAGGAACTGGCTATCTTATCTCAAACTGTACGGAACACAACTGCTATAAACATCGTTGTTATGGCGACAGATTTAAATAAGATGGTGGTAGCTAGCCAGGCGGACTTAACAGCCCTACCACCAACCAAACCAAGCACACAAAGATGTACCCCCCGCTGGGAATCGAACCCGGGACCTCTGGGTCTGAAACCGGTGGCTTAGCCACTAGACCAAAGAGGCGATTAAACTCTCGTGCTCGGAGCTCGGTACTGTGATCAAGGCATTACTGCCAAACGTCACAGACGTCAGTTAATAATCTTATAAGAAGATGATAGCATAACTCACCAACCCGCATTGGGCCAGCGTGGTGGGTTATATGGCTCAATCACCCTGTGTTCTGTTGTCCACGTGGGTTCACTAATTATACATATAATCACGACTTTTATCCCCGAAGAGTTAGTCAGAGACTAGGCAATGAAGACCACAAAAGCAGTCCCTGCCATAGTCCATTTTTCACCAAATAGCGACTGCACATGCGCTCAGCTTGACAGGTGGTGAGCCCATCGCCGCTCTATGCTGTTGGAAGTATGTGTAGTCTTTAGTCCGTTAGTCGCCTTTTACGATACCCAAGGGAAGAGAGGGGGTGGTAGTATTCTTTCACCGCTACGCTACACGGTTGAGACCACTACGAGAGTTTCAAATCGCAATAACTCAGCGTAATCAACGTTTGTTTTTAATGTTTTCTACAAGGTAAGATCGCTGAATTTTACTTTAACATGTCAAGTTTCATTAATCTTCTTAAAAGCACTAAGAAATTATGTAAACTCAAGCTAGTTTTGGGTGCTTAACTAAACAAGGTAGGGTAAAGGATTATACTAAAACATCAAAAAATCTAGCCGATGTGACTACTAAAACAGCTCTTACATAAAATTTCAAATACCCCAGTTTCTAATATTCAATTCCTTTCTTTCGCCTTCAAGGTTTCAATTGCAAAGATCAGATCAGTTTCTTTGCCATCTGTACCCGTCGTATAAAATAAGTAAGTGCTGGAGCTAAGGTCGCGGTGAATTGAAATTCTTTATTCGTCGGCAAAACGTATGGCATCACATTCGGCATGCAGATTAGCATCGCTTCCAACTTTTAACTGAAAGCACTGACTTGAATTAAGTTAGTGGGCCGTGTGACATTTTATAAGCCACTATTCTGTCTAGCTGCACTGTTTATAAAAAGTTTTGTAAAAAGAAGAGGTTCATAACGCAGAACCTTTAATAAATATAGACTACAATAGATATAGAAAGCATCAAGTTTAAACCAGGGTTGAATTTAGTTCACGTTTCGTAAAATAGCGCGTGTGCCTATTATTTATAGTTGCCTACGCGTTCAAATGATGACGTCACGTGTTTCTGGTATGCACGGGAATGAAATGATATGCAAGCAATATGCAAGTTAAAATGGAGGCGGGTGCATCGTTAAGATTCGTCTAAGACACTCTAAGAGGTATGTTTTATCCAGCGGAAGAAGGCGTATGATCTTAAACATGCAGCTGTGATTATTTTGAAGCACGTCTTTTTCTCCGTTTGACTTTTATGGTGAGTGCATTTTTTTAACAATGTTCTGTTTTGACGTTATCTTTCTAAAAAGATCTTTTGTTTGAAGCTGGCCACACACATTAAAAGTAAGTGTAAAGGTAAGTCTTTAGACTGAAAATGTTTAAAGTAAAAAATTATAGTAAAGTTGTCCGTTTATTGTCATACATAATACAGCAGTCGTTAAAACCGACCAACCCACATTGGGCCAGCGTGGTCGGCTATGGCCCAATATTCACAAGTGCTAGTTCTAGTTGATGTGGAAAATCCTGAACCACCAGTGGCACTTTCTCAGAGTCAACATCATCATCGATGATAATTACTGAAGCGCAATCACAGAATAATATACAAGCAGAAAGCTCACTTTCGACACAAATGCAATACAATATTAACCTTTCGGTGTGCGCTAATACGGTCCAAAATAACTCAGCACACAGGTGCACGAGTACAGACTCGTACCTAACGCAATCCTCGATTTGCGCAATTCAATAATATGGTAACTTATGGTACATTATGAGCACGGACCTTACCATTGGTAAGATCCGTGCTCATAGTGTTTTAATGTAACATTAGAATATAAGTACTTAAACCGGATTTACCGGATGTTTTCAAAATAATTTATTACCGTAAATACAAACAACGCAACAAGTTCAATTTAAAATATTTTCATTAGGTAAGTACGTTCCTGAACTATATAAATCGAGATCGACGGTGTAGGTAGTAATAAATTATATAAGGTGACTGCTAGAAACCGCAAAAAACTTCTAGGGCTGGTCAGGTCAAGTGTTTTAAACATGACAAAAATGACAAAAAATAAATTCGTGTTTTTTTGATTTTTTATTAAATAATTCATTTTGTAAATTTTAATAAGAAGGTCTTTGGGTATCTTATTAATTTTAAACCAATAACATAAGAAAAATAAAATTAAAAACAATTAAAAATAAAGATTATTTACAACGCGCGGGCAATGAACGGCTGGCCGGCCGACTGTTGACCCGTGCGCGTTGTCAGCTGGGCGATAAGTACCTACGTTAGTCTGCAATGTTTTGAATTAGGCGTAGGTATAAGGTGCAGTTATTAAGTCCAACGACTATCGATAGCATCAAGTTATGTTATGGCCACATTTTAACTGTAATTATGATAAGTGTATGAAAGTAATTTCAAATCAATCCTAGTAAAAATCTATTACACCACACATTATGAGAACTTACAATTATCTTTCCTTACAAATGAAAGATCAATGGGTAGTTATCTAATGTCGCGTCCGCACGCCAAGCACTTGCCGCTAACTCCAAACCAATACCTTAAACCTTGTGTAATTAATAGGTGTCGGTAGGTACTTACATGGTGTTAAATAGCATTCCAGTTTATTTCAGCGAACAGGAAAGGTGATAAGCTTCCCATCACACTTAACAGGCTTTCAAACTAATGTAATATTACATAAAAATTAAACCTCCGCCAAAATTACGTAAGTACTTAAATAAAATAAAATTTATTAAAGGACGAACTAAAATAACTTTTGTGATCGGCACATATTTATTATTACACTTATTCAACTTGTTTAAAACAACACCACCTATTCTACCTACAAGTCTTAATACGACTTAACACCCATTTGTTACTCAAATCATTAATTTGTTACTGAACTGATTACTTTTTTCACGATAGCCTATTCATAATAATACTAATCCTTCACTAATTAACTCATACTAGTTATTAGTTTAATCGCGCATACACAAATGCACCGCACATACTACAACACAACTAGGTACCTACACTACACAACAAAATTTCCCCGAGGAAACTGAACACACCTGCTGCGCATGAGAATCAGTGAGTTCTGTGACTGACTCAGCACAGACAGCGCAGCGCAGTGCCACAGTGCGATTCTCTAAGTTAAAGTCGTAAAGTTGGTGCCGCTGCGATGAGAATGACTCTGTCTCTTTCATATTCATAAAATTGGAAAGAGACAGCAGATCACAGTCATGCGCACAGCGTCTAAAGCTGGCCACTGACGATCAGTTTTGCGCGTCAGTCCAGGCGTAAAACTGTGGCGTCACTGCAAATGGTTTTACGCCAAACAGATTTCCCCATTCACTGGCGTCACGCCGGCTCGTCAGTCTCGACCGGCCGGTACAATCAATTTTGAACTTCAGTGTTTGGCTCTAAGGATCAATATTCATTGGAGAAGTTCGAACTGACGCGAAACAATCAATTTTGAACTTTATTGTTTGGTGCTAAGGATCAATATATTCATTGAAGAAATTCTAACTGACCCGATTGGAGTGACGATCACACACTCACGGTCAGTTTGGCGCGACGCGCCGGCTTTACGTGTCGCACCGTCAGTTAAAACTCTGGAGTGACGTTTCGACATTCACGATCAAATTTTAGACTGACGTCAGTTCAACTGATGGGAAAAACTGATCGTCAGTGGCCACCTTAAAGGTGAATCAATGAATATTGATCCTTAGAGCCAAACATTAAAGTTCAAAATTGATTGTACCGGCCGGTCGAGACTGACGAGCCGGCGTGACGCCAGTGAATGGGGAAATCTGTTTGGCGTAAAACCATTTAGAGTGACGCCACAGTTTTACGCCTGGACTGACGCACAAAACTGATCGTCAGTGGCCAGCTTTATGTGTCGCTTGCATTCGCATGCAGTCCGGCAGATCTGACAAGAAATCCGTCAATTTGGCAACACTGTGTGTGGCGGCGTTTCTTCAAAGACGCTTGCGACGATCCATATCTATTTAGGGCTGCCCCTAACTATGAGCGGTTCTTTTTCGATATGAATTCGAATTCGTAATTCATATCGTGTGTAAATTGTGTAATGGATGTAAAGTAAAAGAGGTTTGATGAGACACTGTTGCTTAAAACACAAGTCAAATGCGTTGAAAAATTTTGACATGTCAAAAAATATCTAGATGGCGGAGTGGTTAACGCCGCCCGCCTCCCGGATTGCGGAGGATGTGGGTTCGATTCCCATCTGAGGTAGTAAACTTTTTTCGACGTTTTAATATCTCAATGTTAATAAGATAAGAATTCGTGATAAAAGAAAAACGTTGTTTATTAGAAAAAAGAAACGGTGGCGCGAATAATTAATAAATTGATTTCAAGTACCTATGTAGCATCCACATAAAAAGACCTAATTTTGTTGTTGATTTATTTTTCTTAATTCACGTGATGCAGACCAAAAACAGCTAGTCGCACTAGTAGTGATGCGATGCGTACCAGTTTGAATCTCAATCATTACCATCAGTAGCTTGTTTAACCATTATGTTATGATCCTTGTAAACTTCTACGAGCAAACATTTTTGGATATTTTTATGACCAACACAACAAATCCCATAAAACTGTAGTCAATACAGTAACATGTTAATCTTAGAATTGATATTCCAAGTGTGTTAGTTTGTGTACAATGTAAACCTGCTGGTGCGTTGTGGTTATAGATAATTAAAGTTTTTGTTTTCTTTTTCTATTGAATTGCAATCCAGATTTATTAACATTTACTTGATAGTATAAGTTTTTTGGTTTACTAAATTAACTAATAAAAATTAACAGATAAATTATTGATCTAATCTAATAACTTTTATAATTGTAAATTCGCTTAATATGCAAGTTTGGACGATAGCTTTAATTATTTAAGTTTGTCTATTCATGTTTGTAAAAAAAATGTGAAAGAGTTTGTTATCAACAAAAGGCCAAAGTTTTGACATGTCAGTAACTTCTAGGATCTAAGTAAGTAATGGTTTTATTTTCTTGTGCGTGCCAACCCTAATCACGTGACCTACACACGGCTGCTTTGATTTTTTCGGCAGTCAACGTATGCATTCTGGTGCATTCGCGTCGCGTCGCGTCATCGCGTGTGCGTAAAAATGCCTAGGTATACGAACCAGCAATATCTTGAGATGCTATTTTGCTATCGTGAGAGTGACGAGGTAGTAAGTGGTGCTATGCGCTTAAACGAAGAGAGAGTTTTTTTAGTTTTAAGGTGTAAATAAGACTTGTAAATACATAATACATGAACTTTTAAACACGCCGAATTAGTGTAATAATAATCATGTGCCGATCACAAAAGTTATTTTAGTTCGTCCTTTAATAAATTTTAATTTATTTACAAAATTTTAGCACAGGTTTTCACTTTTATTTAATTATTATTACATTAGTTTGACAGTCCAAAGCCTGCTATGTGTGATGGGAAGCTTATCACCTTTCCTGTTCGCTGATGTAATAAACTGGAATGCTATCTAACACCATGTAAGTACCTACCGACACCTATTAATTACGCAGCTTTTTAGGTATTAACGTTGCCTTTATTACGAGACATTAGTTTAACTTAATTTAGTGTAAATAAATAGGTAAGACTGATACTTATTATCACAATGCTTTAGGCTGTTTAGTTGTCGAGGACATGAATGGTCATCTGGTCATTTGGTTTGGAGTTAGCCGCAAGTGCTTAGCGTACGGACGCGACATTAGAAAACTACCCATTGATCTTTCATTTGTAAGGAAAGATAATTGTAACTTCTCATAATGTGTGGTGTGATCGATTTTTACTAGGATTGAATTGAAATTACGTTCATACATCATAACACTTATCATAATTACAGTTAAAATGTGGCCATAACTTAACTTGATGCTATCGATAGTCGTTGGACTTAACTGCACCTTATACCTACGCACATTTCAAAAGATTGCAGACTAACGTAGGTACTTATCGCCCAGCTGACAACGCGCACGGGTCAACAGTCGGCCGGCCAGCCGTTCATTGCCTGCGTGTTGTAAATAATCGTTATTTTTAATTGTTTTTAATTTTATTTTACTTATGCTAATGGTTTAAAATTAATTAGATACTCAAAGACCTTCTAATTAAAATTTACAAAATGAATTATTTAATAAAAAATAAAAAAAACACGAATTTCTTTTTTGTCATTTTTGTCATGTTTAAAACACTTGACCTGACCAGCCCTAGAAGTTTTTTGCGGTTTCTAGCAGTCACCTTATATAATCACGACTATTATACCCGAAGGGTTAGTCAGAGACTAGGCAATGAGGACAGCAAAAGCAGTCCTCTACCATAGTCCACTTTTTACCAAATAGCGATTGCACATATGCTCAGTGTGACAGGTGGTGAGCCCATCGCCGCTCTATGCTGTTTAAAGTATGTGCAGTCTTTAGTCCGTTAGTCGCCTTTTACCCAAGGGAAGAGAGGGGGTGGTAGTATTTTTTCACCGCTACGCTACAAGGTAGTAATAACGTTAATCAAAAAGTTCACAGCGCTGGAAAATGGAATATGATTTTCACATAGAAACTAGAACTCTTTCATGTGATAACCAATGAAGAGAGCACTAATGAAATGGCAGTGCTATAATTATGTAACGCTATTCTGAGGCTCCATGCGGCCGGGCAGCTGCGGAGAGCTCAAGGCTTAGGCCTGTGCACACGACCGACTTCTAATCCTCGACTGACTTTTAACCGCCCGCCTGCGTGGTTTTAACAGCTCACTGATAGAATACTACCAAGGCCGCAATAATCCAACAGCATAGAACGGCGGTGGGCTTATCACTTATCACGCTGAGCACATGTACAGTTGTAATTTGGTGAAACGTGGACTATGTTATACGTGGCGCGTGATAGGTAGTGAGCTCATCGCCGCTCTACTGGTGGATGTATGTGTGCAGTCTTTGGTCCGTTATTTGCGTTTTACGACACCCAAGGGGAAGAGTTGAAGAAGAAGAAGAAGAAGAAGAAGAAGAAGAGAGAAGGTAGTCTTCTTTTGATGAGCTGCTTCGCGACCCGGCTCAGTCGGATTGATACTCGTCAGAATCCTACTACAACCCTTATTTAATCTGTGCTACAATACAACCGTGAAGCAGTCTGTCGTGTGCGATCTCACTTATTGGTTATGCAAAACGTAATTACGAGTACACACACGCGTCCGTCCCTTTGAAAGAAACGCTGTTTGAGTTCGGCCGGCTAGCTCGCATTCCTCCTATTAGTGAGTTCGCCTCGCACGAAACTGGAAATAGTAATGTCTATATTTCTTTTGACACTTCTAGAAAACCTGTTTACGATGTGTGTCATTCGGTTACGTGTTTAAAATAAATAACATTATTTGTTTATATAAAACACTAGCAAGATTTGTTTGTTTCTTAGTTTTTATGTATAAGTACTTATACCTTTTTTAGATAATCGTAAGCATACTCAATCTCTGGAGCTCGTAGTTGTTAAAACCCAACACGCTTTTGTACAGCGTATTTAATTGTTATGTTATTCTCCAATCGTTAAAATAATAAGCCTAAAGAAAGACGTTTACAAACTGATGCCGATGTCAATTCCATCCAATTCAAGTTTTATAACAATAACAACATTATCACAGTGAATTGTTATTGGATTTTCGTAGTAAGCGCATTTCTGTGAGCGGGGAGGCAAGTTGACTTCAAGTGTTTCTTTATCCGTTGCGACGCGCGGCTGAGAGCTCGCTGCATGGTGACGCGCTTAGGCGAGGCATAGCGTCCACTGGGGACTAGAGATATAGAGGGAGATAATGGAAAATCGCTCCATTTTGCTGACCTTAGCGGTTCGTTATGGAGAATATGAGTGGTAGAGCCACTCTGCGTTGCAGCTTGCAGCATGAATAAGCTTGGGAAAAGTATTTTTATTCATTTATTTTTTAAATATTTACATTTTAACTTAAAATATGACATTAAAGTTTTTTCTGTAGCCCTTCAAAATACTTCACAATAATTTTTTAAATATTCATAAAAATTACCACGCGCTATTGTTTTTGTGACAATCAAAATACGCGCGAAACCCGCGGCGTGACGTCATTGGATTCCATTCTCTCGCACGGGTGGCGCGACTCGCGCGATTTCGTTTTATTAATATGTCTGCTCTGAACTAGTGCAGTTGTGCCACAGATTACTTAATAATTAATTATGCAAATATGTAATCGGACGCCCGCCGGGTGCGGGCGGCGAGAGTGGCGGCGGGGGTTATCAGATACGATGACGTCACGTCAGGTCAGTCGAGTGCCAGCGAACTAAGCGAGGTAGTAGTGTTTTATGCAATTATTTATGTACAATAACTTTGTAAATACTTCTCGTATCGAAGTGAAATAAAAACTATTGGTTTTAGAATAACGACTTCTATAATGGTATAAAGTAAAAATGAACTTTTTTTTAATTTTTCCCAAGTCCATTGTGTCGGCTCGCCCGGCGTAATACAGAATATCGGCGTGAAACAATGGCACTCGTTGCTGTTGTGTTAATCCCGGTGAGTGGAAGTACCGGAGGCCTTCTTCACCTCCCTCCTCACAATTCCTACTCCTCAAGGCCGGTAACGCATCAGCATCTCCTTCGATTTTGCGGGTGTCTATATTTGCGGCGTTCTGATTCCATCGTGCAGGAGATCGGCCTGCTCGTTAGCATCCATTCCAAAAAAAAACCTTAGCAGTTTATAATGGAGAAGTGTTTACTAACCTTACGTGCATAAATAAGATTTTAAAAAAAATCTTTGCTATACTTACAGCAATTATCTAGCCCAAGAGAAGCTTCGTTACGAAACTCGTTAAATGGTTACTAGACAACGGATAACATACTTAAAATACTTAAATACATACTTATTGTATATAGAAAACACCCACATAGAACAGGGGAATCCTCAGTGGTTGAAGATTTCGGTTGAAGCGAACTTCCACCTTCGGTCTTTTCGTCACTTATATTCTACTAACCCGTAGTGGTAAAAAAAAAGTATATTATATAGTTGAGGTGTATGTGGACGCGCGGCTTTGCCCGCACGTCTGAATGTCTCGTGCGCTTTGTCTGCCGTTTCTATTCAAAGCCGCGACACTTGCGCCGTCTGTCTACGGCCAAATCTGACGACGGTACCTATTGGAAGTTCACTAGTTGGATATTATTCTTTGAGAGCCGACGTCGTGCGAGTGTTGACATTTATATAGACAATGCGCCTTGATCACATTTTTATATGTGTCGAAGACAAATTCGACTTAAATGTTTTCTATTGAATGTTTATAAATCAGTTAACGTTTTTATTTAGTTTATTACTTATTGTGAAAGATAAAAAATTACAAAAATGACAGGTTCATAGAAAAACTAATACTTAGGTACTTAGATAAACTACTCTAACTTTAAGAGGATTTATTTTGGATATATTATTGTAGGTAAGTATACCATTTTTTTACTATCTGTTATTATAAATAATATACTATATAATTATACAAAAAAAATTGTCTGCCTTTTGCAAACAATCACATCTTCTTTCAACCTTACCTGGCTACAATTGCTTACTTATAATTATTATGTTAGCGAATCAATTATTATGACATTCGCTAGTTCTTGATTATTTTATTTTAAAAATTCTTGTCGCCTGTAATTTTTTGCATCTATTCATTCTAAGAGCGTTGTCAATGATTTTTTAAAAAACTGCTTATGATAGTGACAATACTTAACAATAATATTATGACTATGTTATGAAGTTTTAAGCAACTATATTTCAAAGTACTATTAAAATAGATAAGTACCTAACCTATAGGGATTGCAATCCCGCAGCACATTCATTCCCGCGGGACTGATATGCGGGAACACGCATCTTTGAAATTATGTTATATAATCAAATTAAAACTACTGATTTTTTTGTAAAAATCATCTTTTATTAAACATTTCTTACATTGCTTAATGTAAGAAATGTTTAATAAAAGATGATTTTTTACACAGAAATTACAGAAAGACAGAAATTATTTATTTTCTATTAATGAAGTATAAGTATTTAGTTATCTGTTTTCTTAGATTCATCTTTAATGTTTGGCATAGTTCAAAAGTTTTGTTTCATTTTACCCTAACTCTTAACAAAAGTTTTATATTTTTAATTGTGTTATTCATTATACCTACTAATAATCAAATCACAAATTTCACTTAGATGCTATATTACCATGATATCAACCTATAGTGATAACTTTTGAAAATACTCTCATAAGAAGCAAATGGCATTTATTGTATCATCTCCGAGCCTGCTTCTGAGTGAACTGCAAATATATCCGGATGCTAAAAACGCTCTCTCGGTTTCTACGCTAGTAGGCTGAACCGTCACAGGATATATTCATAAGCGAGCGTCAGATACTCTCCTCTGATACCATCGCAAAAGTTTTAGCGCCAATTTTTTTATTTTCTGGATCCGCGGATCCGCACTATGAAGGTGAGATCCAGCGGATTAAAAAAAGCAGCGGGATCCCGCGGGAATGCGTGATCCCGTTTTGCGGGATTGCAATCCCTACTAACCTATCAGGGTGCAATCTCAATGCAAATCGTAGATCATCTACAAAACATAACAATTATGACTTTGTTATCGGGTTTTTAGCAACTACATAATAATATATTCAAAGTTATAGTCACAGGTACCAGACGCTCATAACAAGCAAAGGTATCATTTTCGCAGCACAGAAGCCTCGGGCGCCCTCAACGCGAGAGCTCTCGTGCGTGCCGGCCCGTAGGGTTGCCTCGCACTTCAAGATCGGTTATCAAGAACAATGGCTGTATACTCATACACACAGTGCCTAAAGCTTTTTATATCGCGATTTTCTTTCATCTACCACAATGGGAACGCGCATCTTGACTCCTCGTCTACGTGTAGTTTTTTTTTGTGAAATTTATTTTTTGATACTTTGATGTTTGTAGAGGCCTGTTAAAGCTAGACTGCTTTATAAATATGGGTATAATATACTTTTACGTAAAGGAGAATGACCATTTTACTATGGGAGTTAGGCTAGTTTTTTAGCTAGATAGCGTAACACAGCGCTTTAATGAAATAAATAGTAATCAATAGCAGCAATGCTCTGAATTATGAAGAAAAAATTACATTACAATATCATGCGGGAGTTTGAAGCTATCTTCATTTTTAGCTTACGACTTTTTAGGTATTTTGAGGTTATATCAACTGTTATCGTATGACTATCAGTTCAGTTCAGCATTTATTTATCACTTGACTCTTAACGCGGCGTCCTATAGAAAACCTTTTTTAACAGTAATCATTATAACTTAAGAGAACACTTTTGATATGTGAATGATTAAGACGCAATAGGCTGGTTTGGTCATTCTCCTTTAGTTGCGATACAAATCAATATGAGAGACGAGTGTGCCGACTAGTAGAAGGCGACTAACGTACCTACAGAAGACTAATACATCCAACATCATAGAACGGGCTCACCACCTATCACGCTGAGCACGTGTGCAGTGATTATTTGGTGAGACGTGGAGTGTCGCAGTGGACTGCTTTTGCGGGCCCTAGCCTAGCGTCTGTATGTATGTATGTACAAATAAATAAATAGTCGATGATATAGTTGTAGAACATGAAATAAGGCACTTTTGCCTTACAATGTAAAAGTAGCTACCTACTTTAGTTACCTACTTTAGCTACCTACTTTATAGTGTTGTTAAAATTCTTCGGAACGGACAGAGCCTCGATAACGTATTTTCTAGATTCACATTTCTAGATTTCTAGATTCAGAAATTAGATCTTAATCAATTTAAAATCAAAATCAAAGAAAAGCTTTATAAAAAATATATTATAAAGTGTCAGATTACACAGAAGACAAAACAGCTTGGATCTGAAATGCTCCAAGCACTCCAACAGCTATTTCTAATTGTCTTTATTTAATTGATACTACATTGTATTGTAGTTTTGTATTACATCATTTATTATTTTTTAAATTCATATTTTGTATTGACCTGGTAACAACATATTCTTTTTTTTTTGTTTGTAAATGTCGTTGCTTATGTGCGCTGTAGTTTCTTATTGCGCCCATTCATTGCCACAGTTAAAAAATTATGTCCTGAATGGGTGGTAGGTTAAAAAAGATTTGGACGATTCAAAGTACTTATTAATTGAGTTTATTGAATAAATATATTTTGACTTTGACTTTGACTTTGACTAGAGACCCAGACCCGGTGTGTCAGAGGGTTCGGTGCCAATTGTGGTAATGAAAACCCCATGTGAACATATCATGTTCCAATACAATAAAAAAAATATTTTTTCTCCCATCCAACCATTGCAAAAAGCGTTACGAAAGTGCCTTCAGTAGTATATATTATTCAAACGTGCCAGACGTCATACGAACAAGCTTCTCGGTGTGAGATCAGTAAAGCTTCAATATGTCTAGTGCGTTAGACGAATGCTGTTAAGAGCTTTAAGACAAAATAAACAAGTATACTGCTGGCTGTATGTCTGGCGTTGCCTTTGCCCAGCACACTTTTCCTTTGGCAAATAGCTTGCTATTTCTCACAGTAAGTAATGTTCCGTCAACTGCAGAGGTTTAGGAAATATGTACCAAATAACCAACGGCTTGTAACATTTTTTTTTATAAGAGAAATAGTTATATTTATGTTATTTGCACATAAATACCTACCTACTTTACAGAAGCGTTCAAAATAGTAGGAACAAAAACATATCATAAGTTCATAAGAGAAAGATCAATTATCAATTTTGTTAAAGTGAAAGTCCTGTTTCATTCATTTATCCACAAGACCAAAGTGGCATTTATAAACATTTCTTGACACTTGCTTTCAAAATTATTAATAATCGTCTCTTTTTGTTGCAGATGGAGATATAAAACTTCAGTCACATTGAAGTAAAGGTAATAATGGTGCTTTTCTTTTAAAATTTTATATACTTAAGTGAAGCTTTATTAGATTTATTAACCGTGTCGCGTTGCGGTAAAAGAATACTACCACCGCACCAAAAATTACAATATTAAAAATTTAATTTAAATTTATTTATACCACCCCCTCTATTCCGTTGGGTGTCGTAAAAGGTGACTAAAGACTGCACATACATCCAACAGCATAGAGCGGCGATGGGCTCACCATCTGTCACGCTATGCACATGTGCAGTTGCTATTTGGTGAAAAGTGGACAATGGCAGAGGACTGCTTTTGCGGTATTCATTGCCTAGTCGCTGGCTAACCCTTCGGGCAGTTGTGATTATATGTATGTATGTTTATTGGCTGGAGTGAGATCAGAAACTATTACTATCTACTTCTGTTCTAGTGTATAAAACATTTTCAGGATGATACAAAAATAATCTTTATCGTAGAAAGTCTATTACTTGACTTGCAATTGCAATGTGCAAAGTTGTGGGACAGTTTCCACAATTTTGCACATACCTCCATCATTGAAGAAGTCATTGCTAGAATATATTATCATAATCACTACACATTGCTTGATGATCAGATCTTAGACCCGGACACAATAAAAAAAATTGCAACAAAACTTATTTCATTTATTTATCACAGTATTTATTGAAATGGAAGAAATATTGTTAAATTTTATTAGCATTCCTAGAGGCAACTATTAAATAACCAATTAGTTATTGAGTAACGAATTTAAAGTGGAACATAAAGAATTAAGCTTTAATCAAAAGATAAGTTTCATATTTCGAAGAGCATTTCGTGATAATGATTACATGTATGTGTTTTTAATCTCTAATAGTCCTCTATTATATCTCTATGACAGTTTTATAGTGACTTTAGGAATGTAGCAATCACTAATACCGTTCTTGTTTTCTTCTAATTGTGTTCCGTACAAAACTGTTCATTTAACATGTAAGTTTTATAAAGTATCTTTCGACGATGGCCTAAATAAATATAACGAATAAATTAATTTGGATTTCATTTTTAATGTCGTAATTTTTTTTATTATTTATTTTGTCCACTGCTAGACAAAGATCTTTTCCAGACCTTTCAATATCCTACATTTTTACATGCATTTAGTAATGCATCGCTTTGGTGGCCGAGTAGCAAAGCCGCGACCCGATATCTTGTGTCCTGTTCCCATTCGACGACCTCCTTGGTCGAGTGGTTTGTACACCGGTTTTCATGGTGTCGCCATCTCTGAGGTCCCGGGTTCGAACCCCGGTCGGGTCAATTTAGAAATTATTGTTTTCTAAATTGTCTCGGGTCTGGGTGTTTTCTATGTATAATAAGTATGTATTTAAGTATTTTAAGTATGTTTATCAGTTGTCTAGTAACCATTTAACGAGTTTCTTCGAAGCTTCTCTTGGGCTAGATAATTGGTGTGGTTGTAGGAAAGATTTATTTATTTATTTATGTATCGGACAAAGTGTTTCAAATTTTCGATTCATAGCCTGGGTTTGTGATTACCAATCCCCATTTGGTAGATTAAAAGATAAAAAATATAAAGGGAAAGAAAAGATAAAAGAAAAACAAAAGACATTAGTGAGTAGAGCTCTTCAAGCTCAAGATCATTTAACCCTATAGTAAGAAAGAAAAAAAACATAAGACATAAAAGAAAACAAAAACCTGCCAAAAAGCGGGCGCAGCTAGTAAAAAAAAAACCTATTTGCAAGCGTGTGATTAATCACTGGCTTACGCCTATACCAATGTGGTATCTACTCATCAACATCAAGTGTATACATTTCTTAGATTAATGTTTTATATTTTAGCGTTTTATTAACGCTTAAATATACTTAAGTAAAATTTTAAACACTGAAAAAAGACGACAAACTCAGGCGGAAATCAAACCACGCACCTTCCGCATTCCGGGCGGCTGCCTTAACCACTTGGCTACCGAGGTCTGGCTTTTAACCGTCGAAATTTGTCAGTGCTTGATGCTTATGTTTTTAGTCAACATTGCTTCATCAAATCTTAGAAGTTTTCACCTCTGAGATCCGAAAAAAATATTTTTACAAATAATTGAACATTCGGTTAAGATGAAGCTGCTTTTATAGATTAATGTTTATATTTTAGCGTTTTATTAACGCTTAAATATACTTAAGTAAAATTTTAAACACTGAAAAAAGACGACAACCTCAGTCGGGAATCGAACCACGCACCTTCCGCATTCCGGGCGGCTGCCTTAACCACTTGGCTACCGAGGTCTGGCTTTTAACCGTCGAAATTTGTCAGTGCTTGATGCTTATGTTTTTAGTCAACATTGCTTCATCAAATCTTAGAAGTTTACACCCCCTTTTTTAGTGTTTTTTCAGTGTTTAAAATTTTACTTATGTATACATTTCTGTTTCAATTCAGCTTTGTTACAGGGTACAGTGTGTAGATAGGCTCATTGATGTTTTGTTGCCAGTGCAACTGTTATTTATTTTTGGTAATTAGAACCTGAGAGGTCACGGTGTACAAAGAAAGCGGAACCCTGATATTCCAGTAGTCGTCACATAAAAAAAACATGTAATAGAAGGGCGATCAAAGAGGCGAGTTATATCTTTTTATGGACACCATCCGAGTGGATCGTAAAGTAGGAGCGGCGGAAATATATTGGTACTTAAGGGATTATAGCCATGTGATGGTAGGCTTAACAGGTAAAATTCAGATAACGGCACAGAAATGCGGAACTGGACATGTATTTAAAAAAAATAGTTGTGGCCAACACGCGTTAATAATATCTATTTACTAAGATAATACAGACCCCAGAGGTTAGTAGGTAGCATGTAGTTAGTTTTTAGATTTTCCTTTTACTTTTTTTTCATTACCTTTCATTCTCAATATTAAACCGCGTTTGTTAAAATTCCGAGAGCGATATTATCAACCAATTTTAGGCAATTTCCTATTTAACACGCGGTTTAAAACGTGCCCGACCACCTGTACGGCTGTACCGACAGTTAAATTCGGTGTGGAGCGTTCAATTCACATTTAATTCGCACTAATTAATATTTCATGCGAATCAAGTGGCGCGGCGTACGATTCATTGCGGTTGAAAAGGCCTTATATAGAAAGCCGGAATGAACGGGTGTCTATTTCATATCCAGTTATCTGCGTAAATTGCATAGAATTATTTGCGCATTTTCTGTATGCAGGTTATTTCTGTATGAATGTACAGATGAGCCTAATAATAAGTTTAATTGATAAAACCGTTTTCGAGGTTATGACTACGAGACCCCAGAAGACTCGTTGAATTTTTCCTAGTAGTTTGATTACGCTGCAAGCCAGCGGTACAGAGCAGTGGACCGGCAATCCAAAGGTCGTGGGTTCGAATCCCACTCGAGCTTCCTGAGACTGGTTGATTTTTTTCTAGTAAACATTTTATCCGTTATCTATATAGCATTGTGAATGCAAAATTTCAATAATAAAGATATGACTACGAGTATAAGTATAATTATCATTCTAGTTATAGCCTTTCGATAAGCTTATTCTAATTCACATTCGCAAGTCGTGGCAACCTGTAAGTAAATCTGCACTTCATCATCACCAGCCCGAAGACGTCCACTGCTGAACATAGGCCTCCCCCTTTGACCTCCATCCTGACCGACAACTCGCCACTCGCATCCACCGGTTGCCTGCGACTCTCACGATGTCGTCGGTCCACCTAGTGGGAGGCCTACCAACACTGCGTCTTCCAGTGCGTGGTCTCCACTCGAGAACCTTTCTTCCCCAACGGTTGTCGGTTCGTCGAGCGATGTGGCCTGCCCATTGCCACTTCAGCTTGCAAATCTTACGAGCTATGTCGGCAACTCCGGTTTTTTGGCGAATATCCTCGTTTCGGATTCTATCGCGCAAAGAAACTCCGAGCATAGCTCTCTCCATTGCTCGCTGTGTGACTCTGAGCTTTTCTAAAAGGCCAACAGTTAAGGACCACGTTTCGGTGCCATATGTCATCACCGGCAACACACATTGGTTAAAGACCTTTGTCTTTAGGCACTGCGGAATCTTCGATGCAAAGATATCTCGTAATTTCCCGAACGCTGCCCATCCGAGTTGGATTCTCCGGGCGACCTCTTTGTCGAGGTTGGACCTACCTAACTGGACAATCTGTCCTAAGTAGGTGTAGTGGTCGACAACTTCGATAGTATCGCTCCCAACAATTACCGGTACGGGTTCAACATGGACATTCGACATGATCTTCGTCTTGTCCATGTTCATTTTAAGACCCACCTGTTGGGATACGATATTGAGGTCGCTGAGCATGGTGTTGAGGTTCTCCAGCGACTCCGCCATTATGACTATATCATCGGCAAAACGAAGGTGAGTGATGTATTCGCCATTAATGTTGATGCCGAATCCGTTCCAATTCAAGAGCTTGAAAACGTCCTCCAACGCATTTGTGAACAGTTTCGGAGATATGACGTCTCCCTGTCTCACACCTTTCTGCAATTGGATTGGTTTCGTACTCTCGTCTTGTAATCGGATCGACATAGTAGCGTTTCTATACAAACATTTCAACACTTCGATATACCTATAGTCGATATGGCAACGCTGGAGGGACTGCAACACAGCCCAGGTTTCGATAGAATCGAAGGCTTTCTCGTAGTCCACAAACGCTAAACATAAGGGCCGATTATACTCCTCAGTCTTCTGTATAATCTGGCGGAGCGTATGTATGTGGTCTATGGTACTAAAGCCTTTTCGGAAACCGGCTTGTTCGGGAGGCTGGAAGTCGTCAAACCTGCGTTCGAGACGGTTCGTAATGACTCTCGAAAACAGCTTGTACACATGGCTCAGGAGTGAGATGGGTCTATAATTCTTCAATAAGGTGTTATCGCCTTTCTTGAAGAAGAGCACCACCGCACTCCTGTGCCATGCTTCTGGCGTAGTACCTTCGAGCATGACGGAATTAAACAACTTCTGGAGGACTACGAGTATCGGTTTTCCACCCGCTCGCAGAAGTTCAGTGGTAATTCCGTCATCACCCGGCGCCTTGTTGTTTTTAAGCTGTTTAAGAGCCATACTAATCTCATACAGGCTGATGTCAGGGATATCTTCGGTATAGTGTCGGGTTAACTTAGCTCTGGTGTCCTGAGCTGTACCAACAGCGGGCTCTTGTGTTGAGGTGTACAACTGTCCATAAAACCTCTCGAGCTCTCTCAGAATCTCCGGCTTCGACGAAATGACACTGCCGTCCTCGATCTTCAGCTTAGTCATTTGGCTCTGACCAATAGACGAATTCTTTGCGAACACTTTGGCGCCTTGGTTCCGCGCAATTGCGTCCCTAATGCATTTAGCACTATAGGAGCGCAGGTCGTGTCGCACAGATTTCGAGATTCGTATATTGAGTTTGCCATATTCCGACATATCAGCTGAAGATTGCAGTATCATTTCTTTCCGGTCTTCCATTAACTTAATGGTTCCGTCTGAGAGCTTTTGAGGCTTTTTCCGGCGTGGGGTCTTAAAGAACTTAGACCCCACAGCTTGGACAGTTTCCACAAGCCCGCTGCTGATCTCGTCCACAGTTTCGCACTCGGCTAGGCACTGGAAGCGATTTTGGAGTTCGAGTTGAAAGTGTTCCGGGCTCTGGATCTGGGCAGGGCCAGGACGGAGTGTGGACTTCACCAGACGTGACCTCTCGAGCTTGATGTTGATATTCAGTGTGCCTCTAACAATCCGGTGATCGCTACCGGTTTTCACCCTACTGATCACGGAGACATCACTGAATCTGCACTTAGCTAACCTAATTCTTAAGAATCTTATAATAATGTATTATACTAGTGTAAAATTTGTTGGTTGTCCTTAAAATAAATAAATAATTAAATAAAAAAGTTATAATTACGCCGCATTGTCTATAGGTATTACTGTGCCGCTTTTGCATTGAATTTATTCCTTTGTCATCCATCCATACATACATTCGACTATTATCCCATAAGGGTTAGGTTAGGTTAGGTTAGTCAATCAACGAGGACCGCAAAAGCTCCACTGTCACAGTCCACATTCCAACAAATTACAACTGCACATTTGTTTAACGTGACCGCCGCTCTATGCTGGATACGTGTGCATTCATTAGTCCGTTAGTCGCCTTTTACGACACCCAAGGGAAGAGAGGGGTTGGTAGTATTAATTTAACTGGGGGGTAAAGTTACTCGCGTCCGCGCTAGACAAAGTACAAAACAGGCGGCCTTATTGCTAACAAGCAATCTCTTCCAGGCAACCTTGGGTGATAGAAATATAATAAAAATAATATAGAAATGGGTGCAAGAATAAGGGAAATAAGAAATAGACAACTATAACGTACAACAAATAAATAAATAAATGACATAAAAAGAGATCATGCAGTAGGTATTATAGGTACATTAGGGAAATAAATAAAACTAAGATGATATACGTAAAAAATGGCTCCGGACCTGACCCTTGAACGAATCCAACGTGCGAGCACTCCTGATGCTCTCTGGTAGTACATTTGCCGGACAGCATGCTCAGAGAAGGAGTAGGAAAGTAAATCAGTGGAGTGAAGTGGAGTCGTTAGAGAAAAGTTGTAGGATCGTAAAGTCCTATCCTATTCCTTCCTTAACCCTATAGGTCGGCAACGCATCTGCGACTCCTCTGGTTTTGCGGGTGTCTATGGGCGGCGGTGATTGCTCACCATCAGGTGACCCGCCTGCTCGTTTGCCTCCTACTTATATAAAAAAAATAACTTATACCAACAAAGTGCAAACGCTCACACTTTACTAAACTCTACTGTACAGTCTGTACATAATATTAACAATCTGTAGGTATCGTTTTCCTCCGTCGCCTGTCTGAAACGGTACCCGCTAACTACCGCCGCGATCTCACGTCGCCGCATTGTCTATCGCTTTTATATCTTTCTCGAAACGTATTAACGGTGAGACGCATTTCAGTAGCCGTTTAACAGATTGGTAGTATTTAGTCAAGTAAGTATACCTACCTACGAAAAACTGACGTTGTTAATGTAACCCTTTAAACTAGCATGGAAATGGCACGTCCGTGATAACGTGGAGGCGCATTGAATTTTGACAAAATATCGGATAGGTACTTACTTAAAAACAACAAAAATACACAATATATTTAAACGGGGTTTAAGAGGGTTTACGCATTTCGGTTTCCCATACAAACTTCAAAGTCGAAATTTTTAAAAACTACGTAGCCAATTTTAATAAAACTTTGCATGCTAAAGTAAAATACAGAGATCTAAATATAGTTTGTTGAAAACATTTAAAAAAAAACGTTTATTTAACTGAGTTATTACGATTTTAAACTTTCTATAGTGGATATTAAATCGCAATAACTCAGCTAAATAAACGTTTTTTAAAAATGTTTACAACAAACTATTTAGATCCCTGTATTTTACTTTAGCATGCAAACTGACGACCTCCTTGGTCGAGTGGTTTGTACACCGGTTTTCATGGTGTCGCCATCTCTGAGGTCCCGGGTTCGATCCCCGGTCGGGTCAATTTAGAAATTATTGTTTTTCTAAATTGTCTCGGGTCTGGGTGTTTTCTATGTATAATAAGTATATATTTAAGTATGTTTATCTGTTGTCTAGTAACCATTTAACGAGTTTCTTCGAAGATTCTCTTGGGCTAGATAATTGGTGTGAGTGTAGGAAAGTTTTATTTATTTATTTATTTTATAAAAAGTTTTATTAAAATTTCGACTTGGAAGTTTGTATGTGAAACTGAAATGCATAAACCCTCTTAAGGCTAACCACCCTAACTATACAATGTGATAGGGGTGGTACTTCTAACCTGTTAAGGCTAAGTACTACATCTAAATTCATCGACAAAAAAAAATGTACTTAAAAAAAAGTGATTTTAAATCACAAAATAATTAAGTACTTAATGATTTTTTTCTCATCAAAATAATCTCAAACATACAAAACAAAGTACGTCATTAGTTAGCTACCGTTTGCCACTTTTTTCATGTTTCTCCGACGTATGAAACCTTTGATATCGCATAAAGTAAAAATGGTCATAAATTATAGGGGGAGGGGGTAGGACCCCCCATATTATTTTTTTTGTCGATGAATTCAGATGTAGTACTTAGCCTTAATATAACGGGTTAGAAGTACCACCCCTATCACATTGTATAATATATCCTACGCATAAAAACGTTAAATAGGATTTTGTTTTTAATGGAACATGTTGATAAATGTAATAGTACATTATGATATAAGTGCGGTAAGTTGAAAATTACAGCAGAGGCGATATTGCTAGCCCGAGCCGTAGGCGAGGGCTACAAGAAAGCAGAGGCTGTAATTATCAAAGCGCACTTATGTCATACGACGTTTTATAACATATTTGCGAGGAAAACATATTTTCTGAAAATGACTGCGTGTTTTTGTTGCTTTTCTAGAGTATCATTTTTGGTAAGCCAACATGTAGATATTTTCCTTTGGACTTAGATGGTAATAGGCTGTCAATAACATTTTTGCTTCACTTATTATTTCCCGGTGGTGTACACTGTAAGTTTAGTTCTTCATTACTAAAACTAAACATATTTATTTTTAAACTTTAAAAGTAATTATTGAACAAGAAGCCGCTGTTTGAATCGACAATTATAGGTATGTGAAAGGAAGGAAGTCTTTCCATCCAATCCCTTGGGTGTCGTAAAAAGCGCCTAATGGACTAAAGACTGCACATTCATTCAACAGAATAGAACGGCGATGGGCTTATCAAAATAATACTACCAACCCCTTTCTTCCCTTCGGTGTCGTAAAAGGCGACTAACGGACTAAAGACTGCACATACATTCAACAGCATAGAACGGCGATGCGCTCATCAAAATAATACTACCGACCCCTCTCTTCTCTTCGGTGTCGTAAAAGGCGACTAACGGACTAAAGACTGCACATACATCTAACAGCATAGAGCGGTGATGGGCTCTTCAAAATAATAATAGGTACCAACCCCTCTCTTCTCTTGGGTGTCGTAAAAGCGACTAACGGGCTAAAGACTCACCATCTAAGCACTTGTGCAAACTGTGCAGTTGTTTCTTGCTGAAGCGTGGACTGTGTGGGCGTGGTCTGTGTTGTCCATAGATTAAAATTATTACTAATTTTTTATTACCGCACTAGTGTGTAATTACTAATTTTACATTACCGCACTAGTGTGTAATAAGCTACTTTACGATGCTGAAATCGGTGTAATAAGAGCCACTTTACGAGCAAATGTGTTATAATAGTACATTATGATATAAGTGCGGTAAGTTGAAAATTACAGCAGAGGCGATATTGCTAGCCCGAGCCGTAGGCGAGGGCTACAAGAAAGCAGACGCTGTAATTATCAAAGCGCACGTATGTCATACGACGTTTTATAACATATTTGCGAGGAAAACATATTTTCTGAAAATGACTGCGTGTTTTTGTTGCTTTTCTAGAGTATCATTTTTGGTAAGCCAACATGTAGATATTTTCCTTTGGACTTAGATGGTAATAGGCTGTCAATAACATTTTTGCTTCACTTATTATTTCCCGGTGGTGTACACTGTAAGTTTAGTTCTTCATTACTAAAACTAAACATATTTATTTTTAAACTTTAAAAGTAATTATTGAACAAGAAGCCGCTGTTTGTATCGACAATTATAGGTATGTGAAAGGAAGGAAGTCTTTCCATCCAATCCCTTGGGTGTCGTAAAAAGCGCCTAATGGACTAAAGACTGCACATTCATTCAACAGAATAGAACGGCGATGGGCTTATCAAAATAATACTACCAACCCCTTTCTTCCCTTCGGTGTCGTAAAAGGCGACTAACGGACTAAAGACTGCACATACATTCAACAGCATAGAACGGCGATGCGCTCATCAAAATAATACTACCGACCCCTCTCTTCTCTTCGGTGTCGTAAAAGGCGACTAACGGACTAAAGACTGCACATACATCTAACAGCATAGAGCGGTGATGGGCTCTTCAAAATAATAATAGGTACCAACCACTCTCTTCTCTTGGGTGTCGTAAAAGCGACTAACGGGCTAAAGACTCACCATCTAAGCACTTGTGCAAACTGTGCAGTTGTTTCTTGCTGAAGCGTGGACTGTGTGGGCGTGGTCTGTGTTGTCCATAGATTAAAATTATTACTAATTTTTTATTACCGCACTAGTGTGTAATAAGCTACTTTACGATGCTGAAATCGGTGTAATAAGAGCCACTTTACGAGCAAATGTGTTATAATAGTACATTATGATATAAGTGCGGTAAGTTGAAAATTACAGCAGAGGCGATATTGCTAGCCCGAGCCGTAGGCGAGGGCTACAAGAAAGCAGACGCTGTAATTATCAAAGCGCACGTATGTCATACGACGTTTTATAACATATTTGCGAGGTAAACATATTTTCTGAAAATGACTGCGTGTTTTTGTTGCTTTTCTAGAGTATCATTTTTGGTAAGCCAACATGTAGATATTTTCCTTTGGACTTAGATGATAATAGGCTGTCAATAACATTTTTGCTTCACTTATTATTTCCCGGTGGTGTACACTGTAAGTTTAGTTCTTCATTACTAAAACTAAACATATTTATTTTTAAACTTTAAAAGTAATTATTGAACAAGAAGCCGCTGTTTGAATCGACAATTATAGGTATGTGAAAGGAAGGAAGTCTTTCCATCCAATCCCTTGGGTGTCGTAAAAAGCGCCTAATGGACTAAAGACTGCACATTCATTCAACAGAATAGAACGGCGATGGGCTTATCAAAATAATACTACCAACCCCTTTCTTCCCTTCGGTGTCGTAAAAGGCGACTAACGGACTAAAGACTGCACATACATTCAACAGCATAGAACGGCGATGCGCTCATCAAAATAATACTACCGACCCCTCTCTTCTCTTCGGTGTCGTAAAAGGCGACTAACGGACTAAAGACTGCACATACATCTAACAGCATAGAGCGGTGATGGGCTCTTCAAAATAATAATAGGTACCAACCCCTCTCTTCTCTTGGGTGTCGTAAAAGCGACTAACGGGCTAAAGACTCACCATCTAAGCACTTGTGCAAACTGTGCAGTTGTTTCTTGCTGAAGCGTGGACTGTGTGGGCGTGGTCTGTGTTGTCCATAGATTAAAATTATTACTAATTTTTTATTACCGCACTAGTGTGTAATTACTAATTTTACATTACCGCACTAGTGTGTAATAAGCTACTTTACGATGCTGAAATCGGTGTAATAAGAGCCACTTTACGAGCAAATGTGTTATAATAGTACATTATGATATAAGTGCGGTAAGTTGAAAATTACAGCAGAGGCGATATTGCTAGCCCGAGCCGTAGGCGAGGGCTACAAGAAAGCAGACGCTGTAATTATCAAAGCGCACGTATGTCATACGACGTTTTATAACATATTTGCGAGAAAACATATTTTCTGAAAATGACTGCGTGTTTTTGTTGCTTTTCTAGAGTATCATTTTTGGTAAGCCAACATGTAGATATTTTCCTTTGGACTTAGATGGTAATAGGCTGTCAATAACATTTTTGCTTCACTTATTATTTCCCGGTGGTGTACACTGTAAGTTTAGTTCTTCATTACTAAAACTAAACATATTTATTTTTAAACTTTAAAAGTAATTATTGAACAAGAAGCCGCTGTTTGAATCGACAATTATAGGTATGTGAAAGGAAGGAAGTCTTTCCATCCAATCCCTTGGGTGTCGTAAAAAGCGCCTAATGGACTAAAGACTGCACATTCATTCAACAGAATAGAACGGCGATGGGCTTATCAAAATAATACTACCAACCCCTTTCTTCCCTTCGGTGTCGTAAAAGGCGACTAACGGACTAAAGACTGCACATACATTCAACAGCATAGAACGGCGATGCGCTCATCAAAATAATACTACCAACCCCTCTCTTCTCTTCGGTGTCGTAAAAGGCGACTAACGGACTAAAGACTGCACATACATCTAACAGCATAGAGCGGTGATGGGCTCTTCAAAATAATAATAGGTACCAACCCCTCTCTTCTCTTGGGTGTCGTAAAAGCAACTAACGGGCTAAAGACTCACCATCTAAGCACTTGTGCAAACTGTGCAGTTGTTTCTTGCTGAAGCGTGGACTGTGTGGGCGTGGTCTGTGTTGTCCATAGATTAAAATTATTACTAATTTTTTATTACCGCACTAGTGTGTTATTACTAATTTTACATTACCGCACTAGTGTGTAATAAGCTACTTTACGATGCTGAAATCGGTGTAATAAGAGCCACTTTACGAGCAAATGTGTTATAAAGTTAATTACGTACGGCTTTTAAGTAAACTGTCCCACTATTGAGCAAACGGCTTAAACATTAAAATCAAGTTACCGGTTTTTCATCACGCTTGCCAAATGCGGGTCAGCGATCACAATCACGGCGCGGGTTATGCGTAGTAATATCACATGAGTATTCATGTGGTAATATTATATTATTCTGTGGTTATGCTATGAAAAATATTAAACACACTGTCCGACTTTGGTAATTGAACCCGTATGTCGTCGGACTAAGCTTTACATTTGCATCTACACACAAACAAGCTTCACAAAAAGTTGTATAAAGATATAATATCTTACAAAATAAGCTTTTTTTAAAAAAAAGTTATTATTAATTTGCGTTTAATACATGAATAATAGTCATGTTAACCCATCCTGTTAATCTAATAGACTGTGTCGAGTTTTTTTTTAAATATTAGAAGGAGGCAAACGAGCAGCTGATGAAGAGCAATCAACGCCGCCCATGGACACCCGCCAAAACCAGAGGAGTTGCAGATGCGTTGCCGACCTTTAAGAAAGGAATAGGGTTAAGGAAGGAATAGGAATTGTGAGGGGAAGGGGCCTCCGGAACTCTCATTGGCCGGACGAAACACAACAGCACCTAGACTAGAAGTGCCATTATTTCACGCCGGATATTCGTGAGAGGGTGGGTTCACGTCAGTAATCTAACGGAGCTATGGGGATTGAACCACGATTTCTCGCATTCAATCCGAGCATCTACCCGCTCGGCTACCGACACGCCTCAAAGCAGCATCAGTCTGGAATATCCATAGCAGGAAGGAGTCTTTACCAACCACCTACGCCTTTCCGCATCACACTAATATTATAAAGGCGAAAGTTTGTGAGTGTGTATGTTTGTTACTCTTTTACGTAAAAACTACTTAATGGATTTGGATGAAATTCGGCATACAGATAGTTTATAACCTAGATTAACACATAGGATACTTTTTATCCCGATATTCCCCGGGAACGGGAACCACGCGGGTGAAACCGCGAGCGGCCGCTAGTAAAATATACGCCGTTCGTGTGACGCGGAGGGCTGAATGCCTGATTGGGTTCGTATCCCACTCGCGTAGTGTAAGCAACATCCATCAACTTGTACTTTACATCTTACATTTTTAACGATTTTTAAGTAAGAGCGTTTTCACATAGGCGTTTTAGTCGCGCGAAAGTCGCGGCTGTAGTGTAGGTAAACACCTTCATACTCCAGCGGCTGAGTCAGCGCCTACATTATCGTCTTCTCTTTGCCTTAGTGGGGAAAGTAGAGGATTCCCTCTCTCACTGTACTTCGACCCATTAGAATATTTCGTGTCACCCCATCCTTTCACACTTTTTAATAGTGAAGACACTGCAAGCATGACAATGTCCATGAGACTGAAGAGCCTCATTATTCTGGTTTCATATCAGTCGATCCCAGAAAATCCATTTTCTTAGCCAACTGTGTCAGCCACACTATGTCACTCAGCATTATTAACAAATTTTGAAATTTTCTGACACAAAAATTGGCGCAACTGTCAAGGTCAAATTTGACAGAATCGAGCATAGACTATGCGATATTTTGCGATCACCATGTATAAAATGTACCACAGAACCGAAATAATCAAACTTGTTCATACTAAAGTAGTCTGTAAGTCTATGAAAACACGGTACAAAGTCAAGTGTGTTTTTGTAGGTGCGGTCTCATGCGACCGCTTGGGGGCTGAGGGGTGTTGCCCTGCAGGGGGGCAATACTTTTTTAATGAAATTATTTTGTTATCAAAGACTTTTTTGTATTGTGTCCCACTACGGGCGGACAACCTTTTTCTTCCTTTTAATCCTATCCATAACTGAACCCAATTCTTTAGGTAGCAGACCAACTCGTCCCGCCTTCATTACCCATCACATCCATCGCTGCGTAAAAGCACGAGTCCTCAAATTACATAGAGGACTTAATCCCCTGCCGATCGGCAACGCCGGGCACGTTTAATTGATAGTGCCATTAGCCGCGCGGCTCTATTAAGGCTCGCTGGGTTAAAGATATTATTCCTGCTCTCGTGCGAACAGGGCGGTAGGGCTGCCCCGGATGTATATTAAGTAGGTATAATATTAATAATAATTTAAATATTAAGTAGGTACAGTGTTAATAAGACGACCTCTATGGTCGAGTGGTTAGCACGCCGGTTCTGGCTGCGTGAGGGTTTAATTCTCGGTGGGATACATTTCTGGGTTCGTATGTTTTCTATGTTTGTGAATGTTATCCGTTATTAATCAAAGTCAAACTTATCTTGGACTAGATAATAGGTGTGAGCGTAGAAAGTTATTACTTACATTATTTATAATATGATTTTCTTCATTTCATTATTTGGTCCCCATTATATTATGGTGTACGAAATGAAATAATTTAATATTCTATACTATACAAGCTGTGTGGTGGCGTTCATTATTAAAAAAATACTACCATACCTATATACCAATCGAGGTATGGTAGTAATCTCTCTCTCTCTCTCTTCAATTTTAGTGTCGTAAAAGGCGACACGTACTAAAGACTGCCCATACATCCAACAGCATTGAGACTTGAGTGGCGATGGGCTAACCACGTATCACGCTGAACACATGTTAATTGTTAAAATTGGTCTGAACCTGTGAAGTAACAACCCTGGCTACTAGTTATTAGTGCAATGCATTTAAAACATGTGAAAGGTGGAGAAATTAAATGGGACTTCTTTTGTTCAATGTTGGCTTGTTTGTTTTATATATTTTGTACCCTGAAGCTGGTAGGTATTTAGATAAAAAAGTTTATGTTTTCATTTTGAAATTTTCTTCTAGTTCCAATGTAAGTTTGAAGCACATCAACACCGTTATACAAGTGCACTAGAAGTTAAAATTTAACACGGACTTTTGTATCTAAAAATCTGTAGAATAATTTTCCTCGGTAAGAAAACGTCGACCATTGGAGACGTTCTCGTAAAAGGTCAGCGTAAAGCACCATTATAATTTATTATCATGTATGAAGAATATTTTGAGATTAAGCTAAAAAGATTTTGCACACACTTACACCGTGCTCACACCAATTATCTAGCCCAAGTTAACATCATTTGAAAAAATAATATTGTTTTCTGAGGTTTAAGCGAGCACTACACATTGAAATGAAACACTTTTTTACGGATTACACAGTTATTTCCAAACAATTATTTCTAGATTAATGTTTTATATTTTAGCGTTTTATTAACGCTTAAATATACTTAAGTAAAATTTTAAACACTGAAAAAAGACGACAACCTCAGGCGGGAATCGAACCACGCACCCTCCGCACTCCGGAACACACAGAGGTGAAAACTTCTAAGATTTGATGAAGCAATGTTGACTAAAAACATAAGCATCAAGCACTGACAAATTTCGACGGTTGAGGGCCAGACCTCGGTGGCCAGGTGGTTGGGGCAGCCGCCCGGAGTGCGGAGGGTGCGTGGTTCGATTCCCGCCTGAGGTTGTCGTCTTTTTTCAGTGTTTAAAATTTTACTCAATTATTTCTAAATTGACCCGACCGGGAACCAAACACGGGACCACAGAGATGGCGACGCCAGAACCAGCGCATGCGGACTCGTCCACAGAGGTCGTCAAATTAAATCAACAAAAGAAGTTTGTCAGAATTGTATAAAATTAAATGCACGGTATTAAATGCTCTATTCTCTGCCTCTCTAGGAAACGGGCGTTAATAATGTTGTTTCCCTCTGAAGTACAGAATTACAGGACCCTAAAAACAACAAGAGTTGCTATCATAGACATAACACGATAAACAAAAGAGTAATCAGAATCACAAATTTTCCGATACCCTGTCTCTGTTTTCAAATTAAACATAACACGGCCCGGTGTGTGGACACTTATTAATTATACAGTATAAACACTTCCGGTTCCGAGCGCGTATATAAAAAAAGGGTCGTATAGACTTACTTTATTGTCTCTTTATTATTTTATAGGGTTTCATCTCCTACATCATTACGTCACCATCGAAGGATACATAGATCTAAAAGTCGAAAAACGACTTCTGCTAATTGTAATTATTCCTTTGTCAGAGCAGGATTTTAACTTGCAGCAGATTAAAATCCTGTTCGTGGATTTTTTTTCAATATTTTTGTCTTTTTCAAATTGGATTAAGTATTATAATTTAATGTCGTACAAATACATTATCATTATCATATCCATTCTCTAGCTTTAATAATTCTACGTCATCCTCTATATTTAAGTACCTACTTACTTTGTTTATTATTTTACTTCGCATCTTTCACCACATCTCTTTACATCATCATCAGCCTATAATCGTCCCACAGCTGGGCACAGGCCTTCACACAATGACAACAGCACATGGGGAGACATGTGGGGTAAACGGGCCGTAACCCACAATGCTGGCCCAATGCGGGTTGGTGCCTCTCTGTACATTTTCATTCCTCAAATTAAAAAAAAACAACATACCAAATACGTGGCCACTTATTAATTATACAGTACCAACATTACCGGGCGCGTATGTAAAACGAGACTCGTATAGGAAATTGGAAAAACGCGAAATTGGGAACGCGGCGAGCCCATTAATTGGTGCCATTAATCTTTTGACCGTAACCGATTCCTTCGGCCGGTGTCCCGGGGGGAAAAAGCGGGGAAAACGATCTCGAACGAACGAGCGAGCGCTACACTTTCTGGGCTACTGGAATATTAAAGTGTAGTTTTTATTCTCTTAAATAATGGTTTGGTGCGGTTAGCACATTCAGCCAGTATCTCTTAAGTAAGACAGATAATAGCAATTTGTTTTGCTATGATAAGTACGTTTACATTTTGTTTAAAGTTTCACTCTGTTTTCTAATACAATATTATTTAGTTATTTGCAATTAAGGTATCCCTGCCCAGTTGCTTTAATTTTTCTTTGTTTTTCTTGTTTGCTTATTAGATGTCAGTGTTTTTCCGCGAAATAATTTTTCCGTACTTAACAGTGTGATGTTTGATTTATGATTTATATTATACAAAGTGTTAATAAATTAGCTCAAAACCTCTGAACAAACCAATTTCAGGGGATTTGAGAAATTTCATTAACATGTTGTTTACTTAAATTATAACGTAATAGGTACCATACATAGGCAAGGAAAGATTCCTTTCTATTTTTTAAATTTATGAGTTGCAAAAACTGAAACTGAACGCGGATAAAGCTCTAAATAATATTTTTTTAATTGCTCTATTAATATTGAAACAGAAAACACACTTATTAAAAAATACATGCTTTTAATTTGAACGCTGGACTTTTCGCTATCAGGCATAGATACTTACTACAGCGTTGCAACTAAGCCATAGAACCTACAACTTAGTTTAAAAGTAAGGAAAAAATACTATTCAAAATTTCACTATTTTTAAAAATTTTATACTTGTAATCGGATAGTCGTTTAAACGCCTCAAACGGGATATCTCTAACCTTATTTTCTTTCTTATTATACGTTAATCGCTGTAAACAATTAACTGGATCCGCTTAGGAGCGGCTCCGATATTATTGCTAATATTGTATTATGTTCGCGCGCTAAACCCAGATTAAGGGGTTTGTTCAGGGCGGCTTATTAAGTTATGCCCGTTGTTGTTATTGCTTACTCGGCTTAAGGCTCGGCGCGTCTGTGACATGTATAACAATATTAAAAGGCGATTTTGAACTAAAATGGCTTGCTATGGTTTCGTGGTCAGGTCAGTACATTGTTCGCACTCCTCCTTATTAGTAAGACAAGTCTACTGTCCTTCATCAGCATCAGCTACCGCAGCGCTAATCAGCATTTTTCTTTCCGCACATGTCTCTACATAGTTCAAGAAATGGGTCGCCCATAGGCTGATGATGATGAACCAACATTTGACGGTGAAATGACAAACAATTAAATTCTTTTTTATTAGTACCTTAAGAAGCATAAGATTTTTTTATGCAGTACATAACGTAGTACTTATAAGAACTGAAGCTTCAGAGAGAATAAACTTTCGTGTTGCGGTGACCGCTTCTTATCAGGAAATTTCACCTCTAATCTACACCATCCACACTATTAGAATTGGAAAATTGGAAAACTATTGGACTGTTAAGGACGCTCACACTCCATAAAAATTGTTAACAATAGCTTTTGTTTTTGCCTACAGATGGAAGCACACAGTGAGTGGCGGCCGCGACGGCGACACTGCAGGTGAATAAACGCGATGGCGCCAGCGGCAGCGCGGGCGCTCGCCACGCTTGTGGCGCTCGCGTCGCTCGCGGCGGCGCGCGGCTACCTCGTCCTGGTGGCAGACTCCGCGCCCCCCGGCCACGCGGTGCTCGACGCCGCCGTCTACAAGCTAGGTTCCGAGCGCATCTACACTATCGACGTCCATCGCACCGCGAACTTTGTCCACCACATCCTCAGGGTCAACAGGACTACCGGCCTCGTCACCTTGAGAAAAAGACTTCGATGCGATGGCGTCCTCTACCCTAACCTTTTCACCTTCTACGTGGACTCCACTTCAGAAAGAATACGCGATATTGACTACTACAGCTTGCCTATTAGAGTGCTCGTTACTGGCGAAGACTGTAGCAGACGGCATTCCGAACTCTACGACATCGACTTTGATAGAGTCTACGATCAGGAAGATGCTGCTCTACAGTACGAGGATGAACACGTCAGGGATAAAAGACAAGTCACGTTCTCAGAACCGGTAGATTGGAGGCTATTTGAAGAAGAGGAGTTAGAGTCTGCTAGTCAATTTAATGTTCTTTCCACGGCTTATCCGTGGTCAATGGCTATGTTTGAGGATTTCGTGGATAGAAATAAAACTAGAAAGAAACGATCTCATTCTATTGTACCTTTTGATATGGCCGTAAATGTAAAGATAGCTGAAGCTAAAAAATGGATATCGGAAACCTATGCCAGTTTTGCTATACCGACGACGGACAGGTGGCAAGGGATATGCCTGAGGCAATCTCAATTTGTGAACTCCCTCACTGCTTTCTTGCCTAGAACTGTTCAGAAAATGTGTAAAGTGCAATTTTTGGCCGTGAGTGATCCTCGGTTCGTAATCGAGAATAGTCAAGGTGATTTAGTGGCAAGTGATGATGTGTGCATACAGGAGCCAATGTGGAAAGTGTCGGTTCTGTTTACCTTCAACTGTGACCGGACTAACATTATAGACTCGGACCACCGATTGAAGATAGTGTACCATCATCAAGAGCTGAACGACACTGACATCGCGAGGCGAGTCAAGAGGGAACTTCGAAATCAGTCTCCTTACTTCGAGCAAGCTCTGTACGTGGCTTCTGTCGCCGAAGAACAGCCTCCAGGGGTGGTGGTAACTACAGTTAGAGCACGGTGCGTATTACATTCTTATTCAATCTTTTACGACGATTTTAATCTTCTTTTTACTGTCTATATAATCTTAAAAATGCAGTTAAGATTACACAAAGCAGGTTGAATTTTAAGTCAATTCAGCTATTACACGCTTGGCTGCCATTGTTTTTCAAACTGGCCAACTGTTCTGACTACGTGCTCGCCTAGATGCCATCTAATGCTTTTTTGTAACCGCTAAGGGGTCGATGATCCAAAACCATCCATCCCAATCAGCGGAACTTGAATGCCGTATTTTAAAGATAAGCAACGTATTGACTTGTTAAACTTTTTATATTTAACGTTTTGATATTTTTTTCACCTGATGGTGATTGACGGTAAGCCTGGAGGTAGAAGCGCACTTCCTAAGCTATTGTGGATTTGGCTATCTCTTACTTTCGGAACAGAATGCTATTATGGTCGCTGTTATGGCTACATACTTAGATAAAATGCACTCATATTAAAACGGGTAAAGGCATCACACATACCTTTTATACCCGACGTTGTTGTGCCGACGTTTCGAGTTGATAAAATGGTGGTACCTAGCCTATCCCTTACGAAGAAAATTAAGCCATTCCACTAACCAAAGCGTATATATTACTCGCTGGGAATCGAATCCCTGACATCTGGGTCTGAAAACGGTACATTAAACTATGGTCTAGTCTAGTCAGAGGGGTTTGTTACTCTTTGAATCCATTTTCCAAATAGTCCATTACAAACGCGGTTTTGAATGTCAAGCTAAATGCTGTTCCGCCTCTGAGGTTAGACCAGCTGTTTATAATCCATCTGGCGCGTTAATTGACCGTGATCCGGCTCGTTGGGCTTTTATGAAGTCATCTATTACGCCCGGTGCCATTGTGATGGGCCGCTGCTCGCGTCGCCAGACAATGCGCGGCTTGCAATAAGGTTAAACCGCGGTGGCCAGGGTTGCTACAGTTGAGACCGTAAATCTTATATTTACATACTGCACGTGGATTTTTTTCAACATATTCTTAAATTTTTTAACGTTTAAAAGTTTGCGGTAAGTGTAGGTTTGTAAAAATTTGTATTTATGGCATTTTAAAGAAATAAAAAGTAAAAGGTATTTAGATAGGTAATTGCTTTTTATGAAAAGACTTTTGTATCGGTATTATGTTGTAGAATAAATTGTGCTTTAGTTATAAATAAAAACAATACGAACTGTATGTTCCCGACACCAATTATATTAGTCTTACAACGAAAACATATCCATCACATATTACATTAATATCGATCACTTAAACAATACATTACTGAATTGAATTGTGACTGCGAAGTGAAACCTTCGATAAACATACCCTCTAGCGAAGAGTGAAACCATTAAGTTTCCATTTAAATGCCTCATGACGTCATGACTCACGATGCTCTACTTTGGTGACTATGTCTATTGTCTACTATACGAATAGCTTTGTATTAGCTTTTGTACTTACAAAGGTACCGAACACTTGTTCGGTACCTTTGTGTGCCTTTACACGTTTCAGGCAGTCTGAAAGCTTAAATATAGATTTAATCAAATACTCTGTTTAAATTATAATTTTGATGTCAATCAGACGACTGTCTGAAGTTAAAAGAGACAGCATGAAAGGTAGGTTTTAGATAAATGTAGATTACTGTTTGTAAAAGTCTGGCGTACAAAATGTCAGAACATATTATTAACATAATTAAATACTTACAGAGTTCATTAATTTACTTAAGCATTTTATTCATCATTAAATAGTTAGAAGTATTCACTTAAACTCACTAATTTCTTTAAAGACATCAGTTTTTTTATCAGGACTCTTCAGTTTCACATTCTGGTAACCCTACCAACCTAATGTTAGCCCGTTTATAAAGCTCAATGGTAAGCCCACATCAATTTATAACAATGACGCCATTTTTTTTGTAGCTGGCAATCTACCACCCATAATTATCACATCGTACTACCATAGACCACTATACCAAGACCACTAATCCGCGACTCACGGCTTTCCTCGTTAATAGCTATTTACAGATTTACACCACATAATGACATATGCTCTAAAGGTTGTCCACGAAAGAGTTTAATATTTGAGTTTAACATCAACCTTCTCGACCGTGTCCGCAATACGGAGATCCGTCGCCGAACGAAAGTCTTCGACGTTGGGGACAGGGCGATCAACCTGAAGTGGAGTTGAGCAGGACACCTGGTAAGACGTGGTGATGGCCGATGGAGCAAAACTTTGACGGAGTGGTGGCCAAAATCTGGCCAAAGAAATTGGGGACGTTCGAGGGCACGCTGGGCACGCTGGGTTGATGACATCGTCATGGTCCCTGGCAGCACCTGGATGAGATCGGCACGGAACAGAAGGGACTGGCAAAAATTAAAGGAGGCCTATACCCAGCAGTGGGTGGTTGCGGGCTGATTGATTGATTTATTAAATTTAAACAAAATAAGTTTTGTAGTTTTTGATGATTTTTGGGTTTATAATGCTCAAGATAGTGAATAGTTAGTCAGTATCGAGCAAATGTAAAGCTGTGGTGTCGGACTACCCCTCTGAAAAACATGCTTGAATACGTAGGTATAAAAATATAAACGACCGAACGGTTAACCCCGTGAGGATTGTAAAACCAGACACAAATAAAAATCAATTGTTTCGCGACCGCCGGCGGTCTTATGATCCTTGACCTATTAAGGCGTATGTATAAATCAAAAATATGTACAAATTGAATAACAAGAACAAGAAGATACTTAAAGGGCATACAGGAATAAAACTACATTGAGAAAGAGCAAAAACAAAACACCTGAAAAAGTTTATTGAGGCAAATTGTTAATTTTTTTTAATTGATTTAAAAACAAAAAGAATACAATTTAGGTACATAAAGACCGCACCACGAAAATCTCGTAGGGTTTATCTGGGTGTCGGTGAGTCGCTAGTATAATTTATTAATTAGCCGAAGATGTCAACGATAATCTACGTTGATAAAGTCAACCCAGTCAAATTAGTGCACTGTTTTGCGGTCGTTGACCCCCTTTGGGATAATAATCATGAGGTTGTATGTTTGTAATATGTAGTTATGTATGTATGAATTTCCCGAGAAGTGTGACACTTTTATCAGGGTAGTGCTTTTATTTTAAAATAAATAAACGAATGTCAACATGACAACTACCTACTGAAAAAGGTGTTTATTAAATTGTAATTCAACCTGCACATCCTTTATTTTAGAGAACATCAGTAATTACTAGGCAATTTTCTCCGTTTCCTCAATCCTAGTTGACTTGAACGGACTTTTATCACGTTCGTTCAAACCGTAATATTCTTAGATTGCAATTTACTGTCGTAACTCGTAACTTTGACTTGCACTATTTGAATGACAGACCGTGTCTAGGACATTTTAGTGTTAAATGCAATCTTAAGTGCTGCATAGTCAATGAACATAAAATGTTACAGGATATGCCGTTAAGTTGCATTCCTGAATATACTGCTTAACATAAAGGCATTATTTTATGAAAACGCATAAGAAATACAAAGTACTTACCTACCTACATCTTATAAAATTAAATAAATACTTACTCAAAAGTTGAACTACTTGTTTCATAGAGTTTGTTAGTTTGCTCTTATGGCACCGGGCATACACCAATAATCCTACTTCAACTAGGGTTCGCTGATTTAAATCAAACTGATTTATATAATGATTTAAATCACTGATTTAAATCAGGTGATTTTTTTTATAAAAATCGTTGATTTAAAATGTTATATTATCTTTAATGAAAATAACAATAAATAAGTATGCTTAGTAGTTACTAATAATAAAATACTGTCAAAGGCTTACACAGAATTAACAGTCTCAAAAATAAAATAAAAAAAGACTTGCATGCACCTACTTGAAATGTGTCTTCAACTGTAGCAAATCAAATCAGAAATCAGTCTTGTAAAGTTGGATACTAACAATAATTCAAGATTTATCTATTATAAATTTTTAAAGGAATTTAAAATAATCAACAATTTTTTTATTTATTTTTTATTATATATTTATAAATTTTTTTTTAATAATTTTAAATGTATTTGTGTCATACAGTTTATTCAATTGTCAGTAAGTACTAATAATAGTGAATTTGGTTTTGTCACATAAAAATATAAAAAAACCAATAAAAATCAATAAAAATCAAAAAAATACTTAATGATTTTTTAAAATAAATTTAAAAAAACGTTTTTTTTTTTAATCTTGATTTTTTCCATCCCTGATTCAAACTACTATTATTAATGCGATTATTGTAAGTGTTGTTACGCATTTCACGCTTAAACCACTGTACCGATTTTGATGAAATTTGGTATTAAGATGGATATGGCCCTGAAGACGGTTATTATAAATAGACTACTTTGTAACGCGAAAAATAAACCCAAGCAAAACCGCGGGCAAACGCTAGTAAATATTAAAGGTGATTTTTACATTACCTAAGTGGAACACTATGGCAAACAAGAACGTAGGTTATATTAAAATCTTAAACTCTTAATTCGTACCTAAGTGTCTTACTCGAAAACAAAAGCGCCGCGGTCGTGTTCAGTAGCAGAGTCAATAAATGTCTATATCAAAAAAAAACAAATGTCCAAACCGGAAGGTTGTTATTATACCGAATCTGATAGGCTTACTATGATGACCACCAAGATGTGTTTTCTTTCCGGTCCGTTGACAATTAGGATTATTTCTCGTAATGGATTGAAAAAAACGAAATAATCATTTTTATTGTTAATCTGATTTGATAGGCTTTTGTTTCATTCTCGGGTAACCCATTTGTTGCTTTAGGAACGTGGCTTGCTGTGATTTTTGTATTTCACCTTTTATTCATTAACCTTTCTGTCTAGTTTAGAGTGCCACACATTTTTACACAGCTGCCAAAAGAACGGCGTGCTTTATTTTATGTTTTTTGATAGAGTTTTGTCCATGTGTTATCAGACAAATATATTTGTCCACTTACATCACAATACATATAATAAGTACAGAAAAAAAGTGCTGAAATTCATGATGCCTATAGTAATAATCACACACAAAGTCTAGGGTATGTAAGTAATTTAAAAAAAGGTTTAAAATTATACAAACATTTATTTTCCATAAAAATAATTAGAACTTTCCAAAAAAATATTATCATAGATTAAAATAATCTTTATTATTATTAGAAAACCAAGGTTTAAAATTATATAAACATTTATTTTCCATAAAAATTAGAACTTATCCAAAAAAAAGTTACTAACATAGATTAAAATAATCTTTATTATTATAAGAAAACCAAGGTTTAAAATTATACAAACATTTATTTTCCATAAAAATTAAAACTAATCCAAAAAATAGTTAGTAACAGAGATTAAAATAATCTTTATTATTTTTAGAAAAACAAGGTTTAAAATTATAAAAACCTTTATTTTCCATAAAAATAAGAACTTATCCAAAAAATAGTTAGTAACATAGATTAAAATAAACTTTATTATTTTTAGAAAACCAAGGTTTAAAAATATACAAACATTTATTTTCCATAAAAATTAGAACTTATCAAAAAAATAGTTAGTAACATAGATTAAAATAATCTTTATTATTATTAGAAAACCATCATGTAATCTATAAAAAGGCGCATAAAGAGTTTACATTGGTCATTATAATAAATTAATTTAAATACACTTGGCAAACTAACATATTCAAATAGAAACAGTCTTAAATACTAAAAGTCAATTAAAGGTTTCCATGAGAATTTTGCATGCCACTTCGACGTAGTGTTTCCTCTTAAGAAGCCTATGAAGCTGTTATAAACAACTCCATTATGTAAGTGGTACGCATTAAATAAAAAGACAACAACAATGACAATAACAGTGGTATGCATTTAAATAAATAGACAACATTAGCACTTCAAACTCATAAATTACTCGGCAGGTTTTCGTGACGATTCAGTAAAAATTAACAAATATATTAATCAAAAATGTCTCTAAAACTCTCTAAAATAGCCGAACTTTCTTGCCAAACTGAACGGCATCAGGGACAACCTGATCAAAAAGTAAGTTGTTTAATTTAAGTTGATGTCTGATTGCTACAGTTTTAGTAATATTAACACGTGTGGACGTTGATCGAGCCATTATTTTTGAAGTTCTATGCTTTGCTTCAAAATGCTTTGCCCAAATGTTTCGTATTGGGCTGAATTTACGTAACATGGCAGGGTAATGAGTAAGAAAATGAAATTTAGGCTTTAGTAGTGACCCCGTGAGCTTTATAAACAAAGAGTTAAATTCAGAGACTAAGCAATTCAATTTATTGGCTGTAAAGTCATAAATTCTACAAGCTAACAAAATGTCCAAAATATTACGTATGAACAAATTCCAGTTCTCTTCGCCAGTGGGAATATATCGACCAACGATTAGTCCAAAGTACCTTACCAGAACTATAATTTCGGAAGCTGAGCATCTTAGCCGGACTCTAGCCCCTTCGAACACTAAACAATTGCTAGGTTTTGAACTTGAATCGGGGCCGTAATTGAACGATATCATGGCTTTTTTCAGTATATTAGCCTGTAATATACCATTGCTTACATAAAAGTTTATTATGTAAGTCATAACATAGCGACAAACACCTTCCAAGAAATCGTGCATGGCGTCTACTGCTACATTTTCAATCTATCTTGACAAATCTTGACATCGTCATCATCTGAAAGTAAAATTAATTTGTAGGTGTTCGTACACCACCTCCACACATGTATATATTTTGTGTCAGCAAATTCATGTAACCCGTGGAAGCTCGAAGCTTCCAGTCGCTCTGCACCCGCGAACTGTATCGTACGTCGCATTAATAAATAAAGCAAACATATAAGTGAACACGCATTTCATTGGGTCACCCTTACCTTCTGGTGGAGGCCTTCAGCCTCCACAGTGGTGACCCCGACGTGATAGTGGAAATGCCCGACGTTATCGTGAAAATGTGAAAGGACACAATTCGAACATTTTCGCCCACGTGTTTGTGTCGCGAGCGCGTCGCGTTACGCAACCATGAACCCGACGCCACCGCCCGGCGCCGTTCCCACGCTGCCCGGGGGACACCTCGCCATGCCAGCTGCACCGCCAGGTAACCATCAGCGCCCGGATCATTCTCCATCTGCGACTGCTGCCATCGACTCGGTCGCATTGTCGTCGCGACTCGCAGAATTCTGGACGGACCAACCACGTGTCTGGTTCATCCGGACCGAGGCCATAATTGCGTCGCAACGCCTCGCCGACGAAGCCAAATTCGACCTGGTCATCTCCAAACTCAATAAAGAGGTCATCGCGCAGGTCACAGACATCCTAATTAATCCTCCAAGCTCCGGTAAATATGAATTCCTCAAAAACCGCCTACTGACGATTTACGAAGAATCCCAAAACCGTAAGATCGAAAAATTAATTAGCGAGTTGGAGTTGGGAGAGCAAAAACCCTCCCAACTGCTACGTCGGATGAGAGAGCTTGCTACCAACAAATTTCCGGACGACACTCTTCGCGTTCTCTGGCAGAACCGGCTTCCATCGCAAGTACGAGTGGTGCTTGCCGTCTCCGAAGGCAAGGACTTGGAGAGCTTGGCCACCATCGCCGACAAGGTTGCTGAGGTCACGCATACAGCCCATGTCGCGGAGCTGACGCCACCACCACAGCCTTCATTCGACGCAGCGCCGATCCTGGCGGAGATCGCAAAGATCAATACCCGGCTACGTAGTCTCCATCCTTTCCGATCCCGGTCACGATCCGTTATGAGAGGCAGAGGTTTTGAGCGAAATGGACCCAACCGCAGCAGGCCAAGGACATCAGCAGGTCGCAGCGCATCCTGGAGCAGAGATAGGTCAGAAAACCGGATGTGTTTTTACCACAACCGTTTCCGCGAAAACGCCCGGAAATGCACCAAACCCTGTGCGTGGAAGAACTCGGAAAACTGAGTGGAGTGGTACAGGAGATGGTGGACACTTGTACCATTTCACCCGGTCACCGATTATGCGTTACTGATGTTAATACGGGTCTTAAATTTCTTGTTGATACAGGCGCCAATGTCTCGGTACTGCCAGCAACAAGAAAACAACGACAAAATGTAAGTAGCGACTACCAACTTTTTGCCGCTAATGGCACAGTAATCAAAACTTTTGGCACTAAAACTTTAGTCTTAAATTTTAAGCTTCGTAGACCTTATAGATGGCATTTTATTTTGGCAGATGTCAAACAACCAATTTTAGGGGCAGATTTTTTGGCATATCACAAAATAGTAGTTGACGTTAACTCTCGTAAATTAATCGACCAAATAACAGAATTAAATGTAGTCACATCCATCGCCAACATTACACAACCGTCTATAAAGTCTATCGATGAGCGACACCCTTATTATGATTTGTTGTCTAGGCATCCTAATATAACTAAGCCAGCGTCATTCGTGGAAATTCCGCCACACTCGATTATGCATTATATTGAAACCAAAGGGCCGCCCGTGCATGCGCGAGCGCGCCCGCTGCCTCCTGATAGGTACATAAAAGTCAAAGAAGAATTTCGGTTAATGCAGGAAATGGGAATCTGCCGACCTTCGAAAAGCGCGTGGGCTAGCCCACTGCACGTAGTGCCGAAGAAAAATGGCGATATTCGCCCATGCGGTGATTATCGCCAACTTAATTCGATTACGAAGCCCGACAGATACCCAATTCCTCGCTTGCAAGATTTTACTTATATTTTAACAAACAAGTTTTTTCAAAATTAGACATAAATCGATCTTATCATTGTATACCTACAGCACCGGGAGACATAGAAAAAACTGCTATAATTACCCCTTTTGGCTTATTTGAATTCCCACGAATGAGCTTCGGTTTGCGTAATGCCGCACAAACCTTTCAGCGTTTCATGAACTTTGTACTTAGTGACCTAGATTTCCTATTTTCATATTTAGATGACGTAATAATTGGGAGTCCTGATGAAGTTACTCATAAACAACATTTAGACATACACTCGGCGTCAAAAAAATCGCACCTCTTAGAAAATCACTTTCAAATGTCATTTACTCTTGATATGCACATGCAGTCGCATTAATTATGATTTTATTTACAAGGTTACTTAATTAACTTAATAAAAAACATTACTTTTCATTATCAAATAAAACCTAATGCAACAAATAAAGTGTCACAAAAATTCGATGCAAATTTTGCTACCCGTGAGAGTTGCTAGTTGCGCTTCCTTTGTGGGTATAAAACGGTCAACACGGGTTCAATGTGGGTCATTCGCTATTCAACCGTTGAAGAGGACACACGCACAGATTTTGATGGATACCACAGCTGATAAAGCCGCTCAAGTGGTTGCACTACTGCAATCAGGGGTGCGGCAGTGTGATGTCGCCCGGCAACTGAACCTGAGCCGTTATTCCGTTCGAAGAGTGTACCAGCGCTTCATAGAGACCGGTGGCTATATCCGCAGACACGGTTCGGGTAGACGTCGCTGCACTTCGGAAAGAGACGACCGGTTCGTTGTGTCGAACTCTTTGAGAAATCGTTTCTCCAACGCTGTTGAGTTGCAACAGCAGCTCCAGGCAGTTCGCAGACGCACCGTAAGCGTATCTACGGTTAGAAGAAGATTGAAGGAGAAGAAGATAGCGGCCCACAGAGCTGCTACGGGTCCAAAATTGACTGCAGCGCATCGGCGAGCCCGCTTGCAGTTTGCTCGTGACCACGTCGATTGGACCCTTGAGCAGTGGAGAGCTGTTCTCTTCTCAGACGAGACGCGAGTGTGTCTTTTCTGCCACGACCGACGGAGAAGAGTATACCGGAGGCAGGGTGAACGTTTCGCCCAAGCCTGCATCCAGGAGACGGTGGAATATGGTGGCGGATCCTGCATGTTCTGGGGCGGTATGTCTGCTGCCGGCAAAACCGACCTTGTCTGCGTCTCCCGGACTGGAGGTGCTCGCGGACAAGGGTCGCTGACTGCTCGCCGCTATGTCACTGAGGTCCTGGAAGTGCATGTGGTCCCCTTTGCCGAATCTTTTGGCGAGGGGTTCACATTAATGCACGACAACGCTCACGCTCACACTGCAGGCATCGTGAGAGACTTCTTGCAGAGGTCCCAAATCTCTGTGATGCAGTGGCCAGCGCGAAGTCCGGATCTGAATCCTATAGAGCACCTCTGGGACCATCTTAAACGTAAGGTTCGATCTCGGGATCCAGCTCCTTCGACTCTACAGGAGCTCCAAGACGCGGTGATTGAAGAATGGGGGCTTATCCCTCAAGAAGAGCTCCTGAAGTTGGTGAGGTCCATGAGGGACCGTATGGAAGCCGTGATCAGGGCAAGGGGGGGTAACACTAGATTTTAAGTTAATTTTAAGACACTTTTTGTACATTTTTCTTTGTAAATTATCTGTTGTTAATTAGGACTTAATTAAGGATTTTTATTATTTTATTAATTTTAATGTTGTTTGTATAATTATAATTAAACAGAAAGTTAAATTTAATTGTTTTTTGATACTCCTTTTTGTTACCTTTCTAATGATACCCAACACTATCCTCTACATAAGGTTTAAGAATTTTTAAAGATGATTTTTAAAAGGTGCGATTTTTTTGACGCCGAGTGTAGTTTTTGAAAGATTTCAAAAATTTGGCATAACTATTAATCTAGCAAAATGCTCATTTGGTCAAAACAAGCTCAATTTCTTAGGATACGAAGTTAGCCCCGATGGTATACGGCCTTTAGACGACAAGGTTCATGCCATAATTAATTATCCTAAACCCAAAACCGTACAGGACATGAGACGATTTTTGGGGATGGTCAATTTTTATCGCGCTCATTTGCCGCACGCTAGTAGGTATCTTAACGAATTAAATAAGTATTTGTCAAGCGCAAAAAAGAACGATAAGTCTCCGATCGCTTGGACGGAATCCGCGAACGACGCATTTTCACAATGTAAAGTAGGTCTTCAACAGGCCGCTACATTGTCGCACCCCGATCCGAACGCAAAACTCGCTCTAATGACAGATGCCTCGAACACGAGCGTAGGCGCAGTTTTACAGCAGAAAATTGATAATATTTGGCAGCCATTAGGTTATATGTCAAAAAAGCTAACAAACGCTCAACAAAAGTATTCAACTTATGACCGCGAACTTTTGGCAATATTTATGGCCATTAAACATTTTAGAAAATTATTTGAAGGTCGCCAAATCACTGTGTACACCGACCATAAACCCTTAACATTCGCGTTTACAAAAATAACAAAATGCGAAAACGAAATTCCGCGCCGTTCGAGACATTTATCATTCATAAGTGAATTTACGACAAATATACAACATATTAGCGGGTCCGATAACAGTGTCGCCGACGCCTTGTCACGCGTAGAAACCATATGCTGCCCGTCACCAATCAATTACAACGAATTAGCGGAATCACAGAAAGACGACGAATACATAGCACACATTTTATCGGACAACAGTAGCGACAGCAAAGTAAATATAAAAAAAATATTAATTCCTTCATGCAACAAAGAAATCTATTGCGAGATATCGACGTCTCAAGTCAGAACCTATTTAACACAACACTACAGACGTATAGTTTTTGATAGTTTTCATAACTTGAGTCACCCTAGTATTAAAACTACAAAAAAAATGATCACTTCTAAATATTTTTGGAAAGGAATGAATCACGATATTACGCAATGGACGAAGTCATGTTTACCATGCCAACGTGCAAAAGTCAATCGCCACACTTTTTCACCGTTCGAAAGCTTCGAAACAGCTGGCAGATTTGCCCATTTAAATGTCGATATTATAGGCCCTTTACTGACGTCACCGGACGGATATCGTTATTGCGTCACCATAATAGACAGGGGCACAAGGTGGCCAGAAGCTATTCCTGTTAGGGATATCACGAGCGAAACCGTTGCAAAGGTAATTTTCGATGAATGGATATGTCGATACGGTTGTCCTATAAAATTAACTAGCGATCAAGGTCGTCAGTTTGAGAGCAGTCTATTTTCAGAATTAATGAAACTATTGGGGATACAAAAGATACGCTCCACCGCGTACCATCCCCAAAGCAACGGCGTAGTCGAACGATGGCACCGCTCTTTGAAAGCAGCACTTTCGGCTCGTCTCATTGCATATGACAGTTCTTGGGTAGAACAACTACCAATCGTTTTACTGGGACTTAGAGCCGCTTATCGCAGTGACACCGGTTACAGCGCAGCTGATATAACATACGGTCGCAATTTACGTTTACCAGGAGATTTCTATGACTCAATCCGTAAACCCACCGATACTTATAATTTAGTCCATAAAATTCGCGACACTATAAGTAAAATTAAGCCAGTTTTTAAGTCGCATAGCAACTCAAAGACTTTCTTTGTTCATCCCGAGTTAAAAACATGCGATTATGTATTTGTAAGAGACGATACAGTGCGTAAGCCCTTGAAACCCCCTTACGACGGTCCCTACCGCGTTATCAAAAGAGGCACAAAGGTTTATACCATACAAATAAATAATCGCCAAACGTCGATCTCTATAGATAGGCTTAAGCCCGCGTACATAATAATAGGTAGTGACGATGACGATGCCCTGGCGCCTGCTGACGCAGCTCGAGACGCGCCAGCAGCCGACCCACCGACATCATCTTCGTCCATGCAAAGCGCGACACACATTCATAAAACACGAAGTGGACGCTTAATTAAGCCTCCTTTGCGTTTTATAAATGAGAACAATTAAAGTAGGTTAAGAGTAATAATTTTAGTTTAGTTTATGTTAGCATTTTTGGAGAGATAATTCTCGCTTTATAAATAACAACAGTTCGTATTTTTAATTATTTCATACGCGTACACAAGTTAGTAACACGGATCGTACTTGTAGTTTGCAATGGGTAACTACCAAGAAAAAGAACTTATCGTCAACCAGCAAAGTGACGTAGCCACCAAAGTTGAGGAGCGCTATAACCAACTAAGCATTTGGCTAGTCGTAATTGCTAGTTTGCTATCAATAGTTATACTATTTTATCTATAGAAACGAAGCTGCCAAGGTTTAAAAGGGTGGTTGCGCAAGCAAGCCACAGGTGTAGCAGTATCCTCGATACAGCTTCAGCATCAGAAAGCGTTTAGTCCACCAACTACAACCGTCGGTATTAACCCGTCCGCATCATCCGCTGCTGATCCTGTTCACGGATACGCATAAGTTAATTGTAAGTAGCTTTAAGATATTTCTGTAACTGTTCGTAATCTTAGTAAATGCTTAGGGTAAGCAGTGAAAAGTGAGTGAATACAAGTGCAGTGAATATAGAACGGTCTTTTTAAAAAACAATCCGTATGCTCGATGCCTACTAGGTACATACATCTCTTAGAATAAGTCTTAGTTGTAGTCACACGGTATTGTACTGTACTTGCTATCGTATGATTACTGTAGTTATAATGTAATTGGATCCAATGTTTATTCTAAGCGTACGGTAACCGGTACGCAACCTAGCATAAGCGTAAGATAAGAATACAGTGTAAGGTAACAATAGCTTTTAGTTGACAGTGTTGACTTAGCGTAAAGAAGTAGGATAAGCAAACTTCTTTGTAACCTAGCATACCTACCTATAACTTTTTACTTTCACTTAGTTTTTATCTTTCTTTGTATCTTAGCACATATTTTTTTCTTTCACTAATTTTTTCTCTTATTACTTAACTCAACAAATATTGTTTTCTCTTTCAGTTATATAATTTTTCTTAATTATATAAATATATTTTTTTAAAGAGGGGAGTATTGTAGGTGTTCGTACACCACCTCCACACATGTATATATTTTGTGTCAGCAAATTCATGTAACCCGTGGAAGCTCGAAGCTTCCAGTCGCTCTGCACCCGCAAACTGTATCGTACGTCGCATTAATAAATAAAGCAAACATATAAGTGAACACGCATTTCATTGGGTCACCCTTACCTTCTGGTGGAGGCCTTCAGCCTCCACAAATTCAATGAAAACATTGATTTCCGAATAAATTATCAGAATAAATTGGTAAGTAAAGCTGCCGTCGATAGTACTTATTTTACGTAACGTAAATAATATTTTACAGATATTGTTAATTTGACTTTGGTTTTTAAACTCCCAAATACTCAGACATCTAAAAGTTAAATAGTACTCAAGTGACATGCTGTCACTGTCAGTTCCAAAAATATAATTTAGGTAGTATTCAGCAGTAAATTTATGAGAAACTCACCACTTAACATGCACGCTGCTTCGTAATCGTTTTGATGGTAGGAACAACAAATTTGTATTTCTGGTTTTTATCTTGTTTTGCCAATAGCTAATAATTTTAGGGTACCAATTTTTTGCACGTAGCAGCCTGTCAGCTGCGGCTGGGTAAAGAGCTTCAAAATCTTTAATGAGGAGTCTCCAGCCTTCAGATACCTTCAGGACAGGATATGTGTTTAAATATTCTTGAACCTTGCCCGTTTCGTGGTAACATCTATACAGACGAGTTCTAACTGTCTATGACCACAGTTCTTCAATTGTCGGCCAGGGTACGCTCACGATGTCTCCCTTCAGCTGGTCTATAGCGCTTTTTACCAAATCAACTTCACCTGAAACAAAATTAATAATGAATACCATATAATAAAATAAAGACGTTTTGCCACAACCGACCATTGCATTCTACTTGACTTGACAGTTAAACGTGATAAATCACTATATTATGTTGCGTTTCAGTGGTCATGCTAGGAGCCTGGAGATAAATGGGGAAATGATTACTGCAGCGCCCCCTAGCAGCTAAACACCATAACACATATCTAAGAACCAACGCTGATAACCTAGAAACCCATTACAGAAAACCGTATCGAAATCAGTTTAGTAGTTTTTGAGAACTTTTCAAGCGCCAACTTATCTGGTTGCTGCAGCGCCCTCTGGTGGTCTACCACCATGAAACATGTCTAAGCTGCTCTGAAATGATACCTTCTGAATGCAAAAAACCGCATTGAAATCGGCCTAGTAGCTTCCGAGGAAAATGCTAACAGACATCCATACAAACAAACAACCTCTAACCCCAAACGCATATAATATTGAATCCCAAATAATGCTTTTTTAATCCAAATATTAAACAAAAGTACGTTTACTTACCTACCTAAATTTAAGTTGAAATGAAACACTTTTATAATAGTAATAGTAAAAAACTATGTAAATAGTAAATTAAACGCGAGTTAATCCGTAAAAAAGTGTTTCATTTTAATGTTTAGTGCTCGGTTAAACCTCAGAAAACAATAAATTATTAGTGTTATAAATCGGTATTTACTTAGGTACTAGAATTTGGCACTGATAAATATTTTAAATTACACTTTTTATAACGCCGCTAATTATATAGTTTAATAGATTTAAAATTCATGTTTTTCCATTTAAAACTTAGGCAAGTAGGGACTTATTCTATTTTTTTCAACACTAACCACGCACGTGTCTGACGAAACGAAAAAACTAGGAAACTAGGTACTTACTGGCAAAGTGTTCGATGATTTCTTCACCAAAGCCCCATTTTCTAAGAAGTTCTCACATGGGATCCATTACAGGTTAACTAAAAGCACAGCAGCACGATACGCAAAAAAGCACCACGCACGATCGAGAGGTCACAATGATGAATGAGCGGCGACTCGCTTACATTACATCTCCGATCACCGTTCCCAGACCCCCCGCTTTCGATGCATGCACGTAATTTTTAAGTGCATACGCACCATATAATTTTAAAACTTACATAATACTTTTTTGTGTTGAACAATATTTTTTTCAACCTGGCACGATTATTTATCGTGCAATAATATGTATGCGCACTGAATTTTAATGGCATGCATGCACGTAATCTTTATGTGCATACGCACCATATATTTTAAAACTGCTTTAATACTTTTTTGTGTTGAGCAATATTTTTTTAAACCTGGCACGACATTTTAAGGTGCAATAATATGTATGCGCACTGAATTTTAATGTTCCTCGGGATTGTTATACTTATTGTGCAAATAATCGAGAATGGCACTATAAAATTTGCTGCATAGTTTGAAATATATACATGCATTGCATCAAATGTAATGATGCAACTATTTGAACCATAACTTTCTACGCAAAAAAAGATATTTTATGGTGCATTTAAGACGTCGCTAATAATATTGTGCTTTGATCACTATAGATTATGATGATATCCACAATTGTACGATAAAAGATAGGACATGTGCACTTTATATTTTGGTGAGGTTTCTTGCACAATAAAGTTTAATGCCCAGCAGAATAATTATACATTCGTGTCACTATTTAAAGTGTTGCGCACTGTTTTATTAGTGGTAAGCAGGGTATTTTAGAATGTTTGCATAATATTTTACTACGTCGACTTCAATCCATTTTTCTCAGTGTAGTTTTGAAATTGTGTTGGCAATTAGCCAATTGACCAATGGCAAATTACCACAATTTCTAGATATTGTTCAGTCTATCTGACTTATTTATTTATAAAGGCACTATTTATTAATAGAGAGAATTTACAGTAATCTTAACTGCATAATAAATAATAAAATATATGAAAAGGAGCTCGGTGGTGCAGCAGCTAAGGCGTTCTGTTTGCGATCTTATGCAGGGTCAGGGGTGACCAAATTTAAAAAAAAGACGTGCTCCTCCATTCTTCAGAAGGCACTTAAAGTCGTTGAACCCGGTTGTAATCGTAAGACGGCAGTAACCAGCATTGGTCCAGTGATCGGTTATTCCAATCTCCCCATGTACCTTTCATGTGTGTGTGTGGGAGGCCTGTGCCCAGCAGTGGGACATTATTTTGAAGGCTGATGATAATGATAAATCTATATTTATACATAAAAAAAATTGCTGTTCGTTTGTCTCGCATAATTATAAAATTACCGAACTGATTTGGCTAATTTTGATCTTGAAATATTTGTGAAAGTTCAGGAAAGTTTTAAACGGTGAGAAAAAATTGTAAATAAAAGCTGTAAACATAAAAAGACGTCGTGCAATGTTGCTAAACACTTTTTGCTGTTTTCTTACATGTTCTTCGCACATTTAGGTATCTTTTTCCTGTCAGTAAAGTTGTCGTTGTGATTTGGACAGGACAACGTCTGTCGGGTCTACTATTAAAATATAAAAATCTGTTTAACATCTGCAGAGATCCAGAGAACAGTCCGGTGGCGTATTCCATGTCGAGTCTGCTCGACTCACGTTCGGCTGGGATGTTCGCTGTCGACTCCAGGACAGGGGTGGTGACCACGCAGGCTCGGCTGGACCGCGAGCGACTGGACGTCCACTACTTCAGGGTGGTAGCGCAGGATGACACATTCCCGCCGAGGAGTGGGACCACCACCTTACAGGTGAGTAAAACCAACATTTCCTCTAAGTCAGAAGAATTAGCCGTCCGTGAAGTGTTTGCTGTCGATTCCAGAACTGAGGTGATCACGCAAGCCCGGCTGGACCATTCGTCATATACTTTTCAATTTTCCGCCTAGGAGTGGGACCAACCACCTTACAGATTATTCGAATGTCGAGTAATTCTTCAGTCAAAGTCAAAATTGTTTTTAAAGTGCTTTTGAATCAGGGCGAGTAAGTTTGTAACAATAAGGCCACTGTTTGTACTTGGCCATCTGATCACTGTCACTGTAATTGTTTAATGTCTCTTATGATCTTATGATCTTGTGGTTCTGTCTATCCTCCTGTATCTTCTGTATGAGGGCGAGCCGTCTAGCTGCAAGCTGATCTAAGAATATGCTTGAGATGAATTACGTATTGCACACTATCCTAGAAGAATCATAGAAGTCAAATATTTATCTTATCAAGATTCAAACCGGCGCCCTGTGGCACTCCAGATCAGTAAACTACTAACTCTACTGTGTGAAATTTTCAATGGTCATACATCAATATAATGGCTGCACAGCGCTTCAAAACGTGGGTTGGATATCCAACTCCGCCCCTACACGGCGCGATAGTTGTAATCTTTCGCCAATTCGCGTTTTTGTTGGCGGGACGACGCGGTTTATTCAGCCTCTAGATAGGCACTAAAGCCTACGTGCAGTTTTTTGTTGCGATCCGCGTTGGGATTTATCGTGACACGTTTATTATTCAAGTGAATTTGTACACTCTGAGGGAACAGTTTTAAAGTAACAAACACATAGGAGAGTATGACTAAAGTGCTAAAACGAAACGCCTCGGTGGTCTAGTGGCTAAACACTCGGCCCTTGAAGGTCCAGGCTTGAATTCCCTGGAAACTTTCTAGGTGTGTTTCAGATTGCTCGATGCATAGCCCTGGTTAGTTATCACCAATACGCATTTGTCAAGCGCATGAGCGTCGACTTGCCGACTATCGGCAAAGACAATTAAAAATTCTATTGTGTCTGGCGCGCGACGCGCATGAGGTTAATTAAACCAGTACCCATCAATTGTAGTGAAGACTTCATTTCAATGATGAAGGCTTTTGACCAGCTATACTTTATTTTTACTTTTATGTCTGATAGATGTTAAAGCGCCATGTGTTTCCAGATCGTTGTTCAGGACTGCAACGATCACCCATAAATTGTAGTAAAGACTTGATTTCAATGATGAATGCCTTTGCCCCGCAACAGCCCTGCCCTGTGTAACAGCACAGAATAACTAATAGTACTACGTACAGAAGGTTCACTCTCTTACGACTTTCACGCGGAATTGAAACTTATCGTGTGACCCGAGTGTTCATATTCCGTTAAGCAACGCTGACTCGATATCGATTTGACGTCATGACGTCACAGAGCGTAGGGTTTACGCGCGCGCGCAGGGATTAAGAGTTAAGCGACTCGGCGCTCGGTGTTCGGTGCATCGGCTCGCGGCAACCTTTACTGCCATACGCCTAGGCGGCCTGCCTGAGAGGCGCGCCAAACGAACGTACCTAAACTGCGGAGTGACACCCCCCTGGTAACAACAATCTATTTTTACTTTTACTTTTTGTGTGTCTGATACTGAGATACTAAGCCGCCATGTGTTTCCAGATCAACGTCTTGGACTGCAACGACCACTCGCCGGTGTTCGAGATGCAGCAGTACGAGGCGTCGGTGAGGGAGGGCGCCAGCACTGGCACCACGGTGCTGACCCTTAAGGCCACCGACCAGGACATCGGGAAGAACGCTGAGGTGAGGTTACCAGTGAATCTCCTGAGATCAGCCTACCCGAAACCTTTTTTTTGTTCTACAACGGGTAAGCGCGTGGCCTTCATCTCACCTAATGGTAAGTGGCGATAAGGCCAAAGGTGGAAGCGCGCTGTACCCGGAATCCTCAACCACTGAGGAACTGGCTATCTTATCTCTAAACTGTCGGAACACAACAATGCTATAAACATCGTTGTTATGGCGACAGACTTAGATAAGATGGTAGTAGCTTGCCAGGCGGACATAATAGCCCTACTACCACCAACCAAAACAAGCACACAACGAAGTACCCCCTACTGGGAATTGAACCCTGGGAAGGGACCTCTGGGTCTGAGACTGGTTGCTTAGCCACTAAACCACAGAGGCGATTAAAAAAACAGAAGATTTTAAGCCCTTCGCCCTTAAAAACGCTGATGGCATTCATTTTCACTGAGGAGGCAGAGTAATAGGACGGATTTGCACAAAAGATCCCAATGGGTCGACGTGCTACTACGAGAGGGAGACTTCTGCAGGCCCCACTAAGATAAGGTCATTGTTTCGGCAGCTCCTTGTCTGGTAGTTTCTTATTAATTCGACAATGCCTTGTTAGTCAGAAATATACAATATTCTGTGCTGCTGGTAGATATGTTGGAATAAATGAAATTGGATTCTTCAGTTGTGTGGTGCCGAGCTCTGTGGTGGCAGCCCATTAAGAATACTACCAACCCATCTCTACCCTTGGGATTGACCATAGACTACACATATACCCAACAGCGTAGATTGATGCCAATGTGCAGTTGTTATTTAGTGTGACGTGGACTATGGCAGTGGACTGCTTTTGCGGTCTTCATCGCCTAGCCTCTGACTAACCCTTTGAGGATAATAGTCGTAAATGTACATGAGTGGATAAAATGTATACTAGAAAAAAATCAACCAGTCTCAGGAAAACTCGAATGGGATTCGAACCCATGACCTTTGGATTGCCGGTCCACTACTCTGACCGCTAAGCTACCGAGAACCCAGAAGACTCGTTGAATTCTTTCTAGTATAAGACTTTAAACTATCGCGTTGCATTGCATTGAAACTGTTTTAACGGGACCTAACACGATTAATTTTGTAAGTAAGTTCGCTTGTGACCACGGCCGGCCGCAGCATTGCGGCCGAAACGTCAAGCAGTAAGTAGATATGTACTTACTTACAAAATTCTTTCTAGTAGTTGGTGATTTACACTGCAAGCCAGCGGTAGTTTTTCTAGTAAACATTTTATCCTATATCTATTTATCATTGTGAATGCAAAATTTCAATAATAAGGATTAACTAGTAATTATCAACATTTAAAGGTCCTATCTACTGAGCTCTTCCTTCATGTATACTGCCAGGTCACAATTGACACTACCACATGTCTGCCACCTACAGTTTATTTATTCGTTTCAGAATTCATCAGAAACTCATTTGTTTTTCTCTTGACAGGTCGAGTACTCTATCGAGTCGGTGACAGCGGAGAGTACGACCAAAGCAGACGAGAACGACTCCATTGAGGACGGCTCGGATCAGACAGATGTCCAGGACGTGTTCCGGGTAGACGGACGGAGTGGAGCTCTCTTGACCAGGGCGCCGCTCGACCGGGAGAAGGTGGGCCGGTACATCGTCGTCGTCAAGGCAACAGACCAGGCCAGTCCTGTTTCGGACAGGCTGTCTAACACGTAAGTATTGAGGAAACGGTTTAATAGGAACCATGGGTTTTTGGTACCCATTGGTACTAAAGCAAATAAATATACGACCCTCAAGAAAAGTGGTTATCGCAGGTTATAGACATTTGCAACTCAAAGGGTCCATCATGTGCGCGTTCCCTGAAGTTCAAGTACAAAGTTAAAAGTGACCTATCTAGATGTTGAGGTGGTGAAATGGAAGCAGATTTTTCGCCCATTTTTCTTTAATTTCAGAGATCCCACTCCCACTCCCAATTAGAGAGTAGACCTTTTAGAAGAGACTTTTTGTATAAAAGGTGTTAACGTCAGCCGAATAGATCTTTCTCCTTTTCAGTAGTTAACATTTTTATTTTTAAACTAGCGGCCCGCCCGCGACTTCTCCGCGTGGACTCCACCCCATAACTAAATTCATTTTTTTTTACACAAACTTGTCCTGTCAATTACAAACTCAAGAAAAAAATTATTATCCAAATAGGTGCAGCCGTTCTGAAGTGATGCGCGTACAAACATTTCGGCAATTGATTTTTATTAATCATCATCATCATCAGCCTATAAACGTCCCACTGCTGGGCACAGGCCTCCCACGTGGACAATAGCACGTGGGGATATTGGGCCATAACTCACCACGCTGGCCCAACGCGGGTTGGTAGGTTTTAACGACTGTCATCTTATGACAACAACCGGGACCAACGGCTTAACGTGCCTTCCGATGCACGGAGGAGCTCAAGATGTTTTAAATTTGGTCACCCATCCAGCGACCCGGCATTGCGAAGTTACTTGGCGGGCAAGATCGCAAGCCGAACGCGCTAGGCTGCGCCATCGAGCTCTTCTTTTTTTATTAATATAGATTAAGGATTGATTATTTTAATTCACCATATCATAATCATAATATCTAATCGTCGCGTCATTGCGATAGAGTATTTAATTTTCATTGTACCGATAACACTCATAGCATTTTCGTATTGAAACTATGCAATGCACATCGTGTCCAATCTAATTACCGTTGTTTAACCAAATGCTTTATAGGAACTGTACGTCTACTCTACAGCGCTTAAAGCCATTAGGTATCCATGCAGCCGAAATCGGATTTGCGGGGGCCACGCGCCGCGCCGCTCCGATACATTGTTCTTAGGTACTAGCTGGATGATTTAGTATATAACTGTGCAAATTGAGTATTCGAAACTTCACATAAAGATGTTGTAAGTACCGCATACAGATGTAGCTATGTAGGTGTACATGATACCGAGTATCGAGTATTGATAGTAAAATTAAATCATAGTTTTAAATGTAAAAGATGTAAGCACCTAGTTACCTAACTAACATAAATATTACGTGTTAGCCGCACATCACTCAATTAAACAAAGCGGCCAAGTGCAAGTCGGGCTCGCCCATGAAGGGTTCCGTAGCAGCAAGTAACATCATATAAAAGTTCTTGTAGTTCGTTATAACTTTGATCAATGTTTTAATAATAATGTATTTTTTTTAAAATAATTAATTTATGACGTTTATATAAAAAAAACTACTTGCTTGATCTCGTTCAAACCAATTTTCGGTGGAACTTTGCATGGTAATGTACATCATATATTTTTTTTAGTTTTATCATTCTCTTATTTTACAAGTTACAGGGGGGGAATTTAGAAAAAAATTATATTAGAAACCTCAATATCATTTTTAAAGACCTATCCATAGATACCCCACACCTATGGGTTTGATAAAAAAAAATTTTGAGTTTCAGTTCTAGTATGGGGAATCCCCAAAATTGATTGTTTTTTTTATATTTTTGTGTGAAAATCTTAATGCGGTTCACATAATACATCTACTTACTTACTTACCAAGTTTCAACAATATAGTTCTTATAGTTTCGAAAAAAAGTGGCTGTGACACGGACGGACAGACATGACGAATCCATAAGGGTTCCGTTTTTTGCCATTTGGCTACGCTAAAAACGCAACATTTTTCTGTCATTAATTTAGTGGCTAAGCCACCGGTCTTAGATCCAGATCCCAAGTTGTGGTAGCTAACCAGGCGAACTTAACAGCCCTAACACCAACCAAACCGAGCACACAAAAATGTACCCCCCGCTGGGAATCGAACCCGGGACCTCTGGGTCTGAGACCGGGGGCTTAGCCACTAGACCACAGAGGCGGTTAAACCTCGGTTACTACCATTTTATTTAAAGTCTGGTGCCATAATAATAGCATTCTTGTGTTCCGATCCGACATTTTAGAGATAATAGCCAGTTCCTCAGGGGTAGAGGATTCCGGGTGAAGTGCGCTTCCACCTTCGGCTTTGTCGTCACGGACCATTAGTTAGAGTTCCTCAGTGGTGAGTGATTCTCTGAGAACTTTGCTTCCATCAACAACCTTGCCGTCATCAGACGAGATGAAGATCAAGGGTCAACGTTACTATGTTATTTTAAATGAAAATTAAAGGCATTATGTTTTAACTATCTTCTGCGAATACGACTGTTTTTATTTTAATCGTAACAATCCCGTTGATTTGCAGTGCAACGGTCCACGTGAACATCTTGGACGACAACGACAACTACCCGCAGTTCAGCGAGAAGACCTACACCGTCACGGTGGACGAAGATATCAGCGTCGCTGAGAATCCAGTCGTTGCCAGAATCAAGTGTGTATTTACTAAATTAATTAAAAATATTATAAGAAATTAACGATACTTAACTTATATTTACATGAATTTTCGATTGACATAACACACCTATCCTGTCAAAGATTTAATTTTTATTTAATTTAATTTTTTATTTTTTTATTTATTTATTACCTGACACACGGATCGGGAGCGAGTCGGATATTGCTTGGCTGGCAAATTCTTGCGTGGCAGTGCCATGGTCTGCGGGACGGGGTACGAAAGGTTGTGGGGGCGGAAAAGAAGAGCGCAGGCGGTGGGGACGTGTCAGTCAGTAGGATGTAGAGTAAAGGGCCCCACACACGATCAGTTCGCCAGCAGGTATCGGCCTGTCAGTTAGTCTTTAAACGCACGGGCGGCGGCGGGCGGGCTGGTACTGAAGGGCCCCCACACACGATTAGTTCGCCGACAGGTATCAGCCTGCCAGTTAGGCCGATACCTGCCGGCGAACTGATCGTGTGTTTGGCCCTTTAGAGGAAACACTTCGTGGAAGTGGCATGCAAAATTCTCATACAAAACACTGAAAAATGACGTTTCGTAGTCCCCTGTTTCCTCCTTCAGATTTCTATTTCTATGTCTGTATGTTTGATTTTTTTTTAAACCAGCCACTTATTATTTCTGAAGACGCCTTAAAACGGAGTGATTTTGCAAAATTTTAAAGGCTCCTTTGGTTATTTAATAAACGACTTAATGCAAAAAAATCAAACATACAGACATAGAACATCTCTTTCCTTAACCGATGCTAAAAAAGTAATAAAAAATGGTCCTGGCTACGAAACGTCGTTTTTCTGTGTTTTGTATGAGAATTTTTCATGCCACTTCCACGTAGTGTTTCCTCTTAAGATGCGTAGCCTGAGGTTTCAGTCTACGGAAGGATGTCAGTTGTGAGCAGATGTCACCCCTCCCCCGTCGCCCGCAGACAGACAGACTGTCACGTACGAATTTTCCAGCCTTATTATAGTAGGGCTGACTTTCTGTAGCACATGTGCGTTGGTTTAATGGAATTCATAATGTTCCATTTTCGCCGACAAAAACTGACACCGATTATAATAAAATTGTCGTGTGCAAACTGTCAAATTAAATTTACAAAAAAAAGGGTGAGCAGCAAAATGATAACGAAATTACACTGAACAATTTATCTGTTACCCCGGCAGCCTCGTCGAACCGGGGCGTCTCACCGTCTGGCCTTTTGAATTTCCATGGCCATAAATCCGCCATGATCACGGTTTAAATTGAGTATATTGCGCTCCATGCTGTGCTTGCTCCCGTTTTATTGCTATGAGCAAATGGGTATCAGACTACCACGTAAGCTCTTCACAGCACTAAGATATCTCGTATGTACGATTACTTCACAAAATTCATTCACAAAATTTTGTTGATAAACTGTGACATACTTATTTATAAAGCCTTCTATGTAACTTAGCCCTAATTAATAATTTAGTTTTGCCTCCATTTTGTCAGAATTTAAAAATTGGGTCAAACTGGTCCTTTGCTACTCTAAATTTACGCAGAATCTAGTATTATTCACTTTTTATTACCCACTTAGCTGCAATAATACCTTTTTTCATAAGCATTCATTTTCACCAAGAGTTTCATGTTACCGGGGATAAAACAGCATGCACAGCAGGATTCAACTCATTTATTATGTATACTGTTTGTACAACTGTGAGAACATTCTTTTGTAGAACTTTAATGCAATTGTTATGTGAAAACCTATTCACTATGTACCAGTGGGGTGGTTTAATGAATAAACTAGTAACGAGCCGGAGAACAGCTCTCGAAAAAGAATGCTTAGATGGGACTTGTAACTTGTCCCATTGCATTGTGTATGATATGACATTGTGAATGTAAAATAAAGATTTAAATATTATGTCTACTAGTAAGTTAGGACGACCCAAGTTGACCTAAAAACACTTTTAATAAAAAAATTGTCAACTCATTAATATCCCCATTTGACAATACAAAGGTATTTAATTGATTTGAGTAAATGAAGCTACTTAAGTTAGAATGCATATTTAATAAAGGAGAAAACCCATTTAAAAATACTTTATCTTTTTATCAATGTGTCGAGAAAAATGAAGTAGCTATGTGTAGACATTACTACTCACTCAAACCCCCGGAGAGCTTACTTTGCGCTGGCTAACTCGCTCAGACTACACGCAGCGAGCAACGCGCATATTAAAATTATATTTATTAAAACTATGTCTTTCTTCAAACTTAGGAATACTGCTTGTTTTCCAATAGGTATACTACAATCTAGGATTATTTTAATCCTTTGAGATCTTCTATAGTATAGGTAACATTTGTTACATTAACGCTGTCGACCGCATCACCTTGACCAAATAGTAGGTAGGTACCTAGTCAAAAGCCAGACTGTCATAAATAAAATAGAGAAAAAAAGTTTCATACAAATTGCATGTCTTTTAACTTAAATTTTTTTATACATATATGAAGACTTTCAATCACATCGAAATATTTCATGAAAAAATAAGGCGTTTTCATAACCTTTTAAACGGTGATAAATAATAACTGTTTATAAATTTACGTTTTCTTTGGTTTTGTTATGCCTAAATAATATATACCTATATTATGTATTTGATCTTATGTAAGTACAAATAATTTTAAATTTGTTTTTGCTTACGTTTATTATATTGCATCTTTGTTACTCAACAGAAATTGTATCTTAGTTAACTAATAGTGGAAACTGTTAGGCTAATGTGCTAACATAAATTTTACAATTAAGTTTGTATATTATATGCTGTTGTTTCCTGAATAAATAAAAAAATAAATAAAAGAAAAGACATAATTGTCTGCATGTAAGTATGTATATTTTTGTTAAAAAGTACATATTATGTACTTATATCACGCCGCTTCACGGAGTGGTACGCAGAGACCACAGATTTTTTATTTAACAACATTTTGTTAGAAATTTAAAAAAATCATCTTATCATACTATAATTGAAACTGATATATATAAGGGGTGTTAGGCGGTCAGCGAAAATTTGGATGTTGCGCGGGGCCTCGCGGGTGTTGCACGCGGGTAAGCAATAATTTGTAAGCGCCATTCACATTTTTATCAAAAAGTTAATAAAAATTATTACTTTTTTGAAAATCCAAATTAGTTAAGAAATCGAAAAGGGAAATAAATATACCTACCTATGTGTTTATGATTTTATAGGAATTACAAGCGGCCGCTCGCGGTTTTAACCGCGTGGTTCTCGTTCCCGTTTGAATATCGGGATAAAAAGTATCCTATGTGTTAATCCAGGTTATAAACTATCTGTATGCCGAATTTCATCCAAATCCATTAAGTAGTTTTTACGTGAAAGAGTAACAAACATCCATCCATACGTTCCCGTGGGAATATCGGGATAACAAGTATCCTATGTGTTACTCAAGGTTATAAACTATCTGTATGCCGAATTTCATCCAAATCCATTCAGTAGTTTTTACGTGAAAGAGTAACAAATATCCATACATTCTTACAAACATTCGCCTATAGAATATTAGTAGGATTATTGTAAACGACGACCTCCTTGGTCGAGTGGTTTGTACACCGGTTTTCATGGTGTCGCCATCTCTGAGGTCCCGGGTTCGATCCCCGGTCGGGTCAATTTAGAAATTATTGTTTTTCTAAATTGCCTCGGGTCTGTGTGTTTTCTATGTATAATAAGTATGTATTTAAGTATTTTAAGTATGTTTATCCGTTGTCTAGTAACCATTTTTTGAGTTTCATAAAGAAGCTTCTCTTGGGCTAGATAATTGGTATGAGTGGAGGAAAGTTTATTATTAGTTTATTATTTAAAACACGGTCGTAATGTACATTTATATGAATTTTTTGAGGTAACTTCAGGATTTTTTTCTATCGAGTAAAATGTTTCCAATCGTGTTTTGGCTTCGTTCATCCTCTCACACATACGTTCTATAATACACATTGAAAATTTCAGTGCGAAATATCTAAAATCTTTTAAATAACAGCTAATAGAAAACAGCCAATTTGTCCGTTTTCACCGCCTAAGGCCCCTTAACAACGGTTTTTCATGGTTTTTTTTGTAGATCATGATTTAAATTATATTTTGTCAGTTATTTTCATATTCAGTCTATGTAAATTCTTATGAATCACCACAAGGACGAACTTTTTCCGGCGCGGCATGCAGATAATAATATCTGCTTCGCGTCGGTCGCAAACCGCGAGTAGTTCTGTCTGGCCGTCTATTATCAATGTCTATGTCCAACAGAACTGCTGCTGAACTGTATGGGGGAGGGGGGGGGGGGGGGGGGGGCAGCTTTTTAGCTTTTTAAAAGAATACTAACAACCCGTCTCTTACCTTGAGTGTCGTAAAAGGCGAGGCAGCATAGAGCGGCGATGGACATCACCTGTCACGCTAAACACCTGTGTAGTTGTTTTTTTGTGAAACGTGGACTATGACAGAGGACTGATTTTGCGGTCCTCATTGCCGAGTCTCTGACTAACCCTTAAGGGGTAATAGTCGTGAGTGTTTGTTTGTATGTATGTATGTCCAACAGAGCTACGGACGCGGATGTCGGTGCCAACGCAGCCATCCGCTACGCGATCATCGGCGGCAACACGCAGATGCAGTTCTCTATCGACAGTCTGAGCGGCGACGTGTCTTTAGTCAAGCCTTTGGACTACGAGCAGCTGAGGAGCTACAGGCTGGTCATCAGGGCGCAAGGTAAGCCTATACGTGGACGTAACAGACGGGGCAGATCTGTAGGACATGACAGAAATATACTGAACTGTATGTACGATTAATTTTGTGTTACCTTTGGTGTTACAAACGTTCATAGAAGAGTCCGAGAACCTTCTATTTAATGTTTTATTAGCTAACGGCTAATATAGGAAAGGACAATGCCCATTTTGGACCTGTTTTGTTTTGAGAATGTATAAATAATATAAAGCGTATTGGCAAAAATAGCTCAAAATTCACTAAATCTAACCATGCTATCATAATTTCCCTGTAAAGTTAGTAGGAAAAATACAATACTTACCTCAGTTATTGTTCTGAGTACAATACTAAGTTTTATTTTCTTATGGTAGTAACCAATTCTAGGTTTTTGAACGCACTCTGCCTGCCACTCAAAACGTTTCGTTCCGCCTCTTAACTGTTAACGTTAAATATATAAATTAATTTGAGGTTTATAAAACTATACCTATTGTAGTTCTCCTTTATGAATAGAATAAGAATTTTTATTATGGAATTAAATACGCTTAACGTTTTATGAATAATTATTAACACAATAATTCATCAATATTTATTGATTGAACGGCTATACTTAACAAGGGTAAAACGAAACGTATTTCTGATTTGTCAGTTGTCAGCTCAGCTCTCACTCTCTCTGTCACTGTTGTCTGAGGTGGTGCGATATTTTTATTTATTTTTAGTTTAATGAAACTCATGCATGTATAGTCTTATTTATATGCTTCTTTAATAATAAATATGTGTTGTGGATGATTAATTGAAGTTTAAATTGTGTAAAACATGTTTAGCTATGATTGTATGTTGCCGAAAAACTTCAAAATAACAATGTCCAACCACAAATTTAAAATTATTATTTTTAAGCTTTCTCTCACATAACTTTGGCTTTTTATAAAAATAATATGAATTTAGACCAATAAACATTAATGTTATAGATTACATTTTGCTACCAAGATCTTTTTATACAAGCTAACTCATTGTCAGGTTTTCAAATGTATGGGCCGTGGGCATTGTCCTTTGATAACATAATAAGAATACCTAATAATTAACCAATCTTAGTAGGTAAGTCCTACCTACTATGAGTATATTATGATACCTCTGTTGGTAGAAAACCCCGACGAATACTAGTATCAGCTCGACTGAATAGGGATTCTTCTGTAGGGATTTTTTTAATTACTTTTATGTTTTCCAGACGGTGGCAGCCCGTCTCGCTCTAACACAACCCAGCTGTTAGTAAACGTTCGCGACATCAACGACAACGCACCGCGCTTCTATACGTCGCTGTTCCAGGAGTCGGTTAGCGAAAATGTGCCAGTGGGCTACAGCATTGTCAGGGTGAGTTGCAAAGTTAGACAGATTATAATGTGTCAACGAAATGTGCACCTTCTCGTGTAGCAGATAAGTTTTAGACTGCATCTGCATATACCGCATCTACCGGCAGCGTCGCGGTAAGCCGCGAGGCATCTCGCTGCTTATCGCTTGTCGTGATTCGCGAGGCGCTTTTGAATTCCCTCAACGAAATGTGACACTCACTTCCAGAAATATCAGATTTTATAATTTATGTTTTTTTCCCCTATCCAGGTGCAAGCCTACGACGCGGATGAAGGCGTCAACGCGGAGCTGACGTACACCCTCGCAGACAAGGAGTACAGCAACAACGAGCTGCCCATCACCATCGACCCGCGCTCCGGATGGGTGTACACGTCCGGCCAGCTGGACCGCGAAGTGCAGGCTAAATACCAACTGCAGGTGATTCGAAGTACACTTCATCTAGATTCGATTGCACACTCAAAAAATATTTTGTGACATGTTTCTTTGTCGCACCTTCTAAAGATGAAATATATAGTCTACCATCACACGTTTTCCCTCCTTCCTATGATATGGGGTCTGCATACACTGCACCAGTTGTCTTCGCGCCCAAACTCCGTCTCCTCTTAAGACATTTGTCGAACTAATTTATAAAAAAACAAGATTACGTCCCGCCTGATTGATAACGGCTACAGCTCATAGACGCGAACGACATCTTGTCTCATAGATGTCTCGTAATCGTACTAAATGTTTTTTTTTATCTTGTAATGAAAAATGTCCTTCAATGATAGTGAGGGCATTTTCAAATTTGTATTGATGCTGTAGAAGAAAGGGAGAAAAGAAATGCCCTTGCTGCGTTTCTTGCCGATTCTTCTCAGTACAAGGCTTCCGTTCTTACGATTCTTTGTGCTGTGCTGTAGCGATGATTTGATTTCAATGTTTGCCCTGAAAGAGGGCAGTTTATAGGTTTTAGCACTTTTTTTTCTTTCGTATAATGGCTTCGTTCGGTCAGCACATTTAGCCAGTGTCAAGTAAAATATTAAAGTGAATATTTTCTTTGCATAAAATAGATGATATTGAGTGATACTGAACGTTTAATGGTAAATGACATTCCCCTAACCCTAACCCTAACCCCTAACCCTAACCCCTTGAGACTCAATAAAGCCGTGAGACTTTATTGAGATCTCCACACGGACTTCTTGAGAGAATTTGACAAGTGGTGTTGCACTGTTTTGTTTTATTTTCCAACACTCATGCACGTTCACGAACACTCAACAGTAAATAATCCACCATTATTTCACATTAATATTCGACATAACACAAATTATAGAAAATACGTCGAGCCGAGAACTTTGTCACGCTTCTATTACCTCTACGTCGAGTCTACAATTTCTATGCCGCATCTATTCCCTTAACGTCGAGTTAACTTACCCTGCTTATATTACCTTTACGTCGAGTTTGATAATATCATATTTTAAAGTACAGTCTGGTTGAAAGGTTTTCCGCCAAGAAGTCCGTTGTAGTACTGAATTGTTTATGTAATAAACAGGTGACGGCGACCGACGGCGGCACCCCGCCGCGCTCGGCGACCGCCTCGGTGGCCGTAGTGGTGCAGGACGTCAACGACAACGACCCGGCGTTCGCGCCCGCGCAGTACGACGTGGAGATCGCCGAGGACGAGCCGCCCGGCACGCCGCTCGTCACCGTCACCGCCACGGATGCGGACGAGGACAACAGGTCAGTCAAACGTTCATCAGCCAAAACTTTACAGGGGATGTCACCTTTACTGAGAACAATATGGCAGCGAAACCGATCATGACCCGCTATGTTCTGGGCTTCTGGCCCACTCAAAGCTAGGCAGTGAGACATTCATGAGCTCAAGCTTTTAAATTGATGTCACCTTTGCTAATAAAAAATGTCAGTCAAACATTCATGTTTTAAAGCGTAAAACAGTGCATCACCTCTTCTGAAGTCAGTCAGAAAAACGTTCATGAGCCAACGCTTTTAATGGGATGTCTGTCACCCATTAAAAGCGTTGGCTCATGCGGTCGAGAACAATAATTAGGTCAGTGAAACATTCATGATCAAAAAGTGTAATAAAGAGCATCACCATTATTACCTCTATGCTGACGAGGACAATAGATCAGTAAAAAAATCATGTTCCGGCCCCCTACAACGTTGTAAACGTTGTTGACGGCGTGCGAAAATGGTTTGTAATAATTAGACATAAACATTTACGGCTATACTGAAATTAATTAAGAACAATACACACAATTGAAGAATTAATCTAGTTTCACATGATCGTCTTAGAAAAAGTTTTACCTCGCAACATACCACGTAACGACTTTGCGTTGCGCCTGTGTTATAATATAATACATGAATATAGTGGTGTGAAAAACAGGGATCAATGTTATTGTTGCAAAATTATGTAACAATTTTTAGCGAAGACAAAACTAATATTAAAAATGAACGCGAACAGATCCGTATAAGTATCTCACCCCTTCATCAACAGGTTGCACTACGAAATCACGGGTGGCAACACGCGCGGTCGCTTCTCCATCACATCCCAAAACGGGCGCGGCCTCATCACCGTCGCCCAGCCGCTGGACTTCAAGCAGGAGCGTCGTTACGTGCTCACCGTCACCGCCACAGACAGCGGCGGACGCTCCGACACCGCCATGGTCCACATCAACATCACCGATGCGAACAACTACGCGCCGGTGTTTGAAAATGCACCTTACACTGCTGCGGTAAGTGTCATATTGCCTTAGGGGTCTCGTTCATAAGCTATTACGTCACAAAATGGCCGCTCGAGCGCCGTTATGTGCTCACCGTCACCGCCACAGACAGCGGCGGACGCTCAGACACCGCTATGGTCCATATCAATATCACCGATGCGAACAACTACTCGCCGGTGTTTGAAAACGCACCTTACACTACTGCGGTAAGGGTCATATTGCCTTGGAGGTTTTCGTTCTTTAGCTATTACATCACAAATTGGCCGCTCAAGCGCCGTTACGTACTCACTGTCACCGCGCCAGACAGCGGCGGACGATCCGACACCGCCATGGTCCATATCAACATCACCGATGCGAGCAACTACTCGCCGATGTTTGAAAACGCACCTTAAGGTAGACGTCCATTAGCGGCGGATCGGGCCGGGGCGGATCGCATCGCATACGTAACACTGCTATCGCGCTGCGGCCCGCCCCGCCCCGACCCGCCGCTAGTGGACGCTATTTCATAATAAATACAGGCAGGCGGATTTTTGCGTTGCGATGCGCCCCGGCCCGATCCGCCTAGTGGACGCAAGCCTTTACACTGCCGCGGTAAGTGTCTCATCGGCTTTTACCGGTTTGCACGTTGACTGCTATGTCACAAAATGGCTGTGGGCTCGTCACTATCGCCCAGCCGCTCGAGCAGGAGCGAATTTACGCGCCAGTGTACTAAAACGCACCTCACACCGCTGCGGTAAGTTTTATTATAGCTTGAAGCGGTATGCACTTCAGGCATTAGGTACGTCATAAAATGGCCGCTGGACTTCAAGCAGAAGCGCCGCTACGTACTCACCGTCACGGTCACCGCGACAGACACCGTCGGACGCTCCGACACCGCTATGGTCCACATCAACATCACCGATGCGAACAACTACGCGCCGCGTTGTTGTTGTTGTTGTTGTATAGAAACGCACATTATACTGCTGCGGTCGTGTCTTTAAATGCTTGAACAGTTTTGCACGTCGACCGTAACGTCACAAATAGCTGGGGCCTCTTCATCGTCGCCCATTATTTTCGCCCGTTATTGATAAATAAATTATTCTTATTCGCACAACTACGCGCTGGTATTCAAAGCGCACCTTACCTGCTGCGTTATTTTGTTAATGTTTTGGTGCGGTTTGCACATTAGATACAAAATGGAGCGGCGCTACACACACATAGCTACGTTTCACTTCGCCACGGTCCTTATCCCAGGCTGTCTTCAAGCTATCCATTATACATTTCAGGAAACTAAGAGGCCGCTAAATTATCTCTAGTTTACAACAAAAAATCTCAAGCAAATATTACAAAAATGGAAATTCAATACTTTGATGCTTACCACTCCTAAGTGCCATGTCATGTTGCTTTAACAAAGCACATAACTTCTTACTATGAGACGACCAACACCTCAGTCTCCCTGTGACCACTACACTAAAAACTGTGGAAACTAAAAAACTATGTAATGTAGTAAAATTAAACGCGAGTTAATCCGTAAAAAAGTGTTTTCATTTCAAATTACTATGGTTTCAACGCCTTTCAAAATATTTTTTATTTTTATTTATTTTATTTATTTGTTTAAGATAACCAACAAGTCAAACACAAACACAAACAATAATTAGGTAGAACATATGGACTTAAAACTAAGTGTCATCTTAATAAGAGGCTGCCACGGCATGCAATGCATGCATGAAATGTGCGAAGTTCGAGAGAGATCTAATATCACCTTCATTTCAGGTGTTTGAAGATGCTCCGATTGGAACCACGGTATTAGTCGTATCCGCAACAGACAGCGATGTGGGAGTGAACGCCCAGATCACGTACAGCCTCAGCTCGGAGATCTCCAACGAAGCGGTCACCCATCACGACCAGGAGTTCGTCATTAACCCGCAGACAGGGGCCATTACCACCAACAAACTGTTAGATCGAGAGACTATGAGCGGTAAATATTAAAATTATTTTGTTGATAGTTTTAGACTCACCGGAAAGCGTGTCCTTCCTCTTATTAGGAAAACACGTTTCTAATAATAGCAAGTAAATTACAACATGGCCCACGACGCAACGGCGCGTTCTATCTTGACTTGACATTGTGGCCAAATGGTCAGCTTTCCACACCAGCGTAAACAAGTGACGAAAAAGAATATCACTGTTGTACCAAAAACTGCAGGTCGGCTGGAACGCTTTAAAAGCAATCTAGATACAAAATTAAATTATTTAGAATACAATGACAACCCTAATGTCTTTTATAATATATTTTTTTAACATTTATTGTTCAGAATTTAATAAAACTTTTATTCCAAAAATGATCTCAGTTTGTGGTACTGTAACTTTTAATGAATGGGCTACAATTGGTATTCACAGAAGTAGGAAACGCCTTTATGAACTTTATGGTGAACGCAACTATAACACCAGCGATGACTTCAAATTATATGTTAAAAATTATTCAAAGTTATTCAAAAGATTATGTCGATTAGCCAAGGCAAACTATCTGAGTTCTAAGATTAAGAATAGTAATGACAAAATAAAAATGACATGGAATATTATAAATAGTGAAACAGGAAAGGTCAAAAGTCGTAATAATGAGTACAATTTAAATTGTGATAATAAAACCTTGACTTCTAATGCTGATGTTGCTGCAGCATTTGAGAGGTTTTTTACTGACATTCCAGTTTCAACTACAAAAGCCTTGATTTCCTCCCCCACTGTAGCTGAATCTGTTTTGAAGGAGAATGTTAAAGATTGTGAAAGTAATTTCAGTTTTCAAAAAATTTGTGTCAATAAAAAGAAAACTGCTGATCTTTGGGGTAATTCCGTGGACGTCGCTAAATCTGTAATTATGACAATAGCTCCAGTTTTAGCTTGCATATTTAATGAATGCATTGACTGTGGTGTTTTTTCTGACCTCATGAAATATAGTAAAATAATTCCATTATTTAAATCAGGTAGCACTTCTGACCCCTCTAATTTTAGACCTATTTCTGTGCTACCCACATTTAGTATAATTTTTGAAAAGTTAATGCTAGACCAAAAGCAAATTCATTTTTATAAAAATAAACTTTTACATTGTAAACAATATGGTTTTACTAGGGGTCGCTCTACAACTGACGCCGGTGTTGAGCTTTTAATCCAAATATTTGATACGTGGGAGGAATCACAGGATGCCCTAGGGGTATTTTGTGATTTATCCAAGGCTTTTGATTGTGTTTTACATGAAACTTTGGTCAGGAAGCTTAACCACTATGGAATTAGGGATGCTTCTTTGAGCCTTCTAATCTCATACTTGAGTAACAGGATTCAAAAGGTCGACATTAACGGTAAAAGATCTCCGGGATCAGTGGTTAAAATGAGAGTTCCGCAGGGTTCAATACTTGGTCCATTCTTGTTTTTGGTTTATATTAATGACTTACCTTATTTTGTAAAAGACAGTCATGAGATAGTATTGTTTGCTGATGATACTTCACTTTTATTCAAAGTGAAACGACGACACCCAAATTATGACGATGTGAATAATGCGGTCTCAAAGATTGTTCACTGGTTTAGTGTTAATAACCTGCAATTAAACGAGGGAAAAACCAAATGTGTAAGATTTGTATTGCCTAATGTTAAGCAGGTAATAACTAGTGTACAAATTAAAGATAAGAATGTGAATCCTGTGGACACCACTGTGTTTCTAGGCATCACGTTGGATGCCAAGCTTCAGTGGGGCCCACATATAGCTAAATTGTCGAATAAACTTAGCTCTGCGGCTTATGCAGTAATGAAGATCCGTCAGTTAACTGACGTTGATACAGCTAGATTAGTTTATTTCAGTTACTTTCATAGTGTAATGTCGTACGCCATTTTACTGTGGGGAAATGCTGCCGACATTCAAACTATCTTTGTGCTGCAGAAGAGGGCTATTCGAGCAATATATAACCTACAGGCTGGTGACTCTCTCAGAGAGAGATTTAAGGATATAAGTATAATGACAGTTGCATCACAATATATTTATGAAAATCTTGTGTATGTTCATAAAAATATTGAAATGTTTTCAAAAAACAGTGATATTCACAAATTAAATACTAGAAGTAAGAACAAATTAGCAGTGCCTTATACTAGGCTCCATAAAATAAATAATTCTTTTAAGGGTCTGTGTGTACGATTATACAACAAAGTACCAAATGATATTCAGAAATTAGATCTTGATAAATTTAAAATCAAAATCAAAGAAAAGCTTTATAAAAAAGCTTAATATAAAGTGTCGGATTATACAGAAGACAAAACAGCTTGGGTCTGAAATGCTCCAAGTACCTACTCCAACAGCTATTTCTAATTGCCTATAATTAATTTATATAGAGCACCATATTTAATTAAACTATTTACATTCAAATTCATATTTTGTATTTTGTGACCTGGTAACGACATATAATATATATATTTTTTGTAAATGTCGTTGCTTCTGTGCGCTGTGGTTTCTTGCGCCCGTTCTTTGCCACAGTTAAAAAATGATGTCCTTAAAAAATATTTGGACGTTTCAAAGTACTTATTAATTGAGTTTATTGAATAAATATATTTTGACTATTGACTATTGACTATTATTTAAGGTCAATTCACACATATCAGTGAAGTCACAGTTCCGACACAGTACCGGCACAGTGCGAAATATATTGTTTCATACATTCTCTATAAATGCATCCCCACTTGTCAGTGTCAGTGACGACACAGTGCTCTCAGTGTTGATGCTGCTCTTCTTCTTCGTCTAAAGCATTATTATAGCTATCATTGCTAGCTCCGTAGTATTTAACAGAGCCATAGCAACAATCACGATACTTGACGACGGACACGTTTTCACTGAAGCTCCGTGAACTGGGTACTGACATGTGTGAATTGAATCACTTACGCAACACTGTAGCACTGATACTGAACTGAGCGAACACGTTGACGGAACTGTGACTTCACTGATATATGTGTGAATCGACCTTAAAATGGAAAAAAATATGAAATTAATATTTTTTCTTTAATTTATATTTATTAAATTCCGACTTTTTTTTTAATTTTACGGTCACCGGTTTATCAGCATTAGTATTTACGTAATTGCAAACAAAACAATATCCTATCCTACTAATATTAAAAACGCGAAAGTTTGGATTTTTTTGTTACTCTTTCACGTAAAAACTACTGAATGGATTTGGATGAAATTCGGCATACAGATAGTTTAAAACCTGGATTAACACATAGGATACTTTTTATCCCGATATTCCCACGGGAGCGGAAACCACGCGGGTGAAACCGCGCGCGGTCGCTAGTGTAAAATAAACGAGTGAGTCCTAATATCGTGTTTATTTCTCGCAGGCTATCTCCTGACCGTGACGGCGCGAGACGGCGGCGTGCCGTCCCTCTCCGACACGACCGATGTGGAGATATCCGTGGTGGACGTGAATGACAACGAGCCCGTGTTCAAGCAGCAACTGTACACTGCCAGCATCATGGAGGACGCCTTAGTTGGTAAGGACTTCTGTCAGGCACATCTCACACTTTTCTCGCCCACTACTAACTGACGCGCGCCTTTCCACTCACTCCTTAAGAGGATTTACGTATTTCGGATTCCCATGCAAAGGACATCATTTTTTTGAGCATTTTCTGAAAGAGCCGGCCAACAAAAAAAAATGGTACGTATTGTTAGAACTAGCCATTTGGAGTAATAGTTAATATGGCACAAAAGTTGTAGAATTGCTCCGAGCCAAGTTATACAAGTTCGAAGATTCATTATTTTCATACATTTTTTTGATTCCTAAATTTGTTTTGTTGAAACAGAATTGATGATTACCCCATAGCTTTTGCGCTGCATTGACAATTGCTTCAGATCAATAGTTCTAGCAATATCTATCATTATTTTATGTTTCCCAGTCCCAGCACTTTCAGAAATCAATAAATGTATGAAAATGATGAATCATCGAACTTGTCTTGGCTCAGAGCAATCCTACAACTTTTGTGTCATATTAACTATTACTCCAAGTAGCTAGTTCTAACAATACGTAAATTTTTTTTTGTATTGTAGCCCGAATGATCTCCTTTACAACTTAAATTTTTTTAAACTAGTAAGTCAATTTTGATGAAACTCGGCATGCTAAAGTGAAATATAAAGTGAAATACAGGGATCTAAATAGTTCTTGAAAACATTTTTAAAAAACGTATACTTAACTGAGCTAATGCGATTTTAAACTTTCTATAGTGGACTTTAAATCGCAATAACTTAGCCAAATAAACGTTTTTTAAAAATGTTTTCAACAAACTATTTAGATCCCTGTATTTCACTATAGCATGCAAAGTTTCATAAAAAATGGCTTATTAGTCTATAAAAATTTCGACTTGGAAGATTGTATGGGAAACCGAAATGCGTAAACCCTCTTAAAGCCTTTCCATTGAAGACTGCTCATTCATTCATATCCACTGCATAAGCGGCGATAAGCTCACGCTTAGCTTATGTGCACTGCTTTTGCGGTCCCCATTGCTAACCGTTTGGAACTCTGCTAACGTCTGTGACTAACTCTTGGGACTCTAAATCTCTCTCCAAACTTTAGAGATAACAGTCTGGGGTATATGAGCCTCACTCGAGCTAATTTTTTCCTTAATCCTCACTCTTCTTACTTATCATGCTATTTCTTACTTGTATCAGAGGGGAATCACTGACTGCCACTTCGCAGTTTAGGTACGTTCGGCCGGCGCGCCTCCCAGGCAGGTGTATTATGGCACTAAAGATTGCCTGCTGCTCGGCTCGCACGCTCCACGTCGCGCGTCGTCGTAATCGTACTTAAATATATCCATGAGTGGAAACCCTACGCTCCTGACGTCAAGTCGATATCGAGTCAGCGTTGCTTAACTTAATATGAACGCTTGGGTCACACGATAAGTTTCAATTTCGCGTGAAAGTCGTTAGAGAGTGAACCTTCTGTACGGTAGTACTATTAGGTATTCTGTGCTTGTATTCTAAGATCTTGAGTTCCATAATGATGATGATGATTCTAAAATGTTTGATTTTCAACCAAGGTACATCCGTGATCCAAGTGAGCGCGACGGACGCGGACGTGGGCCTCAACGGGCGCGTGCACTACGAGCTGGACGCGCGCGACCGCGAGGAGGGCTCCTTCGTGGTGGACCCCGCGTCGGGCGTCATACGCACCAACAAGGCGTTGGACAGGGAGTCGGTGGCTACGTACGACTTGAAAGCCTTGGCCGTCGACGGCGGGTCGCCGCCGCAGAGCTCCACTGTAAGTTGCTGTCAAACTTAAAAAAAAAAACTCTTAAATTCAAAAATCTTAGCTAATAAGCACTTTGAATCGTCCAACACATGTTTTTAACCTACCAACCATTAGAGACGTAATTTGTTTGCTGATGAGTAAAATAGGCGCAAGAACCCACAGTTTTATACGGAAGTAACGACATTTACAAAAACTTAATTTCCTTAATTAACTAGAATGTGGAATTTTAACGTTTGTTCTCACACTACCAAACATCGGTACACTTGGCAACGCATCAAATGAAGCGGTGACTACTGAAGCGACCAAGTGACCACGACCACTCTGTCAAGAGTGCAGGACTAGGAAGAAGAGAATTATCAACAGAATACATAAAATCAAAAGGATGAAAATTGATAAATAAAATGAAATAACCACTGTTCAACTGTTATTTTTGCATTCGAAAGAGGTCGAATGGCGTAATGCCGGGTCACTGGATGGGTGACCAAAGCAAAACAAATCGAGCTTTTCCGCGGGGAAAGCAGACAGGCACATAAAACCGTTGGTCCCGGTTGTCGTCTTATAAAGATAGTCATTAAAACCCGCATTAGATCCGTGTCGCGTAGCCCTCTCTTCCCTTGGGTGTCGTAAAAGGCGACTAATGGACTAAAGACAGCACATACATCCATCAGCATAGAGCGGCGATGGGCTCACTTCCTGTCGCTATTTGGTGAAAAGTGGAATAAGGTAGGGGACTGCTTTTGCTGTCCTCATTGCCTAGTCTCTGACTAGGGGATAATAGTCTTGATTAAATGTGTATGTAAAACCCGCATTGTCCAGCCTGTTGAATAGGCGTGTACACACCAGTGGGGCGTTTGGACGTGTTTATAGCCTGATGATGATGGAATTCTTCTCTCTCTCTCAGGTGATAGTCCACATAAAGGTGGAAGACATCAACGACTCCCCGCCGGTGTTCGAGAGCGATTGCCTCACCTTCTACATTGCTGAGAACAGTCCGATCGGTACCACTGTCGGGGAGATATACGCGCGCGATCCAGATGAGGGAGCGAACGCTGTGGTACACTACTCTATCAAAGGTACCTTAGTTTTATCATTTTAATACGAGTGTCACTCTATTTTGTTCCCTGTTTTGTCACCATATAAGGCGGTCTTATAACCATATAATGCGGTGGTCGAATGACAAAGCGCTCAAACCGGTATTCGAACCTCTCGTAGGTTCAAATCTCAAAGCAAGGTGTGTTTTGGTAATTTCGATTCCTAGCCCACAGTCCTCATTTGTAGCGATACCTTATTTTAAAAAAGACCTTTGTCCAGTGGGACAGTATATAGGCCTTACCTTTGTTGCTCTGTGTTTTTATGTACGTCACGAGCAAAAATATGTAAACAATTGTAACTCTTAATACAATGGAATAAGAGTCAAAGTGTATACATATTGGTGCTCGTGACTGTACAGTGGGGGTCACCGTCGCTTTACCACTTTGCAGCAATTTTCGTATGAAGCGCACCGACCGCCCGGGTGTGCAAGGGATTTTGACCTTTAGACTGGCAAAGCGACGGAAGCGACGGAGTCCGCCATTGTACCTACTATGCATGGGCCCTATTATCTTGTGTTCATGTGCGAACTTTATAGGCAGGAGATGAATTATGCCGAAGCGCTTTCCAAAACAACAGTGATTACTTAGTCCTTTTTATGTTAGAAATAGTAATATAAGTATGTTGAAAATTAATCTGCTTAGAATATTAATTTGAATAAAAACTCCATATAATTTCCCAGGTGGTGACGACTCCAATAGTTTCTCACTAGAGACCCGTCAAGGCTCGGACAAAGCGGAGCTGGTGACGATGGTAGACCTGGACTACGAGAGCCCCCGCAAGAAGTATGAGCTAGTCATTCGAGCCGCCAGCCCGCCTCTCTGGAACGACGTGCGTGTGGAGATCTTGGTCACCGATGTCAACGATAACGCGCCCATGATGAAGGACTTCCAGATCGTCTTCAATAACTACAAGGATTGCTTCCCCGTTGGGCCTTTTGGGAGGGTACCGGCGTACGATGCTGACGTCACTGATAAGGTATTTTTTTATGTCATTATTTATTCTTTGAGCTTAGGAAATTCCAGCTGTACACGCTTTAAGTTTTAGTGTCTATTTATTTAAAATACTTGAACTGGAACTGCCTGGTGATAAGTTTTTGCTCAATTTAATTAAATGGCGACCTTACACCTTTTGTCTGTTGGCATGCAGAATTGTTTTGCACTTCTGTTCCAGTTTTAAATGTTTACTATATTCAGTAACGGTTTGGGTCTCATTTTTAGGGTTGTCAACGCGCTTTAGTGTTTCAAACGTAGATGCAAGTTCGCCGGCTCTTTACATAAAAATATTATAGTCGATTCATTAGCTAGCTTTTTAGTATCGCGATGCCGCTTTTTGATATATTCGTAGCTGCAACCAATTAAAATTTATTTTATATATTTGTAGCTGCAATACCGAATACTGTCGGGCAACAACGCCAACTTAGTGCTGCTCAATGAAACCAGCGGCTCCATGACGCTGTCGCCGCAGCTCAACACCAACGTGCCCAAGCTGGCCACCATGGAGATCTCCGTTACCGGTAAGCTTACCTAACAACCACTTACGTGCACTCCGAGACACACTTGAAACGGTGACGGTGTGTCTTTTCGTTAGGTACTTGATTTATTACAATAACTATCAACGAATTATTACCCTTCCGGTCTGTTAGGACCGATTCCTATATTGTACTGATCTTATAATTGTATAAAATATCAAAATCACTTTTTCCTAAAATGACTGATTTTCTAGAAGTCTTTGCTTTAGAATATCGGCAATAAAAGTGGCAAATTCAAGTAGAGTCATTTTTTTAAAACTTATAATTAAATAACAAAAAATATATTCTCTTTAGGAAACAAAACGATATTATTGTTAAAAACGACAATTATAAATTAGTGCATCCTCTTTTTATAGTTGCAATATTTTGTAGAAACTGAATTTCTGTTAATCTCCGCATTGTAACTCATTCAATTGTTTTCTGTAGCAGTTGTCGATTAAAAGGTCACGCATGTGCCTAATAGCACCGCTAAACAAATTATTAATGTTTTTAATGTTTTCGTGTATCATCTGAATACTCAAATATAAGTGACCATGAAACAAGCATACATTTATATTCAGGACTATTATCCCAAAGGGTTAGTCAGAGACTAGGCAATGAGGACCGCAGAAGCAGTCCACTGCCATAGTCCACGTTTTACCAAATTACAACTGCACATGTGCTCAGCGTGACAGGTGGTGAATCCATCGCCACTCTATGCTGTTGGCTGTATGCGCAGACTTTAGTCCTTTAGTCCGTTAGTCGCCTTTTACGACACCCGAGGGAAGAGAGGAGATGGAAGTATTATTTTAATGAGCCGCTACGCGACACGATTCTATGATAGTTTATAAATTAATTGTTTTAGTTAATATTTAACTCCACTTTTTTTTAAATAAATTAAAATTTTGTTCTGATGATTTTTTAGGGGAAAAATAATATTAAATAATATTATTAAATTAGTATATTATACTAATTTTATATACTCTATCAGATGGAGTGAACGAAGTGAAAGCCATGATGCAGCTCTCCGTCCGGCTAATAACTGAAGAGATGCTGTTCAACTCCATTACCGTGCGTTTGAATGACATGACAGCGGAACAGTTCCTGTCGCCACTGCTGGGCTTCTTTATAGATGGGTTAGCGGCCATCATACCCTGCCCGAAGGAGAACGTCTACGTGTTCAGTGTACAGGTAAAACATACATGGCTACGTAATTATAATCACGACCATTATCCCCGAAGTGTTAGTCAGAGACTAGGCAATGAGGACCACTAAAGCAGTCCTCTGCCATAGTCCACGTTTCATCAAATAACAACTGTTACTGCACATTTGCTCAGCTCGACAGATGGTGAGCCCATCGCCGCTCTATGCTGTTGGATGTATGTGCAGTATGTAGTACGTTAGTCGCCTTTTGCGACACCCAAGGGAAGAGAGGGGGTGGTAGTATTCTTTTAGTGAGCCGCTACGCGACAAAAAAAGGAGAAGAAACTATTGAAATTGTTGTAGTGAAGATTCCGGGTGAAGCGCGCTTCCACCTTCAGTCTTATCGTCACTTACCATCAGGTGTGATGAAGAAAGATTACCCATAGTATATTAAAAAAATACATCATTGCTGCATTAAAAAAATATAAGAATAATTCCGTCAAAAACTTATTTCCCGGACTTCTTGGTGGGAAAGTGAAGCGTCATGTCTGCAGTTTTGTTTTATTTTCTATAATTTGTGTTTTGTCGAATATTAATGTAAAATAATGGTGGATTATTTACTGTTGAGTGTTCGTGAACGTGCATGAGTGTTAGCAAATAAAACAAAACAGTGCAACATCACTTTTCAAATTCTCGCGAGAAGTACGTGTGAGATCTCAATAAAGTCCCACAGCTTTATTGAGTCTCGAGGGGTAAGGGGAATATCATTTACCATTAAACGTTCATTAGCAAAGAAAATAAGTATATTATTTTAACTTACTTGACACTAACTAAATCGCACGAAGCCATTATTTAAGAGGATAAAAAATTAATTCCCCCCACAGGATGACACAGATGTGACGGGCAACATACTGAACGTGTCTTTCTCGGCGCGCCGGCCCGACGCAGAAGTAGGCGTGGCGGGGGACACGTCGCAGTACTACTCGCCCACGCATTTGCGCGAGCGAGTGTACCTGCACAGGGCCACGCTAGCCAGGCTCGCTACTGTACAGGTTGGTACTTACTTACTCCGCTCAGCGACCCGAAGTGGATCTTGGCCTTCAACACGAGACGACGCCACTGCTCTATTCTTCGCAGCCTCGTTAGTGTTGATAGATCCTCGCAGCTCGAACAGGTTTTTGACAACTACTTCCTTCCAGCAGTATTTGGACGCCCAAACGGCCGTCGCCCACAGGGTGTTCCCAGGTACAGGTGCTTTGTCTCCCGTGCGTTCCACGTGGCCCAACCAGTGGAGTCTGTAAAACTTTTTTCCTCCATTATGTTAGTTTAAGCATTTCGTAGTCGTAATATCTTCTTGTATCGGTTTCGTATTTAAATCGGTGGATTGTTAACTTGCTACACAAGACTGGAGGACCACACCCTTCTTTGGTCAACGAGTCCCTTGGAGCTGGCCGGCCTAACTGGTTGGCACCTACTTACGCACACGAAATTTTAAATTCTGCACGTGCCGTCTTAAGGCGTTGCACTAACGTAGACAGTTTCTGTTGCCGTTACAGGATACCACCCTTAGATTACCTCATACCACCATAAAAAAATGCGATTTGCAGTGCGTTCAGTAGCCGTTACTAGACACTGCAATCATTAAGAAGGTTTACGCATTTCGGTTTTCCATACAAACTTCTAAGTCGAAATTTTAAAAAACCAATAAGCCAATTTTGATAAAACTTTGCATGCTGAAGTTAAACTCAGGGATCTAAATAGTTTGTTGCAAACATTTTTAAAAAACGTTTTTCTGCTAAGTTTTTGCGATTTAAAGTCCATTATAGAAAGTTAAAAATCGCAATAACACAGCTAAATAAACATTATTTTTTAATGTTTTCAATAAACTATTTAGATCCCTGTGTTTTACTTCAGCATGCAAAGTTTCATCAAAATTAACTTATTGGTTTTTAAAAATTTCGACTTGGAAGTTTGTATGGGAAACCGAAATACGTAAACTCTTTTAACACAATCCATCCATTTTTTCTTTGATCTCTCCCTCGTTAATCCAAGCCATCAACACTCATATTACGCACACAGAATCAGATTTCTGCATGTGTCGTAGTTAAGGCGCATTGCCTGATGAGGTGATGACAAATAAATAAATAAAAGAAACGGCAAGTATCCTTTAGTTGTACCAGTCTTATTTGACTATGGTTATACCAAGGACGATATTATTTGTCTATGGTTATACCAATTGCTCATTATGCGCTCACATTCCTCATTCTCTCAGGTGCTTCCCTTCGACGACAACGTGTGCGTGCACGAGCCCTGCCTCAACTTCGAGGCGTGCCTCACCGTGCTGAAGTTCGGCAACGCCTCGGGCTTCGTCACCAGCGACACGATGCTGTTCAGGCCCATCTACCCGGTCACCACGTTCTCCTGTCAGTGCCCTTATGGCTTTACGGGTAAGGTCTAAAACCGCCGTGACACACATAATCTTTCTTTTGAGCCAACTATAATACTTATCTACCTAAATAATAAATCCCAAGAAACAATATACCAAGTTGCTTTATTTCGGGGCACAACTTTACACAGCGACTTGGTTTCTTAGAACATATTTCTCTATGTCTTTTTAAACTTACTGATTTAAATTGTACATCATCATCCTATTATACATACATACATATAATCACGACTATTATCCCCGAAGGGTTAGTCAGAGACTAGGTAGTAGTCGCAGAAGCAGTCCTCTGCCATAGTCCATTTTTCACCAAATAGCGACTGCACATCGTCGCTTTATGCTGTTGGATGTATGTGCAGTCTTTATTTCGCTAGTCACGACACGGTTCATCCTATTAAAGATGTCCTTTATTGTGCACATGGGGAATTTTATATTAACCTACCACGTTTTAACGACTGTCATCTAACGACAACAACCAGGACAAACAGCACGGAGAAAGCTATAAATGCTGGTAATTTGAAGGAGCCCTAATTCAAGGACTTGGATTCTTTGAACATAGGTATTTCCCTATCTCTAATGTTTTAGAACTTTTCTTACAGATTTAAATTGCTCATCATCATCGTCCTATTATAAAACAAATTTGATTTACTGAAATATCGACATTAAAGAGCAGTATAATAAAACAACGGTTCTTTCAATGGCGGTTAAACGACTGACTTTTATTTTCCAAAGTAAACAGTAGTACACATTGTAGACACAAGATGGCAGTACGAGTCTCATATTTTAGATATTAACATTTCAACACCCCCACTATATCTAATAATATGGCCAAACATAAATTAAACAATTTGCACACCTAATCTATTTAAAAATTTATAATGTTTAACAGAACATAAACCCTTGGTGAACAAATCTGCAGGCATTTCAGCCGTTGGCAAATATTTAACATTCACAATTTTATTAGTTACACATTCTCTACTAAAATGGTATCTGATATCTATGTGTTTGGTTCTTTTGTGGAAAACTGGATTAACAGTTAACTTTTGCGCACTTTGATTATCATTGAAAATATCAATAGTATACAATTTTTGTGTTATTTCATACAACAAATTTCTTAAATAAATTGCTTCTTTGCAAGCTTCTGTTATTGCCATATACTCGGCTTCAATACTAGACAGCGCAACAGTTCTGTTTCTTTGTTTCCCATGATATTACACAACCTGATAATGTAAAACAAATTCCAGTGTATGATCTCCTATCAATTACATTACCTCCCCAATCAGCATCTACAAAACCTTCTAATATTGAATTTCCTTCAGCTGAATACTTCAAACCATAACTTCTAGTACACTTCAAATATCTCAATAATCGCTTTACATAGGAACAATGCTCTTTGGAATAGCAGTTATTAAATTGACTTAAAAAGGCTACTGTAAACACAATATCAGGTCTTGTCAATACAGCCAAATACATTAAACTTCCTATGATTTGCTGATATGGAAACTTATTTATACAATGTTCATTATTAGATATATTTAATTTCACCTCCATTGGAGTCTGTATAGGTTTGCATTCACTCATATTAAATTTATACAACAGCTGATCAATATAATCTTTTTGACTTAATGTCACGGTTTGCTCTGATTTATTGAAATTTACATTTACACCAAGACACTTCTTTATTTCTCCTAAGTCTTTAATTTTGAACTGACTAGCTAACATTTGCTTCAAATTACTTGTCTCAGCAATATCATTTGAAAAAATAAAGAAATCATCTACAAACAATGTAACAACGGTTTTCAATTTACCTTGCATTTTTGTATACATACATGGTTCTATTTTCGATCGAGTATAATTCATACTTAATAAACACTCATCTACTCTCTTATTCCATGCTCTTGAGGACTGTTTTAGCCCATACATGGCCTTTTTTAATTTAAGTTAGTTTAAGTTTTAACTTTCCTCTTTCGTCCGAGACACAGTAGTAAGCAGACGTGTGGCATTTTTATTCCGTAAATAGTGAATTCAGTGCATTCAACTTTAAGCCGTCAGTGCAAACGTGTTAAGGACTATCTTACTTGCATCAATCACAGTAAATTTCCATAAATTAACCGGCTCCTTGCCCACACCACACCGGCAGCGTAGCGCGTAGCGCGTAGTCAGCCCCCACTCCACCTCGGGGAAAAAGGACAACGGCCATTCTTTGACTCGCTCCCACCTTAACGCGGGTCCAGAGACTACGAAAAACGCTACGCGTCGCGCCCTTCCTACCTCCCCCCTGCTGCGAAGTACTACGAGTGTTACGTACAGCTACATTATCTGCATCTACTAACTACGAAATCTATTGTTTCAACAACTCCTACAGAAATGAGTAACGTAAACAGATCGCTCTCGGAATCAAACATAAGTGAGGTGGGCTCAGATAACAGCCCCGTGCGATGTATTACGCGTCGCAACAAAAGGATTAGAGAAGATGACTTACCTGCGGAATTTAGCAGTTTTAAGGAAGAGCTCAGGGAACTAATGACATCCTTTATGTCAACCCAACAAATGCAACTTCAAGAGATTCGGGCAGACTTGAAGGAAATTCAACAGACTAATTACAACATCGACCAGTCAATTAGTTTGTTGATGAGTCACGACGAGGAGTTCCGTAAAAAAATTGAAATGTTGGAAATCCAGGCTAAAATTGACCGAGATAATATAGTGATTCTAGAGAATAAAATAGAGGACCTTCAACGAGTGTCGCGTAAAACCTGTGTTGAACTGAAGAATGTGCCGAAAAAATCACAAGAATCCAGTGAGGATCTCATTAAAATGGTGCTGTGTCTATCTGAAACCATTAACGTGAAGTTGGAACCTCGTGACATAAAAGATATTTTTCGCTTACCGTCCAGGAAACAGGAGATCAACACGAATTCCCCCATTGTTGTGGAACTTGGTTCAACCATATTGAAGAGTGAACTACTCAAACAAGCCAAGTCTTTCAATATTAAAAATAAAATTAAAATACAAGCCAAACATTTAGGACATACAACCAAGGAAGATACTCCCGTATTTTTAACGGAACATCTCACCCCCCAAGGAGCTCGCCTGTTTTTCCTGGCCCGGGACCTAGTAAAGACTGGAAAATATAAATACTGCTGGACCTCCTATGGCAAGATACTGGTTCGAAAAGACGACACCTCAAGAGTGATTCACATCACAAACGAATCTCAAATACACAACCTGGTACAGAGTGCATGACTGAGCTACGATTATTACCTAAATAGATACCTATATTTCTTAGCGATCCCAGTCGTCTTATCTATATTATCTCTAACAATGAGTAAGATTATAAGTAAAACAGGTAAGCCCAGCCGCTGTGTTATGCTATTATATGAGTTCACAGTAAACACAACACATTTTTCACCGAGTTTCATACTATCTGATACATACATACAACATATTACATCTACACAACAAAACACATACATACAACATAACCTATACCCAACTTCGTTCTGGCATCGCTACTTAAATGATAACAAAACTAATCTATTATTAAAACTACACCCACAAATTATCTTGCATACCAAATATCTGTATCAAACTAACTCTACCGACTTAAAACAACTAATTACTACCCAATTAAATAATAATTATAATATTTATAAAATCAACCCATTAACAACAACCCTTACGTACTTTATTACTACACATAATGAGTGATAGAATACAAGCTATTAATAATATAGACTGTCTGGACATAGCTACATCTATCAATTGTGACTGTGATGATCTTTCTAAGCACCACCGTACAGATAAAGCCAATCTTACAATTATTTCGCAAAATATCAGGAGCATTTACTGTAATTTTGATGACTTTTTGACTAACTTATCTACCTTTGCATTTGAAGTTGATGTTATTATTTTGTCCGAGTGCCGTTTACATCCAGATAAACCTATCCCAACTTTAAATAGCTACACATCATTTACTACCACACGTTACCATAACCAAAATGACGGCGTGGTTGTGTATGTAAAGGAAACACTAAAACCTAAAGCCTCGGAAATCCAAATAACTCACGCTTCGGCAATGCAAATAGAAATATCAACGCACACTATATTAGGTATCTATCGCTCACCCGCAAATCATAACGCAGATCCCTTTATAGACTCGCTTTCCCATCATCTAACAAGTATTAATACCCAAAGAGATATTATTATTGCAGGTGACATTAATATAAATATTATACCCTTAGATAATGAGAAATCCACCGATAAAAGAAACCGTACCTCTTACCTTGACATGTTGTCAGCTTACGGTATTCTTCCGGGTCACACCATGGCCACAAGAGAAAGAACATGTCTAGATCATTATATGCTAAGAATAAATAAAAAAACATATTCAGCTTTTATTGCCATATTAAATACTACTATCACAGACCATCTCACAACTTTTCTATCTATAACTAAATCTAAACAGAAACTAACCCCAATCAAAACTGCGTCAAAAATTGATTTAGAAAATGCTTTAACACGCTTAAAAAATAATAAGAAAATGTCTGAACTACTTTTTTACACTGACCCTAACTTAATTACTGACAATTTGATCCAAATTCTTAAGGAATCTATAAAAGAAAATACTACTGTAATAAAAATACCTAAAAGTAAACGTATAATAAAACCCTGGATAACAAATGGCATCCTCAGATGTATTAAAAATCGCAACAAGCTCCAAAAATTATATCGTGATGACCCTGACAACGACATCAAAAAAATTACTTATACGCGATATAGAAATTACTGTAACAAACTGATAAAAAAATTAAAAAGATCATATGATAGGAACTTACTTACAAAATCTATTAACAATAATAAATTATTATGGAAAAATATAAAAACACTAACATATACAAATAAACCTACTAGCGTAAATTCGGAACTCACAAACGTCAAACTAACCACACTCGATTCGGCAAATTTTATAAACAGTTACTTTGCTAATATTGGTAACGAGCTAGCTAAAAATATTAGTACAACATTAAATGAAGGTGATTTTAACCAATTTTTGCATCGATTACCAACTCATTCGCAATCACTTGTTCTCTTGGATACAGACCATGATGAAATAAATGCAATAATAAATAACTTAAAATTAGACAGTGCCCCTGGTTGGGACAATATTTCCACCTCATATATTAAATACGTTAAAAATGAAATTATACCTATTCTCACACATTTGGCAAACCTGTGTTTCGCGACGGGTATATTTCCCAATTCACTGAAAAGATCTATTATAACGCCGATTCATAAAGGTGGTAATAAAGAGAATGTTAGTAATTATAGGCCTATCTCGGTGCTTCCAGTCTTGGCCAAAATTCTAGAAAAGCTAATAAATAAGCGTTTGCTAAAGTATCTGGACACTTACAATATTCTATCACCAAACCAGTTTGGATTTAGACACGGAATCTCAACAGAAGATGCAGTTACGGCCATTAGTACATTAATAACCGAACAAGTCGATAAAGGCATAAAATGTCTCTCGGTATTCATAGATCTAAAAAAAGCTTTCGACACGGTCTCAAATGTAATTCTTTTGCAAAAATTAGAAAAAATTGGCATTAGAGATACCCAGTTACTTTTATTCAAAGACTATCTGACTAACAGAAAACAAAAAGTTAAACTTGATAGCTGCACAAGTGATGATATTGACGTATCATGTGGCGTTCCACAAGGAAGTGTCCTGGGCCCTACCTTGTTCCTCATTTACATAAATGATCTCTGCAACATGTCTATTCCTAACGCGAAAATATACTCTTACGCTGATGACACAGCAATCGTTTTCACTGGTAGCAGCTGGTCTGATTTAAAAGTGAATGCGGAGCAGGGTACAGCCCAGGTGGCCATATGGATGAGAAATAATCTACTTACCCTCAATACTGACAAGACTAACTACATTTGCTTCAGTATTTATAATAGTTCTCAGCCTTGCCAAGACTACAACATAAAAATACACACTTGTGGGGCATTGGATGGTTTCAATGATGGGTGTGGATGTCCTCAAATTAATAAAGTACAATATGTAAAATATCTGGGGGTGATGTTGGACCAAAGGTTATCATGGTATCCTCAAATTGAACAAATTACATCAAGAATACGTAAATTTAACTGGATATTTAAATCACTAAGATATATAGCCCCAAAAGATGTGACTAGCAGTTCGAACAATTCTAGAAACTTATTAAACGAAATCTACACCTCGCTAGTACAATCAATAATAACTTATTGTATCCCTATCTGGGGTGGAGCACTCAAGACACGTTTCCTAGAAGTAGAGAGAGCACAACGTACTTTACTAAAAATAATGTATTTCAAAAAAAGGACATTCTCAACACATAATTTATACCAAATTAGTAACCTACTATCGGTACGTAAATTATACATTAAACAGACAATTTTAAAAAAACACAAAAATCTAATTTATGAACCATGTATAACGGGAAGAAGAAGAAAGAATAACATAGTCAACGTTCCTCATAGAAAAACTCAATTTGCTAAGGTACAATTTGAATCACGCACAGCTGTTCTATATAACAAAGTAAACAAAGAAATGCTAATATACAATAAATCCTTTCATGAGTGTAAATCTATAATTAGTAATTGGGTAAAAAACTTAAGCTACGACGAAACGGAAAATTTTATACATAATTAAATATACAGATAAATACACATGCACAATAATATATAGACGCATATTATATTATATTCATTTCCATACATATACAAACATTCACACATAAACACACACACACACACATACACATGCATACTTATATCATACATATCATGGAATAACACGGTGAACTAATAAAAGCAGCTTGGTGAAACTTAAAATTAAAAATCAATATGTCTAATACATTCTTGAGATATTGTTTATAACTAAAATTCGTAGTATAACTTAAATGATTGTAAAATTGATTCTCTTAAAATATTGTTTATATAACTATAAATTGAAGTCCATCTTAAATTATTATAAAACTGATTGGTAACCGCTTAAAATATTACTTATAACTAAAATTATTGTAGTGAAACTTAAAATTAATTACCTACTTAAAATAGTTTAAGTTTAAGAAAGTTAATTAGTTAAGTCTGTATTGTATTTAAGAAAGAGCGGAATCCCCTGGTACAGGCAATTACAAGCTTAAAAGGGGGCTCCGGCAACTGTTGTCTACAACTGTTTTGAAAAGAAATAAACAATTTTTGATTTTTTTGATTTTTTTGATTTTTTGAAGTACCTGACCATTCTTAGTTTTTTCGGAAAAACCCTTTGGTATCTGCATATAAATAGTTTCCTCAAGAGTACCGTTCAAGAAAGCAGTTGTTACATCTAGATGCGTAGTATTCAAATATAGTTTTACTGACAGTGCAAAAAGTAACCTCAAAGTTGTATGTCTCACTACGGGAGAAAATGTCTCTGTAAAGTCCACACCTTCAATTTGCGAAAAACCTTTAGCTACTAATTGCGCACGAAAACGAACTTTATTCTCATTGTCATACTTCTTACGGAGTACCCACTTGCACTGTACAACTCTAACATCTTTCGGAGCGTCACTCAACTCCCACGCATCATTGTCTTTAAAACACTGTAACTCTTCTTGCATTGCGGACTGCCACTGCTCTCTCTCTGGTCCATTCAAGGCATCATGCACCGACAAGCCTGCTGCATCATCATATGTCTCACCATCTAAACACAGGTTTGAAAACCCAAATCTCTCTGGTGCCTTCCTTGTCCGTCTAGGCCGTTCTTGTGGGCTATTCGCTTCAACCTCTTCCAGTGTGCTGTCTGCATCCTCGTAGTCGCTTTGAACATACGTCTCATCATTAGACTGAAAACTGTTTAAAAAACTATCAGAATCATTTTGACTGGACGTTGACATACTGTTTTCGGGCAAACTCTGGATAGATATTGATTCTTCTGGTTGTTCAGGATCATCGGATTCCTTTCTATCCCCCACTGAATCAACATTCTGAACTTGCACTTCAATGAGACGTTCAGGATTTGATTCCTTCTCTATGATGATCACGTCTCTACTCGTCGTTACAGTCCTTGTTTTTGGATTATATACTCTGTATCCTTTTATATTTTCTGGATATCCAATGAGAATACATTTGGTCGACTTCTTGTCCCATTTCTTTCTTTTTTCTTTTGCAACATGGACCATTACAGTGCTGCCGAAGATTCTTAAATGACTTATGTCAGGTTTTGAGCCAGTCCACAGCTCATATGGAGTTCTATTGTTTAATGCTGCTGCCACAATTCGATTCTGCAGGTATACTGCCGTATTTGTGGCTTCACCCCAGAACTCTTTACCTAAACCTGCATCAAATAGTAGACATCTTGCCTTTTCTACTATTGTACGGTTGAATCGTTCACACAATCCATTTTGTTGTGGGGTGTACGGATTGGTCTTCTGATGTTTCACACCATAACTATTCAGGTAATCTTCAAATTCTTTACTACAATATTCCAGCCCATTGTCACTTCTTAATACTTTGATTGTTCTTTTTGTTTCATTTTCCACTTGAGCTTTAAAAATCTTGAAATACTTCAAAGCCTCATTCTTGTGTTTCAGAAAATAAACAAATGTCATCTGACAGTGATCGTCAACAAACAACAAGAAATATCTGGATCCACCTATAGACTGATTCTCCATAGGTCCACAGATATCTGTATGGACAATATCTAGTAAATTACTGCTTCTCTGGCCTGTGCTCTTGAAAGGTAACCGGCACTGTTTTCCTTCACAACAAGTCGAACAAGAAGATTTGCTAATGTCAACTTTTTCATCAAGTGACATACCTTGCACGGCGTTCTTCATCTGATTCAAATAATCTTTATTTACGTGTCCTAATCTGCGATGCCATGTTACTCCTGACACAACTGATGCTGCTAAACCAACTTGTTTTTGCAGATTAACCTTATACACACCGTTGACCAACGCTGCTGTTGCTATCAATTCATTATTTTTATTGTATACTGAGCAACCACTTTTGTTAAAAGAGATTCTGTTGCCATTCATTATCAATTGGCTTACTGATAACAAGTTGGTTGTCAGACTTGGTACACATAATACGTTGCGTACATCAATGTCGTAATCATGTTTTTCTGTTGTAGTTGTAATTTTCACATCTCCAGAACACAAAACTGACACCGTCTCACTGTTAGCAACCACAATTTCTCTGTTTTGTTCATACTGTGCATTCATAACCCAACTTTCTTTAGCTGTGAGGTGTACACTTGCGCCAGAGTCTATATACCATTCATCTTTGTTGAAATTTCCACTTAAAAACACTGCGCTAAAAGCATTTGACTGCATTCTCTCCTTATTTTTCTGATTTGACGAGTAATTTTCGTTTTTACACTGACTTTTGTAGTGACCGACTTGTTTACAGCGATAGCATTTTATCTGTTTGACATTTGACGTGCTATCGACATTGCTTTTTCTGGCCATAGACAAACTAATGTTGCTTTTCTTTTTTGATTGAATAGCGAACGCACCGCTAACTTCACTCTCGTCATGACTTGACAACACATATCCAACAATTTGGTTTTGATGGAATCTGCCGTTATAGGAATGCCGGAATGCTCTATTGCCATGATCATAGGGGAAAAACGATCAGGCAATCCTGCTAATAGCAATGATCCTGTCCATAAATCGTTGATTTCAAAACCTGTTCCGCTGAGTTTCTGTGCTGTATCAATAATCTGCGTCACATACGACGTCATCGAACTGCAATTCTCTCGGCGAATCGAAATCAAATTCCTTAATAGACTTATCCTTCGCGAAAATCCACTGTCATCGAATAATTGTTTCAGCTTGTCCCATAATTCTTTGGTTGATTTAACATTTTTCACATGGACGTATAATGACGGGTCGATCGTCATAATCAATTTCGCCCTGGTTTTTTCGTCATCTGCGGCCTTAATCTCTTGATTTAATTGTGGTTTCACACAATGTTTCATGCCTTCAAGAATTAAGTAATTCTCCGCTGCGAAACACCATTGGCTGTAGTTATCGCGCCCTGTAAGCTTCGGCACATTCACAAGATAGTTCGCGGTCATTGTTGCGATTCACTTTTCTCGTACACTGCGATAATACGGCGAAATAATAACAGTCTGTCACTATATAGTCCTTTTTTTATTTATTATGCAGAATAAACAATTGATTATCGCGAAATTTTGAGCGTAAGGCCCATAACCTATAATAAAACAACGGTTCTTTCAATGGCGGTTAAACGACTGACTTTTATTTTCCAAAGTAAACAGTAGTACACATTGTAGACACTAGATGGCAGTACGAGTCTCATATTTTAGATATTAACATTTCAACAAGCAGCGTTTACAAATTTAAAAAAAAAAAGGTTTTTTTTAGTTTGATCATTATATTAGTAAGAGTGCAACATGCGGAGATTGGACCATAACCCACTTCGCTGGCCTCGCTCATCCTGTTTATGATGTTGTTCAGGCTCGCGCGAGCACTACATGTGCGACACCGAGGTGGACCTGTGCTACTCGTCGCCGTGCATCAACAACGGCAGCTGCCTGCGCGGCGAGGGCGGGTACACCTGCGTCTGCGCGCCCGGGTACACGGGTACATACCAACAATATTACAATAACAAATTTGCTGCGTAAAACTAACTTCGGTCAATATTCACCAATCCCACGTCTTTGTAGTTTTTACAACCAGCACAGTTTGCACTAAAATATTTCTTATTCCTACCTTAAAAATCGAGGATTGTTTTAACCATGCAACAAGACACATAATATTATGTCACCATATTTCACTCAAAATATGAAAGATACAAGTAATTAGTAGTAGGTAGTATTGTACACTTATAGAAGTAGTTTAATGCAACTGGGCATCTAATGAGATGTATAGTTTTTATTGAGATTAAAGTAGGTGCATTTTGTGTTTGTCTCTATTAGATTATAATTTACGTATTTTTAGAAAGTAAGAATTGCTGACAAACCATTAAAAAAAATAACAATGACAGTGCAAACCGCCGACATAACATTATCATCATCGGCCTCTTACATATTTAAAATATCATTTAAACAGCGTCCGATTGGAAGGTTTGGCAACAAAAACAATAAAAAAAAATTTTGTTTAATTTTAACGCAAATTTTGTTGCGAACAAATTATAAATTGGAAAATGTTGAAAGAAATTCCACCAGCAGGATTCGACGCTGCACACTACTGACAATCCAGATCATTGTAATTAGCCACGTATTGACCGACTGTTGTATATTATATGTAACTTTTTCAAAAAATTCACTAGGTGTCAACTGTGAGACGGTACTCACAAAAGCAACGTGCGACGTGTCAGGCGACGGCACCATCTGTCGCAGCGGCTCCCAATGCGTGGCGCGGCGCGAGGGCGGCATATTATGCCAGGGTTGCTCCATCGACACCGCCCACACTACGGCCCTGTGCGAGCTCAGGGCGAGGAGCTTCCCTGCGTCATCCTTCCTGACGTTTCCTGGTCTAAAACGTCGGAATCGGCTGCAGTTCAAGTTGAAGTAAGTGCTATTCGGTTGAGATGATTGGTTCAGTTGTGTGGTGTGTGAATCGACGTCCACAAAGCGGCCCTGTGCGAGCTCGGCGAAGAGCTTCCCTGCATTATCCTTCCTGACTTTTCCTGGTCTGAAGCGTCGGAATCGGCTGCAATTCAAGTTGAAGTAAATCCTTTTTGATTGGTTGAAACTGCGGTATTTCTCATCAAGATGTGTCGATGCCGCCCGCACTTTGTGCGAGAAGTTTACATGTCTGTTTTTAGTTATAAATAAGCCATCATCGTTTTACAGCGTAATCAGTATAATATTATTATAACTGTAGCATGAGGCGATAGTGACCGAAAAATTCCCTCAAGTTTTCTGGGAACTAGCATCACACAAGCTACACCTATATCCGGCGTATCTCACTAAATTCTTCGATTCAGAAAACGAAAACTAAACACCCGAGTGCGCCTTTAAACCTTACCTCAGGTCGACCATGTCATACAGACTACTTTAGTATGAACAAGTTTGATTATTTTTAGTTCTGTGGTACATTTTATGCATCGTGATCGCAAAATATCGCATAGTCTATGCTCGATTCTGTCAAATTTGACGTTGACAGTTGCGCCAATTTTTGTGTCAGAAAATTTCCACGAGTGAGTGCGGAGCACTATAAAATAAACCTCTTCATTCCACTAGATTCGCGACCCAATCTACATCGGGCCTGTTGCTATACAACGGGCGGTACAACGAGCGTCACGACTTCGTGGCGTTGGAGTTGATCAGCTCGGGCGCGGGGCGGGGCGGGGGGGCGGGGCTGCGGTTCACCTTCGCCCTGGGAGGGGGGAAGACGGAGCTCACGGTCGCCGCTGATGTGGCTGACGGCAACTGGCATACCGTGGAGTTGGAGTACCTGAATAGGGTAGGTGCCTTTGTATACGCACTTCAAGCAGGTCAAGCTACCGAAAACTGTCAAACTAATCGATATTGATACTTATACCTGTTTATTTTGAAGTAAGACATTTTGTGGTGTTTACCGATTTTAGGATGTGACAGTTACTGCTTTTGCTGACTTATTAAATATTCTTTCTATTCTCCTCACATCTGCTATGAAAATCAGGCCTTAGGATAGGTAGAAACAACATAATTGATGTTCTACACACAAATACCATAGATTAGATACTTTTATTCGCAGACCGCAACAATGATTCTGGACGATTGCGACAAGGCGTTGTCGCTGGCCGGCGCCGCGGACTTCGGCATTAAGTACGCGTGCGCTAACTTCACGCGGAAAGAGCTGCCGCCGCGCTGCGACATCCCCACGGAGACTTGCCACAGGTCGCTGGTCCTTTATTTTAATTGGCTATTTGACAGTTGTAACAATAAAATATGAAATATGTCGGAAATGGTAGGTTATGATTAAACGATAATTATCCAATAGTTTTTTTTATTAAGATAAATTGTAAATATTTTATTTTTACAAAATAAATTTGCGTTTTTTTATCTGTGGATTACAAGACCCGAAACACGGGCGGCCATGATTGAGCTTCATGTGACGGATTGTGACGTCACATTTCACAAAGTATACAGAAACTATCTGTCAGGTTTCAAGTTAAGTTTCTATATTTATTGAAATGTGACGTCACCGAGCAAAATGTCACGTGACCAACCGTTTTCGCACGAAGTTTGAAATCAACAAAGAAAAATATGTTTTTATCTGTTAAATAAAGGTTTTTCAAGAAAGAAAATATTGTACGGGGTATAAAATAAGCGTTTGTAACTTTTTAAATACTTTTTCGAAAACTGTCAAGTAGCCAATTATAAGAATACTACCACCCCCTCTCTTCCCTTGTGTTGTGTAATGTTTTAAACTTGGTTACAAACTCTTTCGTTCAAGCCTTCGATCAACAATACCAACTAGATAGCGCGTCACGTACAAAATCAAAGCTAAATTCTGTCCACGTGAATAAATACTTTTTCGAAGCAATAAATTACTCCTGTCTGTACTTAAAAAAGAAAAGACGTCAATAACATTTAGTGGTGAAATCAACCTTAAGGGGCAACAAATAAAGTACTTTTTCCTGTTATTGCCTTGCGAGAAAATAAACGCTCACTTCTCAAGTGCGCTCTTATTTACCGAGACACATTTTTAGCGCCGACCTGACATCTAGTTGTATTGTTGATCGAAGGTTCAAGCTTATAAAATTAATATTGTGTTCGTTTTTGATTGTTTTTTTTTGTGTTGATTTATTACTCATATTTTAGACGCTATTTATTTTTATTTGTCAATATAAAGCAGTCCGTTTTTTTATTTAATTTATATTCTAGTTTGTTTTATGTGCTTAAAAATTTTGTCATGTTTTCTAATGGTGGTTTCCGAAATATAGTAATGAATACGTATACCACGTAGGTCATAAATGAGACATAATAATATACTAGTTCTATTGTTTTTCTTAGGTTCCTGGATCTGACTGGCCCTCTCCAGCTGGGTGGTCTACCGAACATCCCAAGCAGCTTCCAAGTGAAGAACAAAGACTTTGTCGGCTGTATTTCTGATTTTTACGTAGACCACAAATTCATCGATCTCAACAGGTAACTACATATTTACGTGGTTATAAAAACGTGGTACATAAACTTGGTTAAAGATCTCACATCTTTAACCACGTTTGATGATGATGTTTGATGTGACACAGAAAAGGTATCCACTCAGCATTGGAAAAGGTATCCCTACTCGGCATTTGTCAAGACACCAAAGTGGTATTTACTCAATACCATTCATGAATAATTTCTACAATCGTTTACGCCACTTGTCTATCCGGGTTAGGGGTGTTTGGTAATGGTGTCGTTTCGTCATTACGAAAAAATTGTGGAGATTTTTACCTCTGTACCTTGTCTGGGATTTTTGTCAAATACAAATGGCGAAACGACTACCAAATATTTTTTAATTATTTCGTTAATGACGAAACGACACTACATCTATGAAAGTTAAAAACAATGACGAAACGACACCATGACTAAACACCCCTAACCCCCTCAGAGCGAATAGAAAACCTTCTTTACTCAAAACCTTTTTGTATCAGCTACGTAGCGGACAACGGCACTCTGGCCGGGTGTCCTGAGAAACGCTCTCACTGCGACTCCGCGCCGTGCTTCAATGGCGCGGAGTGCCGTGACCTGTGGGACATCTTTATGTGCGATTGCGCCGAGGGTTACACTGGGAAGGACTGCAGCGAATGTGAGTATTGACTGCTATTGATCTTACCTAACGTGAAAAACTTAGATGTGTTACGAATGTGATGTGTTGCAAACAAATGTGCAAACGTGTTGTTGATCGGCAAACGAAAGGTAAATTATTTGAACTTTCAGAAAAAAGCAATTTATAGCAGCACACCTGATTTATGTATTTCGCTAACTACTAAAAGCAATGATATCACATTTTAAAAGGAAGTAGATATGTTACTACGCGCATTGAGTTGAAGACTCATTTATAGCCCAATTGTCTCATGTCGCAATCAGTTTGCATCAAGAGCGAGTCGTCCGTAACAGTTGGGCGTCACACTCGAAGCGCAATATCTTAAGAGATAGCTATCTCTTTTATTCTCCAGCTCACTGTATCTTTTTTCGTCATTCATTAGTGAATCACGTGACGTAATGTAGTTTTATAGCTATCTATATGCAGCCCGACGTTTCTTAAACGCAGTTTACTAGGAACGTAACATATCTATACTATAAAATATTATTGACTAAAGTCCCACGCTCCCATCGGTTCTTGACACAAAACCTTATAGTAGTAAGTAGCACAGTGTTAATAACTTATAGTGGTCCTTTACAGTTACAGTTACGGTGGCCTTTGAAGTTGCGCGCAATGCCGCCATCGTCTAGACATTCGTCATTGTCGCAGGGCTGTCACATTAAATTTTTAGTCTTATTTTGCTTATTGGTAGGTACGTTTATGTAAAAAATTATATTGACAAATTATTGTAATTTAATGTGTAATGTTATAATTAAACAAAACACGTAGACTGCCACAAAACCAGACACAATTGAAATTTCATTATTTGTCGGTCACCGGTGACCCCCATGGCGCTTAAGGTGGACTTTCGATCTGAGCGTCAGCGTCAGTGTCGTAGCGTCAGTAACGCCGCGTCTCTGGCTGTGACAGTCGCTGCGACAGTGCGACAGTTTATGTTACTATGAAAATGCGCGGCACTAACGCGCGCGTCCGCGCGTGTCAGTGTCACTGTCACAGCTACACTGACACTTAGGTACGGACGCGCGCGTTAAGCCCGACATTCACGGTCAGTTAAACTGGTCAGTTGAAGTAACGTATATTCAAAAATTTACCGTGAGTTTAACTGACGACAACCCAAGGATATTTCCGGGCGAACCGTAATCCGCTAGCTTCAGTTCGTTCGCATCAGTCCAAAACTGACCGTAAGTGCGCGTGCTTACATCCGTTTGCCATCAGTCGGAGCCAGTGTTGCCGACTTAGCTACTTTATAGCTAGATCTAGCTACTTTTGGGAGCCAAGCAGCTACAATTTTATGAAAATTGCAGCTAAATTTAGCTACTTTTTCAAGCACCTTTCATGAGAAGTACATTCGAGAAATCGTCTTTTTGAAGTTGCGATAAAAACGCGGCAGATTTTGGCAGATTTTTTGCCAGTGTCAGGCAGATTCGCCATTTTTGAGATGGTCACACTGCCCTTCGATCGAGAAATGAAGGCCGGTTTGAAGCCAGTAAGTAGGATCGTTTTAACAGTTGTTTTAACTGATCAGTTATTCAACTGATCGTTTAACTGACCGTGAGTGTCGAGCTTTAGTGCCGCGCTGCTTGAAAGCCGGTCCATACATTTTCATAGTAACTTATACTGTCGCACTGTCGCAGCGACTGTCGCAGTCAGAGACGCGGCGTTACTGACGCTGCGACACTGACGCTGACGCTCGGATCAAAAGTCCACCTTCAGAGTCTTAAAAATGGTTTTATTTCTACTTTCTTGGGGTTTTAAAACAAAGCTGCCACTTTACGCCATATTGGTTTGTAAACCATGGAAGTGATACCTAAAATTATTTAAGTGATACCTTTAATTTACAAAAAAAGTCCCGTCCGCCATCTTGGATCTCGAAATAGATGTTGTATTCGAAATTGGCATCCCAGAAGACTATGGAAGTGTTATTTTACATAAAAAAGTCACATCCGCCATCTTGGATCTCGAAATAGATGTTATATTCGAAATCGGCACTCCTGAAAACCATAAAAATTATATCCATATTGATTTTATATCAAAAATTTGCGTCCACCATATTTGATTTCGATTATAATAGCTAGGTAATTAAATATTAGCGAATTATAAAATATCGTTTATCCATAAAAAAACATATTGAAAAGACCTTACGCGTTTATTACCTTTCAATTCTTATAAAAAAACAAATCAAAATTGACTACACGCTTTTGATTACAATGCGCCACTCCTGACGCGTGTATTCCCAGTGAAGTGTATGGCAAGCCCCAGTCGCACCGCTCCCCGCTCGCCATGCACACCCCTACCGATTGCCCTGTCTAGACGTGCCCGTTGGCCGACTGTAAGAATTATATAGACTGTGGTAGTAGTAGTAACGTGGTAGTAAAATGTCGCAGTTTTTTTATTCAATGCTAGTGTTAGTATTGGACAAATGGATCTTCCATAAAATTAAATCTGTGTTTTGAGTTGAGTAATCTTTTAAGTTGTTATGTCTCAAACTTGCTAAGTGCTTCGAAAAGCTCCTATACCCGTAGTTCTAGCTAAGAATCTTACTTACACCCAATAGGGTGTATAAATTGGGATATGTATTGACACAAATCAGTTCCCTCAGGCTGAGAACGGCAACTTCCTAAAATGACAACATTTTAGAATGTAAACTTTCAAAAACGACAACTTTGTCATTCATAAAAACACTATGAAAAACAAATTAAGTAATTCAAAGTTACAACACAAACATCCAGTCAAATATTACTTGCTAATAGGGAGGGAACACTTCATTTTCGGAACTTGACATTTTCGGAACTGGACATTTTCGAAATAATATATGTCACTTTCGGAATTTGTCATTTTCGGAAGTTGACCTTTTCGGAATTTGTCTTTTTGGAAAATTTCTATTTTGGAATAGACGTTTAGGAAGTGGTCATTTTCGGAACTTGTCATTTTAGGAAGTAGCCGTTCTCAGCCTGCGGGAATCCGATGCCTTCATTGTCTTTATTTCCTTTAGCCACGTCTCCCCCGTGGCGGTTCAGCGGCGACGGCATGCTATCCTTCAACCCGCTGCTGCGGCCCATCCAGCTGCCGTGGCTGAACGCGCTCACTCTGCGCACGCGGCAGGAGGAAGCCTTCCTCATGTCCATACAAGTCGGACAGAACAGCACCATATTCATCAGCGTGAGTATCTTTAGCCTACACTGAGCCATGAGCTGTGTACTAGCGGCTTACTTACTTACTGCTTTACGGTACGAAGGTCCAGTATAAATTAAGTTCTTTTCAAATCGTGAATAACAGTTTGTCCCCCAAAAAACCAATTTTCTTTTTACTAATAGTACAGTCACGAGCACCAATATGTATACACTTTGACTCTTATTACATTGAATTAAGAGTTACTATTGTTTACATATTTATGCTCGTCCCGCCCTGCTCCCGCTGCGTAAAGGTTTTAAGGAAAATAATACTACCAACAGTACCAACCCATCTCTCTTCTCTTATAAAAGGCGCCGCGCTAAAGACTGCAGGCTATGGGCATGAAGCGGCTATGGGCTCACAACCTGAACACATGTGCAGTTATTATTTAATGAATCTTGGAGTGTGGCAGTGCACTGCTTTGCGGTCCTCGTTGCATTGTCTCTATTATTAACCTTACTACATACACTCTCAACTATTATCCCCAAAAGAGAAATGTTAAAACAAAAAACGTTTACTGAAAAAACTCATTGCCCCTTGTTTAAGAAACAATAAATAAAGGAAATATAGCTAGTATTCGGTGTAGGCGAAACCCCCAACCGCAAAAGCATAAATGTGGAGGTATGAAAGTGAAGTATGAGGAATGAAAGTGCAAGAGGCATACAAGATAGAAATGGAGTGAAAGAGTAGAATAGAAACAAAAAAGTCATCAACCATCCACGTTGGAGATTTAGAGACTAGGCAATGAGAGAGGACAGCAAAAAATTAAGAATGTCTATTTGAAATAAAGTGTTTGAAATTAAATGTCACTAACTTAGGCGATGCTTAGCTACCTCGCTCGCACAGCTCTGTTGCAGAGGCAGCCTAACACAGCAATGTTATTTTCCATCACAGTTGAAATCCGGCCTTCTCCACTACTCTTACAACGGGGAGACAATGTTCCTACCATCCATGAACCTGTCTGACGGCGTGTGGCACCGAATCGAGATCAAATGGCTCGGCACTGATATATCAGTGAGCATAGACTACGGGCTACGCACCGCGCTGCTGCCGATGTTGGCCAATAAGGTGCAGGGACAGTACATCGGCAAGATCCTCATTGGTGGACCGGATAGCACCGCTGGACTGCTCGCTTCGGAAGTTGGATACTTTGAGGGATGTATTCAGGTAAACTTATCTTTAAATAAGTAAACACTTACCCTGTTATTAATAAACGTTGATTAAAGTTACACTTAGGATTAAATTGACGATGTCTCTATCTGTCTTCTTTAACAAAAACGAGATAGCGTCACTTTTTTTAATAGAACGAGCAGGCAGGTCACCTGATGGAGAGTAATCACCGCCGCCCATGGACACCTGCAAAACCAGAGGAATCGCAGGCGCGTTGCCGTCCTTTATGGAAGGAATAGCGTTAAGGAAGGAATAGGAATTGTGAGAGGTTTAACCGAGGTGTAACATTTAGCCATTTTTATTAATAAGACGGTGAGATTCTTTTAGTGTATACTTTCACGGAATTGCAGGAAAATAGTTACAACATTCTCTTTATCAAGGCCTGTTTGTTTGTGTCATAAAACTCATAAATTAAATAATCTTAGGTCCAATTACTGAATGTCTCGTCCACCCATCGTTCGAGCCGGATGTGTTTAAAAAGTCGACGAACTTTAGAAAATGACAAACAATTACCTGATTGCTGCTAATGCTGTAGGCAAATGATATTTTCAGGATGAATAGAAAAAAATATAATTAACATAGAAAATAACGTTTTGTTCAGGACGTGCGAGTGGGCACCAGCCAGTCGTTGCTCAACCGGCCGACCGTGCGCGAGAACGTGCGGGATGGCTGCCAGTCGCGCGCCGACTGCATGCTGTCCGTGTGCCCGCCTTACGTAAGCGCACCTTTATTCATATCTTTACAACACACAGACAAAGTGTTTTAAAAGAATTAATGGTGGATTATTTACCGTCGAGTGTTCGTGAACGTGCATGAATGTTGGCAAATAAAACAAAACAGTGCAACATCACTTTTCAAATTCTCTCAAGAAGTCCGTATGAGATCTCGATAAGGTCCCACAGCTTTATTGAGTCTCAAGGGGTTTGGGGGAATATCATTTACCATTAAATATTCGTTATCACTCATTGTCATCTACTTTATGCAAAGAAAATATTCACTTTAATATCTTACTTGACACTGGCCAAATGTGCTGACCGCACGAAGCCATTTCAGAGAATAAAAAAAGTTTTGTAGAACTTCGCTACGAGCAGGTTTCGAAAGTTTGCTGGCCCCTACAATAACGTCATGCCTTATTCTACTACTTATATCTATTTTAAAATACTATACTGCTAAGTACTATAACGCCGTTCGTTGCCGAAAAAACTTTGTTAGATATCTAAATAATACTTTTGTTGTAACGCCACAAACAGTTACTCAAAACATAAAAGTAAGCAAAAATAAAAAGTTACCTTATTCACACATATTCATTAGTCTTTCATAATGTCTGATTATGAGAAAGTAGTCAGTTAAAATGACAGTTTGACCGAACTATCTATCAAGTAAAGGCTAATGGAAACTTACTTGGAGATTGTGAAACAGGCACTTACTATATTATTCCCGATACAGAGCGAGTGCGTCTCCGGCTGGGACAACACGTTATGCGTGTGTTCCTTAGGGCGAGTGGCCGGGTGGGCCCCACTTGCGCCGTTAGTCATTTGCCGGGCTTAATATAAAAAAGAACTATCTGTGAATTAAAGGCTGATAGTAGTAATAAATATTGCTTGGGTATTGTGAAACCGGCACTTACCATATTTTTCGTGGAACAGAGCGAGTGCGTCTCCGGCTGGGACAACACCTTGTGCGTGTGTTCCTTGGGGCGTGTGGGCCCCACGTGCGCCGCCGCCTGCGACCTGCAGCCGTGCCCGCCCGGCGCACACTGCCGCGCTGATAGCTCGCAAAGGGGGTACAGCTGCCACTGCACAGAGGGCTACGTCATGAGTGGTGAGTGTCTCTAAACTCAGAGTGCATCTTCGGCTTCGCAAATTCTGCGTGCGTGGCGGTACTACTTCCGGTGCGAGGAGGGATACATCATGAGTGGTGAGTGTCTTCAAACTCATAGTTAGTGCGTCTCCGGTTGGAACAACACTGCGTGTGTTTGATAAGCAAGCCTTAGGAAGGTACAGCTATGCCACTGCGACGAGGGTTACGTTACGTTATGACTGGTGAGAGGGGAGGGGTTAAAACTCATAAGTAGTTAGTGCGTCTCTAGCTTGGACAACACTGCGTGTGTGAATCCTCACTCTCACGAGGGATACCTCTTGACTGCTGCATCAATTGCCATTATTATAATAACAGAAATTTGTAAAGTATAGTTGGTTAAATTAAGAAATGTTTTAGAGTGCTGTTAGGTGGTCAGTTGTACTGTTGATGACAAATTAATTGGTGTCTCGCACTTTTTTTGACCTTTTTTTTGTTATGGGAGCCTCTACGAAGTGTCGATTATTTTACCGAAGGTTGCTTGCTTGCTTGCGGGATGTTGTATTATTAATGTTATTAAGTTTCGTAAATTTTTTTTTGGTTAATAACTTTTAAATATTCGTTACGTAATAAAGTGAATGGTGTCTCGCACTGTTTCTGACCTTTCGTATGCTAGCCTCTAGTAAGTACCGCTTGTTCCAGAGTCGGGCTGCTCTGTGGTGGGCGCGGCGGAGTGCCCGGGCGGGTGGTGGGGCGCGGGCGCGTGCGGGCCCTGCGCCTGCGCATCGCAGCGCGGCTACCACCCGCACTGCCATAGGAGCACGGGCGAGTGCCGCTGCAAGGTAACACTAGCTAATTAAAATATCTATTAAGAGGGATTACGCATTTCAGTTTCCCATACAAACTTCCAAGTCGACATTTTTAAAAACCAATAAGTCAATTTTAATAAAACTTTGCATGCTAAAGTAAAATACAAGGATCTAAATAGTTTGTTGAAAACTTTAAAAAAAACGTTTATTTAGCTGAGTTATTGCGGTTTGAAATCCATTATAGAAAGTTTAAAATCGCAATAACTCTGTTAAATAAACGTTTTCTAAAAATGTTTTCAACAAACTATTTAGATCCTTGTATTTTACTCTAGCATGTAAAGTTTCATTAACCTTTCAACTGCGGCCGCTCACTGATCAAATGCTCAATGAATAACGACCTCCGTGGTTGAGTGGTTGGCACGCCGGCTCTGGCGTCGCGCCATTTCTAAGGTCCCGGGTTAAACTACCGGTCGGGTAATTTCAGAGAAAAACTGTTTTTTAAATAGATATCGGGTCTGGGTGTTTTTTCTATGTTTATGTATATTTATCCTTTATCTTACCATATTAACGAGTTTCAAAAGAATACTCATCTTGATCTAGAGATAATTGGCTACTTGACAGTTCTCGAAAAAATATTTTAAAAATTACAAACGCTTATTTCATACCTCTTATAATATTTTTTTTTCTCGAAAAAGCTTTAAATAATGTAAAAAAAACATGATTTTCTTCATTTATTTCAAATTTCGCGCGAAAATGGTAGGTCACGTGACACTTTGCCCTGTGACGTCACACTTCAATAAACAAACAAATTTTCTTGAACCTGACAGATAGTTTATGTTTATTTTGTGAAATACGTCCCACGTAGCTCAATCATGGCCGCCCGTGTTTCAGGTCTTGTAATCCACAGATAAAAATCACAAATCTATTTTGTAAAAATAAATTATTTACTAATTATCATAATAAAAAATGGATAATTATTGTTCAATTATAAACTATCATATCCGACATATTTCATATTTTATTGTTACAACTGTCAAATAGGCAACTGGTGTGAGCGTAAACAAATTTAATTTAATTTTAATTAATAGAATTTCTATCGTGTATAGTGGTGCCGCGTTCTAGTATCAATAATGATCGCAGGAGAACCACTACAAACCTGAGGGTTCACCCGACTGCCTGCCGTGCCAGTGCTACGCGGCGGGCTCCCTCAACAGCTCGTGCGACCCCAGCAGCGGCCAGTGCCACTGCCGCGCCGGGGTGATCGCGCGCGCCTGCGACGCCTGCGCCAACGCGTACGCCGAGGTAGCACCCAATGAGGGATGCGAAGGTAATGTATATTCAATTTAATATCTTATTTAATAGGAAACACTACGTCGAAGTGGCATGCAACATTCTCATACAAAACACAGAAAAATGACGTTTCGAAGTCCCCTGTTTCCTCCTTCAGAACTGGACAAATTTTTATTACTTTTTCGGCATCGGTTACAGAAAGAGATTTTCTATGTCTGTATGTTTGACTTTTTTTTTAAACCAGCCACTTAACGTTTCTGAAGACGCCTTAAAACGGAGTGATTTTGCTAAATTTTGAATTTAAATAAATGACTTAATGCAAAAAAAATCAAACATACAGACATAGAAAATCTCTTTCTTTAGCCGATGCTGAAAAAGTAATTAAAATTGGTCCAGTTCTGAAGGAGGAAACAGGTTACTACGAAACGTCGTTTTTCTGTGTTTTGTGTGAGAATTTTGCATGCCACGTCGACGTAGTGTTTCCTGTTATAAGGCGCGCGATCGCAAAAACTGACATAAGTCTCTTAATGTACTTCAAAGCAAAATCAATCATATTGATATTTATAATTAGAACAATTCTGCTTTGAATTTCAGACCCAGAAATTTTTTTAGAGCAATGTTTTTATTCTGCGAAATGTGCAAAACTATCACGCGCTTGTGCTAAAAATTAAAATTAACTTTTTTAAAGAAGGAGGTGCCCTGTAGAATATCAATACAAATATTTTCATGTAAGAATTATTGTTTCCTGCGTAAAATTAAGAAAGTGGTGGAAAAAATATGTTTTTAGGAGTCATTAGATTTATGTATTGTTTGTTATTGTTTATAGAATTTGTTTCAAATTTCAACAAGGCCATGACCTTGTGCAATGATCAGGCTAACTTACATAAGTTTTTTTAATGTATTTAACTAATTCAGCGCCTAGTACAAGTGACTTAAAAATACGTAAATTTTCTCAATTTCGTGCAGGGCCCCTTTAATGGCTTGCTATGATTTAGCCAGTGTCTAGGTTTTGGATAGACAATGTGGTTAAGTTTTTTTTTGTGACTCGTGTTTTAAAAGGTAATGTCCAATCTAAATATATAAAAAGGACACTGACATTGGCAATTAATGACTGACATATCAACGCACAGCTTAAACTACTAACTAGGATTAGAGACTTGAAATTTTGCTCTATACTTCCTTTCATAGTGCAGGATTTTTGAAAGTCCGCCCTGTAATAATAACTTCTTTAGTTTTAAAGCTAAATCGATAAAAATTGTGGCATTACAACGCATGCCGGGTACAGCTAGTCATACATAGATAGATAGAATATTCTTTATTGTACCTATACTAAAAACACTAATGAAATAAAACATTATTATTAAAAAAAAAGTCTTACAATAGGCGGCCTTATCTACCAGACAACTTAGGGATGGAGACGATAGCTACTGATATCATCATCATTCTTAAGCTGGTTGGGAGGTATACTAATCTTGTACAGGCTGATGTCCGGGATGACTTCAGTATAGCCGGGTTTGCTTAGCTCTTTGGTCTTTAGCTAAGCTCTGTAGTCAGCTATGTGGTATTTTTATGTAATTCTTTCCCAATTATTGTAGGTAATAGTTATTTGAATTATGATTTTGTTGCAGTTGTGTATGATGGATGTCCTCGGTCATTCTCAAATGGGGTTTGGTGGCCAAGAACTAAATTCGGAATCGAAGCCATCACTGACTGTCCTACAGGTAAAAAAAATATAATCCAATTGTGATTTTAATTGTATCGATACAAATAAATAAATCTCAATTCCAGTACTTTATTCGTAAAACAATTACTTTATTTTATTTTTATAGGCGCAAGTGGCAAAGCTACTCGCATGTGTGACGAAACGCAAGTAATACCGTGGCAAGAGCCGGACATGTTTAATTGCACCACTTCGACTTTCTACCAGCTCAGGAATCAGGTACCTACTTACCTATAAATTTTTTATGAGAATTTAATAATGATAAACTATTTATTTTCACTGTATATTTTTTGGAAAATGGCAAGTGTTCGGGTTAATTTTAGAAAACCACATCGGTGGTTTTTTAAATCTTATATTTAAAAATTAATTGTTGGTCGTTAGTTTGGATCATACTCAAAAACGACTTGACCGATTTAATATTTTTTGTTTTGTTTTATTCCTTTTGATACGGAAAGATCCTTTTGATAGAAATTATTAATCTTTCTAAACTACCAGTTTAGAAAGATTAATAATTTCTTACTTCTTTTTTTGCGATTATTATCTTTTTCCTGTCAGTTGAGTTGTCATTAAGTTATTGGAATAACATACTAGTTACTTTATTGATTGGACAGTACAACGTCTGTCAGGCCAACTAGACAAACAAGCGGCTCTCATACACGGATAAACCGAGTGAGGTTTTTGTGTATGCATTTCTAATTTAATGTATTGTGATGAAATGTTCTACTGGAAAAAGAAAAAAAATATATATATAAAAACTCTTCTTCCCTAACCAGCTTCACAAGATAGAAACGGGCGAGCTAACAGTGAACACATTTGTGGGCGTACGCCTCGCCGCCGACCTCGCAGCCGCCTGCCTCAACACCGCGCGCCTCTACGGGTCCGACGTGCTGGTGGCTGAAGGCATCTTGGTGGAGCTACTGCAGTACGAGCTACGTCAAGCCGGATTGAACCTTACGCACAGTCAGGATAAGGACTATGTTCGGGTGAGCATTTGGAATCGGTATTTTTTTTCTCCGACGAGCTTGTGGCTGAAGGTATCTTGTTGGAGCTGCTGCAGTACGAGCTGCGCCAAGACGGGTTGAACCATACGCACAGTCAGGATAAGGATTATGTTCGAGTGAGCGTTTAAAATCCGAGTTTGTTGATTTTAACGCAAACTTTTGTTGCGAACAAAATACATTTTTCGCTACGGTATGTTGAGTTATTTGGAATAACATCTGACCCGGAATGTCAGAAGGGTGAAGCGGGTTCCAATCCTGCTGGTGGATTTTTTTTAACGTTTTCCAATTTGTAATCTGAGTCTGTTTTAACTTTTTAAATTATTATTATTATTATAGTTTGAAAAGTAGGTGAGATTATTATTGTTACATTTGTATTATCTACACCGAGATTTTTCATTGGTTTTGGAGCAGAAACCTTGTTCATGTTTATCATCAGTTGAAGCTATTTAGCTTCTAAAACTAAAAATATGAGCATAAAAAAATCATTAAAAAATATCAATATAAAGTGTACGAACCTTTAGTACCGGACGATCTTATGAAAGTCAATGACCGAGGCGCTTCAAACGCTCCCCCGCCCCGCTACCGGCGTAGGCGGCCAGCCGGGAAAGTTCATAGGGGTCACGGAGTCACGGTATACGAGTTGATAAGGAGAACGTTACTACGTGTTTTCGACAAAGAGTCACTTATACAACTTTTTTTACTTAGCTCGTAAAGCGATTATTATTTCATAAATAGGTACAACACTTGTTTTGTATTATAACGTTTTCGGCTCCAAAACCAATCAAAAACCTTGGTGTATGTTAATAAAAATCAATTGATCAAATGTCTGTACGCACATAACTTTAGAACGGCTCGACCGATTTGGCTGATCTTTTTTTTGTTGTGTTAGTAACTAATTGTCAGGACAAAGGTTTGTGTCAAAGAATATTTTTGGAAATTTGTCACGGGATACGGGGTGTTCATACGGGCCGCTATTTTTATTTATATTATTACTCTAATAATTATAGTCTCACTTATTTTCCGCTTAGCTCTAAATGGAATATAAAGTATATTTCGTTAGACATTTATTACTATGATATTTTTATTTTTTATTTAACTTACGCAAAACTGACATTCGCCACGCCCTCCCAACAGAATATAATGAAGTCGTCCAACGTGATCATGGATTCCTCATACGAGCCGCAGTGGCGCCGCATCAGGCAGCTGACGGGGCGCGGCGTAGAAGAGTTACTGCAGAAGTATGACAAGTACATCGCCGTACTGGCGGAGAGCCAGCACGACACCTACACCAGCCCCTTTGAGGTCGTCACTAAGGACTTGGGTAAGCAATTTTAATTTAATTAACCGCCTCTGTGGTCTATTGGCTAAGCCACCGGTCTCAGACCCAGAGGTCTCGGGTTCGATTCTCAGCGGGGGGTACATCTTTGTGTGCTCGGTTTGATTGGTGGTAGGGCTGTTAAGTCCGCCTGGCTAGCTACCACCATCTTATCTAAGTCTGTCGCCATAACAACGATGTTTATAGCATTGTTGTGTTCTGACAATAGAGATAAGATAGCCAGTTCCTCAGTGGTTGAGGATTCCGGGTGAAGCGCGCTTTTACCTTCGGTCTTATCGTCACTTACCATCAGGTGAGATGAAGGCCAAGCGCTATCCCTTACCAGAATAAAAAAAAATCATCATCATACAAAGTCGCACTTGCGGCACCGGAACACACAGTTCCAGGCACAGGCCTTCAACAAGGTGGACCGACGGTGGTGGAATGTAGTGACCGAGTTCTGGTGAAGGTCGCATGCAGTTCAGCAGCTTACGCCATTAGAAAAATTAGACAATTAACAGATGTTGAAACTGCTAGGACTGTTTACTTTAGTTATTTTCACAGTGTCATGTCGTATGGCGTCCTTTTGTGGGGAACAGCGGCTGATATTAAAACTATATTTATTTTACAGAAACGAGCAATAAGAACCATTTATAGACTGGGATCACAAACTTCTCTGAGAAATATTTTTAAGGAAGTTGGTGTTCTTACTGTTGCATCGCAATATATTTATAATTGTATAGTTTTTGTGCGGTGCAATATAAACTCTTTTTCTAAACACGGTGATGTATACAATTTCAATACTAGAAGTAAGTCAAAACTAGTAATGCCACTGTTTAGGTTACAAAAGGTTCTTGGCTCTTTCTTGGGGCAAGGTATACACTATTATAATAAAATACCAAGTACTGTACAAGATTTACCTTTAGATAAGTTTAAGAATCATGTAAAATCTTGTTTACATAAGAAAGGTTATTATACAGTCAAAGAATATTTAGAAGACAAAACAGCCTGGTTATAATAATATTTTCACATTTTATTTTCTTAGCAATATTTTTTTTTTAATAATTAATTTTACGCTGGTATGATAGCCTTTAACAGCAGTGTCTTACAGACAAAGGTACCCACTCAAAATTTATGTTGCGCTTAAAGTTGTCATATTGTTCTCTTGCTTTCGTTGGAGTTGCTCGAGTGTGTCATGCTCTCTTAAAGTGTCTCTGCGGTGGTGGCATGTGCGTCGGGTCGTTACGTTCCCTAAAACATGGTTGAGCGAAGCGATGGCTGATTCACATGTCATACTCGTGAACGGGTGCCGCCTGTGGAGGCTGGTCTGCTCTTGCAATCTTATTTTTTTTATTGGTAGTATTTAATAGTTTTTCTTTTTATTTCAAAGATACTGTAAGACGTTGTTCGTTTTATTTATAATCGAGCAATACCTGTTTTTTGTAATCGTATCAAATTTTTTTTTTTGTTGTAATGGAAAATGTCCTTCTATGACAGGGAGGGCATGTTCCAACTTGTATTGACGCTCATAATTTGTTTAATTGTATGTTGTATGATTTGGTAACGACATATTGTTTTGTAAATGTCGTTACTTCTATATTATTATAAACCTGTGGAGTTTCTTGCGCCCGTTCTTCTCCACAGTTAAAAGACTTCCTGAATGGGCGGGGTGGGTGGGCGGGTGCCCGTCCATCCTTTAACTTTTGACGATTCAAAATGCTTATTCTAAGTTTACTGAATAAAGAGATATTGATTTTGATTTTGATTTTGATTTTGCAACCGCTGGAGGCGAGCAGCACAACGTCGGTTGTGGTGGAGATCTTTGAGCTCTTGTTCAGTAGTGAATGTTTTCGGCTGATAATGACCTGTCTAGCTTTGGAAGTAGGCTCTCCACTTCCGGTGGACATGCGCCCTCTCCGTCCAGTCACGTCCTCCATCTTCGGATATGATCAATCCTTCTTTTGGGAGGTCTTACTGTCTTCCTTGGGTATTTGCTCTGAGTCTCCATTATTTTAAAGAGAGTAAATGAGACTTAGTTATGCCAGGATCACTGCAATACAAATGTATTTATAATCGAGGAACTTCCCGTTCAACCCCTTTTCGGCGATATTCGCTTGCACACGATCTACGCACACGCATACATATCTCAACATTCACAGTATTCTCGGTCAGTCGCAGACTCCATGTTTGTTTGCCTTCCAACATCACAGCACTAAATTATAAGAATAGAATAGAATAGAATTCCTTTATTGCTTATAAACTGTGTAACAAGTTCTTAAAAAAATATATAGTATCAACAGTTTGCCCATGATTAGGCATGCAATGTACACAAATAAATATTATTAACATTAATATTAACAAAATTCATCGTGAATTTAACAATTAATTAGTCTTGAAACAAAAGTATTCATTTAGTGTATTGAAAACATTATTAAATAACCAAGTTTTAACTTAAATTTAAATATTCAATGCCTTTAAATTAGTAGATAAATGATTATACACTTTAATACCATGTATGAAAGTACCTTATCATAAACATTATTATTGACAATTGGTAAATTCAAATTATATTATTATCAGGGACATGTGCCGTTTATACAACAGCAATCTCCACCTGAGGCGGCTGCATAAATTATGCACCGGGGTTCGATGCCGGGTCGTTTACGACGCCATCTTGCGAACCGAACTTACTTGTACACTTGCGAGTTGGCGAACGCGTGTTTCATTAGGGCGAGGTTTATTTTCTTTTTGTCCTTAGTGTTTTTGTTTTCTAAGGATTACCTGCGCGAACACTACCTATTTGTTTATTTCATTATTTTTTATTGAATCAGGACAGCCAACAAAAAAACATTGATATACATTTATACGAAACAAAGCACACGCATTCGCATGCGTGTGCATAGATCGTGTGCAAGCGTATATCGCCGAAAAATTGGTCGACCCGGAAGTTCTTCGCTTGTTTGTGTGTATAAGACGTCACATTCTCTTCCAGTGATAGGCGTGGACATCGTGACCGCCGAGTCCATATACGGCTTCGAGCCGACCCAGCTCAGCCGCTACAACATTGAATCGTATACCACTGAAAGGGTAGTCCTGCCCGATACATCGGCCTTCCTCCACTCGCCCATACAAGCCGCGTATGGAGCTGTAAAGGCCAGGAAACGCCCCTCGAGCCCGACGGTCTCCTTCCCGAAGTATAACAACTATGTGAGGAGTCGCAGCAAGTTTGATAAGTTCTCGAGGGTGCTGCTGCCGTTGGATCTGCTCGGTATCACCAATAGTAACCTTCAAGGTGAGATATGTCGGATTTTTTTTTTATATTAGGATGCATTCTTGCGTACTAAGTCGGCGTTTTGTAACATTCCAATAAGTCTGTAATTTACATAATAATTATTACTCATACAATTTTAGCTGGTTGTATTAATATTAAACATACCCCGATAATTTAGATAACCTGGAAACCAAGTACGACTTACCAAATCAGATAACTTCCTAATCAATTCGTCACTTGCGTAATATTTATTATACAATCCCTACTAATTTTACTAATTTTCGTCATAATTATTACTTAAACAATTAAACTTACCTCCTTATTTATCGTGATCTTGTGATTGATCTTAAACAAACCGCTCATCATCCAGATAATTTAGAAACGAACTACGAGTCCCGAGCTGTGTTCTCCTACATGCAATACTCGCGGAACACGTCCCAGCTGATGCCGCTGCGCTTCGACGAGTCGGTGGGCCAGCGGTGGGGGGTCAACATCACCGTCGGGTCACCCATCCTGCAGGTGGCGCTGTACGTGCCGGAGTACGTGTGGATGAGGGAGGCCCACCAGGGGAGGGATAACTCGCTGGAAAACAATATGGACGATGTTGAAGGTTAGTGTAATTTTTTTTTACTTTAAATAAATAATTTAACCCATTGACATTGGTGTTCATTTACTGTAACATGTTTTTTGAATCGGAAGCGGAATGTTTTGGGGCGTTGATTTAGTATATTATAATCTATTACAATTTCGTCATCCGAAGAGCTTTCTGAATCTTAAAATATCTTGCAATATTTAAATTTATTTTATTTTAAGTTACAAATACATTTACAGCAATAACCTCTCTTATGTCAACAAATAGTCAAAGATAACTACTCGGGTCTATGCATGGTTAACTTTTATAACAAATGGTAATTTTTTTTAACTGTAGTTAGCTTAATTGATCAAACAACAGTATTTTGTCATTAACTAATAGTTAGTTTAACTAGCGCTTTTTAACTAATAGTATACTTAACTACTGATCAAACAACGAGCCCTTAGTAAAGGCATCCTACGCATACCTTTTATACCCGACGTTTCGACCGAGTTGCACCGGTCGTGGTCACGATCTGACTGTGAACCCCGTTCAAGTATTGATTACTAAGTGATGATCGTTTTTTTGTTTCACTCTCAATGCTCTAATGTAATATTCTTTTTAAGGTGTCGTCGTTTATGCCAACAAAGGCCATCCTCACCAGGCACATGTGAACAATCACATAAACGCTAACCCGCATACCAAGAACACGTGGTCACATAATAACGACGACGAAAACTCCAGTCATGATAACCACGGTCCCATTCTCATCCAACCAGCGTTCAAGAAGCAAGACAAAACTCCTTACAACGACAACTATCAAGAAAATGAATCCTCTTACACGGCTGACAAACTCGAGCAAGAAGGACCCAAAGCATTGTCTTTGGCAGCAGAAGAACCTAAGTCCAAAGATGGCTTCAATTCTACCAAAGATCTTATGAAGAAGAAATTAGTGTACAAAAGCATGGGAGGTATAAGACTGAAAAGACCAATAAGGTTGCAAATGTGGTTGGACATCGACAGGGAGACGTTTGGATCGAGAACCAACCCACAATGTGTCCATTGGTCTACTTTAAGAGGGTAAGAAGAGTTCTTAATTGTTCATAAATTCCTAATGCACCAACCCGCATTGGGCATTCCAGCATGTGCTATTGTCCATGTGGGAAGGCCTGGCCCCAACAGTGGGACGTTTATGGAAGGTGATGATTAAAAATCTTTATCATGGCCTGATTTTGAATTAGACATAATATGTAGTTATTAGTTATCACCATGATTGCAATTATCAGATAAATAAAACCTATTTACCTTATTAAATGTAATCCGATTCAATTAAAATGTCGCTTATTTATTTTAAAAGAAAAGTAAAGACAGTTCTTGATGACATTTTCAAATTAGTCGTATTATAACTGGAGCAGTTCCTGGTAAGTGCGTAACAGGCCTAAACTACGCTGCGTTTTCTGTGAACAGGTTCGGTGAATGGTCGCGCATCGGTTGCCACACGGAGATCGACTACGACTGGTCGCCGTACTCGGAGGAGCCGCTGCTCATCAACTGCACCTGCAACCACCTGTCGACCTTCGCGGTGCTGGTCGACGAAGTGGATATTGAGGTAAGCTTGCGTACCCAGCGCTCAAATTCCTGTGTTTATGTGACCTGAGTAGTAGACTTTTTAATGTCCAAATGGACAAGGGCCCTGCCTGTACAAAATTGACAAGGCCGTGTCAACAGATGGCGCCACAAACGTATGCCAAGGACGTCTCCATACTACGAGGGTAAAATAGTAAGAGAAGCCTGCATTACGGTAGCGAAGAATTCACCATCTACTTCGCTATTGTACACCGAGATTTTTCATTGGTTTTGGAGCCAAAACCCTGTTCATTTTTATCATCAGTAGATGCTATTTAGCTTGTAAAACTAAAAATATGAGCATAAAAAAATCATTAATAAATATCAATATAAAATGTAAGAACCCTTAGTACCGGACGATCAAAGTCAATGACCGAGGCGGTTCAAACGCTCCGCCTACCCCCGCCTCGCCGGTCGGGAAAGTTCATAGGGGTCACGGTGTACGAGTAGATAAGAAGAACGTTACTACTTGTTTTAGACAAAAAGTCACTTTTACACTTTTTTTTTTCTTTGCTCGTAAAACGATTATTATTTCATAAATAGGTACAACACTTTTTTGTATTATAACGTTTTCGGCTCCAAAACCAATGAAAAATCTCGGTGTATAGCACTTCCAACTAACATCCGTTGGACTTCGGTCCCCGAGCTATATCACCCAGCTCGGAGGAAGGTCTTCCGCAGATGCAGGCAGGCAATGCAGGCTTCCCGCACTATTTTACCGTCATAATATGGAGACGTCGTTGGCCTACGTTTGTGGCGCCATCTGTTGACACGGTTGAAAAAGTGTTTGCTTCGTGTCGAACTATAGGTGGCGCCGCCACACCGTATTTACATAATCATACTGGCTTGGTACTTGGCGCCCATTTTAAAGTAAGTGACGCGGAGTCTTTTTTACTCGTCCGTGTGCACATCATAGGAAACTGTAGCTGCTATGTCAGGTAGCTCTCAAAGCGCCGTACATTTGTAAGGAAATTTGTTAATGGTGCTTGAATTGGCAATGACGACTTTTAAATGCTAGTGGCCTACACTATGTGACAGGTGGAAGCGACTGGACTCAAAAAGTGTCTACGTCTGCGCGATTTCATATTGATTGTATAAAAATAAAATATTCACTGGTAGCTATAGAGCGCTACCCTGACTAGCGCGCTAGACTCGCCTACTCGAATACCAATTTTTTGATTCGAGTACGCCGGACTCGATTCCGGTACTCGAGTCAGGAAGAATCGGTTTTGTACTTGCTGACTCGATTCTTTATGCGAGTCCAACTGACTCGAGTCTAGTATTGGAATTAGATTGACTCGCTTGTACTCGATTACTGTTTACAGCAATGTGACGCCTAATACAACTTTGAACTTGCAACTTTTTGTTTAACGTGTTTATTTGTTTTGTGTCAGTAACAAGTGAAGTGATTTTATTGTAATTAACTAGGTATATTACAAAATGGCGCCGAAAAAAGTGAAATGAGATTTTTTTTAAATTTCATAGCATAAATCTGAAGATAGCTTCTAAAAAGATTTATTTTTGTTCGGTAATAAAACAAATAAAACTTGATCTCATTTCGAATTCATAGCTAGATACCTCCTAGTATGTTCTATGTTTTTTTAGTAATGTTTTAAAAAAAATATTAAAAATTATTGATTTATTGTCGTTGTGTCATTATGCAAAACCTAACCTACATGCTATTTTAAGTTTACTCCTTTTCGAATTTTTCTTTTCATTCTAAAATGGGTAAGGGTCTCGAGTTCTGGACTCGAATTTTTAGACTCGGGTTCTGGACTTGAATTTCTAGACTCGAATTTCCAGACTTGAATCGAGGAATCGAGTCATTATTCGAATACTAAACATAGAACTCGAGTACTGGGCTCGAAACGCGGAATCGAGTGATGATTCGAATACCGTATAAACGGACTCGAGTTGACTCGATCCACCAAAATAGCGACTCGGCACATCACTAACGAGTATACTATACGTAAAGACTCGTGGCAGACGGTGCAATAAAACGTGTGAATGTGACAGCGCACAGCGTGTGCTCTCTCGCACTTACACTGTTTATGGTTACATATCGCACTTTGAAAACAAAAAGGGGCATTATGCCTAAATTAACTGTTTATTTATTTGCCTGTGTTCGTGTGTACTAAAAGAAATATAGTTAAACTGTAGTTTAAAGTTGAAATTCAACAATCATTCAATTCAGTTGAAACAGTATTTTTTTTTATTTTACAACGGGTAAGCGCTTGGCCTTCATCTCACCTGATGGTAAGTAACGATAAAACCGAAGGTGGAAGCGCGCTTCACCCGGTATTCTCAACCACGAGGAACTGGCTACCTTTTAAGCATAATGCCACTTTTGTTTTTAAGGTGCGATATTATAACACTGTATTCCTCCGCACAGTTCATTCCGGAGCCGTCGTTGCTGGAATCCGTGACGTCATACACCGCGTTCATGATCTCCCTGCCCCTGCTGCTGACCACGTGGGCCGCCCTCTGCCTCATGCGGGGGGGCGCCGCAACCGTATCCAACTCGATACACAAACACCTCATATTCTGCATATTTATGGCGGAGTTGTTGTACTTGATCGCTTTGAAGGCGAGGAACTCCTTGGTACAGAATGAGGTGAGTTTGTTGATGTCATTTTTTTACACAAAGCTTGTTCTAAAAGTTACATAAAAAAGTTGAAACCCGCCTGAGGTTGTCGCCTTTTTTCAGTGTTTAAAATTTTATTAAAGTTGAAACCTCCAAACTTTTGACTGTAATGTGTTGCGGTTTTAAAGGTCCAATGAAATTACAGAGCAATCATCTCTGTACTCTTCGAACTGATACCTCAGGGTCTGCAACCAAAGACCCTTGGTCTTGCAAGCCTCCATGAGCTACGATGGCCACTTTGCGGGCCCTTGCTGACTAATTTTAATTTTACCACGTATGCTGTTTATTGAATTAATAAATTACAAAAAAGGGGACCTACGTTCAGACACTGCTGCTTATAATAATGTTAGCTATAACCAAAACAACCAAAGGCCAACAATTATGAAACGACGACGTGTTTCAGAATTGTTGGGCTAACCCGCTGACTCTAACTCGCCGAACCGCCGCCTTTTGGTGCGTAGATGCAATGATGTTACAATAAAAGAGGAAGATGCGTTACATGTGCCAAGAACTGGCACCTTAAAAATATGCTAACTTACTTACCTTACCTTAGCGTAGTCTCAGTTTGCGTGTATTCGTTTCCGTAAAAATGCCGTCCTGTGTAATACGACACTGTAGAAACTACACAAGTAAGACTAATGAAATTCATGGGATTAGTTACCTCGGCCGTATATTATCATCGTTTACGACGCTTTGGTCCATTGTTGACATCACATTAGTACTGACATAACCTATCTACCTCTTTTTATTGTAACATCATTGTGTAGATGCCTAAAAACATACCACTGTTCACAGTTCGCGTGCAAGCTAATCGCAATGTCGCTCCACTACTGGTGGGTGGCAGCGCTGGCGTGGTCGGCGTGCGACGCCTGGCACTTACGGCGATTAGTGCGCGAGCTGCGTGACGTCAACCACGGCGGGCTGGCCGCGCACTTAGCCGCCGCCTATGCCGCGCCCGCTGTGGCGCTGGCCTTAGCCGCCTCGCATCACCAGCAGCAGTACGGGAACGCGCTCTTGTGAGTTCAAAATTAGTGTATTGTCAAGGCAGTGCTGTCGAAGTTGTTAAAGAATACGTCTATCTCGGGCAAATTTTACAGATGGGTAGAAACAACTTCGAGAAACAAGCCAACAGAAGGATACAGCTGGGCTGGGCTGCATATGGGAAACTACGTCGGGTCTTTACGTCGCCAATTCCGCAATGTCTCAAGACGAAAGCCTTCAATCAGTGCGTCCTACCCGTCATGACATACGGAGCCGAAACGTGGACACTGACGGTAGGGCTGGTTCACAAGTTTAAAGTCGCTCAGCGGGCTATGGAAAGGTCTATGCTCGGTGTTTCTCTGAGGGATCTGATTCGAAACGAGGTGATCCGGCAGAGAACCAAGGTAATCGACATAGCCTACCGGATTAGCAAGCTGAAGTGGCAGTGGGCCGGCCATATCAGTCGCAGAACCGATGACCGTTGGGGTAGACGAGTTCTGGAGTGGAGACCGCGTATCGGCAAGCGTAGCGTAGGACGCCCTCAGACAAGGTGGAGCGACGATCTTCGCAAGGTGGCTGGCAAGAGCTGGATGAGAGTGGCTGCGGATCGTGCTCAGTGGCGTGTTCTTGGAGAGGCCTATGTCCAGCAGTGGACGAGTATAGGCTGAAGATGATGATGATGATGATGATCAAAGAGTCGCCACTCTCAAGTGGCAATGGGCAGGGCACATCGCCCGTAAAACCGATGCCCGTTGGGGCAGAACGGTTCTTGAGTGGCGACCGCGCACCGGAAGACGCAGTGTGGGCAGGCCGCCAACAAGGTGGTCCGACGATCTGGTGAAGGTTGCGGGCAGCCGCTGGATGCGAGCAGCACAAGACCGCGAGTGGTGGAGATCCTTGAGATAAAGGCCTCCCCTTTGTCCAGCAGTGGACGTCCTCTGATTGATGATGATGATGATGTATTGTCCGAAAGTTTTACGCCTGCCAGTGGCACATCCCAGCAGCAGTACGGGAACGCGCTCTTGTGAGTTCATACTTAGGCCCATACAAGATAGTATTCGCTGAATTACTGGTGGCTGGCCACGCCTGTGTGCCTTCACTTTCAGTAGCAATACGGGAACTCCAGTGTGTTCAAAAATACATCCAAGTTAATAGCGATGTTGCTGCACTACTGGTGGCACTTAGTAGCCGTCTGCGCCGTCTAGTCGTAGCGCTGGCTTTAGCCGCCTCGCATCATCAGCAGCAGTACGGGAACGCGCTCTTGTAAGTTCACAATTAGTTTATTGTCCCAAAGGATTACGCCTGCCAGTGGCACATACGAAATAGTATAGATACCGTTGTATTACTGGTGGTTGGCCTTCGCTATCAGCAGCAGTACGGGAACTCCAGTGAGTTTAAAGATACGTCCAAGTTAATAGCGATGTTGCTGCACTACTGGTGGCACTTAGTAGCCGTCTACGCCACGCCCGCCGCCGTAGCGCTGGCTTTAGCCGCCTCGCATCATCAACAGCAGTAATACGGGAACGCGCTCTTGTAAGTGTATTATCAAAAAGGTTTACGCCTGCCAGTGGCTGCCTGCAGTAGGGATATCGATGTTTATCTGGTGGCTGGTCGCGCTTGTGTGCTTTCTTTATCAGCACCAGTACGGGAACGCGCTGTTGTATGTTTAAAGATACGTCCAAGTTGATAGCGATGTTACCAACTAGGTACTGGTGGCACTTAATAGCCGTGCAAATGCAAATTTTAATGACGACTTTTGAAATTTTGTGGTAGGTTGTGCTGTTACCTGCTGACGTGTACTATTGTTTATGTTCGCCACTGGTGCTCGCCGCATCCTACTATCCTACTAAAATTATAAACGCGGAAGTTTGTAAGTATGGATGGATATTTGTTACTCTTTCACGTAAAAACTACTGAATGGATTTGGATGAAATTTGGCATACAGATAGTTTATAACCTGGATTAACACATAGAATACTTTTTACCCCGATATTCCCACGGGAACGGAACCACGCGGGTAAAACCGCGAGCGGCCGCTAGTAATACATAAAGTTTAAATATACACAAATCGTAAAGTTCAAATTTTAATGACGACTTGTGAAATTTTGTGGTAGGTTGTGCCGTTGCCTGCTGGCGTGTTCTATTGTTTATGTTCGCCACTGGTGCTCGGCGTTGTAATAAAAAAAATTGTTTGCCTGTAAAGTCGGTTTTACGGGCGAAGATTTTACGTGACAACGTCTTTGTCTCGGTAGAATATTTATTGATATGAATATAATTAAATTGCACAATAGGATACAATAGGAATTGAATGAAAATAAGAATTGCACAAATTTATCATAGTTGAGTGGGAGAGAGACGCAAGGCATTCGGCGGGCCTCTCTCTCGTTCGGTGACTCATCGTAACGTTACCCAGCGTTACACTTTTTCATAAGTGACTCCCAGCCGCAACCTAATTTAAGACGTTGTCACGTCAAAAAATGTTCGTAAATGTAAATATGAATAAGGTATTGTCGTGCAGTTGCTGGGTGAGCTGCCACGAGGGCGTGGTGTGGTGGGTGGTGGTGCCGGCGGGCGCGTGCGCGCTGGCCGCGCTGGCGTGCCTGGCCGCCGCCACCGCCGCCGCCTTCACTGCGAGGGACCACGTCGTGGGCTTTGGGAACCTGAGGTGATTACTCATTTCAGGGTTTTCTAGATGGGCACTATCACTCATAAAACGTGTAAAAAAATAAGCAATAAAATTCAAGGGTGCGTCCATATACCCTGTTAGGACTTCACTGCTTAAATATCACCAATAAATGTACAGGACACTTAAGTAAAAAAAAATATATATGGAAAAAAACTTTTTTTTTACTTAAGTGTAGTGTACATTTTGTACAAATCTATTTTGTAGGTAGAAAACAGAGAATCATCGATATTGCCACTTTTGTGTCATTAATCTTTGAAATAGAGATTATGTTGCTCCGTCTTCAGGGTTGTAACGAAGAGTTTAAACAAAAACATGAGCTCCTTTTTTTCTAAAAAATATAAATTTCTCAGTTACCTATTACTTGTGAAAAAAAAACAGTTATCACCAAACACGTAGGCTGCTCAAATTTTATTGCTTATTTTTTACACGTTGTATAGACTAGAATTCTCTACTCTTGGAGTGTCGTTGTAATGAGTCGAGTCGTGAAATTGCTGAGCTCAAAAATTAGGACTCAAACACTTGATAGAGTTTTTTACAACTCTAGTCGCGTGCCTGGTTTTTCTATTTCTCGTGCCCTTTCCGCATTTGATCACTCCTTTCACTTGTGGACTTCGCTGATGGAAGGACAAGGATTTTGGCAGAGTGACCGAGAATCTGTGAAAATTGCATCGGAAATTTAATCGGTGTACATATTACACGAGATTTGTGAAAAGAAAACATACAAGATAAAATGTTTCCTAGATAAAAAATCAACCATTTTCAGGAAAGCTCGAAACTTTTTTTAGTAAACATTTTATCATATCTATATAGCATTGTGAATGCAAAATTTCAATAATAAATATAAGAAAACATACAGGAAAAAAGCCAGTAGTACAGCATAGGCCAAGTATTAATGTTTTTTTTATATTAGTCGTTTTATTAACGCTTAAATAATAATATACTAAAGTAAAATTTTAAACACTGAAAAAAGAGAGAGAAGAGGTTCCCGCCTGAGGTTTTAACATAACAGCGGACTGTATTAAAGGTAGGGGGCCTTACTGCTGCCGCGATCCATGCGGCTGTTTTACGTGCGCAGACGCATGCAGCGGGCTGTCGATGGGTCGTTGTCCCGGAGTGTCACGCAGATGGGGCGGGAGCCACCGCGCCGCCGATTCCGGCTGGCACTGCTGCGTCGTGTCGTCCGGTCGGTGAAGGGACGTGTGATGCTTAGTGCGCCCACACACCCTGCATACCTTCACCGACTTACATTCGTCCGGGTAATGTGGTCCTTTTTCCAAGTATTTTAAATTGTGCTTGTTCTCGTTTAGGATGCTGCTGGCCGTGAGCGTGATCTGCCTGCCGCTGCTGGTGGCGGCGTGGGCCAGCGCGCTGGTGCTGGGCAGCGAGTCGGGCTCCCGCCGCGGCTTGCTCAGCTCCGTGCTAGCGGGCTGCGTTTCGTTACACGCCGCTGCTGCTTCGCTGGGATTGGTCGCGTGCAACGTCCGCGCCCGTGACAATCTGCGCAGGTATAGTTCGTGCCAAACTTCTAGCTCGCTCTGATGTTGCGACGCGCAGGTGTACAGTTAGCAACATTATCATTAGAGCGTTATAATTATAACATAACATGACAATTTATAAATTAAGCGTTTTATTTATCTTTTAATACCCAAAATTAAGCAGGATAAATTATAATAACAACAATTAAATTATAAGCATACATATATTTAAAAAAAATATAATTTTTATGAAGCTGTAGAAACATTAAATTACATTACAGTGGTTTTACACCTTTTATATAGTCTGTTAATGATTTGCTTGAGCACGGCAAGACTTCGCTTTCATCGTCGTCAGATTACAGATACCTTTCTCTGCTTCTTTCTTCATAAACTCCGATATGTTGTAAATAATTTTTCTTGCTTGCCGACGTAAAACTGTATTACGTCTAGGCATTTTAACAGCCTTTCAAAACAGTACTTACTCCTAATACAATAACAGTATGTAACAAAAAAATAAATCAACAACTTAAAACAGTAACGTAATAACAACAAACAATAAATACCTAATATCGCGACGCGATCAAATAAAATATACACGTGACTGTACTTTCCACTGCTAAACCAAAAATAAACTCGTACACATGGCGAGCGCGCATGTGTGTGTGCCCCGCCCCCCTAACCGCTTACGTCCCGCCGATACCTATATTGTGCTATTGCGACGCCACTCGCCTCGTGTTCACAGCGAGCTAGATGATTGGCGCGGGTTATGCGTAGGCGCAAAGTGTAGTATAGCGACATTAGGCCTGCTTAGTCCCGTCCTAGAGATCAGCGTGTCGCTGCCGACGCCGCTCTAAATCTAAGCAAAGTCCCACGACACGGCTAACTCGAGCCGAGGTACCGGCGCCCTCGGGTTTCCCGCTCTCGAACCGACTCGAGCCTCCATATCGGATCGAAAACTCGCTTGCGAGATGCCATCCCCCGCCAGAAACCCTCTGGGGAATTTCGGTCTCACGGCTTGAGGAACCTGTAAGTTTTTCGCCGCCCCTAAACAAGCCCGGTTAAGCTGTAAAGGTCATCTGCGACCGACAGCAAGCTCACTCAAAAAAAAACCTTTTTTTTTTTTTATTGTGGCACGCCATAGTGGCTTCACTCTGCCTGATGAAAAGCAGCCAGTTAAGCCCAAGAAGTGAAAGCGTTCGTCACAGCGCTACCGCGCTATGCCGAACGCTCTCACTATGGCGGCCTGCATAAATGCTTTTTCACGCCCCGCTTAAATAACCCGGGAGAGAAAGAGGAAGGAAACACGTGTGCGGGAAGCGCATTCCACATACGGGCAGTTCGGCAAAAGAACGATTGTCCAAACTTTTTGGTACGTGTCTTGATGGTCAGCACGGACTGAGGACGGACATGAGGGTGGCTTCTAAGACCTGCACGCGTCGATCTGGAAAGGAAAGGAGAGGGAGGGATGAGGTCAAAGAGCTCCTCAGAGCATTCACCGTGGTAAAGGCGGTAAAAAGCACTAAGGGAAGCAATGTCCCTACGTAGCTGTAACGGCTCGAGACTGGTCGTAACGTCATCGTTACCGATAATACGGACAGCACGTCTTTGCAACCTGTCAAGAGCTTCGAGCAAGTACTTGGCGGATCCGTCCCAAAGATGAGAGCAATACTCCACGCAGGAGCGCACCTGAGTCTTATACAAAAGACAACGTTGCTCCGGCGTGAAGAACCGCTTCACCTTGTTCAGGTTTCCGAGTTTACGTGAGGCTGTGGTTATAATGCTCTCAATATAGCTCTTCGGGTTGAGGTCGCTGTGTATGTCCATACCTAAGAGACTGAGACCAGTCTGGATGGGTAATAGGTTGCTCTGGAAGGAGGGTTGGGGAGAAATGCGGACTTTTTAGCCGTGACAGCGCAGACCTGTGTTTTTTTAGCATTGAACTGGACCAGGTTATCAGAGCCCCATTTATAAATGCGGTGTAACTCCTCGTCCAGCTCAATGACAATCTTCCGTCTCGACTCCACTACATCGGCCTGCTTTGCCGCAGGGTGACCCAAATAACGCCGATGTACTGTACTGTCGCCTGCATAGCAATCAATGTTACCCAAAGATAACATATCATTGATATGCAGAAGGAACAGCGTGGGCGATATTATAGAACCCTGCGGCACTCCGGCGTTCACCTGCAGAGACTGTGAGGCACTGCTTTCGCAGAGTACGCGAATGCTGCGATCATGCAGGAACCCGGCGACCCAATCGCATAGGCGAGGTGGCAAGCCGTATGACGAAAGCTTGGAGAGAAGCGAACGATGCCAAACTCGATCGAAAGCCTTGGAGATGTCCAGGCTAACAGCCAGTGCTTCTCCATGCTTATCCATTGCTTCACCCCACAGGTGTGTTATGAACGCCAGGAGATCACCCGTTGATCGTTTCGGTCTGAACCCGTATTGTCGATCATGAATCAGGGAGTGATCTTCTAGGTAGCGAATGAGTTGTCTGTTTATGATTCGCTCAAAAACCTTGCAAAGGACAGAGGTGACAGCAATAGGTCGATAGTTGGCTGGGTCAGACCTATTCCCTTTTTTGGGGACCGGCTGGACGTTCGCCTTTCTCCAAGCCTCCGGCACAATTCCAGTAGAGTACGAGAGGTAGTATAGGCGTGTCAGTACTGGAGACAACTCGGGAGCACATTTTTTAAGGACGACTGCCGGTATACCGTCAGGACCGCTAGCCTTTCGCACATCAAGTGACTGCAGCACGGCACGGACGTCACGTTGTCTGATTTGGACGTCAGGCATTGTGGAACCACAGTGAGGGATGGTAGGTGGTTCCGCGCCGCAGTGATCAACATGATCTCGTCAGCGACAGCAGAGGCACTCTCCGATGGGTCCCTACCCACAAAGCAGCGCTGGCCCCACGGGATGGACGCAAAATAGTCGCGCATACCATCCCAATCTGCCGACGAGTAGTGCCATAAACGCCGTTTAGACTCCACTGAGGGAGAGCTTTTACGGCGCAGTACGGTGGCACCAACCAGGCAATGGTCAGAAGTGCCCAACGGAGCACTTATCGACACTCTGTACCCGGCTGGTCGACTCGTCACCAGTAAGTCTAGCAGGGAAGGCGCTTGATCCGATATATCTGGAATCCTGGTGGGCTGGAGAACCAGTTGAGTCAGATCATGCGTGAGAGCGAATGCGTGGGCAGTTCGGCCTGCGTGATCTGTTTTGGAAGAGCCCAACCAGGTCTCATGGTGGGCATTAAAATCTCCCAAAAGTACCACATCGGCAGACGGAAACCGCTCCTGTACGTCGTCAACTGCTTGGCTCAGGTAGTCGAATAACCGAGTTGTCTCGTGGTCTCGGTACAGGCAAGCGTAGACATGGCTCTCGGAACCAAGATCCACGTGTACCCATAGGATGGAGAAGGAGGGGTCCTCCAAGCAGCGCAAACGTCGACAGCAAACGTCCGTACTGACGAAAAGGCATACTCCGGCTTTCGCGAGGAAGCATTCCTCGAGCACGTAGCCGGGGTAGTGCAGATATGCAATGTCGGCAGGACGGCGGATCTGTGTCTCCGTCAGAAAGAGCAATGCAGGCCGGGCCGTCTCAAGGTGTTGGTGGACGGCGTTGAGGTTTGAATGGAGTCCACGGATGTTAGTGAACTCCACCTCAAAAAGCGACTTGGTGGTGGGGAAGTGGGGTGCCGCTGTCTGACCTGCATTGTTTTTAGACACTGACATGGTGGTTGGATGGGGGCGTGAGTAAAAGGAGATGCTGTGGCGGCAAGGGGGAAAAGACAAAGTGTGGGAGACTAACATGAACTGGTGCATGTAGTTGTTCGGTAAGACGTTAATCGACCCGCCGGACGGAAGGTCCCCCGTACCCCCCCGAGAGTAGTCGCCGGGTCCCACCAATCCGGTCACCAACCGGCACGACGAGCCACTTCGGGATTATGCGCGACCTGGTGGAGCAGCCTCCTAGGGTGGTTAGCCCTAGTTGGGCTCCTGTACTATGCCGCGGGCGGCCAGCGGCACCACCGTTTCTACGGGTCTCCCTGGCCGGCGAATCGAACCAAGTCAACCGAACAATGCGTCCACAAAGACTTCCACCGGACCTAGACGCTGCCGCCACCGCACCTCCCCAAGCTCCGGTATTACGGCTCTGAACCCGGAACGCGTCCTGTGTCGAGCACCGAACACTTGGCGGGTTTTACGAGTCCGCATGGTGGTAGCGCCGGACGAGCAAAGCTCTCCCACCAGCAAAATCCCTTTAGTCGCCTCTTACGACACCCGCTAAGATACAGGGGAGGGGGTGGTGCAATTTTGACCCGGCACCACACCTGCAAAGTGCGTGCTCGTGACAACCTGTGCAGGTGCTAGTGTAGCGAGGTATCTACAGAGCGTGGGCGCTACGAGAGCATGGCGAGATTTGGAGCGATGTGAGACTTGTTTGGCTCATGTTAGTGCTGCGTGTAGGCGTAGGGGTATATGGCAGGCGGGATAGTTGTAGCCGGGCAAGATATCATGCAGGGAAAAAGCCATTGAAGCATTGTCAAGAACGTACCGAGCTGCACATATGAAGAAGCATCATGCTAAACTAAAATTTTAAATACTTACGACTTCCATCAGTTATAGTGTTGCATTTCAATGTGACACAGACCCCAGCAGATCAACCTACTAAAAAATGTTAAATTTCTTCAATACATTTTTAACTTTATCGTTTGGGTATAAGGATCAATATAGCGATTAAAGAAATTTTACAGGTTTGCTTAGGTTGACCTGCTGACGTGTGCAAAGCATGTTCCACTATTGTAAATTAACGTTTATATCTTCCACAGAACAATATTGAGATGTTTAGGAAGGAAAGTTCCACTGGCAGACACTTCAATCATAGTTAGCAGCAGTGCACAAAACTTATCGCAAGTTAACAGGTACCACATTCAAAATATTGTAAACAACATTCAAACCTTCAAATTTTTTAAATATTTTATTAAATTATAATATCATTATACATATTATGTAACTTGCTTGCACTAGGTCGGCGTTAGCGTATCACAGTAGCACGGAGCCCGGCCGACAACTAAGGAACATCGGCATCTCTGCATCCTCCACAACTTCCAGGTCCACCACGAAAACAAGCTCCAGCCCTTACAGGTGAGTTTTTAAATCCTGTTTCTTATTTTTTTTATACTATCAATACCGAGTACTACCGCGTCCGGAATGGATGATTATGTTGGCATCTCTGCACGAGGTCCCGCCTCCCTGGAGTTATTAAATCCTACAAAATCACCTATCAAAATCGTGTGTACCTATGAGTACATGAGAAGATTAATATAAGTATAACTACGCTTATAAGCATAGTTTAAGTAAACAATTATAAAAGTTTTAAAAATAACAAAGTAGTATAGCGCTCTACTAACACATGTCTAATGCTCATATATTTCATTTTAGATCATGTATTAAGCAAACAAATTAATCATAATAATATGTCATGAACATACACAGGGTGGTCCAAGCCTGAAGCATATATATTTTTTTAAGAATTCACCTAGGTACTTGTCAGGAGCCGCCAGGAAAAAAAACAGTTGTACACCTACTTTTCATTTTTTGATAACTCTTTAAAATGTACGGTAAAGTTACGGAAAATATACTTTTTTTAGATTAATTGAAAATTTTGTCAACTTAAAAACACGCAATCAGACTGGTTTATTTTTCTGTAAGAGAAGATTTTTTAGGTAAACACCTGCAAAAAAATTGCAGATAATGTAATCATTAATAACATAAAAAATAATATTTTATCAAGGTAGAGCTATTTCAAAATTTCAATAAAAAAACATATCTTGTAATCTGGTGAGAACTGATTTTTTTCCTGGAAGTTCCTGACAGGTCCCTTGATGTACAATTTTAAACAAATATATATTCATCAGGCTTGGACCATGCTGCATAATCTTAGTGCGTATTAATTATTATATTACCCTCCAGCCGCAGTGACGGCCAACTGCGTCACACGAGCACATCCACGTCTAACTACAACACCAGCGCCAGCGACATGCCGGCCTACCTCAGGGGATTCGACTCATCCTTGCACACCAGGAAAGACGGTCAGTACGAGTACTTTGCTCGCAACGACAAAGACTGATAATAAAGAAATACTTTTCTTTAATCAATCAAAATATTTTTACTCAAGGAGACTTCATTTGATAAGTACTCAAAAAAACGTTCGCACAACAACTTAATAACAGTTAATTGCAATAGGATGAATTAAAAACATAAAAAGGTAAATTGTACTTTTACACTCGAACAGACACCGCATGTAAAAAAATTTCATTGGTTTTCGACCTTATGTTCAGCGAATAAAGTTTAAAAATATGATGTCCGTTATAGACAGAGCCTTGTAAAGATAAAAGAGGAGTAGGTTCAAACACAATTGTGTTGTTCAGACGAAACCCGCCGCCGCCGCAAGCGCTCGGCCGCCGAGCGCACCGCCGACGGCGAGGAGGCCGCCGAGCCCACCGACAGCGACAGCGACGGCAGCGAGCGCAGCCTCGACCTCGCCTCCAGCCACAGCTCCGACGACGACGAGACGAGTACGCGACGCTCCTCGCACCCGCCATCCACCAACAGTCAGTTGTTTATTCATTTGTTTCTTTTAGCCACTACGACGGGTATGCTCTTCGAATGGTGTGTGACGATAAGGCCAATGATGACGAGACGAGTACGCGACGCTCCTCGCACCCGCCATCCACCAACAGTCAGTTGTTTATTCATTTGTTTCTTTTAGCCACTACGACGGGTATGCTCTTCGAATGGTGTGTGACGATAAGGCCAATGATGACGAGACGAGTACGCGACGCTCCTCGCACCCGCCATCCACCAACAGTCAGTTGTTTATTCATTTGTTTCTTTAGTTACTGCGACGGAAAGCACTCTCACCTAATGGTAAGTGACGATAAAGCCTGGCGTCGACTACAGTAGAACCGCGTCGAATCGAAGCGAGTCGCATTTATTCCTAGTGCGTCCATCTCTGAAGAATAATAAATAAATAAATAAATAAAACTTTCCTACACTCACACCAATTATCTAGCCCAAGAGAAGCTTCGAAGAAACTCGTTAAATGGTTACTAGACAACGGATAAACATACTTAAATATATACTTATTATACATAGAAAACACCCAGACCCGAGACAATTTAGAAAAACAATAATCTCTAAATTGACCCGACCGGGGATCGAACCCGGGACCCCAGAGATGGCGACACCATGAAAACCGGTGTACAAACCACTCGACCAAGGAGGTCGTCTAATCGAATTATTCGTCGAATCGAATCGCATTATTCATTCATCGCAACTCTTCATCAAATTAGGTCGTTTTTTGCGACATGGACAGCTGGGATGAAGAGACGTTTCTATTTCAAATACTTTTTAAAGAAGAAGAGGAAAATATAAGAAAAAGGAAACGGCGTGCTCCGTTTTATTTAAACAAAGATTTTTATTAGTTTTTAAACGATACCTACGCATAGAAATAATAAAAATTCGTAGGCGCGCATCCGCTTCTCCGCGTCGACTGAGGCGCGTCGAGTCGAATCGAATCGCATCGGCGAAGAAATTCGCCTGTCGAGCAATTCACGCGGTCGATTCAATTCGGCGCGCCGCGGCTCGTCGCTAGTGGACGCAGTTTCATAGAAATAATAGGAGGAAACTTTCTGCGATTCGATTCGACTCTGCTCGGCGAGCCTAGTGGACGCGAGCCTTTATGATGCTGATGATGACGAGACTATTACGCGTCGCTCCTCGCACCCGCCATCCACCAACAGTCAGTTGTTTATTCATTTGTTTCTTTTAGCCACTACGACGGGTATGCTCTTTGAATGGTGTGTGACGATAAGGCCAATGATGACGAGACGAGTACGCGTCGCTCCTCGCACCCGCCATCCACCAACAGTCACTTGTTTATTCATTTGTTTTTTAGCCACTGCGATGGGAAGGTGACGATAGGGCCGATGATGACGAGACTAGTACGCAACTCTCCTCGCACCCGCTCACCACCAAGGCTCGTGTTCTAAAACCAAACTCACACTCAAATCTCTGCTTGAGTACAGTTAAAAAGGGATGGTGCTATTCATTGCATATATCGCCATCTTTCTCTAACTGTATTTAAGCATGGATTTGATTTTTCTGTAACACTAAACTTGCTGTTAAAAGAAAGAGTCTACCTTGAATAATGTTACTGAAATAAATATTTTTGATTTTTAATTTGGTTTTAGAATACGAGCCCAACAGTCAGTTGTTTATTCATTTCTTTTTTTAGCCACTGCGACGGAAAGCACTCTCACCTAATGGTAATGCCTAGTTCACACCTGTGCTAGTAATCTAGTAGAGTAGAGATACATTGCTACGTCACTTTGCTAATTTTAAAATTAATTTTCAAATACGCAAACTAACGAAGCAATGTACTTCTACTTGACTAAAATACTAGCACAGGTGCGAACTAGACATTGTGATGATAAGGCTGATGATGGTACGCGTCGCTCCTCACACCCGCCATCCACAAACAGACAGTAGTTCTTATATTCCACCAACAGTCAGTTGTTTATTCATTTGTATTTTAGCCATTACGGATAACTATGCCTTCATCTCACCTAATGTTAAGTGACTATAAGGCCGAAGGTTGAAGTTCCCTTCAACCGGAATCCTCAGCCGCTGAGGAACTGGCTATTCTTATCTCTAAACTGTCGGAATACAACCGCCGCTATATCGATAGCAGCGAGCGCAGCCTCGACCTCGCCTCCAGCCACAGCTCTGGTGATGACAGTGGTAGCTAGCCAGGCGGAGTTAAAAAGCCCTTTCACCAACCAAACCAAGTACACAAAGATATTTTTTTTAAACAACACCTTACAGCTAACATTACAGGTCTAAGTCCAACTCCCCCCCCCCCCCCCCCCGCTGGGAATCGAACCTGGGATCTCTCGGTCTAACGCTCCGGTGACTTAGCTCTAGACCACAGAAGCAATTAAAATACCCCGACGACGACGAGACCAGCACACGCCGCTCACGAATGATTACGCTTTTTATTTGATAAAACACAAATGCTACAAAATAAAAGAATACTGTAAACTTCTGACACTGCAAACTTAATTTATTCATTGTAGCACCGTGTTACACCAGGATATTTCCTTTAAAGTTTTTTTCTTATACTTTAGGAGACCGAGGATCGAGCGGAAATGGTGGAAGCTACCTACCAAACATCACAGAGGGTACGCCTATGGGAATCTCACCGTCACACCGCTGGCCGTCACATATAAGAGAAGGTATATAAGGCATTTCTTTTTAATAAATCATAACTTAATTGAGTGCGCAGTAATCACAGAAATCGCTCTGCTAAATCACTTCGTGTTAAAATTATAATGAAGACTACCAGTAACAATATCCTATCCAAGGCATGCAATCTTATGAATACAAAATTTAAAACCTCACACTTCATTTCAAATTCTGTATTGTACATAAATATACCTATTCATCAAGGCTGTAAAAGACATTTTGTTGGATATAAGAGAACTAAGCCCTCCGTGCTTCGTCCATGTTAAAGTTTACCTAATAGAAATAGAAATAGAAATATATTTATTGCTGATACTGTGTACATTTTGCTGGTGATAAAACAATACAGGGGAATCAACAGTACCTAATGCCCATTAATATATTATACTAGCAGACCGCTCGCGACTTCGTCCGCGTGGACCCCGTACCCCGTGACGAATTTTTGTAAATATTATATGGCCTATGTCATGTGTGTGAAAGAATTTTTCAAATCGGTCTGGTAGTTTCGGAGCCTATTCAATACAAACAAACAAACAATCAAATCTTTTCTCTGTATAATATTAGTATAGATATACAAATAATATAAGATGACTGCTAGAAACCGCAAGAAACTTCAAGGGCTGGTCAGGTTAAGTGTTTTATACAAGACCAAAAAGACAACAAAGGAATTCGTGTTTTTTCGTGGGTACCTGACGTATCGCCCAGCTGACGGGGGCAACGGCCGGCCGGCCAGTCGTCTGTTGACCCGTCAACGTAGGTACTTATCGCCCAGCTGACGCGGACTGGTCAACAGACGGACGTATGCTTTAAAATAAATTAGATACTCAAAGACTCAATTAAAATTCACAAAATGAAATATTTCATTTAAAAAAAAAAACTAAATTCTTTTTTTTGTCATTTTTGTCATGTTTAAAACACTTGACCTGACCAGCCCTTGAAGTTTCTAGCAGTCACCTTATCATCATCATCATCAGCCTATAAACGTCCTACTGCTGGGCCTGTGCCCCCCACGTGAACAATAGCACGTGGGGATATTGGGCCATAACCCACCACGCTGGCCCAATGCGGGTTGGTGGATTTTAACGACTGCCATCTTACGATAACAACCGGGACCAACGGCTTAACGTGCCTTCCGAAGCACGGAGGAGCTCGAGATGTTTTTAATGGTCACCCATCAGGCGACCCGGCATTGCGAAAGTTGCTTAGCGGGCAAGATTACAAGCCGAACGCGCTAGCCGCTGCGCCATCGAGCTCCTTATAATATATATAAGGAGCTCGATGGCCTTATAATATATATAAGGCGACTGCTAGAAACAGCAAGAAACTCCAAGGGCTGGTGAGGTCAAGTGTTTTAAACATGACAAAAATAAAATTCCTGCTTTTTTCATTTTTAATTAAATAATTCATTTTGCCAATTTTAATTTGATAGTATTTGAGTATCTTATTTATTTGTAAGCAATAACATAAGAAAAATACGCACTTTTCGTAAAATAAATGGAGTCTCATTGCAGAGACGTAGGTAACGTAGGTACTTATTGCCCGGCTGACGCGGACGGGTCAACGGACGGTTGGGTCAACGACCAGCCGCTGCCCGCGCGTTGTAAATAATTGTTATTTTTAATTGTTTTTCAGTTTCTTTTTCTTATGTTTTAAAATAAATGAGATACTCAAAGACTACCTAATTAAAATTCACGAAATGAATTATTTAATTGAAATAAAAAAAAACTAATTTTATTTTTATATCATTTTTGTCATGTTTAAAACACTTGACCTGACCATCCCTTAAAGTTTCTTGCTTTTTCTAGCAGTCACCTTATATATAAATTAATATAAAAATGTCACCCCAGACCCGAGTCGCCCCGACCTCAACCGCTGGTCCCAAGAGGCCGGCTCGGAGCAAGACGCGCTTGCGGGCGCGGCGTCGCCGTCGCCGCACCCGCTGCCCAACCCCGACCTCACTTCGGACGTGTACCAGCTCAGCCGCCACCGCGTAAAGCCCTCGATACTCGAAAACGTGCATGACACGTACGTGGCGAGCGTGGAGGCTTCCAGATTACCATTAGACAACAGGTAAGTGCTGCTGTCACTTAACATGTTTTTTTTCTGTTTAGTTTTTTTATATTATTTTAGTTTTATTACTGTTTAGTTTTTCTATTATTATAATTTTATATAGGTACTGTTCTGTAAAAAGAGCTTATGTGGTCCATGTAAGTACATCTTATTTGCCATATGTGAATACCTGTTAATGGCTAAGTAGTTTTATTTATATGTATCCATATATTGTTTATGTGCTGTTAGTGTTCTAAACAAAATCAAATAAAATAAAAATAAAATAGTAATTATCAGCCAACAGGTTAACAACAAGTAATTATTGTAACCACCTCTGTGGTCTAGTGGCTAAGCCACCGGTTTCAGACCCAGGGGTCCCGGATCGGGATCGGCTCGGTTTGGTTGGTGGTAGGGCTGTTAAGTCCGTCTGGCTAGCTACCACCATCTTATCTAAGTCTGTCGCCATAACAACGTGTTTTTATAGCATTGTTGTGTTCCGACAGTTTGAGATAAAATAGCCAGTTCCTCAGTGGTTGAGGATTCCGGGTGAAAAGCGCCACCACCACCACCACCTTCGGCCTTATCGTCACTTACCATCAGATGAGATGAAGGCCAAGCGCTTACCCGTTTGCCGAATATTAAAAAAAAGCTTGCTAACTTTTGTTTTGTACTCTGCCGCCACCGAGTCAAGCCCTTAATACTCGAGAACACGCATGACACGTACGTGGCGAGCGTGATAGCTTCCAGATTACTATTAGACAACAGGTAATCGTCAGCTCACTAACCTTTGTTGTGTACTCTGCCACTACTGAGTCAAGCTCTTAATACTCGAGTACATGCATGATACGTACGTGGCGAGCGTGAAAGCTTCCAGATTACCATTAGACAAGGTAGTCATCAGCTCACTAACCTTTGTTGTGTACTCTGCCGCCACCGCGTCAAGCCCTCGATACTCGAGAACGTGCACGACACGTGCGTGGCGAACGTAGAACCTTTCAGATTACCATTTATAGTAGACAACAGGTAATTATCATATCTAACCCGACCTCTGACGTGTACTCTGTCGCCACCTCGTCAAGCCTTCTATACTCAGAACGTGCATGACACATACCTGGCGAGTGTGGAGGCTTTCAGATTACCATTGGACTACATGTAATTATAACCTCGCCTAATCCGACCTCACCTCGGACGTATATTCTTCCGTCACCTCGTCAAGCCCTCAATACTCGAGAACGTGCATGACACATACGTGGCGAACGTGGAAGCTTCTAGATTACTTGCCGCTGGGATGAACATTAACAAAGTCCTCTATGCTGGTATTTATAAATCTTAATGTTTCCTCAAATTTAAATCTTCTTTTATGTCTCCCCAAACAGATACGGTGTTATGGAAGACGAATTGATGTACGGTGTACTACCAAAAGACACGGAGAAGCAAATGCCTTACGACCCCAACTACCCGATGTCGCCTACCATGTACCGGTTGCCAGGAAACCCTTACGGGTCCAAGACTTACCTGTCATCAAGAACATCTGACTACGGCTACAGCCCTACCAAGTACCTAAACAGTGACAGTAATGTTTACGGCTCCAGGGATTTTAGGGATTCGGGGGTTTCCACGAGAGAACACGACGGATACCCGCCGAGGGACTTTAGGGACTCAGGGATCGCGACAATGCTGAAGAATGACTACCAAAGGAAGATGGAAAGCCACTACGGACCGGAATATAGCGAGAGAATGTCAGACGGGTCCGACAAGATCCCTCATGACAAATATCTATTCCCTTATACAGGTATGTGCTGCAATAATATTGAACATCCTGTGTGAGCACGGAGAGTGATTTTCACCCAATTTTGTTTTTTTTTATTTTGTGAGATTTTATTTTGTAACTACATAATGTCGTTGATTTTATTTTCTTTAACAGTTACACTGTTCAATTTATTTAACGAGATGTGAAAACTAGTCATGTGTTGTTCCTCTGCAGCTTTGCAAATTTTTGCTACTCGATGTCGGACGGCCAATTTTAGTTGTCCATTGCTAATAATTATAACAGTTTAGGTAAATTGAATATCTTTAACGATTTTAATGAATTAACATTAAAAAATGAAAATAATCGTAATATTTTTCATGAATACTGAATCGAACCGCTAATATTGCCCGTCTGCGTATCCACTGTACGATAGCTTGTGACCCTTACTTTGCTTTGATGTAGCCGAGGAGGACCATTCGGGCTTGCGCGCCGCCAACCGGACTCCGCAAGTGCATAATGACTTAGCGCACGCAGGTAAATCACACGGCGACACATTTTTTTGTGCCTTATACGCTTTGAAATAGAGTAGTAATTCGAATAGAGTTACCTAATATTTGCAATTATAAAGCTAGATGTTTTGTAACAGTTTTGCGTTTTTTATTTATTTATGTGGCGTTGGAACAGTGACTTATTATCTGAGCAGCACAATGCAATCGCGGGCATTTTTGTTAGTCACATTTTTTTTTAAATATCAAGAAAGGCAAAACACCTCTCAAAAATGCATTTAATATGACAAGAGGTCATGATGCGCCAGCTCTACTGTCTATTTAGTGTTACCAACAATAATCTAGTTTTAAAAACAAGAAATGTAGTTTCTAATTTTAAACCTAATTTAACACTTATTGTTATATTGAAAACACAACTATTAATATAATTTCAAAGGCCGGCAACGCATTTGCGATTCCTCTGGTTTTGCCTCTGGTGTCTATGGGCGGCGGTGATTGCTTTCCATCGGGCCATACAATAAAAAAACCGCAAACCTAAGAAATCCCCAAGTTTGCTTTATGCAACGTCACTGTTAACACCCATTGTGCATGTGCCACTAAAATGGAGTTTTCCCTATTTTCCAAATCACTTTCCCATTCTGCAGGTCAGCAGTTATTAAAATAAAGGCTATCATCAGGAGCCTAGAAACCTACTGCTGTAGGTATGTACTAGTACTAGGTTGGTGGGTTTTAACGACTGCCAAATACAATGAGAACTGCTGCCAAAGGCCTTCCGAATTGAAATTGCGAAAGGCGCTACCTCCCAAGATCGAAAAACGGACGAGCTAGCCTTTACGCCATCAAACTCTTTTGCACGATAGCCATTTATATAAAAAAACATTATGCGACGTCCAAATCAAAAAAACTCCTAAGGCGAAATACGCCGTCTATAATTAAATATTTGTGTACACACGCCGGCAGATCAACCTATCCATATCCACAGAATAACTAAATCACAGAACAATATACTCTAACTAAATAGTCTGTTCAATAAAGCTTGATTCCCGTGACAGGTGCCAAATGGTCATGCCTAGGGTTGAGACATTACAGACGTAATTGAATCAAATGATAATTGAAGTTATCAATTGAATATTATTGTCGTTAATCCTTTTTTGCTTCAAATTATCATTTTATCATTAGGATTACTTAATTTTTAGGAATATATATTTAATACGTAAATAGATTTTGAATATTTTAATAATGAACAAATTCTTAATAATGTACTTATTGGTGTACAACCTAAATCATCCCAGTAATTACTTGAGTCACTAGAACAGTCTTTGTAAATTTTTACTACACGCTCAAAATCTCCTTTTAGTTCTTTAATTTTACAAACCACTTTTTTCAATCATTAGGGGTAACATGTTCACATGCATCATGTAGTAATGTTAGCATTTTAATTGCTGTAAAAGGCGGCTGGGTGTTATGTCGAGCCGCTTGACCTGAACAATATAATATGTAACTATCGTAATTTTTATTAGCTATACCTACATGTATTACATCATTCATTACCTCCCAAGTAACACAAGAAAGCATTTTAAGAAACGAATAGTAAATTTATGTACAACTTAAGGCCCGTATAAACTCTAATATAAGTTCACCAAGCATCTTAACGCCTCATATTGGCATCTCAAAACCTTTATGATGCTTTACACTGTATAACGGTTAGATAATGGCATATCAAAATGCTTTTGTAAAGCCTTTAGTTGTAGTGCATTAAATCTAAACGCAGCGATACTGCTTTTGGCTGTATTAAGTGCTTTTAGATAGACAATAGCATTCTTAAAGAATAGATAAATGCTTAAGGCTGCTTAATGGCATAAAGTTGTACCATTATAATGCCACTTAAATCCATTGTACAGCTTTAAGCTGTTTTTAGTACCTTTCGTTGTATAATAGCACTTTTAAGTGGTAAGCAAAAGCCTAGTACTTCTGAACAGCATAAACGTGAATCAATGTAATGCTTGCATTTTTAATGATCAACTGAGTTTTGTTGTACAGCTGACAGCTCTTTAATAAAATACACGTGACTTATTGTAATGCCATACGCATTACGATAAGTCACACATGCCAGCTACTACTGCTGGCGGCATTAATTAGCTTTTTTAAAGGCTTATCGGGCTGCTATAGACAGGCGCCATTTTGTAAATATTTTGTAACCTAAAACATTATCATTCGAAACTATTTATAAAAGCAATAAACCTATAAAACAAGGATAAAACTAATTTAATGTAGTAACCAACCAATACTATTATGTTAATTATGCAAAATACGTTCTATACTAAAAATTCACAATTGTTTTGGTTATTCAACACATATCTTTATATAACATTTTAGATCAAAACCACAAAATATCGAAAGCGCGTGAAAATTTTCAATGAAACTTATATAAGTAGACATTTACAGTAAACTACATTGCGCATTCATATTTGATGCCATGAAATAACAAAGAGTCAAAAAAGAACACAGAATTATAAATTTTGTTTTTACAATTAAGCGTTTTGACATGTCTTCGTCCATTATTATAGTGCGAGCCAAAGTAATTTAAATACAACGTCAATGTATTATAAACATTTGTACCGTGGTGTTAGAGATGTTTTTGCAATGATGTAGGGTTTATTAAGTTCGAACTGCGAATACTTAAATAGCTCGTCTAATGCTTTTGTAATGCACTGAACATCTTCATTATCAAAAATATTGCTAGCTTAGTGCTACTGTAATGCGATTAGCAGCTTCGTTGACCATAATAATGCTTCTTTGATGCCATTGTTACCTTCCTTGCCCACAATAATACTAATATAATGCCTCTGTAATGCAATTAAACAACTATTTGCAGACCTATATAGGGTCTAAAGCTGTATAATTTGTGCCCAAATAAGCATTACAGTAGCCGTATACTCGTGTGTAATGCTATTATACAACTAAACTCAAAATGCCGTAACGATACAGAAATGCTGTAATTCGGCTGTTATACTGCTTTGATGTGTTACTTAGGCTGCAACTGTTGGTCAACTCTACACAATGAAAATTCTATGAAGTTATAAATAATATTAATAAATTTCACAACTATCACACCAATCATTCAGCACCAAACAAGCATAGCCCGAACTTTGGTGAATAAATAACGGATAAACATAAATAGCTACTAATAAACATCCATGACCCGATTACAAATGCTCGTGTTCACCACACAAACATTACCCCTACCGGGATTCAAACCCGGGACCGTTGGTTGCGCAGTCAAGGCCGCTGACCACTCGATCACTATGCTAAGGTATGCTATGGTAAGGTAAGGTATGTCTATGGAAGAATTTAGTAAGAGTACAAACCTTTGACTTGAGCCCAAATCAGTTCTTGCACGACTAAGGCATTTGTATCAAAACAAGATGGCTCCCACCCACCCCCACCCAACCCGTCACAGATGCAGTAGAGCGAAGTTCATTCCCAATTAAATAAAACAAAGTGAACATTGAAATGCGATCAAATTTATCGATTTAAATTGAGCCTAATGAAATATTTTAAACTTTCATGGTCACTACAATAATTTTTATGAAAAAACGGGATTTTTACCAACTGCGCCGAAATATCGGGGACTCAAAACAAACAACTCAGACATGGTAAAAATCCCGTTTTTTCATAAAAATAATGAAATATTGTTCCTATCTAATGTGCCAATTCAATAACTTTTCAAATTTTTTAACTTCAATATAATTGTCATTATACTCAAGAAAAATAAGTAAAGACTAACAAATCAAATAATACAGCTAGAATTATAAATACAAAATTAAAGTCAACGATTGGTAATTGAATATCAATTGAACTTAAATGGATTTACTATCCCAACGCAAGTATTTTTTGTATTGGAATGACCTTGTGAAGGGGTACGTTTTGATATTGTTAATGTTTAAAAATTGTGATAAATGTGTGTTATGTGAGTTTATTGGGATAAAACCTAATCTAACGTATAATAAATAATCACAAAAAGTAATTGTAGTATGCTAAGTGATGGATTATACAAAATATTCTTATTTAAATGTAGTCATATATTCATACGCTTTTACAAAGTCACGTCGTCGTTTTTGATGACATCTGTCACAGGTATCAAGCTATATTGAACAGACTATATTATGCCTTAATTGTCAAATTACTCAAATCGATATTGATTCTTTTACATACATACATACATGTAATCACGACTATTATCCCCGAAGGGTTAGTTAGAGACTAGGCAATGAGGACCGCAAAAGTAATCCTAGTCCACTTTTCACCAAATAGCGACTGCACATGTGTTCAGAGTCTATAGTAGTAGAAATTTTTCGTTTTATGGTAGGTAGGTTGATGCAGATCAACCTACCATAAGCACTGCAGAGTGCAGTGTGCAATATGTACATAAATTAAATGCCTTAAAACAATGCGCCGGCCGCCAGAAAGAGCCTTTTGATTTGGACGGCCACATATAAACGTGCGTATTTATAGGTTGTTTGATTTTGCCCGTTCATTGTCTAGGTGAACCGCAGCAACAGATGGGGGCGCCACTAGCGAGCATGGGCGAAACAAGCGAGTGAGTATTCAAATACGTAAAGTCTGCATGTTCATTGTTCAACTGTCTTTTTATTTATTTATTTTTGTCAAAAAAGGATTTAAAGACATTCTCTATACCTTTCTAATACGATATATTTTTACTATCTCCTAGATAGCATTGCCCATACCACATAATAAAATAATTGTTACCGCCGTACCTCTACTTTAATCTGTGTCGTCGTACAATATTCTTACTATGATGTAGATATGAAAGAGATATTTATATCTAAAATAATTTCAGTAAATATTATAGCCTGTCGTTGATCTGCAATACTTTATTTGTATGAGCATTTGTTACATTTGGTCACTTCTCACAATGAAAGCGCGTGCGCACATACGACCGCGGCGTAAAGGTAAACCTTATACATAAACTTAACTACTGTTATTTACATTTCCATCAATGTTTTTAGGTACATATACTTACTAATAACTAATTAGTTTAATTTCTTTTGGAAAATGTCATTCAATCATTTATTCCATTCATATCTATCTGCATTTCGTGTTTCATTGTGATTGGGGCCTTAGGAAATATTTAGATTTTTGGAGCATCGATATCTATCTGTAATAATAAATTGTTTGGTAGATGGTGGCGGTTGTATGAGAAACACTCATTGTAAATCATCTTTTGCTTTGCTAACTGGTGGCGTGGCCGCGCGCAATATCATCTTCAACCATCTTAGAGACGAGGTAAACTTTTGCATGTCTAAGATTTGATAATTACGTTAAGTACGTACGTTTTTCTCTTTTTTTGTTATTATAATTCATAAAATGGTTAGGTATTGTTACAGTAAAGACTACCTACCGCCGTGATCGAGTGGTTAGCACGCCGTTTCTGGCGTCGCCATCTCTCGACCCGGGTTCAAATCCCGGTCGGGTCAATTTAGAAATAACTGTTTTTCTTAATTGATTACGGTCTGTTGGGGGTTGTCTACGTATAATAAGTTAATAAGTACTTATGTTGATCCGTTATCCAGTTTAACAGTTAAAACAAGATTCGAAAGAAGCTTAACTTTGGCTAGATTATGGTGTGAGAGTGATAAGTTTTATTTAATCTACATAAAGGAGCCTAAAGCTTCGTTTTAAATATTATTATGTACGTTGTAAAGTCAACATCAAATTGATTCCACGTATTTGCTCATAAATATATTAGGGTTTAAGAAAAAAATACCTTATTTGTTCGCATCTTGTTTGTAATTAAAGTATGTTTTTGGCCAACACTTTTTAATTCAAACAAAACATACTTATAACTTACGCGTTAAAACTTATTTTACTAGAAGTGAAGTTTCTTCTTTCATTCAGTAGGTATGCTGCAATCAATTAGATGCTGACTTTTGTATATTGATCTAACAATTATTGTAACCGACAATGCTCACAAACATCAGCACTAGCGTAGCACTCAGTGAACGAGTCTGGGCCACAGTGTGAGAAGTATGTGCGAATTTAATTTATACCTTATATCATTCGATCACGTGGCGATTCGACGTCATATATCGCAACCTTGCCAGTGAATATGTTTATACTTATACTATACAGTGCTCACTTATGACTTACCTAAATCTCAAGTACCTTCCTATCTATTTACGTTTCAGATGTAATAAGGTACAAACAAAAATGTGGTACCTACTCATTATCTGAAATAGATATGTAGGTACCAATTTTTCTAGTCTAAGATCCTTTATTTTCTAAAGGATTGAAATATTATTGATGTTACAGACATATACCTACTTACATTATATAAATATGAAAGTACTTAAAATTTATCTACATTTTGCTAACACAAACTTTTATTTCTATAGGAAATCTACTACTGAAGACGATGCTGAGACGAGAGTATGAAAATATAGTACAAGATTTCCAATGAATCTCAATTAGTTAATCGGTTTTTGTTTGTGTTTCATTAGTTGTAAGATAATTCTAAGTGTCTTAGCGTTAATTTCATGCAAGACTGTCTAAACAATCAGTAATCCACTGCCATAGTTTAGAATTTAAAAATGCTATTTATTTTAATGTTTTGTACAATTACGCTTTAAGTAGCGAATTTGCTGATTTATTGTTCTTAATTAGGGATAATTATGGATAGCAAAGTATAATTTTGTAAACTGCCGCTGACTGTTGCGTAATGACGTCTAGAACATAGAAATAAAAATAAAATATTAACATAACACTTCCCGAGAGAGGTGTTTTTCGATTGTGATATACTTACCTAGTTGTCAACGTGTCACATGTAAGTACGGATTTAGAAAGGGACGAGGCATTTTTTCTAATCGAAAGGTAGGTATTTGTCGTAATATTCTGAATCGTCTTTACCGGGACTTGTGCAAATTTAACTATTTTTGTGTCGTCATTCATAACGAATTTTATTCAACGTAGATATATGTACCTACTTACTTTTAATGGTTTAAGAATGAGGGCGTGGCATCCAAAGTCATTTTTGTATATAGACAAGTTAATTTTAGAATTATTATATTTAGATTGTGGAAATTAGCCGCAGTAATTAATTAATTACTTTAATAATTTTCAAATTATTTCATGATTTTTAAAAATTTTTGAACAATATTTATTACTTACATTTATGCAATGAGCATCGTTTTAGTTGCCTAAATAAACCTGTTTAGGTAGCAGGAGGTATCTATTTATTTAGTGGTCAAATTAATAAATATCTTTCATAGAACAATATTAAGAAAAATATTTTTATAAAAGAAACCAAAACATTTTATGTAGGTAGGTTTACATAAAACTGTGAAATAAGTTTATTCAGAGGCGTATTTCTTTAATAGTAACAATAATACTCAATGCAGAAAATAAACAAGTTTTAAAGCATGTTTAATGACATACAAGTAGTCCAACTTTGAAAAGCCTTAGTTTTGTAACAGCGTTGTATAGTGGTAGATAAATTATAATTTGATACAATCAAATAAAATAAGTGGATTTGATAGTGTTTCATAATTAGATAATTACGTAATTGCGTTACATAATTGCGAATATAACGTGTACATAAAAAGAGAGTTGTGTGCATTTTGAGCGTTTTAACGAAGATTCCACCTATTTTGTAAATAAATAGATTTTTACACTTCATAGCTTTTAAGTAGACTGTAAGAATGAAGCTTTATTTAAATAGTCTAGTGTCACATTGCCATATGATTTGTGTATGATGAGTTTGTGTTATCTAGGCTGAATAGCATTATTCTTAATTTATATGTGTATGTCACGGACGAGCGAGGTGTATGTAATTGTCATTTCACCTGGGAATTTTCAATAACTCAAATAGTGTTATTTGGTTAGATCATTCTAAACTGACTTCACTTAAAAAAAACAGTTGGTAACATGCCTTTCTAGTATCCCAATAATGTTAGTATTACTTAGATGAAATTTGACCACATAAAATTATAATTGTAAAATACTTAAGTTTTGAAATGAAACACTATTTGTGTCTACCTGCGTTTATTTTAGGTATTATTTTGGTCTAACACACAATTTGGAAGTAGCTTAACACTATAGTGCCATGATATTGTATGAACGCAGTAGTTGTTATGACATAGTACAGAACGCCAGCACAACCTACCACAAAATGTCACATTTCTTCAATACATTTTGAACTTTGTCACTATTTCGTTAGGTATCAATATTGATCGATGGAGGATAGTTTTGGATAGGTTGGTCCAGGCGTGTGTACCTACTAAAGTGTTAAGCTAGAAGTAACAGGAGCGTAGACCGACCGTATCGTTTTTAGGGTTCTGTTCTGTCCACATGGAGATATTGTTCGAATAAAAATGTAGAATAAACGTAAGTAGATCCGGATAAAGTGTTTCATTTCACTGCGTAGTGTTCGCGTGAACTTAGAAAACAATACTTAGATAAATCTCTTAAAACATAGAAAACTGAGAAAATAACTAATAATACCTGCCGGTCGCTAGGCCCGGTCTTCATGTTTTGTAATACCTAGACATGCCTACCCTTAAAGTCATATGACATTGAATGTTGTAGCAACAAACTTAACAACAAAGGAATTATTAGGGAGGTACCTAGTTAAATAAACTGAGTGATACATATAAGACATTCCATTTTGTATGGTAGAAATAAGAAATTTCACTTAAATGCATTCCGCGAACTTGCTTAAAATAATACTTAGACGCTCTTGGCGTCAGAAGAATACATTGTTTTTATTTTATTATGAAAATTGTATAATTTATGACTCTGTTGTCTGGTATGTCTGTTTATGTTACTCTTAGTTCTGTTTTGTGATACTAAATTGTGCTCATTTTGACATCACTGTAGCTGGCTTGGTACATATTGTAGAGCAAGTACCTTTTACGGTGCAGAAATGTTTAATACATTATAGTGGTACAAATATAACATCTGAATTGTTTTTATAATGAAATAAAATATTTTATTGCTAAAATTATTTTTGCTGTTGTTTATTCTCATTATCAAGATTGCTTTACTTTATCAGAGATCATTAATGTAGGCAGCGAATGATCTTTTAAGTGTTATCGGATACCAAAATATAAAAAAAAAACATGCACTGGTAGGTAGTTTTTCATGTAAGGCAAAAGCATATTCAAACCTTTTGGTGGTTGCCCAAAAACCTACATCCGGTCAGAAAACCTAAATGGTAGTAACGGTAGTATAATTTGGAATATTCAAAAGTCAAAAGATATTTATTCAATAAACTCAAATAATAAGTCATCATCAGCCTATAAACGTCCCACTGCTGGGCACAGGCCTCCCACGTGCACAATAGCACGTGTGGATATTGGGCCATAACCCACCACGCTGGCCCAATGCGGGTTGGTAGGTTTAACGACTGTCATCTTACGACAACAACCGGGACCAACGGCTTAACGTGCCTTCCGAAGCACGGAGGAACTCGAGATATTTTTCATTTGGTCACCCATCCAGTGACCCGGCATTGCGAAAGTTGCTTAACGGACAAGATCGCAAGCTGAACGCGCTAGCCGCTGCACCATCGAGCTCCAAAATAATAAGTACTTACTTAGAATCGTCCAAATATTTTTTAACCTACCACCCGTTCAGGACGTCATTTTTTAACTGTGGCAAAGAACGGGCGCAAGAAGCAACGATATTTACAAAATAAATATATATGTCGTTACCAGGTCATGAAATACAAAATATGAAATTGTTAATACAAAATTTAAATTAATTATAGACAATTAGAAATAGCTGTTGGAGTACTTAGAGCATTTCAGTCCAAGCTGTTTTGTCTTCTGTGTAATCTGACACTTTTAGCTTTTTTATAAAGCTTTTCTTTGATTTTGATTTTGAATTTATCACAATCTAATTAATTTCTGAATATCATTTGGTACTTACTTTGTTGTAAAATCGTACACACAAACCCTTAAAACAATTATTTATTTTATGAAGCCTAGTATGAGATACTGCTAATTTGTTCTTACTTCTAGTGTTTAAATTGTGAATATCACTGTTTTTTGAAAACATTTTAATATTTTTATGAACATACAACAGATTTTCATAAACGTAGAGGAAAGTAACCAAATATGGAATACCATTTTGGTTTTAGGTTATAAAAAAAAAGATACTTATTGTAAATCAAAAACTTTTATTCTTATTTATTATCAGTAATACATTTGCGCTTATCTTATTAACAGTCTTGTTTTACATATATTAATTTAAAATATAAAAAATTTTCAAAAACAAAATCAACATAAAGGCACCTACCTTATTATGGAATAGGTACCCAAATATGGACTACTAATATATTTCTCCACAGTAAAATGCCGTACGACATTGCACTATGAAAGTAACTGAAATAAACTAATCTAGCTGTATCAACGTAAGTTAACTGACGGGTCTTCATTACTGCATAAGCCGCAGAGCTAAGTCTATTCGACAATTTAGCTATATGTGGGCCCTTGGCATCTAACGTGATGTCTAGAAACACAGTGGTGTCCACAGGATTCACATTCTTATCTTTAATTTGTACACTAGTTATTACCTGCTTAGGCAATACAAATCTTACACATTTGGTTTTTTCCTCGTTAAATAGCAAGTTATTTACACTAAACCAGTGAACAATCTTTGAGACCGCGTTATTCATATCGTCATAATTTGGGTTTCGTCGTTTCACTTTAAATAAAAGTGAAGTATCATCAGCAAACAATACTATCTCATGACTGTATTTTACAAAATAAGGTAAGTCATTAATATAACCAAAAACAAGAATGGACCAAGTATTGATCCGTGCGGAACTCCCATTTTAACCAATGATCCCGGAGATCTTTTAACGTTAATGTCGACCTTTTGAATCCTGTTACTAAAGTATGAGATTACAAGGCTCAAAGAAGCATCCTGCATCCCTAATTCCATAGTGGTTAAGCTTCCTGAGCAAAGTTTCATGTAAAATACAATCGAAAGCCTTGGATAAATCACAAAATACCCCTAGGGCATCCTGTGATTCCTCCCAGGTATCAAATATTTGGATTTAAAGCTCAACACCGGCGTCGGTTGTAGTTGTAAGAATTGAACATGCATCATTCTGACATTTTGGGTCAGACCAAACCAACCAACTAGGTATGTTATGGCTCTGTCCATCCCGCGTTTATCAACACTATTACTCTTTGAAAAGCATGGTAGGTATCTGATAATATATTTTATTTTTATAAATATATATAATTATTATTAACAAGCGGCCGCTAGCGGTTTCACCCGCGTGGTTTTCGTTCCCGTGGGAATATCGGGATAAAAAATATTCTATGTGTTAAACCAGGTTATAAACTATCTGTATGCCGAATTTCATCCAAATCCATTCAGTAGTTTTTACGTGAAAGAGTAACAAACCCATCCATACTTACAAACTTTCGCGTTAATAATATTAGTAAGATTATATTATATACTTACTTACCTAGGTATGTATTTGTATATATTTATTATTTTGTGTAAGTACATTTTTATTATGTTACGTACCTATTCTACAGGAAGGTTTTTACTAGCAAATTGGTCATATAAAAACTGTGCTATACGACTTTCGGTTATATAACTGTTGAATTGATGTTATTAGACAACTACAACGTTGTGTAACCGTTATTCCTGCAACGATTTAGTCCCGTAACTAAATGGTCCACTAAATAAGTTGAGTAAACGTTTTTACGACTACTTTATACAACGTCGTATAATAGTACAAAAATATAGGTTAAGTAAACGTTTTTACGGCCGTATTATACAACGTTGTATAGTGGTGCCTGTGTATAGGTTACGTAGACGTTTATACGACTGATTTATACATCGTCGTATAGTGGTACCTGTGTATAGGTTTGGTAGACGTTTTTACGACTGATTCATACAGCGTCTTATATACCGTTTGAATTTTGTATTTGATAACACGCACTTTTCCAGCAAACATCACAGGAACGAATGAATGGAATGAACTGAATGTGTACAATAAAAGTCGATGTTAAACACTTAACCGACATTACAGTCATCTTCTAATGTCTATGCAATTGTTATAGGACTTCAGTGGTTCGATAACAGTCGGTCGAAAACTTTTATGTAACATTTAAAAGTTGTTGACTGACGTTTATTTAACTTGTAAATAACATTAATGTCGTTTAATATGGGCCTATTTCGCGTTGTATAAACGTCTACGACACGTTTATACGTTTTCTCAACTATTATATAACCATAATTTGTATTTATAATTTTATATCATATTAACACGTTGACTGCCACAAAACTAGACACAATTGAAATTTAATTATCACCCACCGATGACCACCATGGCGCTTTAAGTCATAAGCATGTATATAATATATTTTTCTACAAATAATTAGGTTTTTAGTCGAGTCTTTCTTTTGCAAGTTGTATTTTCTCTAGACACCCTTACTAGTCGACTGGTAGACAATGCCTCAGGGCATTAAGTCCGCCTTTTGCTGTAGTTTTGCAATAAAGAATAAATAAATAAAAGACGTCTTTATACGACTACGAAATTCAATTCGCAACAAACAACTACGACTTTAATTCCGTAGACTGATTCGATCCCCGTAGAGCCATCTAGTGACTAAATAAATATTAATTTGTATATAAATTTAAAAAATGGCCGCTTTCATTCTTCAAAAGGAAAGAAGCAAAAGTTTCTATTGATTTTAGTATGAAGCTGGGACTGTTACACTGACGGTGAAAAATGATGCGTCTTAGCTAAAAAAATATGTTATTTTTGTTTTTCACGTACCCCAGAGTGGTAACGTGATATCTAATGTATGGTCAGCCTAAAGCGCAATAAACACCAAAGCTGCCGACTAGTTGACGGCATATCTACGAGTATCACATGCAAGTTGTGTCGGCGGCCGGCGTCTTGGTGTATATTGTGCTTTAGAAGTCATGATAGTTGTTGGCGTTGTTGCACGCGAGCGCGGCCGTTTCAAACGAGTTGGTGTGAATGGCATAGTATAGTAAGTACTCTTAAGCTACTTTTGAGGGGAAAAGGGTAGTCTTTAAATCAGGGGGAGGGGAGAAGGTGGACTCGAGAGCGAAGCCCTGAAACGATCGATGACGACGTGCGCCTGTTGTAAGTACTAGATCAACCAAAATTTTATTTTGGCTGGGTCCTATACCTACATGCTTTACAAGCTGAAAAGAGATGAAAAATATTTTAAGCCTAACCCTTTTTTTGTCCTTCTTAAAATAAAATAAAATATTTGTTTGCGTTAAAAACGCTCAAATTTTTTCGCTTTTTCTTCAACTTTTCTTTGAGCGTTATTTTGAGCGAAATTTATTTGAGCGTCTCTAACGCAAATAATCAAATATTACGAATCTATATAACAGTCTTAACTTATCTAAATGTTTAAAAAAATATTGTAAAATATTTTCATTCAGATCTCTAAGAATATAAATTCTAAGAGATTTGATAAGACAATGTTGCTAAAAAAACATAGTCAAAAAG